>CM053587.1:344722174-344844680 GCA_028646515.1 Pseudochirops corinnae | reverse complement strand
ACAAGACTTTACAACAGCCTGGATATGTGGTGTGGTGGTAAGTGAGGAATCGAGAATTCCACCAACCATTAAAGATATAGTAGTATCCTGTGGGAGCCTTGGCCCAGGAGATAGCAGGGCTCCTGCATCTGTAGCACCTTGGCCTGAGACACCTTAAAGGACCCTAAAGATCTCGTATTCTGCACCTCAAAGATCCAGAGGAGCAGGAATTCAGAGGACCCAGTGTGATATCAAGCAGGCCAGATCCTTTATACTCTGTCCAAAAGCACAGCAGGGGGCAGAGTCTGGCCTTGGCACAAAGCCTCAATTCAGGGAAAAAAGCCAGAATGGAGTAAATCAAAGACGTTGAACAGAATTTTTAAAGTATGGCAAATTTAAGATCTCCCCAAAAGAGATTTAACACCATAACAACTGCCAGCAGAGACAAAGGAAGAAATGAATTTTCCACAAAGACTACATGAAGACTTAAAAGAAATGAAGCAAAAGGGGGAGGGGGCAGAGCCAAGATGGCAGAGTGAAAGCAGGGACTAACCTGAGCTCTCCCATAAATTCCTTCAGTTACCTCTAAAAAGTGAATCTGAACAGATTTTAGAGTGGCAGAATCCATGTGGCAGATTTCCAGTCCTAGACAATACAGACAATTCATGAGTAGGATTTGCTGAGCTGGGCAGGAGGAGAGCATGGGCTGCACCAACATAGACCTGACCATATCAGGGCCAGAGTGAGCCCGGGTGAACTGATTCATCCACCACAGCGACCATTCCCAAACTTCTTCCCACAGGACACTGATCTGTCAGAGCTGGGTAAGAAACAAGCACAGTCCAGATGTCTGAAAGTCACCTACTTGAACTTCTGAGAGCCAAGATGGGGGAGTAAACTGTAGGTGCTCGCATACACCACTCCTAGCTGACCTTGAAAAACCCAGAGAAAATTGCCCCAGGATAAAATCCTGAAATAGTGGAACCACCAAGAGGCTAGGGAGATCTACAGGAAGGGTATGGCTGTGGCTGAAGGGGACCAGTGCAGGATCGAAGGCATCCCAGCATGAGATCTTGAACCCCAGTGGGGTGGAGCCAGCAAGCAGCAACACCAGAAGCCCAGGTGTGCCTTTGCACAGTCAGGGAAATTGGCAAACACCAGTGCAGTGCCGGTCACCTAAGCTCTAGCCCAAGGTCGGGGAGGTGGAGACCTTAAGTGGCCAGATCACCCTTCCCCCACACCTCACGCTTTGAGCTTCGGTATAACCCTGGGGAAATGAAGAAAGTTCTAGCCTCAGTCTCCGCACTCACCAGATAGCTGCAGTGCAGCACCAGGTGAGCCTCAGCATTATACAGCCTCTATACCAGAGGCCACCGCACAAAGCCAGTAACCAGGGCCCTAGCCCCCAGCACAAGAAGCATGAGTCAGAGTCCTCTGTGCCCCAGAAGCAGAGATCCACTTTATAAACCAGGAAATAGGCAATCACAATGGAAAAAAACAAAGACTATAGAATCCTATTATGGAGAATGGGAAAAACAAATCTCACGTGCAAAAGAGGACAGCACTGATACTATACCCACATTTGAAACCTCAAAAGGGAATATAAACTGGCCACAAGCCCAAAAAGCATTCTTGGAAGAGCTCAAAAAAGAATTCAGAAGTCAAATTAGAGAGGCAGAAGAAAAACTGACCAATTATTTTAAAAATACAATCAGCAAAATGGAAAAAAATTTCATTGAGGAGAACAATTCCTTAAAAAGTACAATTGGCCAAATGGAAAAGGAGGTACAAAAACTGAGGACAACAATTCTTTAAAAACTAGAATTAGACAAGTTGTAGCTAATTACTCTATGAGGCATCAAGAATCAAACAAAATCTAAAGAATGAAAAAATAGAAGAAAATGTAAAAGATCTCATTGGAAAAACAACTGACCTGGAAAATAAATCCAGGAGAGATAATCTAAGAATTATTGGTCTGCTGGAAAGCCATGATGAAAAAAAGAACCTGAACAGTATTTTCCAAGAAATCATCAAGGAAAATTGCCTTAAGATCCTAGAACCAGAGGGTAAAATAGTCATCAAAAGAATCCACCAAACACCTCCTGAAAGAGATCCCAAATTGAAAATTCCAAGGAATATTGTAGCCAAATTCCAGAATTATTAGGTCAAGGAGAAAATACTGCAAGAAGCCAGAAAGAAACAATTCAAATATCACAGAATTACAATCAGGACCATACAGGACCTTGCAGCTTCTACATTAAAAGATCAGGGGGATTGGAATATATCATAAGGCAAAGGAATTTGGACTACAACCAAGGATCAACTACCCAGCAAAACTGAGCATAATCTTTCAGGCAAGGAGATGGTCATTCAAAGAAATAAGGGACTTCCAGACCTTCTTAACAAAAAGGCCAGAGCTCAAGGAAAATTTGATCTTCAAATACAAGACTCAAGAGAGACATAAAAAGGTAAACAGGGAAACACACACACACACACACACACACACACACACACTTGTTATTCAATAAGAGCAAACTGTTTACATTTCTATATGGGAGGATGATACATGTTAATCTTGAGAATTGTATAATTATTACAACACTTAAAAGGGATATACATAGATAGAGGGTGTGGGTATAAATTAACTGATGTGATTTTAAAAAGCCTAATTAGGGGGTGCAAAGGGACTGTAATGGCAGGACAGGAAAGGAGGCTAAAAAGGGCAAATTACATCACATGAAGAGGCACAAAACTATATTATAGTAGAGGGAAGAAGGGAGGGAGACCAGCATTGTGTGAGCTTTACTCTCGTTGGTTTTGGTTCAGGGAGGGAATAACATACTCAGTTAAGCATGGGAATCTGAGGTGCCCTGCAGGCAGTAGGAGGGGAAAGGGGAAAGAAAAGGGGGGCTGATAGGGAGGGAATATTGAGGGAGACCGGGGTCAAAAATGAGGAGGGGAAGGGAGAAAGGAGAAACAAAAGCATCAACAGGGGGAAACAGGATAGAAAGACACAGACAGTAACCATAAACGTGAATGTGAAAGGGACAAATCTCCCAGAAAACGGAGGTGGATAGCAGAGTGGATTAAAAACCATAATCCTACAATATGTTGTTTACAAGAAACACAAGTGAAACAGGGATGCACACACAGTAAAGGTAAAAGGCTGGAAGTAGAATATACTATGCTTCAGTTAAAGTAAAAAAAAAGCAGCGGCAGCAATCCTAATCTCAGACAAAGCACAAGCAAAAAGAGATCTAATTAAGAGATAAGGAAGGAAACTACATCCTCCTAAAAGGCATTGACAAAGAAGTTAATATCATTACTAAACATATATGCACCAAGTGGTAGAGCATCCAAATTCTTAAGAAGTTAAGGGAATTACAGGAAGAAACAGACAGCAAAACTATACTAGCGGGGGACCTCAACCTCCCCCTCTCCAAACTTGATAAATCTAACCTCAAAATAAACAAGAAAGAAGTTAAGGGGGTGAATAGAATTTTAGAGAAGGTAGATGTGATAGACCTCTGGAGACAACTGAATGGGGATAAAAAAAAGGAATATACCTTCTTTCACCAGTACATGGCATACATACAAAAATTGGGCATAAAAACCTTATAATCAGTGTAGAAAAACGGAAATACTAAATGTATCTTTTACAGATCATGATGCAACAAAAACTGTATGTAATAAAGAGTCATGGAAAGACAGACTAAAAAACGAACCAGAAACTAAATAATCTAATCCCAAAGAATGAATGGGTCAAACAACAAGCTATAGAAACAATCAATAACTTCATTTGAGAGAATGACAATAACGAGACAACGCACTGAAACTTATGGGATCCAGCAAAATGAAGCAAAAGGTACAAAATGAAATTAAAGTCACGGAGGAAAAAAATAGGAGATACAGCTTAGAAGAATGGCGACAAACTCCCTGAAAACGACAAGCGGCCAAACAAAAATAAGTGACTTCAAGAGAGAGCAAAAATACCGTTTAAAAGCGAAAAGACTGGGGGGAGGGGGAGGATAGACAGAAATGAAAGACATGTAGGGTGTCTAAAGGTTTAGGGCGGGCAGTCAAACTACTAAAACTTAAAGCTGCCCTAAGACTTTTGGGAACACTGTATGACAACAACAAATGACCTGGCAAGTAGGTCGAGAAGAGATTATTTAAGAAACACTGCATTCTCTGAAAAGCATGACTTAAAAAAAAAAAGCCAGGACACTATATTTAAAAAAATCCTAAATGAAAACTGCCCAAATCTATTAGAACCAGAGGGCAAAGAAAAATCCTCCTAGAGAGAATCCTATTACCTCCTGAAAGGACAGGAAGAACCTAAAGAAAAACCTCTGCGAGCATCCTGAAAGCAGCTTATGAGGAATTACATTTAAGATCAACCCCAGAACTGCCAGCCTCCAGCATACAAACATACGACCAAGGAAAATTGACTGGGAAAAGCCGAGTACAATTCAACAGTGGAAAACCATAGGAAGGGAGGCGCTGGAAGATCTGGGTGATGATGCAGTGCTAACACTCTAATGGAGAAGAAATAAGTGTCCCTTCAGAACAAAGTTTCTTCTTCAGATGTCTTCCATGGGTACTGAGGGAGTTTAATCATTAAAAAAAAAAGAGGACTTGATGGGTTCTGAGAGTCTTATGATGAGAAAGAGAAAGGAAAGAAAAGGAATACCATAATACGATAAAGAAGAAGGAAAGGGAACTTATTATTCCTCTAACTGGGGTTCTTGAGAAGAGAACACAAACATGGAAGAAGGGGTGGGAACGATCAAGTGAACCCTCCTCTTATTGGAATGGACAAAGAGTTGGGCACAAGCGTGTGCACACACACATACGCGCACACACTGTGATATGGAAATATATCAAGCTCAAAAGTGAATTAAATAGGAGTGAACAGGGTGAAGAGAGGTTTAAGAGGGAAAATGATATTTAGTGGGGAACTGAAAGGAAACCAACCTTCTGGTTTCTTAAGGGGGAATGAAAAGGGATAAAGTAAAAAGAATCTAAAGGAGCTGATCATCAAATGGGGGGGGCTGGTGGAATAACCTGTGGTATGAGGGTTAATAGAAAATCACTGTACCGCAGGAAATGATAATTGCACAGAATCTTGGAATGTATGAATTGACAGAGTAAACAGAACCAGGTGAATGATTTATACTAGTATAATGATATTGTTTAAAAGAAAATAACAACTTCTGAAAGACTTAAGAAATCTGACCAAATCTATGGCCAACTGTGTCTCCAGATGACATAAAAGGAGTAAAGTTAGGAGACTCAAGGGGCAGACGGGAACGTAAAATTGTGGCTATAGCCACAGCCACTGTGTGAGGTAATTTTGCTCAACTAAGTTAGGATTTTTTTTTTTTTAATTTTTTAATGGGGAAGAGAGGTAGCAGTAATGATGAAAAAGAGGGACATTGAAATATTTTTTTAATGTACATAAATCTATAAGAAATGACAAGTGGGGTGGTTTCAGAAAAAACATGGCAAGAAGTTTATGAACTGATACAAAGTAAAGTGAGAAGAACCAGGAGATCTTTGTGTACAATAACAGCAATGTTATAATGATGATCAACTGTGAGAGACTTGACTACTCTGATCAAAACAATGGTCCAACGGAATTCCAAAGGACTCATATTGAAAAAATGCTATCCACCTCCAGAGAGAGAGACCTGATGAACTCTTGAGAGCAAAGTGAAGTACAATTTTCTCATTTTCTTTTCTTTTTTTACAATGGCTAATATGGAAATGTTTTACATGATTTCACATATATAATTAATATCATTTTGCTTGCCTCCTCAGTGGGAGGGGAAAGAATGCTCGAGAGGGAGAGAATTTGAAACTCAATTTAAAAAGAAAAGGATGTTTAAAAAATATTTTTAAAGTTTTTTTCACCAAAAAAATTATAAAATGTACAGAACAAAAGCAAGTTCAGAGAGAAGAAGCACATATATGCTAAACAGTAATGAAAATGTGTGGAAGTGTATAAAAATGAAAATGTGTAGAATTATATCCTGTTTTTTAAAAAGTCTATGAAATCTCAGACAACTGTATGTTTAGTTGTGCATATAAAACTGCTTTTTTGGCATTTAAAATAAAAATAAAATCTAAAAGATATTAAATATAAATTTTTAAGCAAGCTGGATTTGGTCATGTTGCTGTTCCATGTTAAGTCTTAAAACTTTTTAAAGAAATTTATATTAATAAAGTTGGTAACTGGACAAAACTAAAAGTAAGAGATACTTTCTCAAGCAAGTTGGCTATCACTTTTAGTTACGGTTACAATCACTAATAAAAGCAGAAAGGTCAAGCCTTTAAAATGGGAGGTAAAGAAAAAATAACACACCAAGTTTGTAGTTTATCTTTTTTAAAAACTTCGCTCATTGGAGGATTACAGATCGTCTGCTTGTTAATCAGATACTGATAACCCAGAGCCAGACATTACACACCACAATAATCATGAGTGTATATAGCCCTGATATAAAAGGAGAACATTAACCTAAAGCAGGGGCCCCCAGGAAGAGATCCCACAAACTAAGGGGTTTAACCTGACTACTATCAGTCAAGTCAGAAGAATTTTCATGACATTTAACTAATGTACCTTAACTCAAAGGCTCAGACCATTAGAAGCCAGAAAGGACTTGAGAGATCAAGTCACCCAATTTCCTTACATTTCACAGAAAAGGAAGAACGGGGATCAAAAAGATGAGGCCATCTGGCCAAGGCTGGATGGATGGCCACCGAGCGGTGTGGCTTCCACTCAAGCCCAGGTGTGCCTGCTCCCAATGCACCGCCTTTTCCTAAGGAGGCAGGGAGGGTGGGGGGGATGGCACTGTGAAAAGAGCCCTCTAGACTGAGGAGCCAGGAGTTATGGATTCAGATCCTACCACCAACCAGTGATATGGCCCACGATAATTCTCTTTTCAAGGCCTGAGTTCTGCCACCTGTAAAACGAGAGATTTGAACCAGAAGATCACTCTGGTGTTTTCACCTCGACTTGTATTCTTATTCTTATGACTCTCCAAACCTAGGCCTTTCACGTCCATCTGCCCGCCCTTTCCTAATGCTTTGGAGTTAATGCTTGGTCTGATTATTTTACAGAAAGCCTGCCTGTTAGAATCCCAAGCCTGTATCTCTCTCTCAGCTTCTCACCACATTCTAGAATGTACAGAGAAAAACCAAAGCCTTTTGGTCTAAATGAAGTAATCACAGCTTGTCCTCCATCACTGGCTTCTCCCCCAGGTCCCCGGAAACTCATCTACCATCCTGAGAGATCCTATGTGCCTGGGGACCATCATCACCACCTTTTGCCTGGAGGGCAAGGCCAGGAGCTCTCAGGCGTCCATTTGAGGAGGCGGCTCACTGCCCACCTAAGCACACTATGGGCCTTTCTCTGACCTTTCCACCAGGCCCCTGCAATCCCGTGCCTCCCTCCCACTCTACCCACTCCCCCTTTTGGCTTCCTTTAGGCATGGGGGCTCTCCCCATTAGACTGTAAGATCCCTGAGGGCAGGTTTTTCAGTTTTTTTGTATTCCCTGCACTTATCACAAAGCCTGGCACACAGTAGGCACCTACTATGACAAATATTAATAATATAATGGATGTTTACTGACTGCTGACGGCTTGACACTCCTTTAAAGATGCAAAGGGGCACAGCCTCACAATGAGATACCCACAAAGACCGAGTTTGGGGGGCGCGTGAGAACAAAACCTCACCAACATTTCAACAAAAATCTATTCAGTGCTTGCTGCGTCCGTACCTACTGGGCATTGGGGGGACGGGGCACAAAATGCAGACGAGCCTCACTCATGTCCTGGAAGCTTTAAGAGAGGAGCAAGACTAAACCCCCCAACAGTGGAGTCCAGAAGGCAGCGGGCAACTGGCCCCAGCTTAGAGTGTGTACATTTAAAAACAGTTTTAGTGCGTTTCAAGGGGGGCAGCCGCACGGCACAGGGGTCAGAGCTCTGGGTCCAGAGTAAGGAAAAGTCATCTTTCTGAGTTCAAATCCGACATCAGACACACAGGCTGCATGAAGGCGGGCAAGTCACTTAACCCTGTTTGCCTCAACTTTCTCATTTGTAAAATGAGCTGGAGAAGAAATAGCAAACCCCTCCAGTATCTCTGCCAAGAAGAGTTAGACTTGACTGAAATGAATGCACAACAACAGTATTTAAAACTGCATTGGATTCTAAAGTTTAAACATTGTTCTGAGCTCAAGTGGATGCTGTGCTTGGCCACCCTCTGCACTAGTCTGTCTGCCCATAAATGGCTAAGCAGAGAAGTAAACTGAGGCACAGAGAAGGAGGTTTCCCAGCACAAGCACTAACAATCAACAACACAGGCTGCTTCCTGGAGGGGGGGCATTACCCGATGTTTCTATTTTCCCAGTTGGCTTGGATTTTTTTAAAAGTTCTAATATGAGGAGGAGTCACTACTCAGAATTCTTAAAACACTGTCATAAACACTGAAGAAGCACCTACTAGTCAGTCAATTTTAAGCATCTACCTCTTATGTGCCAGGCACTAAGGAATCATGGCAGCTGGAAGAGAGAAAGAATGCAGTGAGAGAGCTGGTTTCCTTGGGGATGGACCAGTTGGCAACTGATCAGAGGCTTGAACCTGAGATGAGGATCCAAAGAGCTGAGGATGAGGAAAGGGTACATCCCAAACATGGGGATGGCCTGTGGAGACACATGGATGGTGAAACACAAAACACAGGAAGGCGACCTGCCGAGATATACGTAGGAACACAATCACAAAACACTGTTTACAAAAATAAAGACAGATATATGACAGGAGAAAGAGGAGCTCCTTGAGGGCACCTGTGTCCCTGGCACCAAGCAGGCACTTCATAAATGTTAACTGACTATTATTGACTTAATAAATGTTCATTGACTATTGCTCATGGGCAGGCTGAGCCAATATAATAAAAACAAACAATCCAACCTAAATAGTATTTTGGTAGTGCCGCACCAGTCAAACTACCAAAAGATTACCATATGGAACTAGAAGAAAAGTAAAATTTATCTGGAGGGAAAAAAATCAAGATATTAAAGAAATGAATGGGGACCCCCCCCCCAAAAGAAAAAAGAGGGAAGGAAGGGGGCTAACAGTGCCAGACAGCAAACTTGACCTCAAAGCTACAGGTATCCAAGCAGTCTGGTGCTGAGTGAGAAACAGATGAAGTCCACAAGGTCCTAGTGGTCCCTCAACCCAAACACTCCAGCCACTGGCTCAAGAACTCACTCTGACAAAAACTGTCGGTAAAACTGGGAAGAAGTCTAGCAGAAACTAAGAACAGACCAACATCTCACACCTAAGAAACAGCCAGATGAGCTTCTAATGAGTCCCTGATTTATAAATAACAGGTGACAGTATAAGTAAATTAGGAACATGTAAGAAATTACCTGTCAAATCTATAGGGAGGGTAAGAGTTCATGACTGCAGAGAGAAAGAGCGGTTCAAAGAAAGCAAAAGATAATTCTGGTTTCATAAAATTAAAAAGTTTTACACAAACACAACTAATGCAGCCACAACTGGAAGGGAAACAGGAAAGGGGAGGAGATTTTGCAGCAAGATTCTGGTCAGGGTCTAATTTCTAAATTATAATAAAAGAGTGAAATTGATAAGAAAAGAGAGTCATTCTCTAACTCATAAATGGTCAAAGGATAGAAACAGGCAGTTTTCAGGGGAAAAATTCCAGCTCTCAAAAGTCACATGAATATTCTAAATCATTACTCATCAGAGAAAAGCGAATTAAAATAACTGAGGTACCACTTCACACCCATCAAACTCACCAAGTTGACAAAAAGAGGGAAACGACAACTGCTGGAGGGGCTGTGAGCAAGCAGGTATGTTAGTGCACTCACAGCTCGAGCTCACCGGGCTAGCTTTTCCAGAAAACAGTCTGGAACTCTGCCCAAATGCAAGTAAACAATGTAAACAATCAGTGTCCCTCTGACCCAGGGACGCCAATACTAAGTCAATAAGAAAGAGGAAAAGGACTCACATGTACAAAAATATTTATAGAAGTTCTTTTTGTGGTGGCAAAAAACTGGAAACTGAGGTGCTGTCTTCCCTTTGGGGAAAAGCTGAACCATCTGTGGTCCATGAAGGCAATGGAATACCGCTGTGCCCTAAGAAGTGATGCAGGGGATGGCTTCAGAGAAACCTGGGAAGATTTAAGTAAACTGATGCAGGATGGAGTCAACAGAACCAGAAAAATGATTTATAAAATGATAATGTTATGAAGACAAACAACTCTGACAGACTTATAAATTCCAATCAACACACGGACCCGTCACAACTCCAAAGGACTCAGATAGAAGCATATTTTCTTTTCATTCTTTTTTATTTATTTATTTATCTTTGGCCACGGCTAATACAGGAATTTGTTTTCTTTGACTATTAAACATTTGTAATGATTTTGTTTTTCTTGCCTTCTCAACGGATGGGGAGGGGAAGGTAGAAGGGAGAGATTGCAAAACTGAAAATGAAATAAAACTGAATTTAAAATAATAAAATGTAACAACAAACACATGGAGGTGGGAGGAGATAGGATATGTGAAGAACAGCTAGCACTACAGTATGACTGGGTGAAGAACAGCTAGCACTACAGTATGACTGGAACAAAATATGACAAGGGTAATGTGAAGTAAAGCTGGAATGATAGATAATTACAAGACTGAGTATAAAAGGACTTGAGTGTCACGTAAAGTGTGTATTTTTTTTCCCTGTAGGCAACTAAGAACCCATGAGTTTTTGAGTAGGAGAGTAACATAGTGGACCCAATTCATATGAAGATCATTTTGGCAGCTGGAGAGAGTATGAACTGGAAAGGAACATCACTACAAGTAGGAAACCTAGTACAGTAATCCAGGTCAGAGATGACAAAAAAAAAAAATCTAAATTAGCCATGATGGAAGCCATGTGACTGGAGAAAAAGGGATGGATACAAGAGATATTATGTCTCATGTACACCTCATTTGACTAGATATGGGAGATGAATGCAAGAGAGGACAGAGACAAACGCCAAGTTTACAGACCCGCATAACAAGGAGGATTATAGTGCTGCTCTCAAGAGAAACAGGAAAATGGAGGGAAGGGGTAGAAAGAGGGAGGAAGATAAGGCATTTTACTTTGGGATACTGATTCAACAGAGCTATCTCAAATTGGGATTCCCACAGATACCTGAAACTCAACATATCTAAAACTCAACTCATAATTTTTTTAAACCAATGCTTTCAAGTGTTTTTAATTTTAAAAAATGAATTTAATAGAAACTTATTTCTTAAGTATGTATTTGGTCAGATCCAGGTGGTACTTCTTGATTTCATCTTCTTAAGCATCATTGTCCTATAATTCTATCTCAATGTGGGCTAGAGGAAAGAAGAATTCAATTGTGATGTTTTCACTCCTGCAGTGATATCAATTCATTGCCTTTTTCACAAAATCCTCTTCCTTTCCAAACTTCCCAGTAGGCAGTACAGGACATAGCCTGAAGACAGTAGCCAATGTATAATGAGGTCAGGGCTCATCTGCAGAGTGGCCCATGGAAAACTTACAGAGAAAACGCAGAGGATGAAAGGGTCAAGTGAATGTTTTTTAAGGTTAGGTTACAACCAAGAGTGTTTACATTTAGAGGAATTAGCCAGGAGATAGGGAGAAAATTATGGTAAGAGAAGAGCGCTGTCTGATGGAGTACCTCTAGAAGGGGATAGGATGGGGTAGGTTACAGGTCATTGTCTGCCCGTAAGATGGAAGACCACTTCTTCCCTCAGAGAGGGGGATAAAAGAAGAGGAATTGTGAGGACATTACCAAAATCTGTACCTTCTCTGCCTCTCCATCCTTAGCAAATGGCCACATAAAACAAACATCTTTCTCTTTGATCTCTCACCTTCAATCAGGGACCAAATCTTGTTGATTCTACCATGGCAACAGCTTTCGCATCAGTCAGCTTCTTGTCCTGGACGTGCTCCTGACTGTCTAACTTCACCACCACTCGCCAGATGGCCCCGGCAGCCTGCGGCACCCTTCAGCTACGTAAGCTCCTACCAGCGCCCCCGAGTTAGAGCGCCTCTCTTAACTGCCCAATCTAAAGGCCTCTTCTCAGTCTTCATCCTTCTCAGCCTGTCTGCAATCTCTGACACAGGAAATCACGCCTGCCTAAGACACTCCTCTGTCTCTTTCGCTCGATCTTCCTCCAAGACACACCAGCTAACCAGAGATGTCAAAAAGGGTGCTGTCCCAGGTCCTCTTTTCCTTTCCTTCTATATTATTTCATTTGATCTCATCAGTTCCTATGGATTCAATTAACATCTCTATGCGGATCATTCTCAAGTGTACTTATCTGGAATTAACCTATATAATGATTTGCAGTCACACTATCTACCTGACATCTCAAACTGGACGTCCTATAGACATCTGAAATTCAACATGCCGAAAACTAAACTCATTATTTTCCCCCAAAACTTACCCTTCTTTCAAACTTCCTTACTACAGTCAAGGAAACCACCACCCTTCTAGTCACTCAGCTTTTAACACAGGTGCCATCCTCAACCCCTCATTCTCTGATATCACACACACACACACACACACACACGTGCATGTGCACTAGTGAGCTTCCCTCATATCCTGTAGCCCAGAGATGGAATGTCTTGTTCAAGTAAGAACAGTAGTCACTGTCACTGGACCCCAGAGTACATGGCAGGAATAATAAGTTACCAAGGGCTCTGAATATCAAAGGATTTTGTATTTGATTCTGGAGGTGAGAGAAAGCCACTGGAGTTTATTTAATTGGGGGGTGTGTGTGTGTGTGTGTGTGTGTGTGTGTGTGTGTGTGAGAGAGAGAGAGAGAGAGAGAGAGAGAGAAAGAGACCTATACTTTAGCAAGATCACATTGACAGATGAGTAGAGAATAGTCTGGAATAGGAAAAGACCTGAGGCAGGAGGGAAACCAGGAGATAACAAAGGCCTTCACCAGGGTGGTGACCGTGCTTGTAGAGGAGAGGAAATAGATGGGAAATGTTATGAAGTCAGCAGGACTTGGCAGCAGACTGGGTATGCGGGGTGAAAGATAGTGTCCTTAGTCACTGGACCTGACCTGGAGGAAGATCTAGACAGAGGAGACTGAGAAGGAGCAGTCATATAGGTAGGAAGATAACAAGAAGAGAGTTATTTTAAGAGAACCTAGATCAGCTATTAAAAGAGAGTGACTAACTGGGAAGAGATCAGCTTCTGTAGAATGATGAGAGAGGAAGCCATACTCTAGAGAGTGATGGGAGATGAGGGTGAAAGGGGAGGGGAGAAGCAGCTCTCAGTAAAGGGAGGGGCCTCCATATTTTCATTGAAATCTGAAGCAAGATTCTCAGGTGAGAGGGTAGGGAGAAAGGGAGCCATGGGAAAGCTGAGGAGGGTAAAGATGGCTGGAAAAGCTGCTATAGTGAGTCAGCGAGTCAATAAGCATTTAACAGGGGCTTCCTGTGTGCCAAGCAGCTGCACTGAGTCCTAGGGACACAAAGAAAGCTAAAAAGCAGCCCCTGTTCTGAAGAAGTTTCTGGTCTAAAGATGGAGACAAAAATGCAACCCAAGTCACAGGCAGGAGAAACTAGAGATAATCAACTGAGGGAAGGGACTGAAAAAAAGCTTCTCGTGGAACAGGAGACTTGCTCAACATTGAAGGAAGCCTGGGAGCCTGGAGGTGGTGGCGAGAAGGCAATTCCAAGTGTGAGCGTCAGTCAAGGAAGATGCCAAGGACAAGGAGATGAGAGCCTTAAGTGAGGAACGGCAAGGAGGCATAAGGTAACAAAGGTCTGTACCAGAGCACTGAGAATGTCAGAGTGGAGAAGTGACAAAGGACATGATAACTGATTAGATATGAGGGTGCAGATGGTGGAGAGAAAGAGGGAGGAGACAAAGACAGCATCTACGAAAAGAGCCTGAGGAACGGGAGGACAGCAATCTTCTCAATAATAATAAAGGAGTTAAGAATATGGAAAAACTGGGGGGAAAGTGACGAGCTCCATTTTGGATGTGCTGAGTTTAAGAGGTCTACAGCGACATCCAATCTGTGGTTTCCAGTAGATAGGAGGAGATGGGACACTGGACATCAGCAAAGAGGTTAGTACTGGCGAAAGAAGTTTGAGAGTGATCAACATTCAGTCAGTTCATGAGCACTTATTAAGCAATGACCTTGTGACAGGAACTGTTCTAAGCACAAGAACACAAACTGAGGCAGAAAGTCCCTGCCCTCCAAAAGTACATTCTGATGGCAGAAGACAACACATACAAAGAAGATGAAGAAGTGTGCAGAGAAGGCACCGGCTAGGTTCCCCAAGGGAGCCCAGAGGAAGGTGGATCGCAGTGGTGCCTAATGTGGGGGATGAAGACATCTCTGCCCTGAGCATCATCCTTAAACTGCAGGTTCTGGGACTCACCATGAGAAATAACAGAGGTCAGAGCCCTCTGGGACACGCACGGTCGGCAGGCCTGACCTAGATGGAGATCCAGCAATGGAGATTGAGGAAAAGTAACTGAACAAATGTGAAGAGAACAAGGAGAAATCAGTTTCAGGAAAGCCTAGAAAGATGACTAATCAAGGAAAAGAGGATGATCAACATCTACAGAGATGTTTAGAAGGATAAAGTCTGAGAAATGACTGTTAGATCTGGTGATTAAGAAATCAATGGTAACTCTGAGAACAGTTTGGGTTGAATAATGAGGTCAGAGGCCAGGCTGCAGAGTTACAAAGAGAGTGAGAAAACAAAGTGAAACATACTGACTACAGAGAGCCTTCGGGAATGATAAACGGGACAAGAGCTAGCAGGCATGGGTAGAACACAGGAGGGATTTAAGGAACGGAAAGACAAAACCTTGACTGAAGGCATTAGAGAAGGCACCAGGAAACAGAAAGAGATCGCAGAGAGTGGGGAGAACAGGAACAAAGTGCTGGAGCAGACAAGATGGAATGGGAACACTTGGAGCTATGGAGGGGTTGGCCTTGGTAAGAAGCACAGCCATAGATGGGGTGAAGGGGGAGGTAGTGGCAGAAGGCATCTGGGCGATGTAAGATGAAGAGGAGAAGAGAAAGGGAGCTCTTAGTGAACAGTTTCGATATTTTTAGTAAATTAGGCAAGGTTCTCAAGTGAGACAGTAGGGAAAGAGGGAGCTTTGGGAGGTATGAAAAAATTGCAGGAAATGGAATAGTGGGTCAACTAGGTAGATGTAAGAAGGTTTGCCTTGCTGCAGTGAGAACCCATATAAGATTAGATAACATAACTTTATAGTGGACTAGTCACCATGGTTTCATAATTTTTCCCAGCTTGATTCAGTAGCATATCAATAGGAGTGAAGGCAGCAGACCATGGGTGTAATCCAAGGCTGGAGCTTGACAGGACAGGGCAGGATAAAGAGACAAGGGACTTCAGAAGAGGCCAGCATAGAGTGAGAAATGAATTGAAGTGGTTCACCAAGGGGTCAAGATGTGGAAAGGACAATTTATTCCATGCTGGAATGATGAGCTATGAAAAAACAATGATATGAAGGGAGTAGAGGGGACAGTAAGGACAATAAACAGAGTTTGGGGTTGCAAGGCATACGGAGGGGGGGGATGTTGCCACACTGTGATCAGATAAGGGAATTTCAGGGTTCATGTGAACAGGAAATGGAAATGGGTGATAGGAAGATCAAAGGCATGACTATTTCTTTGTAATAGCTGAGGCGGGGTAGAAGAATAAGTCATCAGAAATGAGTTGAGGAAAGAAGGGAAGTATCCTGTAAGTTGGCAGACAACTTATGACTGCAGCACAGCAAATAGGGACAGACTGAGCCGCAAAGGAAGAGAATGGCAGTACTCAAGAGGCAAAGAGGATTTCCAATGAGACAGTGGCCTAGAGGACTCTACAGACAAACTGAGACTCACAAAGGGAGTAACCCGCTCCAGGGTCCCTGCTGTCAAGCTGAGCCTTGGGTCACTGCTTAACCAGAGTTTGGCAATTTAATGTTACCACCACTAAGAGGGTAAGAGGGAATAGGATTCCTTAGTTCTAACCACAGTTTTTAGTTTGGGTGAAAGCAGATGGGCAAAGGGACCGAGAGACATTGAGGGAAATCTGGGGCCAACCTGCCGGGTGACTGCTGACATCCCAAGCCTATATGATGATGCCAGCTGCTGACGGGGTCCCCCTGACACGGAAGGCGCTGGATCCACCACAACCCCGGGAGTTGTTGCTGAGTTGTGCCTGACTCTTCATGACCTCATCTGGGCTTTTCTCGGCAGAGATACTGGAGTGGCTCGCCATTTCCTTCTCCCAATCACTTTACAAATGAGGAAACTAAGGCAAGCAGGGTTAATTTGCCCAGAGTTACACAGCTAATAAGTGTCTGAGGCTAGCCCAATGCTCTGTGCACTATGGTGCCTTCTAGCAGTCCAGCCTTGAGAGAAAGGGGGGAAATCCTACTCCATGTTTGCCCAGTCGTCCTCTTGTCAAACAGTGAACGCTTCACATTAAATCCAAGATGAAAATGTGCCATCAAGAAGCAACTGAACTGGGCCACGGAGGCAACAACGCCACTGGACATCTGCAAAATTTAAGTTACAAGGGGAAGTGTGATTCAAGAATTTCTTTCAAATGGTTCCACAGAGTGAGGGGTCCAAACATTCCAAAAAGCCACAATATGAATGTAACTTGGGATCAGGGGCCAAGAGCTGGAAGATAACACAGAATAATGCAAAAAAACAAGAATCGGCATGCCTGGGCTTTAGTCCAAGCCCTGCTGCTAACTGGCAGCGATGTCTACTCTGAGCCTCAGTTTCCTCCTTTTTAAAATGAGGTCTCCACCTCATAGGTTGGATTTTATGAATGAGTAAAGTAATACTGGAAGCATTTTGAAAAGTATCAAGTCTAACTCAAAGGGTCTCAAAAGCAAGTTCCCTTAGAATGCCTTCGCTTCTCACTGTTCAATGACTCTGGCCTACCATCTACCACCTTTCCCACCTACTCCACCTGGACTCACCTTCAGTGTCAAACTCACACTGCTGCACATGAATCTGGAAAACCACAAATTATCCGTGCAAATTTTTACTTATTTTGTTAGACATTCTCCTTTTATATTTTAACCTGGTTCTCCTACCAACCAACTCTGGCTAACGAGGGCCCTCAATTAAATGACAATAGCCTTCTGGTTGGTCTCCCAGCACCAAGTCTCCCCCCACTCCAGGCCAACCTACACTCAGCTGTCAAATGACTGACTGTCCCTCCATCACAGATCTATGTCATTCCTACTATTTGGTACAGTCCTATGGCTCCACAGTCCAGCAGCACCAGCCTCCTTGTTCTATTCCGCACAAGATATCCCATGTCTCCAGGCAACTCTGCTGGCTGTGCCCTGCAATTCTCTCCTTCATCATCCTCTCCTGGATTCCATGGGGTCCTTCAAGTCCCAGCTCAAATCCCATTCTCTGTAAGACGAGGCCTTCCTCAATTCTCCATATTTCTAGTGCCTTCCTTCTAGACCAGCGGTTCTCAACCTGCGGGTCATGACCCCTTTGGGTGTTGAACAGGGTCACCTAAAACCATCAGAAAACACTTATTTCTGATGGTCTTAGGAACCGAGACACCGCTCCTCTATGCGTCTCCAGGTGGGTCCGCCCACATGCAGATACGCCCACACCCAAGTATTAAAGGGTCCCGGCATTAGGAAGGTTGAGAACCACTGCTCTAGACCTAACTCTAACTCAGACAATCTATACCTCACTTGCATGTGTCTGTTCACCTGTCTGTCTCCCTCGCTGACTGAGCTCTGTGAGACCAGGTCTGCCTTCTGCCTTTCTTTGTGGCTGGCACATAGTAGGTGCTTAATAAAATGAACTGTTTCACACACTTAAGCCCAGTTTTCTCAACCAACTATTGGCCTCTGTTATTTCATTGGGTCCTTTCTGCCTGGTCTTAAGACACTGCTGTGTTTCTGCTACAGAATGATGGTGCCCCTACACTACTCTGACAATTACTCCTGTCGCTACATTTTACAAGGAGTTTGAATAACACAGCCTAAACGTGGGAGGCCCAAATACTGAAATGACCAGATCTTTCTCCCCCCACCCCAACAGGACAGGGCAAAAAAGGAATGAATGTCTAGGCAGAGCTTAAGGTTTGCAAAGTGATTAACACAGATTGTTTTCTTAACCCTTATACCAGGCTTCAAAAAAAAGATGAAGCAAAGTCCAGATACATAGTGATCAAAGAAAAAGGATGTAAAGACCCGTTAAGTACAGCAGCAAAGTGTTCCCTCTGGGCCCTGAGGCTCCAATTCCCAGCTCTGCTACTCATTACCTGGTGACACCGAGCAAAGCAGTTAAGCCCTGTGAGATGTCAGATGAGATGACTGGACCAGATAATCTTTGAGGTCCTCTCATTCCTGCTCCACTGTTAAGAGACCCTGCCAAAACTTGTCAATCCGGTAAAGCCCCAAGTGAGTCAAGACTTGAGACTGTCAGGATTTTAAAAAAAAAAAAACCTGGAAAGACTTACATGAACTGATGTGAGCGAAGTGAGCAGAACCAGGAGAACATTGTACACAGCAATATTAACACTGTACAATGATCAACTCTGACAGACTTGGCTCTTCTCAGCAATGCAATGATCCAGGACAAGTGCAAAAGACTCACAATGGAAAATGCTGTCCACATCCAGAGAAAGAACCATAGGGTCTGCATGCAGAGCGAAGCCTACTTTCTTCACTTTGTTATTCATGGTTTTTCCCTTTTGTTCTGTTTCTTCTTTCACAGCATGATTAACTAATGTGTAAATATGTTTAACGTGATTGTACATGCATAATCTATATCAGATTGCTTGCTATCTTGGGAAGGGAGGAAGAAAAACTTAGAACTCAAAATCTTATTAAAAATGAATGTTGAAAATTATCTTTACATGTAACTGGAAAAAATAAAATACTATTTACTTAAAAAAAAAGACCTGAGATGACCAGAAAGGAGAGTCCAAATCCTAAACATGATGTCAGAAAATAAATGGGAACCAGTATGTTTTCAGAACAAGGCTGAAATGACATCACAGGATGGGGCCTCTTTCCTCTCACTCAATGATCTATTAACATGGACACTGATGAATGTCCTTAGGTAGGTATAACCTTGGATGAGACATGACATTCCTACCCTCTTCATCGAGCTGCTTGTGGCTCAGACTTCCATCTCCCACAATGATGTTTTACTTGCAATGACCCATCTCCCAAGGCCCACTTGTGACAAATGCAAAGCACTTGTCAGTGAGTCGGTCAATAAGCATTCACTAAGAGCCTACTATGAACAGAGACTGTACCAAGTGCTGACTTCATAGCCTGCTGGGAGAAGTGCAGCCCAGAGTGCAACTGTACACAGCTGGCTCTTAAAGAAGCTGACCTTGATCTCATAAGTAATTCTGAGTTTCTTTTGTTTCTTTCCACCTTACTAGGGATTTCATCGGTGTAGGGAACACCCAGGGAAAGACTTGTACATGGCTGATCAGCTCATTCTCTATAGTCTATAGTCTTAGAAAGTTGCCAGGGGCACTGAGGAGGTCAGAGGATTTGTCAAGTGCCCTCCAAGATTATCATCTGAACCTATGCTTCCATTTTTGAGGTGTAGAATGAAGCCTTAAGAGGTGAAGCAATTTCTTTCCAAGTAAATCCATTCACAAAAGAGATATCTTGGAGAGAAACACTCCCTCTCTCTTACTAGTCAGTACCTCCTCAAGGGCTGATGGCTATGTAATCCTAGGACCTGATATAGTATACATTGTACAAAGCTGAGGCTTAAAAGTTGAAAGTGGAACAGAAAATTGATGGGGGGAGGAGGGGGTAGTGCATTATCCACATAAATGTTTTTACAAACTCCCAAGTGACCCTTGATGAGACCTCAGGTGAATTTGAGGCAACCCTCCACCCCAAAGGAAAAGAACAGGAAACCAGCTCCTGAAATGTTAATTTCATGGGCTGTGGTCCAACTGCTGCCAAACTGTGGTTAAACGGTGGTTTGATGGAAAGGCCAAGAGCCATACTTCGCAAAATATTTCTCTAGGCGGAGGATAACTTTAAAGTCCTGGAAGAAGTTGTAAGTGGGACACGAAAACAAAAAGGATTCAGTACTGTATTAGCGACAAAAGAAATACTTGCAGTTATATTCAAGGTAACAAAAAGGAATAACATGAACCATGACTGTGAAAGTATAAAATGTAGCCATCGAGCGAGGTGGAAGCAACATGGCGAATGGCCCAAACCACCAAGGAAGAGCATGCATTTTAGCCCCACGGAGTCTCTGAAGCCTTTTCAGGAGGGGAGCAGCACCCCTAGACCAGAGCATCAGGAAAGTGTGTTTGGCAAGTCTGGGAAGGCTCAGCTGGAAAGGGAGAGACTGGAGCTCAGGAGACCACTGGCTGGCGAAGATGCCGAGCTAAGCAAGGAGCGAGAAGGGGCGCGAATGGTAACGGTGAAGAGACAGGGCCAAAAATCACCCCTGAGATGTGTGGCTGGAGTCAAGGCCCCCAAGCATTCAGACCTCTGAGGTCTGAGCGACTAACATCTACTTATGGAAAACCGTCTTAGAGGAGTCACAGATCTGGGGAAGCTTGGAAATGGAGGGCAACTTGTACCTTACAGCAGACTCTATAAACGGCAGCTATTGACAGTATCGCACTATTAATAACTGCCACTTATAGAGTCTGCTAAGTGGCCTACAAACACCTCATCTGATCCCCCCGACAACCCTCAGAGGTGCCCTTGTTATCCCCACATAACAGCTGAGGCCACTGAGGCAGAGGTTAAGTGACTGGCCCAGGGTCACACAGCTGGTGTATCAGACGCTGCATTTGAACTTGGGAATTCCTGACGCCCAGCCCAACCCTCTCTCCACGGCATCACCTGCCAGGAGACAGTCGCAGAAGCACTAACTCAGGACAGACTAGGAAAAGGAGTCTCCTTCCGCTGCCCTTTAAATTAGATGACGGTCAAGGAAGCAGGCCAGTTGCTGGCCTGTGAGAGCCAGGGCCAGAGAATTTAGGCTACTCCAGAAAGCAGCCGGAAAAGCACTGGCAGCCATGCTTCCCTCTCCTTCAGGGCCCTGCTCTGGGAGCCTCCCCCATTCCCGGCCTGTCCTGGTTTTCAGCAGCAACTTTTTTTTGCAAGTCTGTGAACCCGCCCTCCAATTTGCAAATGAGCTAGTTATGTAAATATAGACCTATCCAACTCCAAGCTGGGCCCTTGGATCAAGCAGTGAGATCCAGGCCCATCTTATCCCTGGGTGGCCTCTCGGTCTGCCCATCTGTGGCATGAGGTAGATGGGTGAGATCGGCAAGCTCCCTCCCTGCAGGATGGCCTCCCCTTGTTTAATCCTCACTTGGTGGGGCGACGAACAGAGTGCAGGGCCTGGAGTCAGGAAGACTAGAGTCCAAATACGTACTAAATGTGTGACCCTGCACAAGCCACTTAACCTCCATCTGCCTCAGTGTCTTCATCTGTAAAATGGGAATGATAACAGCACCTACTCCCCAGGGCTTCTGTAAGGCTCAAATCAGATCCTAGCTATCTGTAAAGCACTTGGCACAGCATACAGTAGGTGCCTGATAACTGTGCATTCCCTTCTGCTGCCCACCCACCCTTCCCTGGGAAGAACTTCTCCGGATCCTCCCTCCTCCCAAATCAGCTCCAATTCCCAAACAAAGTCATTTCAAAGGCACAACTTCTCAAAACTGTTGAATTCAGGCATCTCTTCAAACCCCAGCTCTGGAAGAAATTAACTTAGTGCAGAAAAGAATCATTCAAAGTGCTGTATGCAGCCGAAACAAAATTTCACTTCCCCCCTAAGCAAAAGGACTGCTGTTTGTAGCATGTTCCTGAACTTGACTTTCAACATGGAGAATCTGGGTCCTTTTCCAGAAGACACTAAGAGACGCATGAGCCAAATAAATGAAGAACCTGGAAATGAAAGACTACCCCCGCCCCCCCTCCCCCACCGAAAGGGACTGTGCTTTGTTCACCATGGGAGGTTCAAACATATTTTAAATATTTCTAAACAAAGGCCTAGCTGCTGCTCCTTAATCCAACTGTGGAGCTCACAGCATCCCTGGGAGGCAGCAGCTGCAGACAGAAGAGCCACTAGCCCGAGCTACCCTGCCAGTGTGTGTCCTTGGCTCCCCATACCCCCCCCCCCCCAAGAATCGATCAGGTGGGACGTGGCGTGGAGGCCAAGCTCCTGAGCAAGCGCAGTAGCAGCTTCATCCACGCGGTACAGAGCCACACTGCGAAGCACGGCCCTGCTGGATCCCAAATGCCGCGGCAGCCTGCCTTCCCAGTCCTCTCTTAGAGCTGGCTGGTGCAAACCAGCAGTCAGCTAGGAGGCCACTGGAGAACAGAAAGCCCAGACTGGCAAGAGAGTTCTTACTGCCCAGAAGGGACCCCAATGGGAGCGGTCAGTGGTTGGACTATCTATGTGAGGCTGCAAGGAAGCAGAGAGATGGAAAACTGTAAGGGACATAGAAAACGGTGCAAGCAGGCACTCATGCTGACTCAGTAAAATTACTGAGCACTGCTAAGTTTACAAAAGTACTTTTTAACCACACAATAACCCTGAAGTTAAGTAACACAGAAACAGTTATCTCCACCTGACAGTTAAGGAAACTGAGGCTCAGAAGACACGTGACCTGCCAAGGATTACACCTCATGCCAGCAACTTAGTACAAACATTTTAAAGCAGCTATTATGTGCAGAAATAGCTCCTGCCCTCAGAAAGCTTCTGATCTCACAGGCCCAGAGCCAGGGCTCAGTCACTGGACTCCCTGATCTCAGTGCTCTGACCACCACAGCACAAAGGTCACATTCAGACACCGACTCACCGTTACAAAAAGCTCTTTCTGAGACACTCTCCCATCTGATCCTCACCCAGCCGGCATGAGGCAGCTCAGCGGGGCACAGTTAACCCTCACCCCCAGCAATAAGAGGGCCTCTGAAGCACAGAGACGCCAAGTCTGGCATGGCATCTGCCATGTAACAAGAGCCAAGGTCCTGCTGAATCTGAGGCTCGCTCCCCCACCTGTGACAACACAGGCCTCTCTCTAAGTTGCAGGGAAGGCACCCACCTCCACTGTTGGACAGAGTTCCCCATACAAATGAAATGACAGACCCATCTGCATCTCACAGAAGCACAGGAGTCTGGCGGATTACCCTGGCTTCGCGGAGGATCCAGGAGGACAGGGAACTTGCCCACAATCACACAGTTCCTAAGGATGAGGTGACACCGGAACCAGGGGCTGTGTAGATTCTAATTAGCCAGGGCCCAGTGGCATTAGCTATGAGCCCCCAACAATGAGAAGCACCCCGGTGACCATAAGACAAGGCCAAGACTGAGCATCACCATCCATAGGTGGAGCTCTCCATCCACGGCCTCTCCCTCTATCACTTCATCTCCTTTGGAGACCTGAGGACAACTGCTTTGGACTCTTTCAACAATGGATCCAAACAGTAGAACTTCCCCAGCTCATAAGTCATTAAAGAAAATGGTGTTATCACAGAATGAATGTCTCAATGCTTTGTCATCTCTCCTTCAGTCTATATCATGAGAATGTTACTTCATGGTTAAACTGTTTAGACAAATGACCTATGTCTGATCTTGAGAGTAACCACAGATGTGCCTAGGACAAGGGATATTATTTCAAGGTCAGAGATGAGGAGTCTGGGACTCCTAGGAATGAGGCAGGCACCGGTGATAAAAAGAAATAAAGGAAAACGTGACTCCTGTCCTCTGGGAGCATAAACCTAGACAGGGAAGACCTCACACACCTAGATGGATTCATACAAAATGCACAGAAAAATAGATGCAGGATCATTGTGTCCGAAAAACTGTACACAAGTCTTCGTGAATAGCCACGGCCCCAAATCTCATGTTTCTTATCCAATTTTCTGAGGATCAGTCTCTCTGAACTTTGACAACAGACACACATGGAATCCATTTATCCTTAAAGACAGAGCGACTGTCACAGAGTAAGTTCTGCTCCACAAAGCACTTTCCTTCCCCAACACTATGAAGGAGAACGGACACGAATTACTTCAGACAGAGAGAGCAAAGATGAGGGCAGGATGAGGACCCACAAGGCCTGAGTCAAAGTCTGCTGCTCTACCTACGTTCCACTCCACTCCACCGCCTCATCTGTCTCCTAAGATCCAAATTCTCCCTCTCCATGTAAACTAAAGGAAGCAGGAGCAGAGCTGTCCATGCTTGCTTGCTCTCTTGGTGTGTGGAAAGATGAGGGTGAAAAAGATGGGCCTAGTGCCATCAATGGGGGAGAGCGAGGAAAAATAAGGTGTAAAATGAGACATTCACAGACTTTTTGGCAGAGGAGCGTTGCCAGTAGCTATATAGTAAACTCTAAGAGTTTTGGCAAGATATAAAAGAGGACAGGCCCAAAATACATTAATGGCCTGGCTGGGGCTTTAGAGAGAGTCATAACTGGCTGGGAAAATGGGCTCCCCTTACATTTCCATGAACTGCTGCCTTCGCATCTCCTGCTATTCAGTGAGGTTTTTAATGGGGCCAGGCTGGGACTAAGTTCCACAGGCACGCCTGAGATATTTCAATTCAAGAGCTTCCTCGCAATAACACAGGTGTGAAGAGGCGCCCAGGGAAAGGCGAATGGCCACGCAAGCTCCAGTCAGAGTGGGCACTCCCTCTTACTTTCTTACTGACCGAGCTGCTGAACACTGTTTTATGTTGCGAGGCAGCTGCGCGGTGCAGAGCTGGGCCTAGAGTCAGGAAGATCCGTGTTTTAATCCTGCCTCAGACATTTGTTAGCTGTGTGGCCCTGGGCAAGGCACTGACCTCCCTCTTCCTCAATTCCCCTCACAGTACCATGCAGACAACAGCAATGAGACTGTCCTGGCAACATGCTTCACAAATCCCGTCCAGGGCGACACAGCCTCTCAAGTGTCTGAAGTCAAATTTAAACTCAGGCCTTCCTCATTTCAGGCCCAGTACTCTCTCAAAGAAATGAGGTCCCACTCAAAGCCTCCAATGGTTCTGTTGCCATGCTCTCAGAATACACCCTAAACACCCAGAAGGCAAGTTTGGCACCTACACGGCACAGACTCATGGGTCCAGTGCTGAAGATGGGTGCAGGAACCCTAGGTCTGAATGCCAGCTGGGCTGCCCCCACAGTCAAGGTCTTGTCAGCTCTAAATCCAGTGAGCCTGGGTATACCTCGTCCCCTCCCCACTCCAGGCATGTCCTCCCAGCTGTGCCCAGGCCTGGATGGGCATCTCTTCTCATCTCCACCTCTGGGCTTCCCAGGCTCCCTTTTGAGGCTCAGCTGGAATCTCACTTTGTACAGAAGTCCTTTCCTCTCTCTCCTTTAATGCTGGGGTCTTCCTCTGTGGATGATCTCCAATCGTGTCTGTCTATAGCTTTTTCGTACAGAGTGGCTTGTATACTGCCTCCCCATCAGCCTGAAGGCTCCTTGAGGCCAGATACTGGCCTTTCTTTGTATGCTCGTCCATTAGCACAGTGCCTGGCACGCAGCAGGTACTTGTTGTCTTGGCTTCTCACCACCGCCCAGGAAGGCTGCTTACAGGTGACAGGGCTGTAATGCTTTAACACTTCCACAGTTCTTTCTTGCCCACATCACCACTGCCATCACCTGGTGAGGCAGGAACGTTCTAAATCTCATGTCCCCATTCTCCAGATGTTCAGAGAAGCTGGAGGCTCTTGCTGCCCAGAGTCACAGGGTTTACCAGCCAGGGCAAGAATTCAAGTCATCATTAATTCCATTCCCAAAGTATCGGCTGCCCGAGCTGCCCCCTCCTTGCAGAGTAAACGCTGCTCATCTGATGAAACATACACCAACCAAGTGACCAAGTGCTGCTCCCCACTCCCCTCACTGGGCTTTTTCCTGTCAAATGATAACATGCCTTTTCACCAGCCACAAGGTAAAATAAACTAAATTACATGAAAAAATTATAAGCTGCTACATATCCCATAAGCAGTGGGACAACAGGTAAATTTGAATTTTGAATTTAAACTAATCCAGCGAAGGATTTGTAAAGAACACACACAGGTCTTTTTTTATTCTATTTCCTGCATTTGTGTTTAAATTCAATATATAACATGTTACAGGGCTGAATAAATAGTTCTGGCTTCCTTCTTATTAGTGTTTCCAGGCATTTGCAATGTCACATAGAATAAGCATTACAAATGAAAACATAATTTGGAAAAATAGGAAAGGATAAAAATGAGCAAAAAACCTTCCCTTTCAGGTTTCCACCTCTATTGAGATGCCATGGAAGTCGACCATCACAAACGGCACACGAAACTTAAATATTTTTCACATTCTTGGAGCAGGGAGGTTTTCTAATCGAAGTGATTTTAGATACATCTGTGGTTTTACAACAGCAAACAAGTATTCTGGTCAGGGAGTACAGCCATGCTGGGACGCAGTTCACTAAAGAACTAAGAATCCACAGACCTTTAAGTGCTTGCTAGGGTGGCAGCCACAAAAGACACAGAGCAGCCATCGCCCTTCGGAAACTGCCCTTCTAACAGAAGACGACAGGGCAATAACAATCCCAGCACCTACCCCAGGTGAGCTCAGCTGGGGGGCGTGGGGGGGGGGGGCGCAAGAGGCCTGAAGGGAAGGAGGAAGAGCCCCAGGAAGGAGAGGAAGCAAGTGGGCAAGTCCCAAAGGGAGCAAGGAGTTAGATGAGCAGAAAGGAAAGGTCATCCGGGAGCAAAGATTCTGGGGGGAAGAACCCAGGAAGCTCCAGCATCTCCAGGGGGAGAAGACTCTGGGGATGAGGCCTTTGTACAGCGCCTACTACACACCAGACACTAGCAAGCACTTTACAACTGTTATCTCATTTGATCCTCACGACAATCCTGGGATGGAGGTTCTACTGGCATCCCCATTGTACAGATGAAGAAACTGAAGCAAACGGGAAATGGCTTACCCAGGGTCACACAGCTAGTACATGTCTGAGGCTGGATTTGAATTCAAGGTGTTTACTCCACTAACTCAAGCTTTCAAGACATTCTAATGATGCTCCCTGTGTTCTTGGTCAGTGTTCCTACCTCTCTCAGTGCAGTACAGAGCGTCATCAGACCAACCGGTCATCTTTGTCCCTTCCTCTGCCTTTATCTGACCACAGGTCCTCCACTGTATCTGGGGTCCTCTCCAGTTGGCCTGACCTATGTCTTGCCCCTGGACTCTAGTGCCTCTGGAGGAGACAGTGAGGCCAGAGACCTCGAAGGGCGCTGGCCCACCTAAATACAATTCACTTGCAAGTCAAAACACCCTTCTGACATCACTGGCCCTTCAGAAACAAAGGCTAACAACGACACAAAACAACATGGGTCTATACCCAGGGTACAAAGACGTGCCCCCTATCAAGAGGCACAAGGCACGGAGGTCCCCACCCAGCAAGGTTATGGCACCCTCAACAGTGACACAAAGGAAGAAGCTGAAGGAACCAGGCAAGACTTGAGCAGATTGTAAGTAAAAATAATCTTTTTAAAAACAGAAAACGCTGCTCTCTTAGAACATACGGCCCCGGAGAAGGGGCTGGTCCCACATGAGCAGTTTCTATCCCCCCCCCCCCCCCCGCACCCAACACAGTCTTTGGTATACAGTGGGTGCTTAATAACTTCCCTGAGTGAACAGCTGATGAGCTGTCATGTGGAAGAGAGCATAAATACCCAGACAGCAGAGCAATAGGGCCAAAGGGCAGAAGCCACACACACACACACACACACACACACACACACACACACACACGCACACGCTTTCAGATGAATGTCAAGAAAGCAACCTGCCCAAGAAAGACACCTCCACGGGAAGGGGAGCAGTTCCATGCTTCCCACTAAAATAAACCAAGAGCCCGACATCCTAAAAGCGTTCGTCCTCTGGCCAGACCCACTCAGCCACTTTCCCAACGTCCCTCTTCAGAGATGTTGGGAGGGACCTGTCTGGTGAGTCTTCTCTTTGTGACCCATCACAGCCAATGTCCTCTCAGCACACCGACAGTGACTCCAACACCAACCACACCTTCCACTCTCTTTCTCCCAGAAAGTTTTTACGTGTCACCATCACAGGTCAGAGACGGAAAAGGTGGGTAGTTTAATTTAGCGACTACCTCTGAAGGGTTACTTCATTATGGATCACGCAGTTGCACAAACAGCTTTTCAAAAATAAAGACAAAGGCATTGTTTTCTTGAGTCACATATTAAGAAACATTTAGATTTCTTGTGTAGCTTTTTAAAAGTCTAAACTTAACCAACATATATTCATTCACCCACCAAGTGTTTATTATGCACTTACTACAGCAAAGCACAACAAAAACAACTAAAAACGATGATACAGAAAACCACTAACTAAATTATCTGTTGGAAAAAAAACATGTTACACATCTGCTTTGAAAAACACATTTTTAGAGCACCTTCTGACCACCTGTTGGCACCTAGAACTCCTATGACAGCATTATCCCAACTAGCAGAGGCAAAACGCCATCATGCTTCAATTAAAATTGGTTCCAGAACCAGGAATTTAACACAGACTTTGGATTTCTCAAATTGACCATTATTCAACTATGGGTCACCAAGGACCCTGAGTCACAAAGCTAAGGAGCTAAGTGATCCACTACAGAAAGGTAGGAGAAGGAAAAGGTCAGGGGACATGGCAATGTGAAATGAGTGCCAGCGATCACACCTCCCACAAAGAGGTTCCAGTACCAAGCTTTGCCCCTAAATATCTGTGTCCATGCATATAGATAGGGAGCAAGGAGACATGGGGGGAAAGCAGCACCCCAGGGATAGTCAGATACAAACCCGACCTTCTAGATACTTAGTTCCTGTGTCCAAAATGTATGATTTCATCCACCAAAACAGGAAAAATCTAGGACTCATAAAGCTCTTTTCAGTGAATACGCTGGGAGATGACTGTCTCCAGAGCAGTTACAAAACAGCGAATTTTTTGGCCACAGAAACTCAAGACAATAAGCAGTCCGATCTACACCCAAAGCCTTTCCCTTGCTGAGATCTGAAGAGCTTTCACTCCCCAGAGCCAGTCTTCAAGAACCCAAGAAACCAGGTGAGGAAAATCTTAGGGTTTTTGGTTTGGGATTTGTTTTTTTTGGTGGGGGCAAAGAACACAGGTATTAAAGATATTAAAGTTGTTCCGGACATTATATAAACCAAGGGACTTAAATGGAAGAAAAATGCACCCTCTTTTGCACCTAAACTAACTCAGAAGATAATCTCCCCTCTCCCACAAATTGTGTAGACTTAGATCAAGGGAAGATAAATAGATGAGGCGGGAAGCCCCAAAGGAAATGGGCTAATAGCAGCATAATCCCCCCTTTACTATCTCCCCCCCCACCCCCCCAGACAGCAAGACCAACAGTAAGAGGTCCTCTTCAAAGGCCTGGTTGCCAAGGGAAGTGAATGCAGAGGCAGCAGGCATGTCACCAGCCAAGTCCAACAGCTGCAGGAGAACCACCAAGGTGCAGCTAGTGACCAGCAGCTGGCCTCAGACACAGGGAATCTGGTACGATTCTACAATAGACTAAAGCCAGATCCTGTCTTCCTGGAGAAAGAAAAACTCCAGGATTCAAATGTTATTTTCCTGGAAACATCAGCCAAAGGTACAAATGGCTAACAGTAAAGTAGCTGTGTCCATTTGTTTAATTCCAACGTTTGCCAGCAGCATCCTAACTAGCCAGTTAACTGCTATATGACAGATTGTCCCCAAGACCCCCTGTGCAAGGTGTCAGACACCCAGAGTGTCCAGGAAAGCTCTCCAGGTGAGCAGCAGACAAGGACCAAGGGATGCAGAACGAGGACCTTGGACCTGGGGCAGGAGGTCAGGGTTCAAGGCTGTGGCTTGAGTTTGGTGTCACTTTCATAAATCCTTTAATGCAGCTCATTGCTTTCCTGTAACAGGTGGCCTCAGCAGGCTCACCACGTCAGAGCTACATGTATAAATAGGCTGCACCACCACAGTGCAGATGTTCAGGGGGCTCCTGGGAGACCCAGTGCGGTAGCGCCATATCCAAAGTCTTCAGGCGGTAAAAATGCCACTTACATAGACAGGGGGGAAAAGAACACCCAGGAAAGTGATTTGTTTTGGACAAGCTGCTCTTTGGCATAGTTTGCTTCAGACAAAATTCTAGATTCTGTTTTCTCCAGGAATGTCTGCAGAGAGAGGTCTCTGGAATCACTAGCACACTTTCAAAAGACAAAATATTTTCCTTTCGCTGGATGGGTTCTCTGTTCCAGATGCAAAATTCCCCCTTTCCTGCTTTCAGTCAACATACGGAATGAAGTCCTGAAGGAAACACCAAAGATAAAGGCAAAATCATGGGCCTGTTTGGCTACAGCAGGAGAGCTGGAAGAGCTCTCTGAGCTAGCCAGGACAACACCACAGGCCGACCCAGGTGGAAGGGAGCTTCAAGATTATTCCCTCAGATCGAGATACTAAGTCTGAAGGAAGCAATCCCCTCAAATTTCAGATCATAAGAAAGGCAAAGGCCAAAAAAAGGGAACTCTGAATTCAAATTAATAAGGCAAACATACAACTCTGTACCTTTCAGGAATCCTGAACTACAGGAAATATGTAAACAGAACACAGGCAGATGAACAAGGAGCATGACAAATACCTCAAACAAAACACTGGGCTTTCCTGAACTTATATTCTTTGTAGTGAAGCCCCTTCTTAACAATCCGACCCTGTTCCAGGCCTCTCTGTCAGTAAGTCCACTCCCCAAAATTCAGAAGCTGGATGAGGCCATCATTGACAATTTCCCTGCTTTTCTGCTCTCACCTGGCCAACTGTTTGACAGAAACAGAAGAGGAAAGAGAAATTCACAAGTGAAGTTTAAGCAACTAAAAAGGAGAAGGCCTCCGGCCAGAAGAGAAAAAACACTGATCTGGAAGGAAGCCGGGCCTTGGATCTTGGTTCTAGTATCTGCCACATGACCTTAGGAAAGTCACTTCCCCATTCTGGGCCTGAGTTTCTCTCTCTCTCGAAATTGGGGAGGGGAGAAATGAGGAGGTAGATAGATTAACCAAAGCCCATGCAGGGCCCAATAATAAGGGATTACACTTCAGATTCCTTCTGACCTCCAAAATTCTTTGGACAGTCCTTGCAAACACAGTGCCCTGGTCCTCAATAAATGCTCGTATAACTGAATGTTACAGAGCTGAGATTTCAAGATCTAATCTCAACCCTTATTTTATAGCCCCACCCTCTTCAGAGAAGAGATGCTACTTGCCCCCAAGACTATCATTCCAACTCCCTGACTTCCTGGTACACCCCGCTGGAGCAGGTATGGGAGACAGTCAATACTTAAATGAAAGCATCTTAAATTAGACTGTCTCATTTCTCAAGGATTAAACTGGCTGCCCATCTCTTGGGGGCCAACTATGGACCCACTACTAGAACTTAGGGAAGGCAATCCTTAATACTCTTGTTCACAGGGCGGGAAAATATGACAAAGTGGGAGGAAGTCAGACGTACACAACACTGAGAAAGAATCAAGCTCCCTCCTCTTCACTACTCCTATCTGTCAAAGACAACAGGAGGAAGATCCTCCCACCTAAGTTCTATGGCCAATCCAACCCGGGAGAGGAAGTCCATGAGGGCTGAGATTCAAGGGGAATCCCTGAACGGGATCACACCTTCTGAGTAAGCAGGCTCCCGGCCTGAGGAAGGTAATCTTGTAAAAGAAATGCAGGTGTTTGCTCCACCAGCTTTCAGAAGAGAACAGTGAACTCTTCTTAAAGTTAAATTTGGTTGGGTTTTTTTCTTTAATCAGCAAAAATCCACCTTCTCTCCTCACCCCACCCCAACTAAGAGATTAAAAAACAACCTGTTACTAACATGTGTGTTCAAGCAGAATAAACTTCCTCAGTGGTCATATCTCATTCTACATTCTGAGATTCACCAACATGCAGGTGGGCAGCACGACTCTCTGGCATCGTCACCGGTCATGACAATGATCATTTCCCAAGCCTTTCAGAATCATTTGCCTTTATAATAATACTGTTGCTAGTGTACACAATTTTCTGATTACACTCATTTCACTCTGCATCAGCTCACACAATTCTTCTCAGGTTCCTCTAAAACCACGCCCTTTCATCCTTTCTTATGGCACAATATTATTCTACCGTACGTATGTATATACCCTATCTTGTTTTGCATTCCCCAGCTGATGGATACTCCACACTCCATCAGTTTCCAATTCTCTGCCACTGAAAAAAGAGCTGCTATAAATATTTTTGTACATGCTTAGTTAGTTTTGCTGAGGACTAATCACTTCCTTGGGGTAGCTAGACAGCTCAGTGGATTGAGTTCTGGGCCTGGAATCAGGAAGACCTCAGTTCAAATCCAGCCTCAGACACTCTCTAGCCGTGTGACCCTGGGCAAGTCACTTAACCTCTGCTTGCCTTAATCCACCAGAGATGGAAATGGCAAAGCACTATACTTGTCTTTGCCAAGACAATCCCATGGACAGTTATGGTCCACAGGGTCACAAAGAGCTGGACACAATGAAACAACTCAACAACAATCATTTCCTTAATACCACTACTCTTACTCTCCTTTACTCTCCCCCTCCTTTGGTTGAACGTATTTCTGTAAAATGCGACCACTCCACATAGACAGGCAATGGACTCAGAGTGCAGGTAAGAGGTATTTTTTGAGGACAAAGCCAATTCTGTAATTTTCTTTCCTTGATTATCCATGTTTTGTAATGGATTTTGTTTGTTCTGTTTTCTTCATGGGGGACAGGAAGAAGAAATACAGACCTAAAAATAATATAGTTTTTTAATCTGAATGTATTTCTGTGTTTTTGTATGCATGTCCTTCCCACTTTGGACCATTTCAGACGAGAGGAAGGATTAAGTACCTAAGGATCAGCTTCTCCCAACTTCTTTGTATAGACTTTTATGTGAACACCTGTAATTAGCTGAGATAATTTTCCCTTTTTTCCTGGCACTCATGGCATTCCTCTTCCCCTCCCTCTTCATTCTTCTTTTAGAATTGTGAAGATAAATTATCTTCTCTATCGAATTAGAGTCTCTCTATAACACCTAGCCATGACAGGGCTTAGTCTTCAGTAAATATTTATTAAGCCCCTACTATGTGCCAGGCACTCTGATGAAACCCTGGGATACAAAGGCAAAGGACAGACACTGTCCTTGAGGAGCTCACAATCTAACCAGGGAGACAGCGTGCAAACAACTGTGTAAACACAACCTGTATGAAGGATAAATGGAAACGGCAGAGGGAAGGCACAAGAGTTAAGAGGGATACACGTATGGACGTGTGTGTGTGTGTGTGTGTGTGTGTGTGTGTGTGTGTGTGTGTGTGTGTGTGTGTGTGTGTGTGTGTGTGTACACGATATTTCAACGTCAGCAGGTCCCTTCCGATCATTAACTTATGTTGGCCTTCTCAGGTTTCTCTTAACGTTTGTGTCTGAACACGTCAGGCACGCTTGGAAGTCCTCTACTTCATCACAGATCTACTCTTCCCCCAGCAGATCAGTGAGTTTCTCTCAGCTGCGAACCCCCATCCTTTGATGTGTGAAATCTGTTCCAAGCTCCCTGCTCCCTGACAGTGGCGGCTCCTGAATCCCGTGCGATCCTGACTTGAATTCTTTCTTTGCAGCTTGCTTGCAGTCTTTTCTCTTTGACCTGACAACTCTGAATTTTGGCTATCTTTCTTGGTATTTGCATTTGGGGTCTCTGAGTAGCAGAGTCTTTCTATTTCCAACTTACTCTCTGGTTCTGAAATAAATTTGAGTGGTTATCTTTTATGATTTCTTGAAATGTGGTATTTAGGTTCTTTTGGGGGGGAGGGTAGTCATAGTTTTAAGATAGTTCAATGATTCTTAAATTATCTCCTCAATCTGCTTTTCAGATCAGTAGTTTTTGCTTATGATACCTTAAATTTTCTTCCCCCCTCCCCCCCCCGTCTGACTTCTTATTTTGTATGCTAAACTCATGGAGTCCTTGGTTTCTATTTGATCCGTTCTCATTTTTACAGACTTTGTACCTCATGTGTCAAGTTAACTCTTTTTCTAATTCTTTCTTCCATAACTCTCTAATTTTTCTAATTTATTTTCTCTTTTAAATTCTTTTTCTAATATTTTTCTTTTCTAATTTTTCCTTTCATGCTCTCACTCATTTTTTAAAAATTAAAACTTAAAAAAAAACCTCTTCCAGGAATTCTAATTTGTGCCTAAGCTATGTTTTCCTTTGAAACTTGGAATCTTCCTCTTCTAGATTTGTGTCTTGAAAATATCCTACACCATAATTTAAGCTTTTCTATGTTGGGATTCTTTTTGTTGCTCCTGTTTGTGTGTGTGCATGTGTGCTCCTTCTTCCAGACAATATTCATACTGGGGTCAAGAACTATGAGGAAATGTCTAGGTTAATCCTGTTGCTGCTGTCTTAGTCCTGAGTGTTGTGTTACCCCATGATCTAAGGACCAGCAAGCTCCCAGTGCTCCCAAAGTGGACTGATCCAACGTAAAGGCCGACAGATGCCCTCCCATTCTGAGATGACCTGAATTTGGGTCTGGGCAATACTCCTATGGACTTCCCTCATTTGGAATTTGTGTAGACTGCTGCTGGACTCAGCCACTATCGACTAGTTAGGTTGTGCCAGTTCAGAGAGACAGAACTGTAGACTTCTCTTCAGTCATAGATTCCTGCCCTAGTTATTCCTCAGCAGATTTCTGACTGAGCTAGAGGCTGAAAGAGACGCTCTGTTCCAATTCTGCTTGCTTCTGAACTTGTTCCTTCTTCAATACACAGCCCAGGGCCTGCAACTGCTCACCCTGAATACTACCTTTAGGCACAGGTCCCTTCCTCAGTCCACTCTGGATCTGTGACCTGGAACTAGGTAGGGAATGACAGAGCTGCCAGAAGACACCTGTCCCTACACTCTTAACAGGTTCAGGCCCCTCTATGTTGGACAGCTCTAATTTTCTCAATGAAACTTCCTGTCTTTCCTATTCTGCTGACTGCTTCTCTCTATTTTACCAATATGACCAGATCCCCACCCTAATCTTTCCCTTAATCCTAGTACCCCTCTAGGTATCTTCCCCTCTTCATCTCCTTTCACAGCTTCTACTTTCTTGCCCCTTACCATCTGACTTCCAACCTCACTCCACTAAAAACTGCTCTTCAAGACCACCAAGGATCTCTTCTTGGAAAATCACTGCCCTTTTCTGAGTCCTCCATGCCTCCCTTTTGCCTCTGTGGCAGCATCAGACACTGCTGATCACCCCCATCTTTCTAGACCCACTCTCCTCTGAGTTTTTGTGACACTTCTCTCTCTCTCTCTCTCTCTCTCTCTCTCATGAAAGGGGGAGCAGTGAACAGAGCACCAGCCCTGGAGTCAGGGGCACCTGAGTTCAAATCTGGCCTCAGACACTTAACACTTAGTAGCCATGTGACCTTGGGCAAGTCACAACCTCAACTGCCCTCCAAAAAAACAAAAAAAAAAAAAGGGGGGGGGGGTGTCCCTTCCTCAGGCTATTTTGCTGGATCGTCCATGGTTCACTCCCTCAAGTTTCTGTCATAGGTTGTCTTTTTTCTAATCACTTTCACCCTGTATCCTTTGGCTTCCAGCAAACTTTACCCTCTATTCAATATGAAAGGGAATAAATTCTAGGTATACACGTAATAACTTCAAGGTAAAGTTTTCATTTTAAAAAAAAACTCTGTTCAGTGCTTAACTTTTTCAATTGTTAAAATGCTTATCAGGACACAATAATAAATATTCTACCTCTAGTTGGGAGCCCCAGTTCTGTAGTCTCACCTGGTCTTTGCTCTACACAGATCATCTCAGACATCTCAGGCTCCCTCTGAGCCCCAGGACAGGAGCACCAACTTTTCAACTGGATATTCTGATCAAGCTGTCTCCTATAGGCATCTCAAATTAAGTCTTTCCAAAAGAGAACTCTTCAAACTCCCCTCTCTCTGGTTGACTTTCCTATTTTTTTGAAGGGACCACTATCCTTCTGGGCACCTATGACAGCAACCTTGGAGTCACCAACTCTCCCCTTCCCTCACATCCATCAATGCCAAGCCTTACTGATCTCTACCTTTCCATCCTTCCCACTGCTCCCCTTCTCTCTGTGGCCACCTGTACCAGCAATCAATTTGGCAGATACTTAGCACTTAGTAACTTGGGGCTAAGTATGGAAGGTGTGAACTCTGTCCCACTGTTGAGAGGGCGTGAACTCCCTTGTTGATGTGGAAGAAGAGGATTGGCTGAGACAGGAAGCCAGTGTGTGTATACAAGCAAGAATTCCAGAGAGAGAGAGAGAGAGAGAGAGAGAGAGAGAGAGAGAGAGAGAGAAAGAGAGAGAGAGAGAGAGAGAATTGGAATGTTGCTCCTGGTGAAGGAAGAATTGTGGAGACTGAAGCTGGCTGAGGGAGAGGGAGAGGGAGAGGGAGGGAAAGGAAGGGAAAGGGAGGGAGAGTGTTTCTCTCCCAGCATCTGGAAGCTGACTGAGAACTGAGATGGAGTTTTCCTGAGACCAGAATCTGTTGAAGGCCTCCTGCAAGGCTGAGAGGGCTTGCATGGAAAGCAGTCTAGCCAATATTCCTTCTGGGTCCTAGGGCCAGCTGAACTGTTGGAGGACTGAAGAAGCATGACCAGGATAAGACTTTGTTCATGGCCTGGCTGATCCTTGAGTTCCAGGCAAGAGAAGGGGTGAAGGGTTTGAGATGTGCTGGACCCCGTGTACTTCAGTGTGTGCCAGGGACTGCCCTGAGGACTGGACAAGGACCTCAGAGCTGTCTGCTTCTGAATCCAGGTGACTGGTGGATTCAGGAGGGAGCTGGGACCATGGAAGGGGATCCAGGGAATCAGAGAGACCACCTCGAGTCAAGATGTAGAAAAGGCCTCCCCTTGGATGAAACTGAGGTTTGCTGGACACTGAGGGGTGGCGGGTTTGTGTGGTTTTCTAATGATGGTATTTAGTGACTGATTGAGTTGATGTATGATTGTCCCATGAGTGGAAGACTGATTATTGTATTGTGAATTAACTGAATGACTGAGTATTGATTACTGTATTATGAATTGATTGAATGCTTTGTTCTAAATATTGTGGCCACTATAGTGAAAACTGTGCGGCCATTCTAATGTTAAGCTGTTGTGAATACTATATTGTGATTTTCTATGATAAGATGTAATGTTGTGAATATTGTATGGAACCTTGATTTGTTGTGATTATATTGTGATATACTGTGAATGTTTGCCTTGATTTGTAATGGAACAAACAGAGTGTTCACTATATTGTGTAATCCGAACCTTAAAAGCTGTTCACAGTAGCATTCTTTTGGGAATCTGCTGGTGCATGTCTCAGCGCTCATCTACTCTCCCCCTGGACTGCTTCAACAGCCTGATTAACTTGTGCCCCTACAGTCAGTCTATCCGCCACACTGCCCCTCCTCCACAGAGAAGCTCTTGACTCTTGTCATTCTTCCTACTCAAGAAGTTCCAAAGACTCCTATTCTGGGGGACAAAATATCAACTCTCCTATGTTGCATGTGAAGCCCCTCAGGATTGGTTTCTAGCCTCTTCCAGGCTTGCTGCCCACCCTTCTCCCTCTCCCTCATGAAAGGACCTTCCATCCAGCAGGGCTCACTTGCTGTTCTCCCTACATGATATGCCATCTCCTGCGGCTGGGTCTTTGCCCAGGCTGTCCCCCCACACCTGGACTCCCTCATCCTGGCCTCTTGTTATTCCAAGCTTCCTGCCAGGCTTAGCTTCCCCACCACTTAAAAGAAGCCCATCCCAATCACCCAAATGCTGGTGCTTCCTGGATACTGTCTGCAAGCATGCCTCTTCCTAAGGGCCCTATCTTTCCAGCCTCCTCCCCAATCATAACTGAGCCACAGCCTTATCTAGCCCAGAATCAGGCTTCTAAATCACTTCCTGGCCACCAGCTTGAAGCCATGCCGAAGGTAAAACAAAACTCAACTAAACGGTGATTAAACTTCAGTACATTCTAGACCCTGGGAGGACCACCTGTGGAAAAGTCAAAAGTTCTCAGGGTGATAAAAATGAAAGAGAGATAAGAGCCAGATTACAAAGGGCTCCAGAAGACAGAAGAAGTATCTTCTATTTTATCTAGAGGCAATGGGGGGCTGGCTAAAGACTTCTGAGTAGGACAGAAATATGGTTAGATCTGTGCTTTAGAAATATCAAATATTATTATAGGCCTAATGAAGTGGTCTTTTTAAAAAATCAATTATTTTTTCAATCTAATAACTTCCAAAGAGAATAAGTGAGCTCAAAATATAGGCTATTCACATGTAAAACTGAAGTAAATTCAAAATTCTCAATTCTAAGCTCTTAGAGCAAGAATGGCCAAGTCAGACATGAAGTATATTTAAAGAAGGAGGAAAGTGAGGTCCTGCCCTCACTGAGCTCACACTCTAACCAAGAGACAAGAGGCAAAGAGTTGCATACATGGAGGAGAGGGAAGGGCCTCTCCCAGAGAAAGGGGACATTGGCAAAGATCTCTGCCAAAAGATAGACGGGAGCAAGTCCTTGAAGGTTCACCAAGAGGCAAAGGGAGGACATTCCAGGCATGAGACAAAGCCAGTGCAAAGGCGGAGAGAAGGAGATGAAGTGTTCCGTCTGAGGAACTGCAAGCAGGTTAGCACAGCCATGCATGGAGTAACACAGCAGAGACTGGAGAGGCAGAGCAGTGTGAGACAGTCCAAAGAGACTAAACAGGGCAGAGCAGAACTGTAAGAGCTAAGGCCATCCTGTCTAATCCCTCCATTTACCAGATGAGGAAACTGAGCTCCAGAGGGCTTCTGGGATTTGCTCAGTGTCATCCAGAGCTGATGTTTGAACCTAGGACTTTGGACTCCAAACCCCAAACTCTGCCACTGAACCAGACTGACACTATCTTTCGGGATCTGAGAAAAACTGGTGCTAAAAGGGGCTGGATAATGCTGGCTAAGAATGCCAGCTCCAGCCTTGATAGCCCTGTGTCTGCCCCCTGTACAGTGCACTGTCAACACCAGGGACCCTGTGTCCTAGAAGCTGCAGCATCCCGGGCTGTGTCCTCCTCTCCTCTACCCTCCCTTTACTAGTCTCCTTCCCCCTTCCATTGCTGTAAAATAAGAGAATTGAGTAGGATCCTTTCCAGTCTATCTCTGATCCTGTAGGCATTCTTCCCCTCCAGAATTTTCCTCTTTCTATGTGAAAATCACCATCCTCCCAGTCACCCACACTCTCCAATTTCACACCTACTGCACATCTGAGCCAACTGTCAGATCTCAGCCACATTCCAAGACTGGCTTCTCCCCACACACACACTTAGCCAGCTACCGCCTTATTTCAGGGCCTTCCCCTCTTGTGTCCCTCTCTGTTCCAGAGAGATAGCAAAGTGATTTTCTAAAAGCGTGGGGCTGAAAGGGGTCAGACTCAAACAGGAACAAGGGCCACTAAGCCACACCTTAGGAGCTCAGTGTTGTCTTAGAAAACCACATGTATTTTTATTTGATTAAATACTTTCCAATTATAAAAAAAGCAGCACAGGACTGACCCCTCCATCTCTAACGGACCCCTGCTCCTCCTCCAGCTGGTACCTAACGCCCTTCACCCCCTGCACCTTTCCTGCCGTTCCAGTCTCCTGACAGAGCACTTGGACCCTGCTCCTCCTTCAGCTGGTACTGAATGCCCTTCATCCCCTGCACCTTTCCTACCCCTCCAGTCTCCTGACAGAGTCCTCCTCTCCATGCACTCTGCCATCCAGTCATCCTGATGTGACTGGCTGCTCTGCAAAGTTTAATATCAAATGCCATCTCTCATCTCCAAGCCTTTGCACAGGTGATGTCCTCCACACTGTATGCACTCCCTTCCTGAATTTCACCTCTCAGAACTCCTGGCTGCCTTCAAGATTCAGTTCAAAGGCCACTTTTTACATGAAGCTTTTTCTTGACAATTCTAGACATTCCCGCCCCCCCCCCCCCACACACACACCCCTCTTAGAATTTAAGCCTCCCAGCAGATGGGCCATTTCATTTTTGTATCCCTGGGCCCAAAACAGTGCCTGGCACACAGCAGGAACTTAATAAATGTTTACTGATGGATCATACCAGTGAGAGGCAACAGGGACCAGACCGTCATGTTCCAAAGCCGATCTCATGAAAAGGAACGTCCAGATTACAAAATTCCACATGAATGAGATCAACTCCAAGATTGTAGAATTTGGAGCTAGACAAGGGAAAAGGGCAGGGGGAAGACAGGAAGAGACAGAGAGAGACAAAGAGACAGAGACAGTGAGACACAGAGAGAGGGAGAAACAGACAGACACAGAAAAGACGTGTCAGAACAGAAATTTTTAACCTCTTCTGTGGCATGGACCTCTCTGGCAGCCTGGTAAAGCCTAATGAACTGCGCTCAGAATTCTTTTAAATTCATTAAACAAAATACATAAATTCCAAAGGAAACCAATTATGTTTAAATATAGTTATCAAAATATTTTTAAAACAAGTTTCTGGACCCAGGGTTAAAAAGTCCTGCTTTAAAGATTATCGAGCTTAATCCATCTTGTTTAACAGATCATACCCAGAGAGTAAGAGATCTGCCCACTGCCACACAGCTATTCCAGAGCAATTACTCCAAAATCATCTGACTGCTGAATAAGAGAATAGAAAAAGAACGAGTCAGGGTCAAAGAAAGACCTTGCTCGGGCTTTTCTTTCCCCCTCTGACCTGCAAGGCCTGGGACCAAGCCATCCCCTTTCTCTCTGAAGTTCTGGGAAGGGCCCTGCAAGGAAAGATTAAGTCAAAGAATTGGGTCCTGGCCTTCTAAAGCCTGGACAACAGAACCCACCAGAGGCTTCAAGCAAGCAGCCACTATGCCCACACTCTGGCACAAGCAAACTGCCAGCTCCTGGCCTTCTAGATGGCCACCTGTAAGACCTTTATCTCAAATGTTTGCCAAACTGAATGTTCCCAGTAGACAGGAGAATGCAAGACTGGATTAGCTTTTGGTTCCCTTTCAAACGATAAAATTCTGCTTTGTAAAATTTGCCCCTTAAACCTCCTCACAGCCACCAAGGAGTGGGAGTAGATGGCCCTTTCCCATAGAAAATTCCCAATCTGTCACTATCGCCTCTCCAGTAAACCCCTTGTGGCACCTTCTGCCTTTAATACCCCAGTCGGACCAGTCTCCCTATTTCAATCAACCTTCTGAATCTTCCTTCTCCCCACCCCCACATAAATATGATGGTGCCTGGCTTCACCTATGGCAAAGAAAAATTCACCCAATTAAGGAAGTCTGGTATAGCCTGAAGGAAACTTATTTTATAGGGAAAGAGAAACTGAAAATTGGCACCAGTAAGTTAATTATCTCCAGTTCTCTCACAACGTCATATTCTTGGCCTCCAGTCTCAACTTTACATACACCTACAGCACCAGCTAAGACATGATATTCACCATTTTCAAGAAGCAGGGACTTGTTTTCAGAGGGGAGGCACAGGTAACCTGATACTACACCTTGTTCGTTAAATCAGAAAGCAAGTGAACTTTTTTTTAAACTTTTTTATTAATTATCCTTAGTTTTCAACATCCACTTCTGTAAGTTTTAAATTTTCTTTGGCTCCCTCCCTCTCCTTCCCCAAGATAGCATGCAATCTGATACAGGCTATACATATATTCCTATTAAACATATTTCCACATTACTCATATGCATAGAAAAATTAGAACAAATAGGAAGGACCATGAAAAAGAAAAAACAAAACAAAACAAAACAAAACAAAAAAGAGAGCAAATAGTATACTCCAGTCTGCATGCAGACTCCATGGCTCTTTCCCTGGATGTGGACGGCATTTTCCATGAATCTTCTGGAGGTGTCCTAGGTCCTTGCGTTGCTGAGAAGAGCCAAGTCTATCACGGTCAGTCATGGCACACTGTGGCTGCCACTGTGCACAATGTTCTCCTGGTTCTGCTCCCTTCACTCAGCATCAGTTCATATAAGTCTTTCCAGGTTTTTCTGAAGTCTGAACTCAAACATACGACAGCCATTTCAACAACATTTATAATTCAAATGACTGTGCCTGCTTTCTCATTCCAACTGGTTTTTCCAAAAGTACAGTCTCTTTTCTACAAGGATAGTACATTTTCTAGATTACTCAGGATTTGGAATTTATAAAGTGGGCAGCCGTCACTGGGTACGTCACAAGGCCCATGAAAAGTTTTTGTTTCAACTTCATTTTCAGTCACTCCAACAAAAGTTCTCTGTGAGAGGGACAGGACTATTCTTGGGCAGACTCGGACAACCACCTCAGCAGGGTCTTGCCAAGCAAAAAGTGAGGCTGTTGATCTTCTGAGGGTCTTGACATCAAAGGACTTTGATTGAGAAGGGCAGCCACTTCGACACAGTCATTTCCAACAACTATAAAACCCCAAATTCTTGACTCGAACTAGAAAGGATCTTTGAATACTACGGTGAGACTTAGGAGTCAGGAAGACTCTAGTCCAAATTCAACCTCGGATACTACAGGCATGATCCTGGTCAAATCACCAAGCTCCTTCATGCTTGGGTCTCTCTATCTGTAAAAGGAATGGGTTAGACTCAGGAACCTCTTGATGACCTAGAATCTAAGTGAACTTTTTTCTTCTAACAAATTGGCTTCTCTGAAATTCCTCCAATCACCTCCCTATGCCCCACCTATGCCCCTGGCTCTGCCCTCAAAGGCCAAAGAGAACATACCTTAGCCTTCTACACGCTGCCATATCTCAACAGTCTCCTCTTCTTCTGATAACCAATCCTCTCCTGGGAAGGTCTCCACTTCTCTGGAGAGCACTGCTACCTGCCATGGCCTATTCTCTCTTGCTTGATAACGTTCTCCCTAACATGTGGTCCCAAAAGGTGTGCAGCTGTTTGATTACAGCCAAGTAAAAAAGGAGTAACCTCCCTGGCCCAGGACATAATTAATGCCACATTAATGTATCTTGGTTATCAGGTAGCACTGCTAACTCACTGAGCTTACAATCACTGAAAAATCTCTAATCTTTTCTATACAAACTGGTGTCTAGCCCCACCTTCCTTATTCCTTAGCCCATACTTAAAAAACTAATGATTTTGGAACCTATGTTTAAGATTTATAGGGATAGAGACCAGACCTGTGATGTTATTGCTATGGGGAGTTTCCTGTGAGAAATCCTTCCTACCGGAGCAGGTGAGAACTTTCTCTACAGCCTCAGTCTCAGAGATGCCTGGGGCACTGAGAGGCCAGTGACTTCTCTAGGGGTCACACAGTATGTATCCTCAGAGACAGAACTTGGACCCAGGTCTCCCTGGCTCGAGGACAGCTCTCTCTTGGCCATATCAATTACTCGATCCAGCCCCTCATTCTAGGCTGGCAAGGTCTTTTTTTTTTTGGTATCTATCTGGTAGTCAATCCAGTGTGAAAATTCCTCCACATCTGACCAACATGTCATCTATGTCCTTATCCAATTCTACCACTGTACTGATGAGGAAGTTGACCAAAAATCAGACACAAATAAACTCATTCAAGGTCACATAGCGGGTTAATGGCAGAGCCAAGAACACATCCCCAACTCAGTGCTTTTCTCCTATGCTGCGCTGTCTGCATGCACATATACACACATAGTATGTATGTGGGAAGGAAAGAACACAAACACAGGAGCGTCAGTTCCCAAAATTAATAGCTCAAGAGCCTTTCAAGCTCTTCCAGCTCCCTCAGAAGTGGAGGGGATGGTTTTGAGGAACGATCCCTTCTCCACAGCTGATCTCACACAATCTGAGCACCTGAGGGGGCCCAGGGGTCTCTGTGCCCACACTGCATCAAACATGCATCCGAGTCAGCCACGCTGCCCTTGTGGGATGCAGCCACATGACAAAGCCCTTTCTTTTGCACCTATTCCTTAAATCTGCAGGCAGTCCTCCCGCTCCACTAAAAACAATGCAGACCAGACTTCCCACGTGGTCGCCACCTTGGTGTGGAGGCTTGCTTGTGGCCCGTGGGATCTAATCTCCGAGTCTGCCATCCATCCACTAACTGTCTTCCATCCTCGCTACTCTCAGACCAGACTGCTTTCAAGACATTCACTGAGTCTACTTATACCTTCCAACGGAAGGCAAGAGGTATCCTCCTTTCCAGATGGACAATTTTAAGGAAACTTGAGGGGTTTTTCCAAGTCAGAAGTGAGCCATAGGAAAAAATTAAAAAGGACAGGACAGGGGAAAGGGAAAAGGGAGAGGGAAGGAAAGGGGAGAGAAGAGAAGGGAAGGGGAGGGGGGAGGGGGGAGGGGAGGGGAGGAGGGGAGGGGAGGGGAGGGGAGGAAAGGAATCTCCCTCACCAAATTATAGATTGAGAATATCACTAATAATGGGTTTTGTACAATAAATGGTATAAATGACCATTAAAGATATATGACTGGAAAAGGTAGTGGGCAGATCATACGGCAAAAATGTTATTTCTGCCATCTCTGCATATTCCAAAAGTCTTGGATAAAGCACTCTTAAATGTTTGTTGAGTCTTAACTTAAAAAAATGAAATAAAGATGGCGAGGTCAAGTCCTGAACTTACACACATACAAAGTATTCAAAGCACAGAAGAAAGGAAACCAGCATATCAGGTAAGGTCAATTTTGAGAATAACAATCTTCACTCCACCTTCTCCTTCAATTTCCCTGACTATAAAATGAAGGGGCTCGGTGTAGTAGCTAAGATCTTTTTCAGCCGTAGATTTTAAGCAGGGACACAAAGATCCCCAACTTGGGCGAGGGGGGAGGAGTAGCTGAGGTACCCAGTAAGCAGGTGGTCAGATTTCTGAAAAATATAGAGAAAAAAAGAGACAGAAAAGAAACAAAGTCCAGCCTGGGAGAGAATTTAACTATATATATAAGCTATTAAGTCCCATTTTCAGACAGACAGCAGAAGTCACGAGGTGTCGCAGCCCACCGAGGGCTGCAACGTTCAAACCCAGCTTCAGATGCTTCGTAGCTGCGACAGTGAGCCAGTCACTGAATTTCCCTCAGTCTCAGTCTCCTCATCTGTAAAATGGGGATGATACTCACAGCATCCACCTCTCAGGGTGCTGAGAGGAAAGAAGTGGGATAACTGAAAAAGCCAACTTTAAAGCACTTCAAAGTGCTGGCTATTACCATGACTGAGCATATAAATTACCATAATTCTTTCTGACAATCTCATCGTCCGCCTCACACGGTTCGAGAAAAGCCCTGTGCACGCTGTACGGCTCTCAGTGAGCGTGCTGAAGTTCAGCAAAGCCCTGCATCCACTTCACAGAGGATGAAATGAGCTGCCCCGCAGACACAGCTCAGCTCTGGGGCTGCTCTCTGCAGAAGGCCCTTCACTCCCACATGTTGCTCCCATCTATTGTGTACGTTTCTACAAATACACACATCTCTCCCAGACAGACCCATGAGCTCTTTGGGGGCGAGGTCTGTTCCAGTGAAGACTTTGGTCTTTGTATCTCCAGCACCTAAGGCCAGTGTTTGCTGCCCGCCAACTCCAGGAGAAACGCCAGGGGCAGAACAGAGGTCTGTACACAAGGTTCGTCGATCTGATCAAGGCCTTTGATCCTGTCAGTCATAAGGGTTTGTGGAAGACCATGACGAAATCTGGTTGCCTGGAGAAGTTCATCAGTATCTTAGGTCGGTTCCATGACGGCGTGCTTGCACGGGTTCTGGACAACAATGACGCTCTCGAGCGTCGCCGTCACCAGTGGAGTGAAGCAGGGCTGTGTGCTGGCTTCCATGCTTTTCAGCACGGTGTTTTCTGCAATGTTGTTGGACGCCGTCAATGAGAATAAACATGACATCCAGGTCAGCTGCCACACTGATGATAAATTAACTTAAAAGGTTGCAAGTCACAAGCCAGGGCTAAAGTGGAGGGAGAGTCAGTGCCCAGCTTCTTGATCACAGATGAATGAAGCTGAGATGTAACACAGCATGGATTCTCTGCCACTTGTACTAATTTTGGTCTGACAATTAACACCAAAAAAACACCAGCCAGCAACACACCATCCACACGTGGAACCACCAATCACAGTAAAAGGAGAAACTCTGAATGCTTATGCCTAAGTGCACTCACCTTGGCAGCATACTTCTAGGGATGCGCACATAGATGATGAGGCTGATGCGTGCATTGCCAGAGCTGGCTCAGTGTGGGAGAGAAGGGGTATTAGGCTGCCCATAAACTGAAGGTCTACAGAGCCATGGTGCTGACCTCATTGTCACATGCCTGTGAAACCTGAACAGTCTATCAGCGCCAGGCCAGGAAACTGAATCACTTCCATTTGAATTGTCTCAGGAAGATCCTGACGATCACCTAGAAGGACAAGGCACCAGACATTGAGGTCCTTTCTTGAGCTGAACTGCCAAGCATTCATATTCTACTCTAGAGAGCTGACCTTTGATGGGTTGGGCACATGATCCAAGTCCCAGATTTACATTTACCTAAAAGCCTATTTTACAGAGAATTCACAGAAAGCAGGCACTCACATAAGTGGTCAGAAGAAGCATTACAAGGACATACAACTTCTCTCTGAATAACTCTGAAACCAACTGTGAGACAAGGCAGGCACAGGCACAGGACCGCAGAGTGTGGGGTGCCCACATCAGAGAAGGCGCTATGCTGTATAAGCAAAGCAGAACTGCAGCAACTCAAAAGACATGTGGGATGCACAATTTAGGGATGTCTTCACTCCAAATGTCCCTATGGACTGTTTGTGTCCAGCCTGTGGTGGAGCCTTCTGAGTACGCACGGGTCTGCTCAGCCATGGACGGACACACCGTGCCTTGACCCTGACCAGTGACGTCATCTTCATCCTCTGCAAGCATGAAGGATGACTAATCAAACTAATCCTAACACTTAGTAGGTGCTCACTGTTTGCTGACTGACTGGTAAGAAGCAGTTGAGTCAAGAATTCACATTCCTAAATGCAATCTACTAGTAGGACTCATCTGGCACCTGGAGAAATCTTTCAGGATACCATTATGAGAAGCAATAAATTGTGGTGAAAGGTTTGCTGGGCTTCAGCATGAGAAAACCCATAGTTCTGTCGCACTGGTCATGCCAGGCCAGGTGCCCCAATGCACTCCATATGAAGACACTAGACCATTTCTGCCAGCTTGCAAAGTAGTCTGCCTCTCAGATGTCCTCAACTCTGGCATTCCTACTGGGCATGCCCTGGGACACTCTAAGTGTATGCTGGCCTTCTCCAACCCCAGAGGAACACAGGCAGGTCCAACTCTTTGGGCTTCCTGGCAGCTGGCATGTGCGAGCCTCAGAAACCAGACTTCTGGCTACCAGGAAGAAGGTCAGAACAACAGCTCCGGAATTCTGAAAGGCCTCGGTGGCTTTCATACCACCTAAGCTGTGCAGTATATTCATAAGCTGTGGGTGAAACTCTCAGTAAGACTCTTGTCAGTTTGGAAAGTAAGAGAACCTTAATTTTTTGGGAGTATGTGGGGAAAGAAGTAAGCCTATTCTATCACAGGATGTAAAAAAGAGGAGGACAGTGGCCAGGGGGGTTGTCCAAGCAAGAACATGTGCAGCCAAGATCGCCCTGGAGAGACCCCAGCACACAAAGCTGCCCTGTTCTAGGGAGACAGAAAACACAAGGGGATAGGAGTGGCGTTCTGCCTTAATAATGTTGGAAAGCATCTACTGGGTACCAGGCACTGGGCTAAATTCTAAACTGGTACCTCAGGAAGCTCATTCCTTTCCAGGTTGTTCTCTGGCTTCTCCAGACTTTCTCTACCGTGCCACAGAACCTCTTCACAAGGGAAGCTCAACCTAGCCCTGAAGTTCACATGTCATAAGTGCCTGTGCCCCTCGTGCCCCTCCAGCCCCTGCTCCCCTGACAATCTCCAGGCCAGGCAGGAGCACCTCAGCCTCCCAGGAAGCTCGGCCACACCCATGCACCCCACCCCACCCCTCCACCATTCCTCTATGTGTGGCCTTCTCAGACTAGCACAGAACCTCCTGGAGGGCAGGGACTATCCTTGGATTTCAATTCCTGGCTCTTAGCTCAGGCTTGGGAAGTCAGTGAACCTCACTGACTTCCCACCCTTTCAGGCAAAGGTTCTGTGACTGGTGGAAAGGCTGTAAATGGTCTTCCCAGAATCTTTGTTTGGTCCCTTGTCCCCAAGGGCACTTCCAGTCTGTGATGTGTGGGTGGCCTAACACTCTAATAAACTCTCTCTGGTTATATAATCTACCACATTATACATAGAACAGATACACACACTGCAGATATGCATATATAGTGTGCCTTAATACCACAGGATGAAGCGCCTACTTTCCCGCATCTCTTTTCCACATGCACATAAAGCAGCTTTGGCCAGTCGTGGCATCGTGTCAAAACAGGGACCAAAATCCCCACATCCAAGGGAGAAACAAAACGAGAAAACCAGAACAAGATTTTAATTCACCCATAGGGAGATAAGTGATTAAAAGCCAAAGCGCCAGATAGGAGTTGGAAGTTTAAGAAGGGTGCCAAAAGAAACCGAAGACTCAAAGGGAGGCCATGGATGACTGTCTTGTGGGAGCGATCCCCAGAGCACTTCCTCAGCATGGCTCCCCAAGGTAAGCAGAAACCCAGAGCAGGAAAATGCAAACTGAAAGGCGCTCGCAGAGGGAGGAGGCTAAGATTTCACTAACTCTCTAGACTGAGAAGCTATTGGGCCCTGCAGTTCTAAATCAATTAGGTATCAGAGACAAGCTCCCTAAAATATCTAGTCACATGTTCAGAGGGACACTTTTCTTCCCAGAATTTATGTTCTGGGGCTGCCCAGCAAGAGGCTCTATCTCGACTTCACTGACCGTCCAGGGGAGTAGCAATGCCACCTCCCGGGCTGAGCTGCAGGACTCTGTGAGCAGCAGCCCTCAGTCCAGGGCCACATTCAGCACCTGGTAGCTGCCAGACACCTGGCTCATTCCTCTCCAGGCTGCACATCCAGACTCCAGGAATCGCTATTTCATCATTATCATCTCCCTAACAGAAGTGGGGTGAAGGCAATGAGCACAGGCCTGACAGCAGGACACTTGGATCTGAATGTCCCCTCTGCAGCTAACGGGCCCTAGGAAGCTGGGCAGAACATTTCACCTCCATTCTTGAGGAGTCCCTTTCTTCCTCTGTAAAATGCCTGTGATGAGCCACATCTGATACCACCGAGGTGCTGCAAGGGACCAGTAAAACCACACCAAATTTTTGTCTCGTAAAGTACCATCTAAGCTTGCGCTAATTCTGCTTAGAGGTGGCATGTTATATAGTTAAGAGAGCAAAAAAGTGGGGAGCGGGTCGCTAGGTAGCGCAATGAATAGAGCACTGGCCCTAGAGTCAGGAGGACCTGAGTTCAAATTTGACCTCAGACAATACTTACTAACCATGTGACCCTGGGCAAGTCACTTAATCCCAATTGCCCTGCCCTCCCCCCTCCAAAAAGAAAAAAAAAAATAGAGAGCAGCAGAAAACACCCACTTAGTCAAAGAAGCTCTAAACCTGGGCCAGTCACTGTCCTGGAACCTCAGTTTTCCACTTCACAAAATGGACAACACTTAAACTATCCCTACCTCATGAAGATAGTTGAGAAGAAAGAACTCTGTGAACTGTAAAGCAAGACCAGCATCCAACCATGTTATTAAATCACGTACATTTGAACCACAACAACCCTAACATCAGGCCCAGAGAATCAAGAACCGTCCCTTGCTGTGGGCTCATGGCTCAGGCAGCACTAGTATCGCTAAAGGAGAAGCAAAGGTCAACAGTCAGAAAATGTCCCAAGTCATTGTTGATAACAGATCAAACCAGATGAAGCGCTTTTGGGTTAATGTTTAAACTCGCCAGAGTTAACTCTTCCACAGGTTTGCCAGACCCCAGAAAACACTAACTTCAGCTTCCCATTCAACGTGCAGCTGACCCAAGGCATCTGCACCCCTTTCACCAACACACAGGAGAGGGGGCTCCCTCCACCCACCCTGCCCCATTCTCGGCAGTTTAGACCGGGAGATAGATTCCCAGCCAAGTCTATCAGCTGCAATTACTCAAGCTGGCGATCACTGGGTTTCCTCCTAGCAGATCACCGTCATGGCTCACTCTGACACAGAACATCTGATCCTTTCAACAACCCTGTCAGGCAGGAGGGAGCATGGTAGTATTATCCACTTTGCACAGATTGGGAAACTGAGGCCAAGATGACCCAGCTAATAAATGCCCAGCAGAGTCTGAACCCAGGTCCGCATTCTATCCACTCTCCCTCCAAAGTGGAGCCTGCTGCCAACGGGCAGGGCAGGAGAAATGCTTCAAAGGGTCACTGAGCACAATGGTCTAGAGAGAACAAGCTACTGGAGGAAATGCTCTTAGATGATCTCTCACATGCCTTCTGGCTCCGCCAATCTGTCCATCTACTAACCTCTGATCCATCCCATCAGCATCTGAGGGAAAGAGCTGGGGAAGAACATGACTGTGCCCACCCCGGGGGGATCAATGGAGAATATACGGACGTGGAGTCCACGGAATTCTTCCCCAGCAGCTAACTGCACACAACAAGTGACTTTCTCCAAAGTTATGCCAGGAGTGCAAGCCCTGCTGTGTACTGCTATGCTGAAAGGCTCAGAGTACAGGAACATGAGCTCAGACAGAGAGAGAGAGGGTGGGTGAGAGTGTCAAAGGGACTTGTCCCCAGCTAGGCAGTATACCAACCTACTATGCCTTCCAATGGGGAATAGCTTAATAAATTTTAGTACAAAACAATATACAATAATTACAATGTAAATGGGAAGAAGAATCACCAAAACAAACAAACAAACAAATAAAGATGAATGCTGGGGAACTGCAAAGAACAAACTCAGCTCGGAAGAAGAGAGGCAGGAAGACCTCCCCCCTCCCCTGACATCTCTGGAGGCAGTCAGTAGCTCTGGTCTTGTGTTTTTCAATGTATTGATCAGTTTGCCTAAAAAAAAACTCCTCTTCCTCTTTTCCTTCTTTCTTTGCTTTTCACAAAAGTATTTGTTAATGCAGATGGCTCCGCAGGAAAGCTAAGGAAAGCGTCAGGGATACAGGGAGGAAATAGGTGATATAAAACAAAAGATGTCAATAAGAATCTACCTTTGGAAAACACTGCAACCGACCTGAGCAACCAAGCGCACCCTGTACGATCCCCCAAAACTTACTGGGTACCGCCTCGGCCTTCCTGCCCCAAGCCTCACAAGGCTCCTGAAAGGCCAGACGGCAGCCAGGCAAGGGCCGCCAGGGCCACGGCAGGATCGGCGTCACCGAGCCCCCCAGCTCAGCTTTCTCCAGACCAAGGGTGCGTGCAGCTCACGGTAAAAGGCAGCACTGGACCGGGACAAGTTCTGAGCGTCCGCACTGACCCGAGGAAGCCCACGGCGCCTCACCCTTCAACTGAGCTCTGCATGCGGGACACACAGCCCTGCCTCCGGAGACCTGGACAGGCTAACTCCAAGCCCTTCAGGGCCATCTGAGCCAAACTCCTCATTCTACAGATGAGGACACTGCCCCAGGCCAGGTAAGTCACAGAAGTAAGTCAAGGGGAATTGGAACAGCTTTCTAGCGGTACTATCTTGAGCCTCAGCTAGACTGTAAGCAGCTTAAGGGCATCCTGGGAGAGCGCCTCCAGGCAGTGAAAGACCAGATGCCAAAGCCTCAGGAGGAATTCACAAGCAAAGAGAAGAGCCCTTGCTGCCCCCCAGATCTGCTCTCCTGATCACAGTCTGCACACAAAGACCCACGTAATCTAGAAGGTGCTGGACTGGAGGTCAGGAAGCCAGATCCACAACCCATACAGGAGGACACACACCTAATCATGGGCACTGCAGAGTGCCAGCCCTCGGTTTCCTCATCTGTAAAATGGGGGTAATAAAAGCATCTACTCGGTTGTTGGGACGATAAACGGCGCATTCGTAAAGAATTTTTGCTAAGTAAATGCCATTACAATCGCTCTGCCTCAGGCATCTAACTGGAACAGAGAGATCCAACTATTTGGATCCCAATCAGTTAAAAAAAATTGAGCACAAACTCCCAGTGTGCATGTATGTGTACACTGTAATAATTACTGTAATTACAGACATTTTTAAACTTCTGCAAAAAATGCAGAGTTGTTTTGCTGTTTGCTTTTGCTTTTAAGAGATGATGAGGAAATGTTTGATCTGGAGTCGAGCAGAGTCAATGAAATTTCTTAAGTGATCTGGTCTGACTTGAACTTTAGGAAAATAATTTTAGAAGCTGTACGGAGGATGGATTAGACAGCAGGGCTGGGGAACCCGCAGCCTTGAGGCCGCACATGGCTTCTAGATCCTGAAGGGCGGCCTCTGGACTGAATCCAAATGTACAGAACTCTAGGATCTAGAAGACCACACATGGTCTCAAGATTGGTTCGGTAAAATCTGGATTCAGTCAAAAGGCCTTTCTTTCTTCAGGACCTAGAAGCCACGTGTGTGGCCTCAAGGCTGCGGGTTCCACAGCCCTGGATCAGAGGGAAGCAACCAGAAGATGACAGGCCAATGAAGGAGCTATTCCAACAGCCCAAGTGAGATGCATAAGTATGTGAACCGGAGGTGGGGGATGAGTAGTGCTATGGAGAGATGTGGAGGGAGAAAGGGTAAGACTGGGCAGCTGAATGGATGTGCCGAGTAAGGGAGAACTGATGGGGGTGAGCCTGGATGACAAGAAGAACACAATCCTTCCCACAATCCCACAAGGGGAGTTTCGAAAAGGATGGGTTTGGAATGGGGAAAACTAAACAGATTTGTTTAGACACCTATCCATACCTGCTCATTCTGTGGGTCTCACTTGGTCCCACCCCAAACACAGAAGAGGAGTGAGACTTACTCACTGGTTACCACCCCACAGTCAGGCTTCCAAGAGAAACCTGCTGCAGTCACGAGGTGATGGGGGGGACTGAGAGGGGCATTTGAGGGCACTGGAGGACGGAAAGGAATGCGGGTAGTAGCACATTCTAGATGTGCTTGAGGATTCCCCTTGGGGTTTCATTATAATAACTCCCCAGCAGGTCTGACACTAGGCTGAGAAGGGATATCACAAGCCTGCATAGCAGAGGTGAGAAGTGTTGAGGAAAAAGGATAGGTATGGCTGTATTGAGCCAAGCCTTCAGACTGACTATGGCAGGTGGAATTCCACCCTCCCCATCTGCTCACCCTCTGATTAGTTCATTACACAGTCCTTAGAAGGTGGGGGTTATGCCCCCCATTCTGGAAACCTCTGCCTAAGAATTTATCAAATAAGTCTTAGGGCTGTTAACTGCAGGGGTGAAATGAGTCCCAACACCAAGGGCAGAAGAGAGTGTTCCTTGTGGCTAACTCATTCCAGAGAATTGGACAGAAGAAGTGACAGATGGGGAGGGGGGGCGGGGGGGGGGAGGGAGTAAAGGTCTGTCCTGAGTGCAAACATAAGATAGCCAAGCACGTGGAGGCCTGTCTGTTGGCTATGTCCAAAGTGTCAAGAGTCTTTCTAGAAGAAGGCCCTCAGGTGGGGAATATATGACAGGAGGTAGACTAAGGCACTGGGTGAACACCAGACAGAATTTCTATGTCATCAAACAGTCCCATAAACACAGGGCATCGAAGAAAAAGAAAGGAGAAAAGGACTGGGCGATCGTGCTGCTAATATGACAAACTGGAAAAAGCACAAGGTCAGATATCAGAAGACCCCCATCTCAAGGGCGGCTAGATGGCACAGTGAATAGAGCACCGGCCCTGGAGTCAGGGGAACCTGAGTTCAAATCTGACCTCAGACACTTAACACAAAGAAACTAGCCATGTGATCTTTGGCAAGTCAAGACCCCAATTGCCCTCCCCAAAAAAAGAAGAACCCCATCTCCAGTGGCATGATGCTTGCAAAGGTCTCAAAAAGTCCTCTCCAAGCCTGCCAGGGCTGAACTGCAACCCAGCAATGCCGGCAGCTAGGTGAAGACCCATCTGGAACAATCTCTGCAACAAGGTGGAGGGGTTTACCAAAATAGCAGGGCTATCTGAAATGGAACAGTTGACACAAGTTCTGGGCTTGAAGATTCCAGTAACGATGATCAATGGCCAAGTGTAGGCTTCATGAAGAAGCCCTCCTTTGGGAAACCGTTCCATGCAGGACTGGGCATCTGTCTCTTCATCTGTACAATTCAGAACCGTACAAAAACAGCTCCAAAGACCCTCCCAGCTCTGGCGTTCCATGGGAACCACCATCTGGCCTACTATTCACCCTCCGCTCACCACAGTTTACTGAAATATGGCACCCAGAGTGAAACCCACTCCTCGACAGGATGTCTCTTAAGGCCAAGGACAGACCTTGCTTGTTTGATTTCCACTTCCCTTGAGATTTATCTTCATTCTACAGTCCCGATATCAGGCCCAAATCCACCCTGTGCATTTTGCTACTTGCTCCCTGTATTTCTTCAGGCTAGTTCTCTCTCCTTCCTGCACTGCAAAATGAAGAAGTTGGACCATATACACGGGTTTAAAGACTCTGCCAATTCAAAAATCCTTTGAGTCTATGGAATTCTTCAAAGACACATGACTTCTTCCAGGGTTATTCTCTCCACCAATGAAGATCACAGCTGCTCTATAACTTGAAAGTCTCTTCCATGAGCTAAAAAATCCATCACCTCCCAATCAATCAAGTGCTCATCAGGCAATGGTGTCTGTCACCTCTGAGAGCCCACAAAGGACCTCCCAGAGTCTGCCCTCCAGGGGGGAAGCCTTTAAGCCTTCCAAGGCTCCTCCTTGCCACCAAGAGGTCCTGGACTAGAGCTTCCATAGAGACAATAATACAAAAGGGTGAAAAACTTCGGCCCGGTGACTTCAAACCTATATATGAAGTTTTATCCTAAGCATTTATTTATAAAGTTTGTTAAACATTATTACTTTAAGGAATTACTCAACATTCTTTACCTAAAATAGTTTTTAAAACCTCACTAATTAACTGAATATTTTAAGAGTCAGTGTATTTAAATTGTCCGAAGTCCTAGTTCAACTAGCTGGAAAGCCCACCACTCTCCTGCTACCCCAGTGTGGCAAGAAGCTAACAGTTTCTGAACAAAGTACTCCATGCCTTCCCAGCATGCCCACCACAGCTGCTGAAACCACAGAGTCTGGAAAGCATGGGGAAGGAAGAAGAAAGGTGGAAGGACAGTGGGTTCTGCTTCAGCAAACCTGAATAAAGCCAAAGCATCCTGACACCACCTGGGGCTCAGAGCAGACACCAGGCCCCAGACACTCCCCCTATTCAGACTCCAAAGGTCCAAATACTAGGAGTAAAAATCTCAGGCATCTTGAACCAGGGCTGCTCCTCTCCCTTTTTATCCCACTATGTGCACAGGTGTTGTACATACACATGTACATTTCTCTCGCCTTGGTTCCTATGGGACAATATTTTATAAAAGAAAAATAATCATTCAGTATCTCTGACCATATGTTCTAGTAAAATAAGAATACAGCCTTTTGTACATGTAATATGGAGGGGGGCAGAGAAGTGCTGTAAGAACCATCTCAACCATCCCCAAGCATCTGTGATCTCACCTCCAACAATATGGATCACAGGCCATCCACGCCTGCCCAGTCTGGGGCCAACATAGGTCCAACTAAGAGAGAACTGTCTTTTACCATGTGGCCGTCCTGCCTTCTCTTCCTCTCCTGTGGATCCAGGATGACATCTTTCATTCCTGTTCTGTAGTACTCCTCGATGGTTCAAGGGTTCTCATAGCCTGCTCACACCCTCCATGAGCCTCTCTCTGTGTATGATGACACTCATCTTTGGCTCTCTGGAAAAGTTGTACTTTATGTATTGTTTCCATATCTCAACACAGACAGAATATTAGAAATGAAAAGATGAGTCCCTTTGCTTTCATGGGAAGCTTGGAATCAGCAAAGGAATTTGTGATTTCCTAAAAGCAGTCCAACGCACTCTCTCAACTCCTTTTCAGCTCTGGGTCTAGCAAATTGTCCATCGGTACTGTCCCAAATATATGTACTCCTGGCCAAGTACTACCGAGTTACTCCTCAAATGCATGGTGAAATCTAGACAAGATCCATTCTCCATCCACTTGGTCTTTTCTTTGTGGATGGTCAGGCCAAACTTCTTCACACAATTAGAGATCTCCTCCAGGAAACTCTCCAGTGTTCTAAGGCTTGATGTAATCAGTGCAATATCTGTTAAAAATAATATCTGGAAGCCGTGGTAGGATTTCATTTGGAGAATGGCTCTGCTAACAGAAAGTCGGCTTAACAAGCAACACACAATCTAACATTCTAACTATGGACTAAGAGGCATAGCTCACAGAGGCTGGCCTCCTGGCTGTTTTGGTCATAGCAATCCATCAAACAAAGAAGACTTCCATCTTGTGTGATTTTGCATTAAATTAGCCAGCATCTCAGTCTCCCATGATCCTGAACCCTGGAAGCCACAAGATGTAGTAGAAAGAGATTTGGAGGTGGGCCAGGATTCTCCTCATCTCCTGATGACTGCCTGAAGCTCCAAAGGACCTGATGCCAGAGTCCCCAAATGAAGCCACCAGAGAAAGTGGCAGTTAAGTCTTCTTCACACAAGTGACTCTTGCACCTAAATTCACACAATTGTGCTCAACAACCTAGACTTCACTTCCAGGGAATCTATGTTGAATCATGAGGGGGAAAAAAGGTCCTTTCAGCAAAAACCAACACTGCTGTAATGCTTAACACTGAAAAGTGCTTCCCATATCTAGACCAACATGTAAATGAGAATATAGAGAAAATCTCTCTTGATCCTCACAACAGACCTGTGAGGAACTACATCGACTGCTCACATTTATAAAATGACTTTTGGGATTTCTACAAAGAGCTTTCTTGAAATAATCCTGTGAAATATTATTCACATTTTACCGATGGAAAAATCAAGGCTCAGAAAGGTAAGATGACTTGAGCAGGGTCACACAGGCAGCAAATGATTGGAGGCCAAATCTCCCACTAGGCATTGAGCCCAGGGCCCTTTCTACTACAATCCCCTCCACATATCTGAGTAATTCAGAGTTAACACTCCAAGGCGGACTTCCAAGATCAGTGTATTTTCCATTGTACCAGTCCACCACTTCCTCCTCGTGCTTCCCTTCTTGGTGGGGTCATCAGAGCAAGCCGACCCCATTCTTCAGTGACCAGGCTCTCCCCAGAGGCACTGGGACCAAAGCCCTCCAGATACCAAGCGCCCCCTCCCCTCGCCCTCATGGCACACGCTTCACCTCTCTAAACAAACAAGGGATAGCTTTGTGTCTTTGTTTAAATTGGAGAGGGGGAAAAAAAACCTGTCTCACAGGCTATGATTCCATCAGCAAGAGCTTCCTCATTTTCTGTATCAATCCTGTGTCACTCAGACTTGGCTTTGAAGAGACTCAGTGGGCGGCAGCTGCCCGGCTTTGATCTCGCTCTTCACTGCCCCAGGCCAGAGCTGATAATATCAGCTTGGCCTACACAGTTTTAGGCAGGCCAGAGGCACCCATTCCAACCCAACACACAGAGGACAAAACAGCCCCCACATTCCAGCGGGAGGTCAAAGTCAGTCTCTCCCTCTCCCCCACCTTTTTCTGGTGTTCAACTCTGGCTTGGGGGGAGGGTCCATTCCACATGGCCCACGAGTGCTAAGTCCCCAAGTGCTCACTGGATCCTACAATCAAGCTGAGGAACTGCTCCCTTCTGAGCGTTTATTTACTTTAAATTTCAACCTGTGACTAGAGTTACTCTTCAATGACTTTCAGGGTAAAATGGGTGTGGAAAGGGAGGTAAGGAAAGGTAAGCATTTCAGGGCCCTGTATGGATTGACTGCAAGCTGGATAACCCCTTGGGGATCATCTTAGCCCAGAAGTTCTAAACCTGGGGTGAACTTGGTTTGGATTTTTTTCATATTTTATAACTGTTTCAGGATAACTGGTTTCCTTTATAATTTTCATGCAATTAAAAACATTTTGAGAAAAGGACTAAGAAGACTTCACCAGAAGCCAAAAGGATCCATGACAAAAAAAAAAAATTAAAACATACTGATTTAGTCCAATCCCCTCATTTCAGACAGAGAAAAGACACGAATTGGCCAAAAGCAAGATTCGAACCCAGGTCTTCTAACAAGGATGCTCTTTCCACTATGCTTTGTGGCCCTCTTTCTTAGCTTGCCTCTACTGATGGTCTCCAACCATAGGCGTGTGTCCTTGTATTACACAGCTGCTTGTAAGTATCTCCTCCATTAGATTGGGAACCCCCTGAAGGCAGGAACTGGTTTTGCCTTTCTTTGTATCCCAGAGCTTAGCACATGGCCTGGCACATAGTAGGAGCTTTAAAAAATACTTGATAGGGTCGGCAAGGTGGCACAGTGAGTAGAGTACTGGCCCTGGAATCGGGAGGACCTAAGTTCAAACCCAGCCTCAGACACTTGACACACTTACTAGCTGCGTGACCTTGGGCAAGTCACTTAACCCCAACTGCCCTGCCCTTCCCCCTCCAAAAAGCAAAAAAGAAAATGCCTGATGACTGGGCTCAGTCCCCACAAACAATAATGTCCAGTCATTTAAATACAAACAAGCCGGGGAAGAGCTCAAGGCATGTCCAGTCGGGAGTTGTGTCTGTCCCTGGGGCTCCCTGCGCTCGGCTTCTCTAAGGACATCTGCAGCCGCCCGACTGGACAACTTCTCTAAAAACGAGGCTTCTGGATCCTTGTCTCCTTCCCTCCCGTACTGAGCAAAATGAAGGCAGATGCTGTGAGGGGAGGGGCTGGAAAGTCCAAGACGTACCACCGCAGTCCTGATTCTCGACAGGTTCGGGGGGAAACGCACGAGGCCGAGAGGAGGAGGTGACACGTCCCACCTCCTCCGCAGACTGACTGACCCCTCGGTCACCCCCGCTCCTTCACTGACTTTCAATGTCTCTGGCCACTGGCTCCTTCCCTAGTGCTCCAGGAAACCTCCATTCTCTTGACCCATTGCACCCCAGCTTCCAAGCTCACCGTCCCACTCCCAAGTTAGCGATGATTTCCTAACTTCCAACCCAATGGCCTTTTCTCCATCCCAGCCCCTGACACGAGTGACCCCTCTCTTCTCCCACCTCCCTCTCCAAGGGCCGGGGGCTCCTTCTCCTTCTCTGTGGCCACATTCAGAGCACACCCTTTAACTGGACTGGGCCCTCTTCTCTCCTCTATCTACACTTCATTGGGTGATCTCATCAGCTCCCATGGACTGAATGACTATCTCTCTGCTGATGACTCAAATCTCCCTAGTCTGCCCCAGTCTTTGTGCTGATCTGCACCTGCCTTTCAGACACCTCACACCGGACCTCCAGCAGACAGTGGACTCATGTCCAAAACAGAACTCACTATCTTTCCTCCTAAACGTTCCACCCCAACTCCTACCTTCTCTGTGACGGTTTAGGGCAACACCATCCTCCCCTAGTCCCTCAGGCACACAATTTAGGAGTCATTCTGTACTCCTCTATCTCACCCCCTACATTCAAGCTTTGGCCAAGAACTATTGATTTCAGCTCTTCAGCAATCTCTCCAATACACCTCCTTTTCTTCTCTGACACTGCCCCCACCACAGTGCAAGCCCTCATCACCTTCTCCCCTGGACTACTGCCATAGCTGCTAGAGGGGTCTGCCTGCCTCAGATCTCTCCCCACTGAATCCAGCCTCTATTCAGACACCAAAGTGATTTTCCTAAAGCACAGGTCTGATCATATCACCCCCCTACTCAATGAATTCCAATGGCTCCCTATCAACTCCATAATAAAAAATAAAATGGCCTGTTTGGCATTCAAAGCTCTTTACAACCTGGCACCCTTCTACCTTTACAGTCTTCTCATACCTTATTCCCACCACACATTCTTCCATCCAGTGATATTGGCTTCTCGGCTTTTCTATAAATGAGGCCTGCCATTTCTCAGCTCTGGGCATCAGACAGGCTTGGCACGCTCTCCCTTCTCCTCCCTGACTACTGACCTTCCCAGATTCCCAACTAAAATCCCACCTTCTGGAGGAGGCCTCCTAGAGCCTTCCTTCAGTCAGTTCCTATTTGTGCCAGGCACAGCTTGCTCCCCATATACCTATTTGCACACTGTCTCTCCCATTGGACTGCAAGCTCCCTTGAGGGCAGGAACCGTCTTTTGCCTCTTTTTGTATCCCCAGGGCTGAGCCTGGCACCTGGCACAAAGGAGGCACTTGATAAATGTTTACTGATCTGCTGAGGTCAAGTCTTGTCACGATATGGCTATCCTCTGTCCTAGCTCACACCAGCACCTCTCCTCCTCTTCTTACGGAGCCCAGAATCTCCTATTCCCACTGGAATCAGTGTCTTCTAGAACGTTCCCAGTAAGTGAGCCCTCCGCTGGAAAGACAGCCTCGAGAACAAAGGGAGCCTCCTTACTTCCTAAGGCAGTCTATTTCATTCAGGGTGAGGTAGCAGTAGAAAGAGTGTTCCATTGCATGGCTGGGGAACCTAAATGCCAGGGCCAGTCCCACCACGTATTACAACCCAGAATGAATTGGGGAAAGTCTCTCCCCCTCTATGGCTCTCAATGTCCTCCCCAATGATGAGTTCAGAAAGTCTCTAAAGCTGCTGCTACCACCTCACAGAGCTCTGGACTCTACCAGTCACCATTCTAAACAGAAAGCTTCCTCCATGCAGCTTCCCGTCTGGATATCTCGTACATCATTGGCTTTGGGCAAAGGATGAGAAGAAAGCTAAAAGAAGGAGAGAAAGAGTAGAAGGGGACTCTAAACACTATTTCCGCAGCTGAAATGTTATGAATATAGTTTTCTAATCCTAGTCGGTATTTGTACCTGTACTGGTATTGTAAATGGGAAGAGCTTTCCCATGCATTAATAGGCTCATGTGACCTGCTTAAGTCACATGAGTTTGAACCACATGAAGCCGGTGGTAGGAGGAGCTTGCTGAACAGGTGGAGCAGGAAGGGTGGAATATAGCCCAGAGGAAGTTGATCAGAGCAGTTAAAGCTGAGGGAGAGAGAGGAAGCAAGTAGTGGGCTGTGAATGTTCGTTTTTGAGAAGGCCCTAGCAGGGGCAAGGCTTGGGGATGTCAATGCCCCCTGTGTTGTTATTGTGTATAGATGTCTTTGTTGCTATGATGGATTTGGCTTTCTGGTGTCTGAATGTTTTGTTTCTGTCTTCCAGGTGGAGAGTCTGTTATATCATGCCACATAGTCATAGCCACCTGAGGTGCTGTGAATATTGCACTGAAGCTATAGTACCCCATGTCCACTAGAGCCCAAAGTATTCACCAACAGACTAGGAGACATTTTGGCTAGTTTCATCATTCAAGAAGATCACTTAACACACAGCAGAATTGGAGGGGCGGTGCTAAGAAATGATATCATCTCTCCATAGGAGTCAGTCACTCAACAAGCTTTAAGTGCCTACCATATGCTAGGTACTGTGCTAAGCACCAGAAGCAACAGATACAGCCGCTGATCTCAGTGAGCCCACATTCCAACAGGGAGATTATAAACACGTGCCAACAAGATCCACAGAAGGCAAACGGATGGTAATCACGGAGGGAAGGGATAAGTAAGCGCTAAAGGAAGCCAGGAAGCAGAGCAAGAACCATTCAAGTGCGGTGTCCAGGGAGAGGAACAGAAGATGGCAGGTACACCAGAACTGTGGAGTGCATGAAGAGAAATCAAGTCCAAGAAGATGGGAGAGGATCTTACATTCGATTCTAGAGGTAATAAGGAGTCACTGAAGTTTATCTAGAGGAGGCAGGGAGGAGCAGAGGCAGGGTCAGCCAGACCTCAGCTTGAGGAATAATCAACAATCTACAAACATTCATTAGGTGCCCTCTTTGTACTGCCCTGTGCTAAATGCTGGGGACACAAAGAAAGGCAAAGGCTGGCCCTGCCCTCAACATGCTCATAATCTAATGGGGGAAATGCTGAGACAGGGGTGGCAGGTGGTGGTGGAAAGTATCCTTCCACTGGGGCATGATGAAGGCCAGGAGAGCAGCCAGGCGAGAATGATGAGCTAACTGCCCTAGGACCTCCCCAAATGGAAGATCTGGGAGGAATGAGAGGGGAGGGGCCCCAGGGGCAAGGAGAAGGGAAAAGGTGTGAAGACCAGTTAGAAGGCAGGAGGTGGTAAGGGCCTTCTGCAGGAGCAGCAGCTGTATGACTGATTAGAGATGTTGCGAAAGTAGAGAAGACAAGCTCTGTCAATAAACTGGATATGTGAACAGAGTGTGAACCCGGAGAGCGCCCTCCACAGCAATAGGAAAAGCTGTGGAGATGCAAGCGTTTTTGAGGGAGGAAAAGATGAAGAATTCAGTTTGGTGCATGGTGAGTTTAAGACATACAATGTGAGATGTCCCAGACGTGGCTGGTGAGGAGAGAGATGAAGAATGGAGAGGAGATCTGGGAATCAATGACACAGAAATGATAGCTGAACCCATGAAGGTTGATAAAATCGCCAAGAGAGATAGTATGGGGGGGAGGGGGGAGGAAATGGGCAGAGAGGACCCAGGACAGAGCCTTGGGAGACAGCCAGTTGGCAGATGTGACCTGAATGAAGATATAAGAAAGGAGAGTGTTATTTATTCAGTTGTGCTCCACTCTATGTGACCCTTTTGGAGTTTTCTTGGCAAGATACTGCCATTTCTTTCTACAGCTCATTTTACAGATGAGAAAACTGAGGCAAACGGGTTAAGTGACTTGCCCAGGGCCACACAGCAGATTTGAACTAATGAAGATAAGTCTTCCTGACTCCAGGGTGCTGCTCTATCCACTACAACAATGCCCAAAAGGAGACTGAGGAATGGCCAAACAGGTGGGCAAAAAAATCAGGAAGGGAGAGAGGAAGAGAGTGGTAAAGTAGAATAAAAGGTGAGGAAAGGCCACTAGATTTTGGCAATTAAGAAATCATTGGTGACTTCTGGAGAAAATGATTTCCAATTTCTGATGAAGTAAGAAGGCAGATTACAGAAGGTTTGGAAGGAAAGTATGAGAAGAAGAAATGGAAGCACCTAGCACAGACAACTTTCCCAAGGAGTTTATCAGAGAAAGGGAGAAAAGTTACAAGACCCATATGGAAGGGTTGGTGGGATCAAATGAGGTGTCTCACGATTTAAAGATCAAGCTTTGAAAACTGCAGCCAGAGAACACAGAACTAAAAAACTGACTTGGAGAAAATTATTTTTAAAAGATAGAGATGGTATGGTATAGAGGGGTAAAAGCCTGCACTGGGTCTAGACTCAGGAATCCTGGCTTCTCATCTCAGAGCTGCTACTTCAAAGCTGGGTACAGAGGGCAGTCTCATTCACCTCTCTAGGACTCCTTACTCCTCCAGATAAGCTCTAAGGCTCTTCCAGCTTGAACTCCCATTAACAGGCCCCAAAAGGCAAGGCAAAGTGGATCAAGTTCAAAGGCAATGAAAGGGTAACTAGAGTGCTGTGAAGATGGGAGGTGAGAGCTCCATAATTTGTATTCTAGGTAACCAATTGGAGTCGAACAGGAAGAGGGGAGCCGGGAGAGAAGCAAGGAACTAAGAACCAAAGTGTCCAAATGCTCCACAGCTAGAAGCATCACGATACTGAATTAAACAGTAACTAAAACCGACCCACATGCATAACATAGGCTAGTGGCAAAAGGAAGGTCGGTCGGCCTAGGTTCTAGTTCTAGGCTGGCTGCTGATGTCCTCAATGATTTTAGATAAGAACCTTCTGGTGCTGGGACCCATAAAGCAAGATGGCTGCGCTCACTCGATCACGGGCTCAGCTGGCGCTAATGGTCTTTTATCTATGAACACTTGGAGCAGAAGAAGAATTCTACATCCAAAATCCTAATTCACCATTTCATTTATTCTTAAAAAAAAAAAGTGAGGGGCAGCTAGGTGGCGAAGTGAATAGAATACCAGAGTACCAGCCCTGAAGTCAGGAGGACCTGGGTTCAAATCCTGTCTCAGATACTTGACACAACCTACTAGCTGTGTGACCTTGGGTAAGTCACTTAACCCAACTGCCCTGCTTTCCCCCTCCAAAAAACAAATGAAAAAAAAATTTTTTTAAAAAAAGTTTTGTCTAAGAGATGCTTCTGTTGTTGCTACCTAAGCTTTTATTTCAGAATGGAATTTGGTCGTTCACTCAAAGCCATTCTACAGTCACCTTTTGAGCACCTACTGAATGCATTGCTCTAGCCACAGCATCATGCATGAGAAGTGTCTTGTAATCCGTTAGGGAGGAAAAGCTAAACAACCATGTCCTGAATGGCACTGTCCACAGAACTGCAAGGCTGCCAGGGAATGCCACGCCAAAGTCCAGAGAGAGAACACTGCAGCATGGAGCAGTCAAGTCACCCACCATGCATTTGTGCCAGGCACCACACTAAACTCTGGGAATACAAGGAAAGACAAAAATTTTTTCAAAGGGCACTTTTTGCGATTAACTGCTAAATACCAGAGGTGGAATTCAAACCCAAGTTTCTTCTGATTTTGAGTCCAATACTTTACTAAATCACACTGCCTACCTCATAGCAATTTATCTTCCTCTAATAAGCAAAGACATTATTTTTGAAGCTATAAAAATCCAAACGGCCCCTTTACAGAAACTTAAAAGTGAAAGGCCATTTCTGTTTGATCAACAAAATCATTAAGCTCTGCTTTATGTGAGTAGATGAAAACAGAGTTTGGAGGAGGAAAAAAGAATATTCTTCACTGGTTCAGTGTCCACCATGTACTTCTGTTTCCATAATAGTACCTATAATTTCAACTGAACCAAAAAGGTGTGCAGAAGTCTTAGAGGGGATCTTAAAAGTAACCTGGTGCTAATACCCTGGGACACAGAATACTTTTGCCAACAAACTGGACAAGTTTTTCTTTTTTTTTTTCTAAACACTTCTAATACTGGGAAGTTTACACATAGTTTGGCAGTTATAGGTCCAATTGTAAATTCTCTCTCACAGAAAGCAAAAACCTTCTTCTCAGATTCTACTTTTGTAATATACTCCAGAGCACAAGGCCCCCACCCTTGCCTCCATACATCTGAAAACACTGATTCCATCTGGGTCTTTTCGGCCCCAGGCAAGACCATTTCCAATTCATTCAACTTCTCCTAGACCATGGCTTTGAATCCCTTCACCATCCTCCAGGTCCTCCTCAGTCATCTGGTAGCATTCCTCCTAAAAGGTCACTCCCAGGACAGCTGGCCTCTTCTACCAGGTGTACCTAGAGCTGTATGAACTTGCACTTGGCATCACATCTGCCAGTCTCTCACAGCATGCCCTGGGTGCCCTGACTGACGAGCAAACAACCACCTTTGAGAGCCACTGTTTTATTCCCTAAGCTTCCAACAACGCAACCTCAGACTCACTTTAGGGCTTTAACCTGCCCCCTTCTCCGAATTCACAAGACAGCGGCCTTGCTTCAGATGCTCACAGTCTCTCCGCCTCCAGATTGGCCTCCATGCCTCAGGTCTCTCTTCTTCTCCACACAGCTGTTCAGTGCTTTTCCTTCATTCAGCACAGATCTGACTGTGGCATGCTCCCTACTTAATACAAGCCAGTGGCTGTCTATGGCGGGCCACATGGGGCCCTCCACTACCCAAGGCCCATCTCTCTGCCTTCAAACTGGCCTATCTCAGGTGGGGAATGCACTGGTTCCCATCTGACAGAACTCCTCGCTTCTTTTAAGACTCTGCTCAGGCTGCATTTTCTCTGATTTCCTAGCTGCTAAGGTGCTACCTCACATTTTGTACTTAATATAAGCTCTTTGAGATCCGGGAATTTTCACTGAATTTTGAACTCTGAATCCAATAGCTAAAAAATTAGCTCTCTTTCCTTCCCTCCCAGCTTTCCCATCATGTGCAAATATTTATCAAAGCATGCAAGCTTTAAATCCCAACTATTCATCACTTAAAAAGTGTAGAGCAGAGCAGAGCCTGCTGTCACATTAGGCTGTGGGCACTGCCCCCCTCACCAAGAGGGAACAGCAAAGAGCAAGGGGAAGGGGAATGTCCCCCGGGGGGAAAAGGTAATTCCACGCCATCCATGGCAGCAGGTTGAATCCTCCAGACCCTCTCCCCTCCAATGCCACCTCTACCTTGGAATACCCAGGGGCTCTGCCTCCAAAAACACAAAGGCACATTCTTTCTGCCTCCTCTTCCCCCTCTCTAAATTGTGATGCCATCTGTGCTGAGCCAATGAAGCTGCCTCTTCCCCAGAACCAGGAACCTGAATAAAACAACGACTAGGGGAAGGCCCTGCATCTGTCCTATCTTAATCATGAGCTTCTACAGCCGTGACCAGCAGGGTTTTCCTCATGAGGCCATGCCAATGACCAGTAATCAGTGCTACTCCTGCCCGCCATGAGAGCCCGACTGCAAATTAATAACTGGTCCTGGAGACTTCCAAGAAAGTTGTTTCTGGCTCTTACAGTCAGCACCCGCCTCGGCCATGCCACTCAAGCCCGAAGGCAGTGGCCCTCACTGGTGCATCCCAGTACTCCCAATCGAGGCAGGCAGGAGGGTGCCCAGGGAGTGGAGTATGCAGCTCCGGCCCGGGTTTTAGCCCGAGCCAGGCTTTCCCCTCCAACGCTCCTCCCGACACTTCAAAGGAAGTATTTTTGTACAGCCCAGGGAGGAGTGTAAACTGGCCAGCTGCTTCCAAAGCATGAGACGTTCGTTAACCCTGAAAAGGCCATCCGGCTCCACGGGGGGAGAGAAGGGGGCACAGGGGTCCCAGGAGAAGCAGGCAAGAGGGGAACGAGGCCAAGCGCCTGCAGTCCCCCCGGCCCAGGGAGTCCCCCAGAGCTGAGCTTCCCCCCGAGGGCTGGCACCCAGACTGAGCCCAGCTCAAGGCTTGGTTTAATCTCTCAAGGAAAGGCAAGGCCCCAGGTCCCTCCAATCATGCAAACAGCTCGCTATAAATACCTTCTCAGGCCCAAGGTTCAAAGGATCCAACAATTTAGCACTTCAATGGAAACTCCAGCGAACAGAAGGCCCCTCCTCCTTATCCCCTCCCCTCCTCTCAACTACAAAAGGCTAGATACAGACCGGCTCAACTGCAGGGAGGGAGGCAAGGGGGGGGAGGGGAGGGGAAGGGAAGGCAAGGCAAGGGAAGGGAGGGGAGGGGAGGGGAGGGGAGGGGAGGGGAGGGGAGGAGAGGAGAGTTCGCCCCCACACCCACACCCACACCCTGCTCTGGGCTCAGGACACGAGAAGAGTCAGGATGCTTTCCAGAGGAGCGCCTGCCTCTAGGGTGGCACAGCTGAAAGTCTGTGGGGTTTCCTTTCTTAGGGAGGGGAGGGGGCTCCGGGAAGATTAGGAAGTTCCAGGCATCGGGCCATGGGTTTTTAAGAGGCTCTTCATCTTCCTTATGTCCTGGCCCTCCCTGGCTTCTGGGGAAGCCTGCATAGCCCTGGCCCACGAGGACACTGCGCAATGCATGAAACCATACAGTAAAATTACAAACAAAACCTGTTCTATTCTATAGAAACAGAGTTATCCAAAGTCTGTTAAAAGTTCGTGAACGCCAGGCCAAACTTTAACCATATCCCTGCTCTAGGGGATCCCTGCCTTTACTAACCTTTTACCCTCATTAGGAAAGAAAGGCCACACACCACAGAAAGGCATGCAGAGCACAAGGGATCCAGAGCCTGGAAGGCCCAGTTAAAATCTGGCTAGGGACACTTTCTAGCTGTGTGACCCTGGGCAAGTCCCTTAACCCTTCTACCTCAGTTTCCTCATTTGCAAACTGGGGGTAGAAATAGCCCCCAACAGCACCTACCTCCCAGAGTTGTGAGGGTAAAATGAAATAATATTTGTAAAGGGCTTTTCAAACCTTATTTGAAATTTTTTTTAAAAATGTATTCAAACTTATGGAAAATGCTGGCAATTAATAGTATTTTTTGGTTAACAAGTCTTAATTTCTTCCTTTATAAGAAAAAAGGACTAAGATTATTTCACAGTCCTTTTTCTACTTTTAACATTCTGTGTCCTGGCATCCTACCCCACACTACGGACGTGGGAGACCCTGCAAAGTATCCAGAAAAAGCCCTTCCATTTAAAAATAGAAACTGAGGCTCAGAATCAACCCATATGTAAAATCTCAAATTTGCTAACACTGAGCAAACTTGTGTTGTAAAGGTTTAAGATGACCATCGTGAGGTTTTCACATCCTCAGATTTTTTTCTCTCTAGTCTTTCAGCCCTAGAAGCACCCAGCAGTTCTTAGTTTTTAGAAATTCCCCAAATCCTCTGACCATATTAAGGAGCTCCAGCCAATGACTACAGCATGCCTAACAACAGTTAACTGATCACAATGAAGACCACACAGGTATCGGACCCCTGTTTATTCTGAGGCCAATGTTAAGAACAGACTAAGCCACCATGGAAGAATTCACAAGCCGGAATGTCTGGAACAAAGAACTCACCTTTCTATACCTCACTGTAGAACAGTAGTCCCAAGAATTTAGTCCTATTTTACATATAAGAAAATTGAGTCTCAAAGATATTAAATGTATGCGGCTCTTTCAGGGTCAAGACCCCTGCCCAGGTCTCTTCTGGTTCTCAGGTACTTTCCTGGCAGTCCAATTGTCATGTGCCAGTATGATATTAAACCTTGTTCAATAACAGGCTTAAATGATACATACTCTGATCTAACAGAAGAAAAGAAGAGAAATGTCCTCACACCTAAGGTAAGATTCTGGCTCCACCAAACATTGCTGACTCCAGACCAACTGAGAGCTTCAGTAATTTCCCCATACTGAAAAAGGGGTGGGTAGACTCAGGCACCTCCCCATCGTTACTTAGTCCAGTCTGGGACTAAGGAATCCTAATGCCACAGGGGGACTGCAACACCACCTGAACCCAGAGCTTCTGTCCCTTGATTACATTTCAGCTTCTGATTCTTGACAGGACACAAAGGAAAGAGAGAGTCCAGTCTGGACTTTGGTTTTCTCATCTCCTTCCTCCAAAGCCTCCTTCTAGGACACAGAGTAATAACCCTCAATTGTCCAAAGTCATGAGTGGAGTCCAAGGGCTAGCAGGTGCCACCAAGCTGGAAAAGCTTCCAGGATGGACTTGGGAAAAGACTGAATAGAAGTCTTCTGTTCCAGGACCAAACTAAGTTCAGAAAGTCACGCTGTACCTCTTTAGCCACAGAGTGAAGAATTGTTCTGCCATAGCTTCTAAGACATCGCTACTAAGATCAAGAAGCATTTTGATCTGGGCAGATGGGGCAGGCTGGGCAGGCAAAAATTAAAGTCCTATCTCCTGAAGTAAGCACAAGGCGGCAAAAACAGAATCGTCATGGAAGGAACAATAGATCAGGAGGTTGTCAACTGGAGTCTCAAACCCTATTCTACCACTAGTCTTGCCCCCCTACACTGGGTAAGCCACTTTGCTATATGAAAAAAAAGGGAAAATGACACAGTCCATCAGCTCTGGAAGAAAGCTGGATCCTCCAATCCAAGCCCTTCACTTTACAAATGGGACAGCAAGGAAGGAACTTCTTATTACAAAGAGACTTCACTGAAGAGCAGCTCTAATTATCTGAGAAAGACATTTTACTGAACTACTGGGAAACTGTATGTATTCAGATAATCATTAAGTAGCAAGATATGCTAAGTTCTATGAAGAATAAAAGAGATAAGTGATTCAGCCCTTCCCCTCGATATGTTTATAATCAAATAGAGAGGGTGGCCCATATACAAGGAACCATAGCACCAAGTCATAAGAAAGGTAGGGCCAGAGGCCTCCAAAGGAAGTTGGGATCTTAGCACTAGGGTTGCAGAGTCAGTTCAAAGCAGAAAACCATTGTTTAAGGTTCAGTATGAGCATCTGCCCCTCAGAAATCACAACTCAGGGCTTAATTTGCTGTATTGTAGACTCTCTACCAGGGCTTCTTAAACTTCACTGAATGGCCTGAGGGCATGCACAGTGCAAAGTGCTTATGCTTTGGGTTCAGAACCAAGGCTACAGGGAAGTTTCTAAATGCAACAAAGGGTAATCACTGCCAGAGACACCTTGGATTCATTAGGCATTTGATTCTGAATTAATTTTTAGTCATCACACGTTTCACTGCTGCCAAACTTTTTATGAGCCCATTTGGGGTTACTACCCACAGTATAAGCACTGGGCTCTAGACTGGGCTCTAGAAAGTAACAGAAAAAATCTCAATACTGCCAATTAATTCCTCCCCCTCCCTCCCACTGTTAAAGATCACCTGGCTGAGGAGTCAGAGACTCTCTAAGGAAGGCAGTGTTTGAGAAATGGCCATCTTTGTAAGAGAGTCTAGAGAACATACAAGAGCTTTGAGGGCAGGGACCATTTGGGTTTTGTCTTGGCACATAGTAGGTACTTAATTCTGTCAGCAGAATGTAAGGGTACTGACTTCAATTCTGTCTTTTCTACTTGCTCATCAGAAGTCTTACATACAGCACTCTCTAAAGAGGAAGACCATATTTGGAGAACAAAGCCACCCTAGTTTAGAATGCCAAGGAAGAAGGCATGGAGCCAGTCAGAGGAACCAGATCTCAGAAACCAAGGAATGAACAAAAGAAAAAGCATTAATTCACTGTGGCTCTAGGAGCTGAGGACACAAACCCAGGAGTGACCCAGGCCCTGTCCTCAAAAGAGTTACATTGTAAGGGGGAAACAACACACAAAGGGAATGGTAGGCAGACAGGGATGACCGTTTTTGGTTTGGGAAGACACAAAGATAATGAGTAACATACAGAGGAATGGTGAGTGACATACCCTTTCTAAAAGGACTAAACATTCTACCTACCATTTAAAGTCACATCCCAAATAGTTATTTTCATCTTTATTGTATGACATCCTTCTCACAATGTGCCAAAAGAGGCCAAGCTTCCAATCTGGGTGACCTTAACAATGCAGTAGATACAGACTATCGGACATGACAGAGTCCTTGGGAGAAACAGCAGCAGTCACTTACTACTTGTGCATCTCATGACTTCTCATCACCAACACAAACCATTGACCTAAACACAATAAAGTTTCATGGATGCAACCTAGCAAACACTGGCATTTAACGGGCTATGTCATTGTAAGGAGAAGAGACAGGATGTGAGAGTGAAGAAGGCAATGTGTAGTTGCAGAGTGCTGGACCAATCATAGACTTATTCTCTCCAAACTAAACATTCAAATTCAACAAAAGCTGTGGCCCCAAAGCAAGCTGACTACCAGAAGACAATGTCAACAGATTATAGTGCTTCTCTGGATGTGAATAACTCATTGCTAACTTGGGAGGGAAAGCTGAGTCAACACACCACTGGCAATAGTGAAGTAGAAAAGGAGTAAACATCTTCTAGAGATTTGGTGTACAGCACTGTATGTATTCATCTGGGTCAAAATACTTACAAACAACCAGATTGTTTTGACAAAAATGATCAAGAAATTCATATGCTGCTAAATGAAAACCACAGGGTTTATCAGCATGTTAATTCATCTCTAAGGTGGCAACATTTAACTCTATCAAAATTAAAGTACAAGGGAAGCTTAAAGAGATGCAGGATTCTTGGCTCATTAAGGCAGATGAAATTTAGTTTTAAACTGACAGTAACAATCCTTAGCATTTTTATGAGGTCCTGAAGGTTATTTACGGGCCAAAGATCTATGGTGCATTTCAACTATTCAGTGCTGAAGGAGTCACATTGATTAGTGATAAGAACATGATCCTGGAAAAAAGGGCTGAATATTTCCAGAGTTTTCTCAACAAATCATCATCAATCAATGCTGAAGCCACTGACTCTTATCTCAGATTGAAGGCAATTCCTCTCTAGAAGAACTTCCAAGTGAAGAGGTTTTGAATGTCATTAGGCTCCTCTCATGTGGCAAAGCACTTGGTGCTGATTCTATTTCAGTTGAGATTTACAGGGCAAGGGGTACACTACTCATATAAAAGCTGATGGGAATTTTCCAGGTTATATGGCAAGAGGAAGTTATCCCCAAGAAGCTTAAAGATGACTCCATTGTCCAACTCTATAAAGGAAAAGGAAATAGACTGTCCTATGACAAGCAGGGTAGAGGGGGGATCTCTCTTAGTTGTTGCTGGCAAAATTTTTGCTAGAGTCCTCCTCAATAGGCCAATCCTTCATCTGGAAGAAAGTCATCTACCCAAGAGTCAGTGTGGCTTCAGAAAGAGCTAAGGAATGGCCTATACTGTGTTTGCTGTCCAACAACTCCAGGAGAAACATCAAAAGCAGAACAGAGGTCTGTACACAATGTTTGTCAATCTGATCAAAGCCTTTGATACTGTTAGTCATGAGAGCTTGTGGAAAATCTTGGCAAAATTTGGTAACCCAGAGAAATTCATCAGCATTGTACATCAGTTTCATGACAGCATGCTTTGCCCAGGTTATGAATAATGGATGATGCTCTTGAGTTTTCCCCATCACCAATGGACTGAAACAGGGCTGTGTGCTTACCCCAATGCTTTTGAGCATGATGTCTTCAGCAATGTTGTTAGATGCCTTCAAGAGGACAAAAAAACGGCATCGGACAAAAAAAACCACACTAATAGTAAATTACTTAACTTGAAAAGGTCAAGACTAAAGTGGAGGGAGAGTCAGTGCTCACCTTTTTGATCACAGATGACTGAAGCTGAGATGTAACAGAGTATGGATTCTCTGCCACTTGTACTAATTTTGGTCTGACAATTAACACCAAGAAAATACCAGCCAGCAACACACCATCCATACATGGAACCACCAATCACAGTAAAAGGAGAAACTCTGAATGCTTATGCCTAAGTGCACTTACCTTGGCAGTGTACTTCTAGGGATGCGCACATAGATGATGAGGCTGATGCGTGCATTGCCAGAGCTGGCTCAGTGTGGGAGAGAAGGGGTACTAGGCTGCCCATAAACTGAAGGTCCTACAGAGCCGTGGTGCTGACCTCATTGTCACATGCCTGTGAAACCTGAACAGTGTATCAGCACCGGGCCAGGAAACTGAATCACTTCCATTTGAATTGTCTCAGGAAGATCCTGAAGATCACCTTGAAGGATAAGGCACCAAACACTGAGGTCCTTTCTTGAGCTGAACTGCCAAGTATTCAAAGTCTATGGCAAAAAGTTTCATTCTGATGGGTCAACCACATTTTTCTAATGCCAAACTGCCAAACATACATCTGCCTAAAAGACTATTTTATAGAGAACTCACAAGACAAGTGGTCATGGGAAAGACAGAAGAAGTGATCCCAGGACTCTCAAAGTCTCTCTGAAGAACTTTGAAACTTATGCCCAGCATGATGTGCCCACATCAAAGAATTGCAGTAGCTCGAAAGAAATCTGAAATGCACAAATATAAAGACTTTTCCACTCCTAATGTTCATCTGGACCACTTGTGCCTGACCTGTGGTGGAGGTACTGAGCTGGTACTGGTCTGATTAGCCAGATACACGGCACCCTGACTCCAAGAATCAAGGACAACAACCATACAATAGACAAGGAAAGTGAAGCAAATAGCCCGGGGTCACACAGCTAGGAAGGCTCGGAGGCCAGATTTGAACCCATGAAGAGGCCTAGCGCTCCAAGAGCTATGGTGCCCCCTATGGATCCTTTTATAGCACTTATTTTTGTTTGTCTATATAATAGCGCCTTCTTCCCCCAAAGCAGAATCTAAGTTCCATATGGGAAGAAGCTCTTGCCAGCATCAGGCACTGTGCCTTATACACAAGTGCGGCATAAAAGTTAGTGCCCCTGAACAAAGCACCCTAGAGATGCTTGGAGCACTATGGAGCGGTCCTTTTACTGGGAAAAGGCTGTGGCATATGGAGACTGAAGGGAAGCTTTACTATGGCTCAGCAGACCTGAGGACATGGGTTCAAATCTTCAAAGGACAAGCAAGTCATTTCATCTCTGGGTCTCAGTTTCCTCATCTGTAAAACTTAATCTAAAACTTAATTTGGAGCTTAAAACTTAGGCTCTAAACCATATGATTCTGATAAATATGGAAAAGCTCAATAATGTGCAACTGATTCTTTATCGGGTAATCTAAAGTGCTGGTTTGTATTTGACACAGAAAACGATCTCTGTATTTTTAATTTGCATGTAACTCAAATTTTAAGGATAAAAATCAATTTATAAGTGTTTGCACTGTGAAAAATTGGTCCAACCATTCTGGGAGAAAAGTACAATTATGCAAATTAATTGACAAAAAAAATGTCCATACTTGTTACCCTGAGATTCCACTGCCAGGCTACAAAATATTCTAAGATCTCACACACAGAACTGGAAACAAAGTGTATGTTCACTGACTGGGCAATGAAAGGTTAAACAAGCTGCGCCCTGAGAAGGCAATGGAACATGGCTGCAGGTGGCCGGCACAGTGGGCCCAGCACTGGACTTAGCAGTCAGGAAGACCGAGATTAAATTCTGCCTCAAACGCTTACCAGTTCTCTGGCCCTGGGCAAGTCACCTACCTACTATGTACCTCAGTTTCTTCATCTGTAAAATGTGGGGATTGTCTGTAAGTGCCTCTAGGGACTCTAACTCAGGGACATTCTTCCTGTAGAACTTTGCATATGAAGAATACAGAGAAGCATGGGAAAATTTACAAGGACCAATGCAAAGTAAACAGAACCAGGAAAAACAATATACAAAATGACACCAATGCAATGTAAAGAAAACCCCCCTCACCCCCCAGAGCTGTGTGATGATGCCCCATGCCCAGGGTCCCCCCCCCCCCCGTGGCGTCAGTCAGGTGTCAGCTGTCCAAGGGCAGCCTCCCTACCTGTGAAGAGGTTCCTCACGGGGCTGGCCCAGACAAAATGGGCTGGGGGGAGAGCTCCTGGCTCAGGCAATCTGGAACCTTTGTTACTCCAGAGCAAAAAGACAAGAGGCGAGATGTTACAAAGGAGTTACTCAAGGAGGAAGAGAAATGACACCGACTCGACTGAAATCAACTTTTTCATGGACAGACTGAAAAAAATATTGAAACCAATAATAAACTGTTTAATGTGATTGTACATATGTAGCCTACATCTGATCACACGCCAGGCTGGAGAGACTTTAGAGCTTATAAAAGTGAATGCTGAAAACTAAAGATAGTAACTGGGAGGGAGTGCAACCACAGTGAAGACGATGCCAGCACTTATCCAGTGCTTCAGGATGCTATCTGAGTAGGCCCTGAGAGGTCACTTTCTTTGGCACCTTCCCGACAATCATCACCCCCTCCAAGTGGGAGGGCAGCCTCCGCAGGTAGCGGCTTCCCCCTCCCTAGAGGTGCTCAAGCAGAGGCTGGATGCCCACCTTTCCAGTCTGCTGCAGAGGAAACTGGGGATGAACTGGACTACAGGACTTCCAAGGTCTGTTCCAATTCTAATAACAATAGCTACCTTTTATACATCTATATGTCTATGTGTGTATACACATACATACATATGCAACTTTACAAATCTTTTGTCTTATTTGATCCTAACAACAACCCAGAGAGACAGCTACTATTATTAACCTCATCTTATAGAAGGGGAAACTGAGGCAGAGAAACCATAGCAACTTGCCCAGGGCCACACAGCAAGTCACTGTCTGGGGCAGACCTGGAACTTGAGTTCAAACAGAGACTGACCTACGTGAAGAGCACAGCTGGAGCCACAATTCCTATCTGCTTTTTCAAAGTCGTCATTTCTAAATAAGAACGCGGGCTATTCAAGGGCTGAAGTCAGCAGCATTTCTAGAACAGCTCTTTCACCTTGCTTATATATTCTGCCTTCCCACAATTCCAAAAGTGGCTAGATAGAGGTCTCCCAGGCTGCATCTGCTTCTGTTCTAGCCGAAGGGAAAGGCTTTGTTTAGTTTGATTACAACTCTGAAAAGTGGTCAGAATTCTGGCTCGGAACACTTTGATGATGGAGCCCTCTCTTACATAATTTGTAAACAAACAGAGTACCCAAATGTAGCTCACTTGGCTCCCTAACTGTATTTAGAAAAATATTTTCCTCATTCATTCAGTAAAAACCACACAAAATTCTCCTGTCAATAATATAAGAAATTGCAAACTAGCCTCGAGAGTGATCCCACAGCCTGCGGGCTCCCTCACTGGAGGGGCTCCACAGTAACAGGCAATGCTTCTTGCATCATTCCTCCCTGGAAGCCCCACACTGCACATACCCATTTCCTTCCCTACTCTAAAAAGGCAGGGTGCCTTCTTCCCCTCAGGGATAAACCCAAAGTGCTGCAGCCTGATGCCTGCCCTAACGGTCCAGTCCCACTACAATTCCAGAAGGTTCTCAAGATGAAAGGGACTTTTTAAGAAGCCCTGTGAGTAATGGAGTCACTCAGAGATCATCCAGCAGGGGCGGAGCGGATTCACTCTCTCCTACTGTATCAGCATAGTCAATGTCTGATTCTGTTATATTCTGGGAAAATAAACACCATTAAAAAGCTTCCCGGTCTAAAAGCAAATGTCCTAAAGAAGGTCGAGAAGCAAGGCTAACAGGAAGCCCCTTATGATAAGCAGAACCCGCTTAAACACTGCTCTCTGTTTCTCCTTGGCCCTGGGGACACATTTCCGAAGGGAGCCAGTTACAAGTCTAGGTGAACTAAGTGAGCAAAATACCAAATCCCAGAACACTGTCACGGGGACTATTTCAGCCCAAGCCTAAAAAGGCCCGAGTGAGATGCTAGAACCCAGGGTGTTAGAAACAGTGCTTATCAAGTCCAACGTGTCCTCTGTCTTCAGGTGTAGAAGCCCCTCCTCTCTCACCAACTCCCTAACCAACCCTTGTCAAAACTCAGGAGATCCACATCAAGCCTGTGCCCTGTTGGCTTCAAATCAGCTCTGTTCGTCAAGCGTGGCAAGAACTTTTCTCCACTGAATCTCGACTGAAGACGGTACTTCAGTCAAAAGCAGATGGGAAGAGACGTGCAGAAATGGGGCAGGAGATACAGACAGCGGAAAGAGCTGAGAACTGGGCTCCAAGTCCAGATGGGCCCAGAGAGAGTCCTTGGAGCTATCTCAAAATTAGGATCAGAAGTGTTAAGTGCTGAGATTAAAAATTCCTCATTTCACACCCTTTTCCCTCTAAGCACCAAATCGCCATAAGGCTTAGGTATGGGGACAAGCCTTGGAAGATGGCTGACCACCACCGACTTCAAGAAAGAGTAACCAACGGTGGCCGCATGCTACCTGTCATAAAACTGGCAGTACCCACCACTGATGGACAGCAATTTTTTTTTTCAAACACACAGCAGGCCAGAAAGACTGAACACATCAAGGCACCCTGTGGCATTTCCACTTCACTTCCTTGTGACAGAGTCACAAAGAAAGCCATGCAAAGACGTTTGCAGTGGTGGAAAGAGCCCCAGCTCTTGCCACATGCCAATGGTGCGAATGGAGCAAATCCCTGCTCGAGGGGTCTGGCAAAGACTGGCATGTGCCATTCTCTGTACTCCTAGTGCTCACTTAGCACAGTGCAAGGTGCTTAAGAGAGGTTTATGGACTTTCTGAATCCATTTCCTCTGCTATAAAATGGAGAAATTCATACCTGCACCAGCTACTTAATAGGGTTGTTTGTGAGGAATCTTTTTGTACTTGTGAAGTGATTTACAAAGTTAACTGTGAGGTTATTCCAACTGCCTACACAGACCTCTCTCTACCTGGATGGCCCTGACCATGTCCCAAACTGAACTTCCCTTTCCCAAAAACCTTCTTTTCCTCTTGGTCTCACTACTCTGGTCAGTAACATCACCATTCACTCCATTTCCCATGTGAAAAACCCAAGCATTCTCCTTCAACTCTTCAAATTAGTCACCAAGTCATGGAAATTCCATCTCCCCAGTAGATCTGTCCTCCATTCCTTCCTCTTTTGTTCTATGCCACCACTATCCCCAACCAGAGGACAGGCCCTCCAGACAGCAATAAGTTCTTAGCAGGTCTTTCCTACACCAATCCAGACTTAGCACCCATCAGACCAGGGGATTCAGTCACTTCCAAACCTTCCAAAGACTGCCTCTGGCCTAGAGGAAAGTTCAGTGTCCAAGCAGGAGTCCAAGGCCCTTCCCAGGATGACAACACCTAACTCTGTCAGCTGCCTCAGTGATCCCAGGCCCCCAGTCTGAGCCCCAACCACACTGGACTCCACGCTAACCCTTCCCCTGCTCCTTTCTCCTGGATCCTCCAAGTCCACCCTGCCCCGTGGCCCCAATGGCGCTCTCCTCTTCAATTTGTCCTCTTTTATCTCTGTTCTTGAGGGCAGGGACTGTCACTTTTAATCCCTATCACCTACACACTTTAGCACAGTCCCTCCTACACACCAAGGTACTTAGAAAATCGTTGCTGAATGACATCTGCTGGATTATCTCTGGCCAAAATAAAATCCTGAACCATTCAGTACGTTGCTGGAACTTCTCTCTAATCAAGTGGTATGTACTCATCAAATAACACAGTATGTACTTGTCTTGGTATTTACCTTTATGAAGGAAAATCTGCCACAAAAAAAATATCATAGATAAAAAGCCAAACAAAAATGACCCACCCCACTGGTGCTTTTCAGTGATACCTTAAAGTGTCCAAATTACATTTCCAGTGGTTAAAAAGTAAACCAAACATCTAAAACAATTCAAGCCAATAATGTATTTAAAAACACACAATCTTCCATTTCATTAGTAAGACAGTAGAGTAGAAAAGTGATCTGAAATTAATCTTTTTTTTGTAGACAAAGCCTTATATTAAGACTAAATATACCAAGACATTCATATTCAATCACACTACATAATTTCACCTTTTGTAGACATATGGTCTTTAACTTCTGAAGTATCATTTGAATGATCTACAATGTGCCTAGCTGGCAACACAAAGACATCTTTCTGGCAAGACAAGAGACTGTGTCAAGAACCCTGCAAATGATGCTGGCAATGAATCTTCAGGGCAAAGGTATCTGTATCAAATCGAAACATCGCTCAGAATCAAGGAGCTGGAGGCCCTTCAGAGAGCAACTATTCCTCACACCTCCTCATTTTACAGATGGAGAAACTGAGGCCCAGAGTGATTAAAGAATTCCAATTTTGAACTGGCATCTCCATCCGCCAGTCCAGTGCCCAGAACTTAGAAGGCATTTAATAAATACTAATTGGTCTCTGCCCAGTCCCATGGGCAGTCAGTATCAGAGTTTGGATCCCAATTCTAGAGCCCTCTCTGCACCCCGGGCTGTCCAGGTGCAAATCCCCAATGTCAGCTTTTGTGATCTCAGACAAACCCCTTAGGATCTTCCTCAGTTTCTCTTTCTGCTAAATAAGAGGATTTGACTCTTCTAGTCCTCTCACTAGGATCCTGCTTTCAAGAGCCTTTTAAGCAACAATTCCAGTTTTAAATTCAAGTTCTCCTAATGAAGATACCTAGAAATCTACTGGTGCTGTGGATTAGCAAAACCAAATCAAAATTAAGCCATTCTAAGACCAAAGGTCTTTCCCATCTCACTCCAACTAGACTGGATGACCCTGCCAGCTCTGAGAGGCAGCAGGCTACAGAAGGAAGAACTTTGAGCTTAGAAGCAGGGGACCCAGCTTCCTATTCATTCATTTAAGAATATAACCCAGTCGCTTCACTGCTTAGCCTCAGTTTCCTCATCTGTAAAAACAGCACCCCACTACTACTGTCTGCACAATCCACCTCACAGGATTTGTAAACCAAGTCTTCTATAAGCCACAGGCAGGAATAAGAACACGTATGCCTCTAGAAATGAATGTGGGTCTTGCATTAAAATACTAACAAATGGCTGCCAAACTCATTCCTTCATAATAGCATCAGTTTCATTGCGTCTCTCTAGCTTGGGTGCAAGTTTGTCTCTGCACAGTGCCAACTGCCCCGTGATCGCAGCATGCCACGAAGAAACAACCTGGATTCTAAGAGATCCCTTCCAAACAAGCTCCCCCAGAACCAAGATCAAGACTGAGCAGGAAGGGGATGAGTCGGCCGGGTTTCTGCCTGCCTAACCCAGTGTGAGCAGCAGCAATGGCTAGTCTGAGAGCTGGAATCATTTCTCAAGCAATGCCTTCGCTCACAAACTACCAGCTGGAGAAACACTGTCCTAAATAATGAGTTGCGCTATTGTTTAAAAAAAAAACCCAACCCACTACCAAAAGCTCAACCCCTCACTCTCCAAGGCCTGGCTGGGGGCAGCTGATTATCACTCGGTAAAGAGGAAGCTCAGATATCCTGTCAGAACCCACCTGGTGAAACCTCTGGATGTTGGCTGCTGTCGTGGTTGTTGTTGCTGTTCCGTCTGTCTGACTCTTTGTGACCCGGCTCACCCCCCATCATGACTTTTTCAATGTACAAAATACACAGGATTACAAAGGAAGCCAAGTATGTTGAAATACAAACGAACACTATTACAGTCACAGACCCCAGGTCATGAAGACCCACCCTAGCCAGCCTTCATCTCGTCCAGAAGATAGAGGTCCTGAAATGGAAGTGGCCGCCTCGGGTTGCCCAACAGCCTGGTGCTGAGGCCAAAGCCACAGAGGGCACCCTCTATAGGCTCCTTTCACCTTCATGGCAGAGCAGAAGACTGATGCCTGACGATCTGACAGTACAGTACGGGGGGGGGGGGGGGGGCATTCAATCTGGGGGCAAAGGAGGCCAGTTTAGAGGCTGGCATTGCTGCATGTTACCTATGTGACCTTGGGCAAGTCATTTAACTTGTTCCAGCCCGTTTCCTTCCCTATAAAAGTTCAAAAGCTTTGTTTCCCTTGGACCAGACTAAGGTGCCTTCCAGCTCCAGCATTTATGACTCAAACTCTTCTGATTTATAATGTTTAAACAGATACTGTCAAAGGTACTGACAGGGGGCATATAAGACAAAATGAAGGCAGGGAGTGTCAGCAACTGGTGACCCATGAAGGAATTTCTCTGACACATTACAGGAGTCTTCACAGCAGTTCTGAGTTCTGAACTGGCAAGCAAGCGTGTGCTGGACCCTAATCCTAGAGGGATGAAAACAGTACTACTCTCCAGAGTCCAGAAGACATCCAGGTTTGTCTCCAAATCCTGGTCACTGTGGGTATCACTTTCTTCATCTCCAAAATGGGGAGAACACTTGAATAACTCATGGGATTGTTGTCAAAAAACACTTGATAAACTTGACAAACTTCCATTTCTGAGCCACTTCAATGAAAAAATACCCTGGCCCCCGAAAGTCTGGGGATGAACACGGACTTCCAATCTGATGGTCCTTTAGCCATCTAAAGGTCTAGATGATACCCAGAAAGGTCAGGACCCTTTACCAGAAAGAAGGGTCAACCTTGTGTTCACTGCTGCAGCTGAAGAACCTTTTCCAAAACCACAAAAGGAAATGAAGACAAACGGATGGGATAAAAAGAAAGGTTTTCCTCTGCACAAGGAAGAACTTTTGCTCTAGTTTGAAAAAAGAGAGAGAAAGAGAGAGAGCACACACTGGAATGATCTAAAGCTGCCTATAAATATTTGAGAACATCAAAGGCGGTCCTGTTAAATTAAAAATGCTGTCACACAGATAGGAACTAGCCTCTAGCACTGCCAGCTTCAACACGCGAGAGCGCCTCTGATCTGTGGAGCAAAGGCCTGGCTCCTCAAGAAACTGGATTCACCAAAGAAAAAAGTGAACCAACAGTCAAGTTTTAATAAGGGTATTAAATACCTGACGAATGAGCTAATTAGAGTTTAACTCTTTCAAGATTATCAGCGCTCTTAAGAACACTATAAACTAAGTTCCCTCTACAGAATCGAGTTAAATCACATCTTGAACAGAACAATAGAGAAGAAAACTCCAAAAATAGCACCATAGAACCTAAAGTCAATCAATGCTCCCAGGTCCCTTTAAGTTGAAAGGTGAATGAAGGCTGAGGAGAAAGCAGGAGAGAGGCCACCCCAGCTGGCATGGCAAGAGAACCTATCTGATGGCTTGGGGTAAAGTTTTTCTAACCTAGACTGGATGAGGCCCTGCTCACATCCAACTCAGGAAGTCCAGGGCCACCAGAGTTTCAGATTAAAGTTTTCAAAGCTGCTGATATTCCCTTTGGTGTAGCAGACAAGTTACTGGACCTGGAACCAGAAGACTTGAGATCAAAGCTTGCTTCAGAAAAATGACTGGCTACATGACCCTGGCTAAGTTCCTTGATGTTACTATACACTAAGAGGGTGGGATCAGTGGGCTACAGCCTCTCCTGATTTCACACCAGTGAGCCCACGGGCAGAAGGAACATCTTTAGTATGTTTCTGAGGCCTTTTTAAAAAACATCATTGCTACCCCTTCACCTCTCATAACAAATAGTAGAGTCAAGTCAAAAGCACACAAGGCCATGTGAAAGCTTCTGCCTCATTCTGCACCCCAAATCTGGCATCTCTCTGCTGAGAATCAGAGCAACAAGAAAAGCCCAACAACCTGCCCAGAAGAACCCTTCTGTCTTACCCTGTAACTATAGGCTCCTGGAGGGGAACAAAATCCCCCAAACGTTCCATCTCCCCTTCTTTGCCTTCCCACAGGAGGCTCCTCAGTATCTGTTACACTGTACTTGGTAAGAGAAGTGGCCTGGAACAACAGAAAGAATACTGGCCTTAGAAAGAACTGGTTTTCCAATCCCAGATCTGGCCATGACTAGCTCCGTGACCACAGGCACCTTAACCTCCCAGGGTTATGAAATGTTACTGACCCCATTTTATAGATGAGGACACTGATGTTCAAAGAGGTTATTTATTAGTATAAAGTGGCTAACATTCTGTTATTATTCATGACTGCCTGATTGAAATTCTGGCCACAAGTTAAGAGTCTCCCCACCCCACCTCTACTTCAGCCACCAGGGCAAGTTATCCAAGAGCCTTTACCCATCTATCTCCCACCCCTGTCACTTCAAGGCTCTGTGGCCCAAGAGCCAAGGCCTGGCTGTAGACAGAGCGGATCCCTTCATCCTCAGGTCCTCTTCTCATCACCTCCAGCTCTGATTAGCAGCCTATTAGCCATAAGGAAGGAATAAAAACAGTATTTCCCTCTCCCCCCAAAAAGCAGGCTGGCTGGTAGAGCTTGTTCCATACTACAAGGAGTGGTGATTTCCCACAGATCCTCTCCCCTATAAGCCTTTCAACTTAGCAAATGACTACCAAGAGTTTTGTGACCAAAATGTCTGAGGACAGCCTGTGACCAAGCTGGCCCGGGACACTTCCCGGATTCTTGGGCCCATTTGGTTGCTCCTAAACTTACCTCACTCCATGAACTAACTTTTCTGAACCTCCTTCTAGAACCAACATTCAAATATGCCAACTCACCTTCATTCCCTGCCCCCACTGTTTCTGACTGACCTTCTGTCCCATCAGGCCTCAGCCCCCATCTCACCCTCGACATGCCCCCTCCATGTTCAGCCCCTTCGCCAGCACCTTCCCTCCCACCCCCCACATTCAGCTCTTTGCAAGGTGCCGTCCAGCACTACAAGGGAAGCGCCCTGAGGTCAGGGACCAGCTTTCTTTGTGCTTGTAGACGTATTCACAGTGCCTGGCACACAGATATGAGCACTTAATGAAGGTCTGTTACCAATAGCAATGATGATGTTGTTGATGAGGACAGTGGGGCTGGTGACAATGATGACAGCTAGCATTAGCAAGGTGCTTTCAGGTTTGCAAAGAACTTAACAAATATTACCTCGTTTGAGCCTCACAACAACCCTGGAGGTAGGTTCTGTTGTTATGCCCATTTTCCAGATGCAGAAATTGAGGCTGAGAGGGTGACCTGCCCGTGGTTACACAGTTAATGAGGCAGGATGTGAATTCAGGTCTTTGTGCGACCTTGCTGCCTAGACATCTGAGCAGCAAACAAAAAAAGAGGTCCTTCCTGAACTATTTATTCAAAACAGAAACATTTACAAAGCAACTCCATACACTCTGGCCTAGAGAGTGTGTGCACTTTAAGTGTAAGGCAAAGTACAGAGACAACCGTCCCCCCCTATAAGCAAAGCACACAGTATGGGGGAAGAGAAGCCAAAAGTCCAAGACAGGTCTCCCAAGCCCATTTTTAAGTGAAGTCAATAATACGTGTTATTTGGAGGATTAAGTCTAATAAAGTATTAGCTTTAAGGAAAAATGCAAAGTGAACTAAATTAAAAGCTGAATTAACTCACGCTTTCCACAGGTGCCAGACTATGGACCCTCATGTACCACCACATCCTGGGGTGCCTCAGTTCAACCCAGGAAAGGACTTGGCTCTGTATTTCCCTCTCAGAACAGGAACCAGAGACATACGGCACATTGTAGCAGGAACCCTGGAGAAGTGGGGAGAAATCAGGTCTAACCCCCACATCGTGACCCCAGGCCTGGCTGCCAGCGGCACTTTTGTAGCAGATTCTGCAGCCCTCGACAGACACAGATGCAGACACACACACTGTCTCTCAGATGGGGAGCCCCATCTTTCTCTCTTCTGAACTTACAGACTTTAGTTAACACCTTTCACATATTACGTTCTAGAATTCTACCTAGCTGTATACAAAATGGCAATGATCAGGCTTGTAGCATCTCACCAATGAAGGGGTCTAAAAGACATCGTACCAGTGAAGAGGCTGTGGGGCTGGTCATTCAGTGAGGCACAACAACCCCAGTTTAACCCCTAATACTCAAAAAACTTGAAGGAAGTCCTCCTGCAGAAGACGCCCGGAGGGCTGAGGACACGAGGTGGGCTCAATGAGATCCCAGGTCCACCTCCCTCTCTGAGGGGAGGCAGGAGGAGTTTTGTCTCCTAACAGGATGGTACAGTCCAAGCTACACGGGCCTCAGGAGTACACCAAGGCCTAGGCTCCAGCTTGAGTTCCACCATGTGCCGGCCTAGCCACTTCCTTCAACATTCACAGCCTCAATGTCCTTATACCACCCAGTTCTCAGGGCTGTTGTGAGGAAAAGGCTTCATAAAACTGAAACTATTACAAACTCAAGTTCTAGCAATGGTAGTTTGTGGTAAAATCAAGAATACACTATGTGTTGGACGTGTTTAGGAATGAGTGCCTACCCCAGACTCTGAACACCATGGCCCATACTATTTCCACAATCCAAAGAAAAGAAGTGGAAGGGAGTTAGTTGCACAGCATGGAACCCAAGGTTGGAATTATCCACTGGGTACTGCCGCCACTGAAGCAAAGAACAAGATGTGGCTTTTTCTCAAGCACTACGGAATGCTCACTCGAGAACAGATACAGAATTAAAGACACATCTGTGACAAATCAATGTGGGCACTCACTCAAAATCCTGGCAGCTGTGGCCTACAGACCCCCAGGTCACTCCCCTTCCTTCCTCAACGAATCTGGTACCTGGCTTACAAAAATTCTGCTCCCCAATTCCTGCTTTCATACCAGGAGACTTCAACATACACACTGACTCTCCCTCAAACACTCTAACCGCTCAATTCCTCCACCTACTTACCTCCTGTACTACTCCTCACCACACCTCAGCCACACACACAGAGGGTCACACCCTCAAACGTCCCATCACCCACAAATGCACCATGCGAAAAAATTCTGAAATCCCCTTAATGATCATAGTGTACTGGCTTTCACCTCTCCTTTCGCCTTCTCTTACATGACCCTCCTCTCCCCTCTCCCCACATCTGGACTCTGGTTAGCCACTCAATGCCACGCCATCCTCCTCTCTTGCATCCTAGCTCTCTTAAATCGCTTACTTTACCCAGCCAACCCTCACCCTTAACGAAGGTGGTGAAAATCACAAAATCATTCTGACTGAACCCACTACAAATTTACGTTAATAACCTCACCTGAGCCCTCACTGCTGCTCGGCAATCCCACTACTCAATCTCCCTTATCAACTCATTACCCCATTCTCCACAGCAGTTCTCACAACCCTCCTCACCCTTCCTCAAACTTCCAGGCTCCCTCACCCCTCGCTCTCTGAGCCGAGAACCCTATGTTTTACAGAAAAATCTGAGGCCATTTGCTCTGTGAACTCTTCCTCATCCATCGCTCAGATTCCTTCTGCCACCGCTTCTTCCTTTCCCGTTTCCCATAATGAAGTGGCTTACCCCTCTCACATACAAGTGACCCCAACTCCACCCTGTCTTCTCCAACAGCCTGTCCATTCTGGCATCCCCACTCTCACTTGTTTTCAATCGCTCCTTCTCTCTTATCTACAAATAAGTCCATGTCTCCCCATCCCGAAAAAACACTCAACTGATCCTTTGATCCGTTATCTTCCTGTCTCTCTATCCTATATTGTCCTATTTCTCTTCTTCCTTTTGTAGCTAAACTCCTCATAAAGGTCATCTACAATGGGAAACTGTTCTCTCTAAAGTTACTCGTGATCTCTTAGTAACCAAATCCAATGGCCTTTTCTCAGTGCTCATTCACCTTGACCTGACCTCTTGGCAGTCTTTGACACTGCTTCTCTCTCTCTCTAGCACTTTCTCTCTCTCTCTCTCTCTCTCTCTCTCTCTCTCTCTCTCTCTCTCTCTCTCTTCCCTCTCTCTCCTCTCCTCCCCTCTCCTCTTCCATAGGTGTCCCTCAGGCCTCTGGCTCTCTCCTCTTCTCCCTCTATGGTACTTCACTTGGTCATATCATCAACCCCCATGAATTTAACTGCCAACTCTATACTGATGATCCTCAAACCCACTTTTCCTGTCCCAACATCATGGCTATCTCACATCTTCCACCTGCCTTTCGGCCATCTCAAACTGCATGTACAAAAGACATCTCAGAACCACCAAGTCCAAAACAGAACTCATCATCTTTCTCCCTAAATCCTCCCCCTCTCCTCCCTTTCCTATTTCCATCAAGGGCAACACCATTTTCCCAGTCTCTTAGGACAGAGAAACCTAGGCATCATGCTGGAACTCCTCACTACCTTTCACTCCCCATATCCGATCTATGTGCCATATACCCCTTGTCTCCTCTCACACTTGCACCCCAGTGCTGGCCCTCATCCCCTCCCACCTGGACTACTGCTGCTGGGGGGTCTGCCTGCCTCGAATCTCTCCTGACTCTAATCCATCCTCCATTCAGTCACTAGAGGTAGGTCGATCACTTTACCCATCTACTCGATAAATCCCCATGGCTCCCTACGGACTCCGGGATCAGACATGGAATGCTCTGGTCGGCATTTAAAGCCCTTTGTAATCTGGCTCCTCTTACGTTTCCAGTCTTCTGACATCTTACTCCCCTACACGTACTCTGTGGATCCAATGACAACCTCCTAGCTGTTCCATGAACAAGACTCTCCATCTCTTGGACCCAGGCATCCTCACTGGCTGTCCCCCCCGTGCCTGGAATGCTCTCCCTCCTCAACTCTACTGACCTCTGACCTTCCTTTAAGACCCAACTAAAACCTACTTCCTATAGGAACCCCTCTTATTCCCAGTACCTTCTCTCTGCTAACGGTTTTATTTATCCTGTACACAGCTTGTGTGTGGGTGTTTGCCCGTTGTTTCCCCCGTCAGACTGTGAGCTCCTTGGGCAGGGACTATGTTTTGCCTCCTTTCGCATTTTACCTAATACAGTGCTTGGCACATAGTGAACACTTAATAAATGTTGACTGATTTTCCTTTCAATCCTACAAATCACAATCTACCCAAATTTCTATTTTATTTTTTTAAGCTTTTATTGATGTTTTCTGTTTCTAACATCACCACTGGTATCCCAAGTCTCCTTCTCCCTTCCAGAGAGCCATGCCATACGATAAATACCATTGTTCTGAGAGGGGAAAAGTCAGCACAACTGATCCACACATCGAAAAAGTCCAAAAACATGAACAATGTGTAACATCTGTGGACTTCCTACTTCCAAAAAGGGGGGGGGGGGGGGCGGGTCTCATCTCTCTTCATTCAAATCCTGTTTGATCTTTATAATTTTGTTACAATTAACTTTTGACTGTCTGGTGTGTCATTTTGTTCTCTCCATTCACACTGCTGTCATCACCATGTGTAGTCTTCTTAGTTCTGGTGACTTCATTCTGCATCAGTTCAGAGCTTTTCCAATGCTTCTTTGTATCTGTCACACCTCATTTCTTACAGCAGAGTCATATTCTATTTATATTCATGTACCACAATCCAGTTAGCCATCCTCCAACTGATGGGCATTCTGTTTTGTTTCCAATTCCTAGCTATCTCAAAAAGTGCTGCTATCAATATTTTAGAATACATGGAGATTTTTTTCTTCTCAATGACTTCCTGGAGATAATAAGCCCAGTAATGGGGACTCTGGTTCAAAGGGTCTGGGCATTTTCATCATTTTACTTCCATAATTCCTGCCAGAGTCTTCTAATTAATCATAACCCTTGCCCACGTCCTCCCTCAAATCCTCTGGAGGATCAGCCCAAATGATGGGGACCTGGCTCTAGGTTTCTGGATACTGCATGGATATCAGTGCAGCATGGAAGCTAAGCTATTATCCCTCACTAGTTCTATGCCAGCCCATCCTACTGCATAAGGTCCTAATTTGTTTCATATATATGGGATTTTGCTGTTTCTTATAATTAAAAGCAAATTTAAGTTTTTTTGGCTAGTTTTATAGTTTGATTTTGAGATAACTGGCAACACCTTGGAGGTACTACAAAACACTGTTCTTTGGGAAACAGATTTAAAGATCTTATAAACATACTGAAAACTGTATTTATGCCAAGGTACCAAAACAGTTATTTTCAGACGAATACAGGCAGTCCACACTTGGAAATGAGCTGTGTTCCAAGATTTCTTGGTGTTGGGGAGAAGAGAAGAACTTTGGGAGTGAGCAACCACAGTCTTCCCAATATGACAGGGAGCCACGAGGCTAACCTAAAGCTGTCCTACCAGTAGGCTATCCAGCTTACCGGTTATTACCACCTGCCCTCAAGACCCCTAAAAACTGGGCAAATTCCTTGGGAGAAGTCACTGCCTTACCGATATGTAAATAAACATTTATTAAACACTTGCTACTGCTACAGGCCAGGTACAGGCATCCTCTTTGAGTAGAAAGACAAAAGACAGACCCTGCCATCAAAACAGTAACAATCTAATGGGAAAAACAACATACAAGCAAGACATTTTTGTTGTTGCTAAGTTGTTTCAGTCCTGTTCAACTCTCCATGAGTCCATCTGGGGTTTTCTTAGCAGAGATGCTGGAGTAGTTTGCCATTTCCTTCTCCAGCTCATTTTACAGACGAGAAAACTGAGGCAAACAGGGTGAAGGGACTTGCCCAGAGTCACGCAGTTAGTAAGTGTCTGACTCCAGGCCCACCACTTTATGCACTGAGCCACCTAGCTTCCCTAACAAGACACAGACTGGATAAAACGGAAATGATCATCGAAGCACAGGCATGAAGGAGAAATCCAAATTAGTCCAGACTACGGCTGAGTGAGTAGTAAGGAGAGGGTCCCCTCCTTGGCATCCAAGGCTCCGGCGGGGCAGAGGGGACTGTTGAGGACCAAGGCTGATGTGATCTGGCAGGATGATGACATTTTCTCATGATGAAGTTCCTTAATAGATGCATTTTCATTTATTCATTGTCAGGTGTTAAGAACTGGATTTCTCACACAAACATTGGGTGGGATCCCAAGTCAGTCCACAAAAGTTTGGCTTCTTTTTAGCCCACCTACCATGTGCCTGATGTACACTAACCCCTCATTCACAGGGGCTCAAAGCGCCAGCCTTCATTTGTATCCCTATCTCTGAGCAGTAAAAGTCAACTTCATGTACTTTGCTCCTGGGAGTGCTAAAAGGGCCTCCTCTCCCACTCAAAGACAAAGGAATTTTTTTTTTAAAGACACTACTAGCAGACCTGAAAAGCAGAGAAATGAGAAAGGGCTGCTACAGGGAAACATTCCGAGCAGGAAGAACACCAAAAGAAGCAGCAGAAGAACAATAGAGCTCAAACGCCCTCGAAAGGTTTCACCAGCTAACTCGGCCACGTGGGCCATGTTGGGTCAAAGCAACCTCCTCACTTCACTGGGCCCTGACAGCCTCACTCCAGCACAGCCCAGGATGACGGACTCTGGGGATGGTGACCCACAGTTGTGTTTAAGGCAACAGGGAAGCCTGCGGCGAAAGGTTTTCATTCAGAATGGCCACATTTTTCAAGGTGTTGATGCTTAGACTGACCAGTCAATGGTTCAGAAAACTCAGTGATTCTGAAGTGATCATGATTTCCTTCAGTCATCCCAAGAGCTGAAGTGGTTTTGGTGAGGATCTGTGACGTCCAAGGTGCAGGGAACTCTCCAGCTAGGACAGCCCCTCTATTAATGTAGAACAGCAACTGTCCTACGGTTTATTTAGCTCTAGAGGCTATAGGGACTCTAGAGCACTAAGACGTGAGGAAATGTGCCTGTGGTCACGCAGTTAACGTGTGTTAAGCAAGATTTGAACCCTACTCATGAGTCAGGACAACTTTCTACTTTAATACTTGTTGCTTGTCCACTTGAGGTTTAGTCTATAAGAATGGAACTATATTGTGTTCCTAACCACATACAGAAATATCTTCCTAAGGAAATCCATTTGGAGTTCCAAGTTGAGATCTGCCAGAAACACCTTCCCCAGCAATGAAAGCAAGATCTTCGTGCCTGATGATACATGGGAAGAACAACAAAGTCAATGAGACTTAGTCAAAAGAGCCCTGGGTTTTGGAGTCAGAAGTCCTGGATTCAAATCCTCAATCCTCTATATGCATGAAGTTAAATAAATCACCACCTCTTTAACACTCGGCTACCTGGGAGGATCAGACTAGCCCTCTGCAAGGTCCCCATGTATGTGACTGTACACGGACATACAGGATTTATTCTTCATTCTTATAACAACAGCACTGGAGAGTCTGGGGGAGTGGGGGAGGGAAACGTGACTGTTCTAAGCATGGAGTAAACTCTTGACAGTATAAAAGGATGGGAAGGAAGGTGGACAAGGAAATTCCCAACAGCGAGCAGGGAAGGAAATAGAGTTCCTGTGGCTGCCTGAACATGCATTGGGGATGTCTATACAAGCTGGAGAAACATAACTCAGGGACTGCCTGTATATTAAAGGGCTCAAATTGGAACCCAGAGATGATTGAGAGTACAATAAGTAAGAAACATCCACAGAAAAGTGTTATCTAAGAATAAAATTCACATCCTTAATCAGGGTGTACTAAACCTATTTTCTCTAAGATTTTCTTATGGGGCTATGAACATTTTCCTTAGAAAAATCAGAAACGGCTTCTGAGCTACCCTGCTCCCCCCATCCTACTGCTATTTTTGAACCCTCTCCTCCCCCCAAAAAGGTTGCCATGGCAACGAAAGTACCAGTCACCAAGTTTTATAACCACATCCGCCAGTCCTTGGCGTGCTAAGGGCATGTGCCAACTTTGTTGTCTGTAGGGCATTCTTGGCCACGCTACACAGCAAGCTATAATCAAGGCAGAAACCAGTCTATTGGTATAGCACTAGTCTCAACATAAATATTCATTAAATGGGAAAGTCTATGGTGATGCAATGTTGAGACTGCAAATTTAAACACAAGAGTCAGGAAATGCAAAGATTACCCCCACAGCCAGAGCCTTCAATCATCCACACTCTGAAGAGGCAGAGGCACGCTTAATGCCGTAACCTTCAGCTGGACAAAGAGTACTCTTAATTGAGGAGATTGGTAACATCAACATGTCCTTTTTAAATGGAAAATTTTAAATCTAAATATTAGATTTCGCAGTTCATTCAATAATTTTTAAGCCATTAAACAGAAGGCCATATGGTAGGTGCTGATGGAAAAAGTCTTATCGTCCTAACGGCCCTATGACGTGCCCCAATCCTAGGCCGAGGACTTGTCACAACCTGGCTCCAAGTGGTCACTGCCCTCCACCTCTTGAGGTTACTTTGGATTAAATTAATATACCGGTGGATCTACTATATTTCCCCGAATCTTTCCCCATGGGCCCTGGTATACCCCCACACATAACAGATAACCCTTCTAAGCATTTTAAATAAGCACTGAAAAGTCACAAGAGAGCACTTGGGTTTGGCCTTTGTATCTATCCTCAGGCCTAGCATGCTGTTGGGCTTAATGTTCATTGAACTGATTTAGACACTTGAGCAACCAAAAAGAAAACTTCAAAATTCCTCAGTTTACTCTGAAATAGTCCTGGCCTGGAGCTCCTTAAGCTCCTGAAGGCAGGGGCCAGCCCAGAGTAGACCCTTATAAAGGCTGGGGAAACTGAACTCAATTCCATACTGGAGCCAAGGCCTGGGCCCTGCCTCCAACAGCCCTCCAGCACCATTCTCCCCCCCTGATTTTTTTTTTTTTTTAAGATGCAGGGAAACTAAGGGTATAAGTACCCACACAGTACTCACTCCAGACGGGTTCCTAGTCTAGAATTACACAGACCAGGTCACCCAAAGAGCACTAATGTTCTAGGTAGTCATTAGAATGCATTCCTTCACGCCACAGTAAACAGTAGAACAATTTATACAGAGAACAGTATCAAGGAAAATAACTGAAACCCTCAAGAGCCCCAGTCAATGCAAGACCAAAGAAGATTCCAAGAGACCAATCACGGGGCCTCGGGGCACAGGCCCTGGATTGGTTTGGCCTGACTAGACCAACTGGTTAAAAAGGGGTGGGGGGAAGGAGCTTGGGGAAATGGAGAGCTGCCAATAGAGTTGTCAAAGGAAAAAGGAAATACAGAAGAAGGTCGCTGAACCATTTTGTAAAGGTACAGAACAAAACAAAACGCAAAGAAGACAGCTTTGAAAGGAAGGTTAAATTCATTACACACATTTTTCAAAGCAAATTATACCTAACAAAGATTCCTGGGCTCATATACTGTCTTCTGTTCTACTCTGTATATGGACATTGTTTTTTTAGTTCAGAACAGTTTTTAAAATGAGTTCCTTGATGGCAAAGAATGTCTTTGCTTTGTATTCTTAGCACCCATTACACTGCCCAACACATAAGGGATGTCAGGCTTAATCAATGCTTGTCTGACCAAAATAAAATAATTAAGGCAAAATTTGACTCCCCTATTTTCACATGCTCCAAACCACAAAGGCACACCACCGAAGAGCCACCTGCACCTTCGGCACAAGCAAAGCAATTGCCAACGGGAATACACCTCCACCTCCAAACGCTGCCCCTACCACAGCAGAGGGCTTAAACAGCTTCTAAGATGAAAGCAAATTCCACAGCAAATGCTTTCTAGATGCTCAAACATCTCTGCCTCCCTGCCTGAATACTAGCAGGGTGACAAGAACCCTCTGGGGATCAGCAAAGTGCAAATACAGGCCGAGCTCTTAACACCAGCTACCCCCTTCCTCTTGACCGTTTCTAGAGTCAATATCTAAGGCAGAAGCAATATTGTAACTTGAAGTCATATTAGGTACAAGGTAATTTTGCAAGTGAACTTACATCCTTTCCCCTCCACTAGCTTTCTGCCTGGCCCACACTGAAAAAACCAGGCAGGTGACCAAAAGATAATCCCAAAAAATCTCCCTAAAGGAGAGAGAAGAGTAAAACTTGAAATGCCCAACTTAGTGGTCAGATGTATTTTAAGGTGGGAACTTTCAAAAGCAAAGTTTGCCCTTTACTGGAAGCTCCAAAAAGTGGCTGCCCCCAAACTCTCTTCAGGATGTCCCTTCCCCCCCAATCTCCTGTACATGCAGCAGGCACCTGCCTCAGGACAGCAAAGACTTCTATCCTAAGTTACCACAGGATGACAGACTGAGAACTCATCTAGGCCAGGACTTCTTTACTTTTTGGGCATCACAGACCCCTCTGGCAGCCTGGTGAAGGCTCTGGACTCCTTCTTAAAGAATGTTTTAAAATGCATAAAATAAGATTAAAAGGAAAACCAATTATATTGAAATACAGTTATCAAAACATTAAACACACAAGTTCAGGGACCCCAGGATGAGAACCTCCAATCTAGTACAATACTCTGACATGTGACAAGGAAGGAATTCAAGGCCCAGAAAGAATGATTTCCCCAAGGTCATCTGTGCTAACAGAGCCAGAATCTGACTTCAGATTCTCTGATTTCAAATCCAATAATCTGATGTTATAGCTAGAGAAACTGTGTAGTAGTCACTGAGTCTAACTAACACTTCCAATGTACCAGAAACACGCACATACCACAAAAAAGGGCCACTTATCCTAGCAGGCTTTCCAACCTTGATTTCAAAAGACCAGCAAAATCTATTTGATTCGACACCCCAAATTTCTAAGCAAATACCATCTGCTGCTGTCTGTCTGCTGGAGGTGGGGAGAAGCGAGGAGGGGAAGAACATCTACCAGAAGAACAAGGCTTAAGTTATGAAAACACTCGGCTCTCTCCTTGAACCAAAAAAGAAAAAAACAACCAAGAACCAACTGACCTAATTCCCCTCTCACTATCATGAGTCAACATATCAACTAAAAGCCAGACTTTAAACATTTCATCCAAGTAACTGGTAGAACAAAGACCATCTGATTTGTATTTCCCTCCTTCAAGAGGGAGGCATGATAGCTACAAAGGCCCCATTACCTCAGAAGGTAAGATGGTAAAGCTGACATGCCTCCAGTTGTGGGAAAGGAGGAAAAAAGAAGGCGGCAGTCCAGGAATTATCCTGCTGCACACCAATGCCCTTGAGTCACAAGGGGCGGCCTGAAGTCCCACAAAGAAAAGTGGCTATTTTAGCTCGAAGAACTGAAGTGGGAACGAAAGAAGGTCATGCCATCTGCTTAACTGAGACAAGGGCTGGGGAAGGAAGTCGGGGACAAGAAAGGACCCTTTGGGGAAAATACTCAGGTTGCCAACTTGCACTACTTCGGAAAGCAAGGCTTTCTCGATATCTGGGGCCAGGGAAGGAGGTATCTCACATCATAAATCCCTTCCAATCCCTGATGAATACAACTGTATCATCGAGGAAGTCTGATAGTGACAATGGGACAGTCCCAGCCCCAGAGTCCTCTCCCCCCAAACTGGCAGGTGTGTGCTCAAGCTGGTTCTGGTTCTGTCCAGCCCCAAGCATAAGGGAGGTCCCTCAGAGGAAAGAAACACTTTGTCAAGCTTTTCATTAGTGGAAGTCAGGATCATCTCTCTGCCTACTGGTCACCGAGTCTGGAACCTTGTAACTATGAAGTTCCCCGAACACACTGTAAACATCACGTTTGAATCCTCACAATATACAAGAATGGTGTCTAACTAAAGTGGTCTCCAGACAGCACAGGTTCTCCAAGTTTCATCCAATTAGGACAAGTAGGCAGTCCAGGCCAGTATCACTTAAAAATGCCCAGCTGTTAAGATCCTCTCTACACCCGAATGTATTTGACGTTTAGATTAATGGAACATTTCCTAAGAAGGGACATCTGGCTCAACAAGGAATGAACAAAAGGACAGGAACATCTCTAGGCAAGGCCCCCTTCCCAAGGCATGAAGCCCACAGAGCAGCCAACACCCCCCCCCCCCAAACTCTGTCAAAGGTCAGCATGACACAGGTGAAAGAGCTGAGGCCTGAGATCAGGTCGAGAAGGGGTTCTTTCACGACTTGCTGGTTGATCACGAGCAGGGCACTTCCAGGTCTCATGATTTAAACCTCTCTAGGGCTCAATGCCTCAATGAGAAAAGGAAAGAGCTGACCTTCTCTGTCTCTTTTAACTTTAGGTTTCATCAAAATACCATTTCTACAGCCACCTGCAGCCCCACATTCCAGGGTCGCAAGAGGAGCCGCTGGGAAACATAGAAAGCGAGTTTGAGGACAGGTTATGCTCCAATTATTGATTACACTGGAACACAAAGCTCTGTTTCAAGGCATTGCTTCTAGGGACAAGTAATTGATGAAATGCCCCAATCGAGGACCCACAAAAAACTCCTGTATCATAAAAACTACTCTTAGTGCTTAGAACACCTGACAGCAAAAAGATCTCAGGAATTCCAAAAGGAATTTTCAATACTCTTACAATCTCCTGCCCACACAAAACATGAGGCCTCCACACACCTGGCCTCCAGTCTTGGCTTTGTTGCTTCTGTAAGCCAGGCAAGTCACATCCCTTCTCTGTCCCTCATCTGTAAAATGAGGGAGCTCTCTTCAGTAGCTGCAGCGTTTATGAGGGTGTTGCACACCAAAAGGCATGCTCTTTCTTCCTTTCAGAGGTCAACAAATGTGGAAGTTTTCCCTTCAATGTACACTCCCACAATCCCTGGCTGATTCCAAATTCTGATAAGTTAAACTCTGGACATTCCACAAAACTTCCAAACCTATTCTCTGTCAAAACACAGTCTTGAGTAACAGTGGCTCTCATCACTGTGGTTAGGGGAAAACTACTTTTAATAGAATTATGAGACTGTGCCTTGTATTTCTGTCTTCCCCAAAGCACTTAGAAAAGTCAAGTGACTACAGACCCCTCCTCATCTCAGCCTATTAAATCAATTAACAAGAATTTACAGTATCTATGTTCCAGGCATAGGGAAGACACAGATTTTAAAAAAAAAAAAAAAAGATCAAGCAATTCCTGTCCTCAGGTAGCTTACATTCTACCAAGAGGCCTGTACATAGTCTCCTGTCCGATCCCCACACTAATCACCATTCAAGAGGTGACTCGCTGCACCTGGCAAGGAATCATTCTGCACAATGAGTAACCAGACAAACCATTGTTACTCAGCAACAAGAGGTACAGGAATAACTCATTCCACAGGGCAAGATGAGCTGCACACCACAATCTTCCCCATCCTCCTTTCTCTCCAGAAGCTAGTGTTTCCGCCACATGAAATCTAGAAGATCCAGGAACAAAATGCCTTTAATGCTGGCCATGTGACAATACTCAGCAAAGCCTCACATCACAAAACTGGGAAAAATTAAAATGCTTCTCAGCTAAACACTCAATTTTAACTCGAAGACATTCAACGATGCGGCACAACCTAAATCCAGTTCAGCTGCTAGCATGCAATTGTCCTATTAGACCCCCAGTGCGTTTTCAGAGGTCCACAAAGCCAATCTTCAAATACAGAGCAGAGACAGTGCAAGTGCTCCAGCTCCGCCACTGACACGCCAACAGGGCAGAGGAGTCATTTCTCTAAACTCAGCGGCAGGAGAGCCAGTGCCTCTACTAGGGGCGGTTGGTACCTCAAACTCCCCAAAGCGCCAACTCCTGCCAGTTAACTCCTATCTAAACATCCTCAGCTTTCTTCTACTTTAAGACCAATACACGACACAAAAATCAAATGCTGAAGGTAAAAGTTCTATAAAAACTTAGCATTGGATTCCTCCTCCTAAGGAATTTCTCAAGCCTTTCTAAATATTTGACTTTCAGGAGAAATGCCCTTCCACTTTAAAAAGGCTCTTTCATCTCTGGTTATGCAAATTTTTGCTGTTTGTTTAACAAACCCATACCCCAAGCTGGTGTTTAATCAGGGCTTGATTTAACATCCCTAGCCCTGGGATGGTCATGGCCACCTCTGAAAGAGTTTCAGATAATGAGCTCATTAACAGCAACTAACTAGTCCAATGCTGAAATACGTATCAATATGTCTAACAAAGTGAGTTTCCAATGGAGAGGGAGGTCATCTAATAACACAAACACTGGAAGTGGAAGGATGCTCCCAAACCAAGGGCCAGGAGGAACAGCACAAATGCGCTCGATCCAGGAAAGACTCTATACACTGTCAGGTGAGAGGAAGCGTTTTATAGACGGAGCCACGAAAGCTCCAACGTGTCAACTGTCCTCCATTCACCACCTTCCCCACCATGCACCAGGAGATGCACGTTGCTGAAGCCTGACACAAGCCCGAAAAGAGGAAAACCCAAATTCCCAGCTACCAGCAAGGTTCCTGCTCGAGTCACTTAACATCTCTCAGCCTCATCTGTAAGATGAAGATCACAACATCAACACCACCCACTTTCCCCAGATTGTGGAGAAGACAAATGAGGTAACACATTCAAAGTGTTATAAAAAATGTGAATAGCCATGAGCAATCAATCAGCCCTTCACCCAAAGGGAACAGAGCATACTAGGTGTGGGTGTGTGTATGTATACACATATATACACATACACACACACACACACACACACACACACACAAAATATGTAATCTAAGCCTCACTGAGAGAGGGCAGCTCTCTAAATCACAAGCAATCCTACACAACTGTCTGCTGGCAATCATACCAATTCCCAGGCTGTAAAACCTCATTTCACTTTTCAGAAACAAACAAAAACAAACTTTTCCTTTTTTAAAGGATGGCTCATAATCCTGTAAGGCTTTAGGCCATGTTTCAGTATGCAGAACTTTTCTTAGAAGTTAAAACATTTGTATGTTCTAACTACTCTCACCAGGTTTTAACTTTTAAGAAAGTTTTACATACATATATGCATGTATGTATACACACACATATATGTTTATATATTTTGTAACTGGGCTAAAAGCCTTAAAATGTTTATCCTAAAGCAAAATGCTGATGTGCTCTCTGTTCTAAATGATTTCTTATTCAACCTGTGGTCACACCTCTTCATCAGAGATTTTTTTATTTCCCAACTTTGAGGGTCAAAGAGTGAGTCCTAGCCTAATATTTTTGCTGGTACTACCAATAATAAAAAAAGTGTGTTGCCCTTTATAGACACATGCATACACATGTATGCACATGTACACACATGCCCACACACATGTACCAGTACATGCTCAGCTCACAGAAATGGAAGACAGTGGTTGGGTGACGGTGACGTGTGGAGCCAGAGCCCCTCTAGTGAGGAAGGCCTATTCCAAGGGTTCTGATCATCTTAACAACATTATAGCAGTTATAAGTGAATTTTTGCCACCTCTTAGTGATTGCTTAACAAGCAAACCTTATTAAATACCATTTAAGTCCTTTTCTCTTTACTTAGCAATTGTTGACTTAATTTTTTTGGCCAGGCTAATGGACCACAAAAGGAGTTAAGATAAGCACTTCAAAAGTCTCCAAAGAGAATAAAGAATGGCCTCCTTCTGCCAAATTCACACATTATCTCCCTCCTCCAAAGGAGAAAAGTTATAAATGGTGTGTTGAAACTGCTAATTTTGTATTCAATGAATAACCAGAGATTAGCTCCAAGTGGAGGGAGGACTCCCCATGTGGGTAGCTAGCTGAGCACACAAGCTGCCCTCCTAAGTCAAAATGCTAAAGAGAAACAGCAAGCACGTTAAGGGGCTCCTTCAGAAAAGCAGCGCACCAGAGCCGTTCCCAGAGTGGCTTTCTGGGGGGGGGGGGGGACGGGGGGCGCTAGAAAAAACAAAAATGCTTCTAAAAAATCTTCAGGACCCCAGTTACTACCTGAGACAGGGAGATAAGGGAGGAGGGATTCTTCGGGTAGGCTGGTCCTAAGAGAAGGATAAGAGTCACCAAAGCATGCTCATTGGATGAAAGCTTATATAATTAAAGACCGTAATTACAACATGATTAAAAACTGTGAAAGAGCCTTTAAAAGTGTTCCCAGTCCCAGAAATCAAACAAGATCTCGATTCCCTTCTGGTCACCCCACACAAGTTTGGAGTGGGGGGGGGGGGGAAGGGCTGCCTGAGATCACAGCAAAGTCACCCTCCTAGCCCAGGTGCAGGGGCTGAGCTGGGGCATGACTTCAAGTGTCTGCACCGGCTATCCAAACCTTGCAGCAGCGAGAAACAGAAATAATAACCTTGTGCCTTTATTATCCAAAAGCCCAGGCAGAAGTAAGGTGGACCCAACAAGCGTGGGTCAGCAGTGACCAGGTCGCAGGACTGCACCTGAAGGTGCCTCAGCCCCCAAGCCCCCCTCGGTTCACAGCCACTCCCCGCTCTGGCCGAGGTCCACTCAGATCTCCCCAGAAAGGCACCCAAATCCTTGAAAGATAAAGAGTAAGACTGGCCAAGTAAACAACCCGGGCCAACCAAGCCAGGCCTTCAAAGCCAGCGGTTTGTTTTGTGTGTAATCCCTCTATCAGACTCCCCAGAGGAATGCAGACACCTTTTCATTTGGTAGGGAGGTGGGGAGGCCAGTCATGCCCAGGTTACCTCCTCTCCCAGCCAGAGTTCCTGGCAAAGGGATGGAATGAAGGTGTTCGTCCTCTTCCGAATGCTCTTTAACCACCATGAGCCTGAGAACTCGCTGAACACCCGAACGTGCCCGGGTCTCCCACCAAACACGAGCCATCAGTGCCCACTACCCCTCCGGAGCCCCTGAAGGACCCCCGACCGCGGGCCGGGCCGTTCAGGGTTCGCTCCCGGAGACTCCCGCAAACAGAGCCAACAGAGTGTCCGGGAGGGGAAAGCAGTCTGGCCGCGCTCGGGTCCCTCCGGCTGCACGACCGGGATTGGGAAACCGAGGACCCCGCGAAACGTTTCCCGATTCTCACTCTCCAAACCGAGGGCAGGGGGCTGGCCCCGGGGCCGAGCGGCGCGCACTCCCCCACGCAGGGACCCCGCTCCTAGCCACCGCGCGCACCCTCAGACTCTCGGACCCCGCACGGGCGAGGGAGGGCGGCCACCAAAACGTGCCAGCCACGGAGAGGAGACCCCCAGGGCTGGAGGCAGGAGCCGCTCCCCCCCCCCCCCCCCCGCTGGAGGCTGGAGACGCGGCCCCGGCTCTCCCACCTCCTCCGCGGCACCCCCTCAACACGTGCCAGGGCCGGGCAGCGCGCAAGGGCCACAGGTGGTCGGGCGCCCCGGGGGGCCCGGCGGGCTCTGACACTCCCCTGCGCCCCTCGCCCGCCCGCCGGCCTAGCGGCCCCGTCTGTACCTGCACGATCTCTCCCTCAGCGCTGAGCGTGGCCCCAGCCCGAGAGAAGCGGCCCGTGAGGCCCGTGGTGTAGGTGGTGTAGTCGCCGCTGGGGCTCGACTCGAACAGCACCACCTCCACGAACGCCGTCTCCTTGGCCCGCGCGGCGCCGGGGCCCGAGGCCGCCAGGAGCAGCCCGAGCAGCAGCGGCAGCGGCCGCACCGCGCCCCGGGCCCCGGCCCCGCCGCCCGGCAGGCCGCCCGGTGGCCGCGGGGGCGGCCGGGCCCGGGGGCGGCGGCGGCGGCGCGGCCTCATGGTCGGGCGGCGGCGGCGGCGGGAGGGCGCGGAGGGCGGCAGCGGCGGCCGGGCATAGTCGCGGGGCGGAGGCGGAGCGGCGGGAGGCGCGGCGGCGGAGGCGCGGGGGCCGCGGGCGGGCGGGCCGGTCACAGAAGCCCCATGGCGGCAGTGGCGGCGGCGGAGGCTTTGTGGGTCCCAGGCTCCGCTCCGAGGAGGCTCCCGGAGCCGTCGCGCCTCGGCCCTTTCATCGGCTCCACGTGAGGGGTTATCCCCGCCCCCCAGCGCCGTGACCCGCTCGGCCCGCCCCGCCCCGGCCCCGCCCCCAGGGGGGACGGGGCAGCCGGGAGGGCGCGCGGCCCGGCCTGGAGCCCGGCGGAGCGGAGCGGAGGAGCCGGCACGAGCCCAGCCCGGGCGGAGCAGCGGCCCCGGCCTCACAGCGCCCCCTGGGGGACGGGGCAGCGGGGAGACCCGGCCTGGAGTGCGGCGGAGCGGAGCCCTCGCCAGCCGGGGGGCCGGGCGACATGTGGAGGGAAGAGGGGGGCGACACACGGGCCCCCCCCCCCCCCCCCCCGCCATGGCCCAGCCTCACAGCGCCCCCTGGGGGACGGGGCAGCGGGGGAGGCAGCAGGGAGGGGCGGAGCCTGGTCCAGCATTGCTCCGCCCCCATCCACCCCCAGCCTGGAAGGCGCAAGGGAGGAGCCTGAGCCTGGACAAGGGGAGCCCGGCAGCCCCCCAGGCCGAAGCCGCCCCTTCCTTCAGCGCCAGCGTCCCCTCCTCACCTGCCTGGTGAGCTGTGCACGAAGGCTCCCCGAAGGCCGTGGGCCTCTTGAGGCTCAGCACATGCAGACCTCGATGGTCACGTGGCTGTTCTTTTCTCCCCCCCCCCCCCTTTTCACCTGTCCTGGAGGGGGCGGAGCTCCAGCCCTCCGAGCAGCGGGGGTCCCAGCTATCAGTGACCAGTTGCTGGAGGAGGAGGAGGAGGAGGAGGAATAGCGAAAGTCAGCTGGTGGCCCAGTGCGCTGAGGCCTGGAGTCAAAAAAAACTGAGTTCAAATCCAGCTCTTCCTAGCGGGGTGACCCTGGACAAGTCACCTAACCCTGTCTGCCTCAGTTTCCTCATCTGTAAAATGAGCTGGAGAAGGCAGTGGCAAACCTCTCCAGCATCTTTGCCAAGAAAATCCCAAATGGGGTCGTGAAGAACCAGACACGCCTGAACAGCAACAAAAGTAGTAGCCCTCAGTGACCATTAGCACCAGAGACCAGCTCTCATAGACAGTTACCAATGAGAAGTCACTATTAGCAATGCTTAGTCCTACTCGGAAAGCTTTTGTTAAGCTCCTATCATGTGTCAGGCATCGCACAGTGGGTCTACAAATAAAATTAAAACATGGCCCTTGGCCTGGAGAAGCCCCCATTCACCGTGCAAACAGCTATATACAGAGGAGCTGTAGCATGTAAATGGAAGGTCAGTGGTGAGAAGTCTCTTTGGGGATCATCACCAGTTAGTGATTATCAGTAGTGGGTGCCATTATCAAAGGACAATGGGTTCATTACTGAGAAGAAACTACCCTTAGGGACAATTAATGACCAGAGCAGCAAGAGGAGCCCTTCGTGGCCATTAGCAGAAGACCTGCTTCTCTCCTCTAGCTCTGCCCCCAATCTGGGGGCCTTCATCACCTCCCACCTGGCCTGTTGTTGCTGGGGGGCTGCCTGCCTCAGGTCTCTGCCCCCTCCAGTCCATCCTTCATTCAGACACCAAAGGGATTTTCCTAAAACACAGATCTGACCGTGTCACCCCCTACTCAAACTCCTGGGGCTCCTATGGCCTCCAAGGAGCAAACACAAAAGTGCTGTTTGGCATTCCAGGCCTTCATAACCCAGCCCCTCCTCCCTATCCAGTGTTCCCACACCTCACTGTCTGGCCTCTGGGCTGTTCCAAGAACAAGCCCCCCTCCACCTTTCCGATACAAGCATTCACACTGGCTGCACCCCCTGCCTGGATGCTCTCCTCCTTCGCTCTGACTCCCTCTGAGTCCCAGCCAAACCCCACCTTCTGCAGGCAGCCTTCTTCCCCAATCCCTTTTAATTCCCCCTGTTAATAATTTCCTGTTTTATCCTGTATGGAACTTGCTTTGTATATGTTTGTTAGCATGTTATTCCCCCATTCTGTTGTAAGCTCCCTGAGGGCAGGGACTGGCTTTTGCCTCAATGTGTGTCCCCAGTGCTCAGCTCTGTGCCTGGTACCACATAAATGTATTAGTAGTCATTAGTTCTTCAATCCCTCATTAGACTGGGCTTTGGGGGTTGAGGCAACCTTAAGCCTCCTCCTTCCCTCCAAGAGGGAGAGTGCCGCATCCTGCAGACACTAAAAGACCTCCCTGTAGGTCAGCCTCTCTTTTCTCCTTCCACTGCCAGCCTCCTCCTGCCCTGACTGTGAGTACCCAGTCTCTGGGGAGTCAGCACAGAGCCAAAGGCCTTCTCTCCCTTGCATGGTCCAGGGCAGGGCCCACCAGAACCTTCTCCCTCAGCCTGGGGTAACCACCCTCATCTTCCCCTGCCATGCTTGGCCTTTTTTTGTTGGGCCTTGGGCCAGGAGAGAACTTGGTGGGGGAGAGAAGGGGCTAGCCTTCCATTACCTATCTTGCCTCTGGTATCCTTGAAGGTCCTTGTTGGTCATCCTGCCATTTCCAGAGGGACCAGAAGTGGAGCTGGGCTTTTCACCCGGCGGACCTAGCTCCTCTTGGACCCACCTTTCTTTGGCAACCTTTGGCCTCCTTGCTCAGAGCCCTGCTGGTAAGTGCCCCTTTTCCTGGTGGTACTGAGTGACGAGGGTCTGGCCAGGTCATTCATCTTCTTCACCAGGTCCAACTGGCCCCTGTTGGCTGCCTCTAATAACCCACTTCCTCCTGGGATCCTCTGATCCCTTCCACCAAGAACATTCTTTCCACTTGGCTCTCAGGAACCTTAAGGTACCAGGGCTACTGGGGAGAGGCAGCCCAGCCCTTCACTTTCTTCACCACAACGATTTGGATGGAACCAGTTAGGCAATAATCTGAATAGCCCCTCAAGGTCCCCCACAGGTTAGCTCCCCTTGGTGAGTAACCCAGGTCTTTACTCTTCTTACCCAAGCCAGCCTGGCCCTAGAAGCCAACCTCCCCTTAGCACCAAGGACTAGACATGTCAGTTTCCTAGGGAGGCTAGGGTTTGACCGTCGGAGTGGTGGCCCCTCTGTTCCAAGGGCCACCCCGCTAGATTTTCCCCACATTTTCAAACTCCTTAGACATTTATTTCTCCCTCCCAAGGCAGAGGCTGTTTGGTCCACACCCAAAACAATATGGGGTTTGGAAAGTTGGAAGGAAATCAGTCGCTGCCACCTGGGCCCAGCCAAGCATAACAATTCATACTTCCACAGCTCTTCAAGGTTCACCAAGCATTCTCGCTCAAAGACAACCCTGGGAGGTAGGAAGCACAAAGATAATTGTCTTCCCTTTGCAGACAGAGAAACTGAGGCTCAGAGTAGGTTTGTTCAATGTCACATAGTCAGTCTATCTACTGAATTCAAATATGGGAGGCCTAAAGGCCACCAGGCTTTTCTGAGTCTTAAAATAGCATCAACTATTCGTGCATTCGATCTAAAGGTCTAAACCTGGATGACCCAGCCTAGCCCCATCCAGGGCTTGTCCACCCAGAGTCACAACCTAGGTGGCATCCTTGACCCCTGACTTTCTCCTTCACCCTGGATATCCAGTCTTGACAAAGCATGTTGGTTCAGCCTGCTCAGCCCCTCTGGTATCCACCCCCTTCTCTCTTCTGAGAGGACAACCACCCTGGTGCAGACCCTGAACTATTTCAGTAGCCTTTTGATGGGTCTCCCTGCCTCAACTCTCTCTCCCCTCCAACCTGTCCTCCACTGGGCTGTCCAATTAATCCTCCTAAAGCACAGATCTCATCCCAGCACCCCTTGATTCAAAAAACTGCAGGGGCTGCCCTTTACCTCTAGGATCAAGTATAAAATCCTCTTTTTGGCTTTTAAAGCCCTTCATAAACTGCCTCTCCACACACACACACACACACACACACACACACACACACACACACACACCCCTAATGTTAGTGCCTTCCCTCTGCTTATTGTACCCAATTTATTCCTATATGGCTTCTTGAGAGCAGTGACTGGTTTTTGCCTTATACACTCAGAGTTTAGGGCAGTCTGATTCATAGTAGGGATTTTATAAATACCTATATGGGGCAGCTACTTGGCTAGAGTACCAGCCCGGGAGTCAGGAGGACCTGAGTTCAAGTCTAGCCTCAGATACTTACTAACTGTGTGATCCTGAGCAAGTCACTTCACCACATTGCCTCCAAAAAAAAAGAAAAGAAAGAAAGAAATACTTATTCACCTGACTGCAATGTCTTTGCCTGGAGGAACGTCAACAAATGTTTAGTGGGCACCTACTAGATGCAAGGTTCTGCGTGAGCACCTACTAGGTGCAAGGCTCTAGGTGATCCACTAGACTCAGGCCGTGCCTTCCGCTAGTTCCCAGCTGGAAGAAAAAAGGAAATAATGACTGCCCTCAAGGAGCTTACATTCTACTGATGGGAAACTGCAGATCGACAATAAGTAAATACAAGGTAATGTGAAGGGGGAAAGAGGAAGGGCAGAGAAGGGAGAATGGGAGACTGTGTTAGGAAGTGGCATCTGAACTGGGTCTGAAGATTCCAAGAGGCACACCGACCTCAGGGACAGCCTGTGAAAAGATGCGGAGTTGGAGATGGGATTTGGCTGGAAAGCAGAGTGTATTATGGGAGGAAATATGAATATGGAATAAAGCCAAGTTGTGAGAAGCTGATGGGAATACCTAGATGGGAAGCTTATATTTTTATCCAGGAGGCAGTAGGGAGTCTTTGAAGATCTTTGAGCAGGGGTGGGCCACATTCCGACTTGGTCTTCAGTGGGCTTTAGAAGCTCCACGTGGCTGATGGGAACTTATTTCCACAGGAGGCCAGTGGAATTCACCATCGAGTGAGATTCAAATGCAGAATCCAGAGAAGGAAGACAAAAAGCAAGTGTTTTAAGTTCAGGGACTTTTGTGACTTAGCCTGTGGTTCATTTAAGGTAGGAAAACACCTACTTTGTGCTGAGTGCTAAGGGAGATAAAAAGATAGGAATTATTACCAGTCCCACCACACTCCACCTCTTTACAATTTAACAGAGCAATGTAAGAACTTACATTTGTATGGGTGATGTTCCACACTCTCACCCCAAGTATTTCAAAAGGCCTACATACATGTATATTAAATCAATTAATTAAAAAGTATAAGCTAAATTCAAACATTGTTCATCAATTTGGGAGGAGGGCACTTACAATTTTTTTCAAATAATAAGTGTCTTTTAAAAATTAATCTGTCCCTCCAATTTCTCTTCTCTCATTGAGCAAAAATGAATATTTTTTTATCCTTCAATACAAATCCACATAATCAGGCAAAACTAATTTCCACAGTGCCTGGCACATGGTTGGTTGGTTGGTTGTTGTCCTTCCTTCTCAAAGAGGACCAAAATGACATCACTATGCTAGAGTCAAGTTTCAATGTATCCGACTGTGGCTGATCAGACCAATACGAGCTCGGAACGCTCTACCACTGGTCAGGCACAAATAGTCCATGGGAACATTTGGGGTGGATTCTCTAAATCTGTACATCTCATGTTTCTTTCGAGCTATTTCAGTTCTGTTTTGCTCATAGAACATAGCACCTTCTCTGATGAAGGCATGCCATGCAGGGCAGTCCTGTGCGTCTCTCATGTCACACAATCAGTTCCAAAGTTCTTAAGAGACTGACCTTGAGAGTGTCCTTGTATCACTTCTTCTGACATGTGAGAACTCTGTGTGAGTTCTCCAAAAAATAGTCTTCTTGACAAGTGTACATTTTGCATTCAGACAACATGGCCACCCATCAGAGTTGCACTCTCGGAAGCAGAGTTTGAGTGCTTGACAGTTTAGTTCAAGAAAGAACTCCAGTGTCTGATACCTTATCCTGCCAGTTGATCTTCAGAATCTTCCTAAGACAATTCAAATGGAAGTGATTTGGTTTCCTGGCATGGCTCTCACTAGTAGACTGTCCAGGTTTTACAGGCATACAATAATGAGGTCAGCACCACTGCTCTGCTGACCTTCAGTCAGTCTAATATCTCTTCTCTCCCACACTTTGGTGCCTAATAAATGCTATTGACTAATCATGATTGAAAAAGTATGTATGTCTCCCTCTGTATCTTAAGTTCATCACCTCTCTGGAAGGAAAAGAGTGGTGTGTTTCACTTTCATTCTTATGGACACATGATGATTTTTTCATTGCTGTGATCAAAGTTCTAAAGTCTTTCAAAGTTGTTTTTCTCCGTAATATTATTATTATTATTATTATTATTATTGTATTAAGTGTTCTAATAATTCTGCTCACTTCCTTCTAGATCAATTCATAAAGGTCTTTCAAGTTTCCTCTGAAATTATCCTTTTTATAATCTCTTATGACAAATGATATTCCCTTACATTCACATACCACAATGTTTAGCCATTCCCCAGTAAGACAAGCTCTTAGTTTCCAGCTTTGTCCTATCACAAAAAGAGTGGCTAAGAATACTTTTGTACATAACAGATCCTTTTTCTATTTCCTTGATTTCTTTGGAGGATAAGCCCACTAGTTGTACAAGCAGGTCAAAGGGTATATATACACTTTAGTATATATACAATTTAGTAGTTTTAGTTACTAAATTTAGTACAATTTAGTACATGCACCCATGGGGTGCAATTAAGTTACAATATCAGTCACTACTCAGTACCTCTTAAGGGGTAGTGGAAAATACACAGGCCATCCACCCCTCAGTCACAAGTAAGTTATAATTTTATCAGTCATTACTCAGTATCCATGGAGAGGTTTTTTCATCTTGACCCAAGGTACACTCTCAGATTACCTGGTTCCCCTTCCATGGTCCCAGCTCCTACCTGAATTCACCAAACTGTCACCTGGGTTCAAAGGCAGACAGCTCCCAGCTCTTTGTCCAGCTCTCCATGCAGTTCCTGTTCTGAACTGAAGCTGACAGTGTCCAGTCCACCTCAAATCCTTCACAGTCTCTATTCCTGGGAAGTCAAGGCTTAACAAAGCCACAAACAGACAAAATACCAGCACCACAGTCATGCTTCCTCAGTCTTCTGCAGCTCTGGCTGGTCCTCGGAAATCCTCAGCAGCTTGGCTGGCCCTCAGACTCAGAACTTTCAGCTGGTTCCCAAAATCAAAGTCATTCCCTCCAGCCTGGGCCTTTTCCCTTCATCCTCCTTGGCAGCAATTGCTTTTGCTTCCACAAAGCTTATCCCAAGAAGTTCTGATTTTCCCAGCTAGTGTTTTTCCTTATATGCAGTATTGCTCCTCCCTATTCAGCCCCTTCTTGTTACGTGGCTGACCACAGGGGTTCATACCTTTTGTTTCTTTAACAGAGGAGTAATTTGAAACTAGGTGCTAAGTACCTGTAAGAGGAGTAATTTGAAACTAGGTGCTAAGTACCTGTAAGCTTTGCCAATACAAAGGGATCAAATTACATCACTATTACAGGCTGGAAGTCTTGAAACAAAACTGGATGACTGCTTCTCTGGTGTGCTGAAAAAGGAGATTCTTGTTTAAGGAAGGGTTGGATGAAGGGATCTCTGAAGTCCTTTCTAGCTCTGAGATTCTGGGATTTTGAGATCATGAAAGGCTTTGGGGAAGAGGTCACATTTGACCTGGGTCTGGAGTCAGGGAGACCTGAGTTACAATACAGCCTCAGACATTTCCTAGCTGTGTGATCCTGCACAAGTCACTTAACCTCTGTTTGCCTTGGTTTCCTCATCTGTAATGTGAGGATAATTGTAGCTCCTACCTCCCAGATAGGTGAGACTGAAATGAAATAATTATAAAGTGCTTAGCAATAGTAAGTGTTATATAAGTGTTATCTGTTATTATTATCGATTCACTATGTACATATAAGACAGAGATTAGAGTGAATGGAAAGTAATCTCCGAGGGGAAGGCACTAGGGAGGGGATAAAATGCCATCTTTGAGGAACTGCAAGGAGGCCAGTGTTGCTAGAAGACCCAGAGTTTGAAGGAGACCAGAAAGGTAGAAAGTGACTAGGAAATGCACAGCTTTAAAGTACAGTCAAAGGAGTTTTATTTAATGCTGGAGGGAATAAAGAGACATTGGTGTTCACTGAGCAAGGGAATAGTGTGTTCCAACCTATGCTGTAGAAAAATCACCTTTACTCCTGGTGACTTCGGCAGTCGCACATCTCATGGAAATTTTCTACCATTAAATTATACACAAACAGTAAAACCTGAGGTTATTAATGACATAAATGTAAACCTTGGTTTTAAAATAACAATACATCACACTTACAGAATTCTACCCTGTGAGGTATGTAGCCCAAGCATTGTTATCCCCATTTTACAGATGTGCCAACTGAGGCACATCACAGGGATTGATTCATAATCAGGCACACAGCTGGTTGAAGAAGCAAAGCCAGGATCTGCTCCTAGGTCTGCACCTTTGCCCAACCCAGCCTTGGAGCTACAAACACCACACCCATGACATGGGCTGTTCTATTGTGGCTTGTTATATTATGGTATTCTTCCACATCAAGGTTTCACTATGTCGCAAATAATAAGAAATTATTTAATTATTTAATAATAAATTAAATGGGAACTTTTTGGAAGCATTGACAACCCACCGGGGCCGGAAGACAACACAGAAGAAGTTTAGAAACTCTGAAATGCATAAAATATATGAATAGTATTGTATAATATCAAAGTATTTTATCTTTTAATTCCATAATAATTCAGACTTCTGGTAGGAAGAGAGGACCAAGAAATCTTATGCCGCATCTCTAACCCCCTTGATGTGGACAGGATAATGACGGTTTGGACTCCCATTTCAGTTCTTTAAATATTCAGACTTAAGCCCCCCCAGCCTTCTTCAACAGTATAGCCCTCTCTCTGGGTTTTGCAGAAGGTGTCCTTTGATGATGGGCATGTAGAGATTACTAACATTTTCTAGAAAATTCTCTCTCCTTTTTTTTTGGAGGGGGAAGGCAAGACAATTGGGGTTAAGTGACTTGCTCAAGGTCACACAGCTAGTAAGTGTTAAGTGTCTGAGGCTAGATTTGAACTCAGGTCCTCCTGACACCAAATCTAACACCTTATTCACTTCGACATCTAGCTTCCTTTAGCTGCTCACTCAGTAGAAGAGGTGACTTCTAGGACCCCAAACACCCTCCTTTTCCATTTCCACTTGTTGGCATCCTACCCAAGCTTTACAGTTTTTCAAAGACTGCCTCCTCCAAGCAGCCCCACTCCACAAGTGAGTATTGACTCCCCAAATGGCCTCTAGTTCACCCTTCCTTCCTTCCACAATTTTTTCCCTCTTGATTTGGGTCTGAATATATAAGTTAGCAACTTGTCCAAGGCCCAGAGGCTGACAGAATACCTGGGTCCTTAAGGGCTACCCAGTTGGCATTTATCAGAGGCGAGATTTTAACTCAGAATCTCTAGGCTTTCCTAGGCCAGGTCTCAAATCTACTCACTGCTCCATGCTCCCCATGCATTTATCATGTCCTGTTGGCATTATAATTATTGGAGATGTTCTATTTCTACTACTGCCAATAGCAATAACTCACATTTACATAGCACTTTACATCCCTTCTCTCACTTGGTCCCTGCTAGAAACCCCTGAAGTAGGATGTTTATGTATTTTTATGTCTTGTCTAGGCATTATTACCATCCTTTTACAGATTATGGCTCATAGATCAAAGACCTAGAACTAGAAGGATCCTTGAGGGCTATCTCATCCAACCCCTTCATTTTACCAATGAGAGTCCTGAGGCCCAGGGAGGTTACAATAACAGTAAGCATCAGAGGCACGATTTAAACCCAGGATCAATGCTCTTAGATGAAGAGACAGAGACTCAGTCAGACAAGTGTGCACAAGGTAATAAGCAGAAAGTGTTGGACTCAGAATCATGGGACCTGGGTTCTTACTAGCCTACTTGCTGTGTGGCCTTCGGAAGTCACTGCCCATGTCTGGGGCATATCCCCTCACTCATCTGTAGAATGAGAGGCTTAGAAGAAACGAGCTCTAAGCTCTGCATTCAGTGAGTGATAAATGGCAGAAATTCAATTTCAGGTTTTCTGATTCCAGTTCCAGGAATTTTTGAACTCACTAAGCTGAATTCTATACTGGGGCTGTTGCTTCCCCGTAACACTTCCAAATGATTAAAATGTAATTGGAAATTTGGAACTTAATTTTTAAAAATGAATGTTTAAAAGAAATGAATTATTCAACCCCCCCAAACCCAAATAAATTGTAATTGAGAAGTGTTTAACAAAATACATAAAAATAATAAAACATAAATTATATTACATTTTAAAACCAAGGCAATATGTACCCACAGAGACCCTTATGTGTGGTTTAGTGGCCCCTGTTCCGATCTGAATTTGACAACACTTGTGTTCCAGGCCATGAGAACATGGACTGTGGCTTATTTTCTCTGTATCCCCTTCAAGGCCCAGCTCTGTGCACATAGACATTTTTCATTGAATGAATGAATGATGTCAGGAGGGCAAGGGGACCTGGCCCCCAGGTGTGGATTCCACCAGGTAGGTCAGGCTTCCCTCCAGAAGCTGAGGATGGTGCACGGTGGGAGGCCCCACCTGAGTACCAGAGGCACCTGTCTTCAGGAGACAGACTTTAATTGGAGCGGAGATGAAGCCACAAGCCCTGATGCCTACGAGAGAGGAGAGCAGCTGAGTGGGTCATTAAAGGTTTGAAAGGTCTGCAAGTCGGCCGCTTTCATGCTGATTATACCTCAATTTAAAGATAAAGGAAAGGAGGCATTGTGGGAGAGCCCAGGTGGAGAACAAAGACCCAGGACTTCCTCCGGAGACTGTGGCTTAGTTGGAGAAGGAGCCTCAGGGAGACAGAGAAGGTGGGAAGGTTGGGGTGGGTGGGGTCTTCCCAGCATGGGCCCTTCTCTCCTATGTGGCCAAAGCGCCCCTAGGCTAGAAAGAAGTCAAGAGCGTCCAGTGACTTTAGAAGCGCTTGGGACCCTGGAGGTGGCTGAACTCAGCAGACCTCCAGATCTGGGCTCGACAAGTTGTTTTGTTGATTGGCTAGGCTTAAGAATGGGACGGAGAAAATGTTAATATAGAGAAAACTTTAAAAGGTGTTGGAGTTGCCTTCGGGAGGGGGGAGATAAGGCTGTTAAACATCGTTTAGCCCTGGACACTCCTCCATTCTTAATCTCTCTGGCTTTATCTCCTTGTTTGTATTTGTACACTCAGTGCTTTTTTTCTATTCTCTTTTCTTCCTTCCCTCCTCCCTTCCCTCCTCCCTCCCTTCCTCCCTTTCTTCCTTCCTTCCTTCTTTCCCTCCTTCCCTCCTTCCTTCCCTTCTTCCTTCCCTTCTTCCTTCCTTCTTTCTTTTCTTCTTCCTTCCTTCTTCCCATCTTTCCTTCCTTCCGTCTTTCCTTCCTTCCTTCCTTCATTCCTTCCCTCTCTCTTTCCTCCCTCCCTCCCTCCCTTCCTCCCTTCCTTCCTTTCTTCCTTCCTTCTTTTCTTCTTCTTTCCCTCCTTCCTTCCCTTCTTCCTTCCTTCCTTCCCTCCTTCCTTCCCTTCTTCCTTCCCTTCCTCCTTCCTTCCTTCCTCCTTTCCTTCTGTCCTTCCCTCCTTCTCTCCTTCCTTCCCTTCTTCCTTCCCTCCCTCCTTCTTTTCTTCTTCTTTCCTTCCTTCTTTCCCTTCTTCCTTCCTTCCTTTTTTCCCTCCTTCCTCCCTTCCTCCTTTCCTTCCTTCTTTCCTTCCTTCCTTCCTTCCCTCCTTCCCGCCTTCCTTCCCTTCTTCCTTCCTTCTTTTCTTCTTCCTTCCTTCCTTCTTCCTTTCCTTCCTTCCTTCCCTTCTTCCTTCCTTCCTTCTTTTCTTCTTCCTTCCTTCCCTCCTTCCTTCCTTCCTTCCTTCCCACCCTCCTTCCCTCCTTCCTTCCCTCCCTACTTCCTTCCTTTCTTCCCTCCCTCCTTCCTTCCTTCCTTCCTTCCTTCCTTCTTTCCTTCCTTCCTTCTTTCCTTCCTTCCTTCCTTCGATGGCAATGGAGTTAAGTGACTTGCCCAGGATCACAAACTAGTAAGTCTCTGAGGTCAAGTTTGAACTCAGGTCTTCCTGACTCCAGGATCTTCAGTTCCTAGACACAAGCGGGCATTTTAAAAATGTTAGTTGACTGACTAGTGGATCTGTAGCGTCTACTGGACTAACAGGACTCCCGCTGGAGACTTGTATCCATCTCCTAGAGTGGTTTCAGACATTTTTCAGTCGTGTCCAAATCTTCGTGATCACATCTGGGGTTTTCTTGGCAGAGAATCAGGCCTCGATGGGCTGTTTTGTTGATTGGCCAGGCTCAGGAAACTGAAGGAGGAAATGTTAACCTAGAGTAGACTTTAGAAGTGTCGGGCTGCGTTTTGGGGAGGAGGGATGAGCTCGTTAAGCACTGGTCGGTGCACTTCTCACACACCTCTGTTCTTAATCTCTTTGGCATTATCTCCTTGTTTGTATGTGTACACTCACTTCTTTTTTTTCCTTTTCTCTCAAACTACTGGAGTGCTTTGTCATTTCCTTCTCCAGCTCCTTTTACAGATGAGGAAACTGAGGCAAATTGGGTGAAGTGACTTGTCCAGGGTCACACAGCTGGGAAGTGTCTGAGGTTGGATTTGAACTCAGGGCTATGAGTCTTCCTGATTCCAGGTCCAGTGCTTGGAGTGGTACACATAAATTATAAATTAGGGGTGACTTACCCATCCGAATGTCTAGAGAGGATTTCCACAATGAGAGTTCCCTCTACCTGTGGCATGGCAGGTCCAGACCAAAACATATGGACCTAAAGGAAATTCCAAAGTCAGTGTCACAGATGGTACGTAACTCAATTAATACTGAATGAGGGGAAGCTAGATCCAACGGAGCAGCTGAGCTTTTGGATAGCAAGGGCAGACCTGGAGTCAGGAAGCCCTGAGTTTGAATCTGCTCTCAGAGACTTCCTAGCTGTGTGAATGTTCGGCTCAGTTTCCTCATCTGTAAATGATGCTGATGATAGCTCATACATAGAAGAGTTGTCAGGATTAAAGGAGAAGATATTTGTAAACCTCAAAGCGGCATAGAAATGCGGCCATTACTATGAATTATTATTTAGGCTGAACTAAAGAGAACAGCGTTTTCTTTAGATGAGACCCAGGAAGGACTGAGGAGACAGTTCGAGGGATGGTGTAATGTAGCTGAAACCCATAGCCTAATGATGAATAATGATAGCTAGCCACACACACAGGCTGTATGAGCCCGTCGTGGCTCTTGGCCCTCAGTTTCTTTATCTGTGAAACGGGCCTTACAGATTTAGAGCCTGAAGATGTTTTAGGGGGTATTGAGTCCAACTCCCTCCTTTTACAGGGGAGCAAACTGAGGCCCAGAGGTGAGTGGGCTAGCCAAAGGTCACCCGAAGAGTAAGTGGGAGAGCTAGGATTGGAACTCCAGTCCTCCTGTGCCAAATCCAGGGCTCTGGGTTCTCCCAGGGTTGTAGTTAACATTAAGTGAGATCTACTGCAGTTCCAGCTAGCAGAAATAAAGAATCCCTCTGAAGGGGTCCCCAGAGTTCAAATTCACCCCGCATAATTCCACTGGGCTGCAACCAGAGGCTGTATTTTACATAACCATGAGTTAGAATAATGCCACTTAGAATAAATGGGATGCTTTTGGGGATTTGTTAGAGGGCCCTGGCCCTGATGGATTACAGTAGTTTTTCTTATTACAAAGGAAGCGGCCTGAGGGATGGCCAGCTTGCCTCAGGAGTCTGGCAGAAGGAGGGTCAGACCCCATCTGGGATGTCTATCAGCTGTGGGATTCCGAGCTAGCTTTTAAGCTCCAAATGCCCCACTCTGTGTGATGGGAGGAGAAGGTGCCCGTCTGCATTAGAAGAGGGCAGTTACTCACCAGTGGCAGTCACAGTGGACCAGTGAAATCACAGCAATAGTTTGGTTTTGTGGGGTTTTTTTAAAGCCACACCTAAATATAAGCTGTGATCATTGCTGGGTTTCCCTTCCCTATCCGGGGAATTCTGCTATCTGGAGGCAGAAGTATCCTCACTTTTTCCTCTTACTTTGAGACTATTGAAAGCTACAGCTTCCTACTCCTTTAAATGCCAGGTCTCAGGCTGTTGCTGAATTTCTCCTTCCTCTAGGGTTATCCCTGGGCAGCTAGGCGGGCTCAGTGGATAGAATGCTGTGCCTGGAGTCAGGGAGACTCCTCCACCTGAGTTCATATCCGGTGTCAGATACTTAATAGCTGGGCAAGTCACAACCCTGTGTGAATGTGGGCTTAATACCCTTCCCCTCTGTTTGGCTCAGTTTCCTCATCTGTAAATGATGATAATAATAGCTCGTACATGGAAGAGTTGTCAGGATTAAAGGAGAACTGTTAGACTCAGTTCCTCATCTATAAAATGAGCTGGAGAAGGAAATGGCAAACCACTCCAGTATCTTTACCAAGAAAACCCAAACAGGGTCACAAAGAGTCAGACATGGCTGTACACACACACACACACACACACACACACACACACACACACACACACACACACACACACCCCTATCCCTCCTGAGAGTGACTATCTTCTCCCTTCCTCCTCCTTAATCTGGCCTTCTGAGTACCCATTTTTCTAGTGTTTTAGGGTTTAATCTTTCCTCACAACAAAAGTGGTTGGAGGTAGCCAAGACACCAATTTAGGCTTGGTGTAAAAAGAAAATTCCTAACAACGACTATAGCCCCATAAATTCAAAGCTGTACAATTTGGTTCCAGCACACCTGGCTTGGCATTATAGCTTACTACATGTGTATCCTTGACCAGAATTCTTATCCCAGCTCAATTCCACAAATATTCGCCAGCCATTTACTACCATAAACCAGGTACTAGGCATTGGAGATGTGAATGTGCAGGGGCAGTGGTGGGCGGAGCTTCCCAGACCTCAGTTTCTTGATTTGTAAGAATGCTCTCTAAGTGTCCTCCCAGTTCTGTATTTAATGCTTCCTTAAGAAACAAAAGCAGGGGCAGCTAGGTGGCACAATGAATAGAGCACTGGCCCATGAGTCAGGAGGACCTGAGTTCAAATCCGACCTCAGACACTTAACACTTACTAGCTGTGTGGCCTTGGGCAACTCACTTAACCCCAATCACCCTGCCCTCCCCCCTCCAAAAAAAAAGTTAAAAAAAATTAATTTTAGGGGCGGCTAGGTGGCACAGTGAATAGAGCACCAGCCCTAGAGTCAGGAGGACTTGAGTTCAAATGTGGTCTCAGACACTTGACACATTTACTAGCTATGTGACTTTGGGCAAGTCACTTAACCCCAATTACCCTCCAAAAAGCCAAAAAAAAGAAGAAAAAGAAACAAAAGCAGATTTGATTAGGCTCTGAAGTCTGCATAGATGGTGGTATGTGAGGAGAGAAAAGGGCTCTGTCTACACATCCAAGGGACGGAGAGTCACTGGCTACAGAAAACACATAGGGAAGGTGGACCAGGTGTGCCTCTGAAGGTGCCTTTCAGAATCATGGAATCTCAGACTGGCAGCTAGGTGGTGCTGTAGAGGGAGTGCTGGGCCTGGAGCCGGGAGGACCTGACCTTCAAATCCTTCCTGACCTTGAGCAAACCATTTAACTAACTGTCTGCCTTGGTTTCCTCAGCTGCAAAATGCAGATAATATCATCTACCTCCCAGAGTTGTCATAATGACCGAGGAGATCATGTGTGTGAAGCCCTCAGCACCGAGCTTGGCACATAGTAGGCTCGTAATAAATACTTGACCCTTCCTTCATAGGGCTGGCAGGGATCTCAGAGGTCCACTAGGACCACCCAACCCTATGGAAACCACTTTGGAGATCCCATCAATGGCAGCCCTGGCTGACGACCAGCTTGGATGCTTTACTGAAGTTCATCTTGTCTACGCTCTCCTAGATTTCCTGTGAAAATGAGGTGTTTTCCAAGCAGCTTCTAAGTAAAATTCAGACTAGTTCTTACAAAATACTCAAGTGCTAACTGGAACATTGTGGGCCTGGGGCAAAACCCCCACCATGGACTCCCAGCAGGTATGTGACCTAGGGCAAGGCATTTAACCTCCCTGGGCTTTGGTTTCCTCCCTTGTAGAATGAGAGAGGTTGGACTGGGTGACCTCAGAGAGCCTTTTTCAGCTCTAAATTTGTGCTCTGCTAGAAAGGAGTGGCAAGGGATGGGAAGTTTGGTTTCCACTGTGACGACTGGCTTCCCTTGCTGGCCAGTCCCCAAACATCCCCCCCCCAACCAGGAAAGGGGGCATCCGAGGGATGATGGATGGGGAACCGCAGGGAATCTCAAAGGCATCTAGTCCAACCCCCTTACTTTACAGAAAAGGAAGCTGAGGCCCAGGGAGGCGGCTTCCCAAAGTCTGTTGAGTAAGTCATGGAGGTCCAGTTGTAAATGAGTCTCCAGATTAACCATGTCAACACAGCCTCCTGGATCTGGGCCCAGTGCTCTCCACAGCGTCACCTCGTGGTCAGTCTGAGATTCCATGACTCCCAAAGGTGCCTTCCTTCTCACCACCAACCCCTTACACCTACAGTACGTTTACAAGTGAATCAGCGAGCCCTCCCAATACTAAGAAATCTCTTTGATTGAATCCATCACAGACCCTTAGCCCATTCTCAAAGTCAGAGAGGCTTTGGAGCAGAGGTTGGGAACCTGCCACCTCAAGGTTGCATGTGGCCTTCTAGGTCCTTGGGTGCGGCATTTTGATTAAGTCCAAGTTTTACAGGACAATTTTTTTTTTAATTTGTAAATTTGTATTAAGGGGATTTGTTCTGTGAAGTTTGAATTCGGTCAAAGGACTGCACTTGAGGACCTAGAGGGCCACATGTGGCCTCGAAGTCAAAAGTTCCCTGCCCTTGCTTTGGAGGTTACTCGGTGTTTAACAGTGAACACAAGTGGGGATGAGTATTTGATGGGTAGTACCTGATCCTTGCTACCAAACTAAGCCAGGGACTTGCGTCTCCTACTGGCTCTACACATACGGAGAAACTGAGGCCTAGAGGGGTGGTCAATAGGCATTTATTCAGCCTCACTTTGTGTCAAGAACTATGCTAAGTATCAGCAGTACAAAGAAAGGCAGAAACACTTCCTGGCCTATAGAGTCACTTTCTAGGGGCGGCTAGGTGGCACAGTGAATAGAGCACTGGCCCTGGAGTCAGACTAGCCGTGTGACCTTGGGCAAGTCACTTAACCCCAACTGCCCCTCTGCCCCTCCAAAAAGCAAAAAAAAAAAAGTCACTTCCCTATGGAAAGAGCTTCCCAGGAGCCTGGATGTGGAACTGGAAGGGCCCTTGGAAGCCTGCAAGTAGAACCCCCTCATTTCCTAGGTGAATAAAGTGATACTGAGAAAAGTGATAATAGTTGTCTGAAGGAAGATTTGAACTGGCTCAAAGGCCAGCACTCTGATCCACTGCACCATGTAGGAAGATTTTTAGTCCACCCCTGCCCATTTTGCAGATGAGGAAACTGAGGCCCAGAGATTTTTTTTTTTTAAGGGACTTGTCCAAGGACATCCGGGTAGTAAGTGGCAGAGCTAGGATCTTTGGGCCTCCATTTTCACATTTGTAAACTATATAAAATAATACAGCCTTCCTCACAGACCCGTCCCCTCCCAGTTCTCACATTTAGTGATCATTGAAGTGAAATAGGCAATAAAGAATTTGTTAACCATTAAGCCCTATAGAAGAACAAGAGGAAGTCAATTTCCCCAGCTGTACAGCGGAGATAATAAAAACATTACACAAACGTGTTGTTATTTCTCAACTTTTCATTTATCAGTGTTATCTACCTACTGGCGTTTTTAATAACTGGGGAACATTCTATCCCATTACTATACCAAAATTTAATTAGCCCTTTTCTCCCAGATCTTTCCTCCATGGAGGGAACTCCCAGTGAGGAAACTACCTTCACCAATGCAACTTGGCCTCTCGTGTTGTTAAGTCCTGGCGTTAGTTTGGCCAAACTCACAAAGACAGTATGTCTCCTGAATGGGTCCAGCTCCTCCTGACTTCCAGGGCAGCTCTCTATCTCCTACTTATTAAGGTCTGAAAATGCAAAGGAAAGTTCTGAAAGTCAAGGTCGCAGTGCAGTTACACTCAGCCTCTTCAGCCTCCTAATTACCAGGCACATAACTGCCAGGGTCTATCTACAAGAAGTTTTCTTTTCTAAGCCAGTGGGCTATACCAGCGCAGACTAGTCCTACTAATGGACATTCTAGGGTCAAATGAAGCATAAAAACCTTGGGACTGGATTAGCCTGATGTTCCAGATCCTTCTAGTTACTGTTGGTTAAAACAGAGCCTAAGAGAGAGCTCAGAACAAGTCTGGGGAGGTGGGTACTGGTTGGTGTGGCAGCCTCCAGCTGTGAGAGGCTCACTGTCACAGTCTGTTTGACATCACTCAACCCCAAATCTCTCATTTTAAAAATAAGGAGTCAGTCTCAGAGAGGGGGTCTTGGAATTTTGCCCAAGGACACCAGATAAATCAGGACAGAGCCAAGATTAGAATCCAATTCTGCCAACACCAAATCTTCTTATCTTCTCCCACAGTTGGGCAGCACTTTGAAAAGAGATCCAGAGGAGTTTGTGGGTACTAATCCCAAAAGCCAATGGAACATTGGGCTGCCTGAAGAGAACGACAGCTGCCATTAGTAAGGTGGCAATATTCCCATTGTCCTCTGTCTTGTTCGTGTCCCATCTGGAATGCTGGGCTCAGTTCTGGGTATTAGAGTTTAAGAAAGCTATTTGATAAGCTGGGGAATGGCCAGGGGCGCCAAAGAGGTTTCCGAAGGGTCTTGAGTCCATGCCTATGAGGAAAGACCCAATGGAAACTTAGCTTGGGAAAGGGAAGACTTGGGCAGCCGTGGGCCCTCATAGTAGCCTTCAAGTATCTGAAAGGTTTTCATGGAGAAGAGGAGTCAGTTCTGCTTGACCCTGGTGCAAAATTAACAGCAGAGGATGGAAGTTACAAAGAGAACAATGTAAGTTAGGGGTCAGGAAAATACAAAAAACCCCCAAAATCTGAAATTCCTAATGATGATAGCTGTCCAGAGGAAGGAATGGGCTGCCTTGGGAAGTTGTCTTCTTAGCCGTCCTCAGGCAGAGGGTGAAGGACCACTTGTCAGGAATATTTTGGAGGGAATTTGTGGTCACAAGGGAGTTGGACTAGAGGACCTCTCTCCTCATTACCTTCATTTGGGAAAACTTGGACTTGAGCTCTACCTAAGCGATATTTAGAGATTCTGCCGGAGTAGCCCCAGACAGGGACGACAATCCAAAAGAGAGAAAGCCTTCCTTCCTGGGGTCCACCTCCAGGCTCCAACCTCTCAGTATAAGTCCAGAGCCTTGGTTGGGGTGGGGTGGCAGGAGGAGCAAAGTTTTCAGGGCTACCAATTACAACTGAATTATCTGGACATCAAAATCCTTTTTTCAATCAGTCACTCCACAAGTATTTATCAAACACCTACTTTGAACTATGCCCAAGTGTTGGAGTTTCAATTACAAAGGAAAACGAAGCCATCCCCACTTTCAGGGACAACCAGGGCAGTCTAAACAGAATAAATGCAAAGTGTTAAATACAGGCTAGTTTAGGAGGGAAGGAAGGCTCCTTTCTCAGGGCTTCTGCTAGAGAAGTCTGTCTCCATGCTACAAAGCAGGCCTGAGTCTCAATACAGAACTCCAGGAAGGCCTGCCTGCAGCTCTGCTACGACTGCCCCCCAGTGTCAGGATGCAAGAACAACACTTTTTTATTTAATATTTTATTTTTCCCCAGTTACATGTAAAAACAATTTTTAACATTCGTTCAACACTTTTTTTCAAAGTTGCAAAACACATTGTCATAAACCACTTGGTAACCCCCCAAAAAGCAATTTTCCCACATGCGGCCTCTGTCTAGAAGGCAAAAGCCCAGATGGTGCATGAGATGGGTTTTTCCCCTGTTGGGGATAAAGTATTTGAAGACAGCAGTTTCCCTTTGATAATTTTTTATTATCTTCAATGTTAGTATAATTGTATTGGCTCGTGACCCTGGGCCCTTACAGCCAGGGGCCTAGGCGATTCTCAAAGACTAAGGGACAGGGAAGATGCCCACCCAGATAGGTAGAAGGAGTTTTCTCACCCAGAAATTCCATGTGACGATGAATCACAGGTCCGTTGCTAGCACAGATTTAGAACTAGAAGGTCCCTCAGAGGCCAGGCCTCTTATTTTGCATATGATGAAACTAAGACAGAGACATTAAGGGATTTGCCTAGGGTGACCCAAGCAGAAAGCATCTGAGGTGGGATTTCAATTCAGGTACACCTGATTCCAAGTGCCATAACCACTACACCACATATCCTCTTAAAAATGTAGTTTTGACTGGTGGCGGCTAGGTGGAGCAGTGAATAAAGCACAGGCCCTGGAGTCAGGAGGACCTGAGTTCAAATCTGGCCTCAGACACTTAACACAAAACTGGCCGTGTGACCTTGGGCAAGTCACTTAACCCCAATTGCCCTACCTTCCCCCCTCCAAAAAGCAAAAGAAAGAAAGATCACTTTGGAAGCAATATGGAGGATGGCTTGGGGAGGGGAGGAAGAAACTGGAGGCAGGGAGAACAATGAGGAGGCCATTGCAATATCCTGGCCAGAAGTGATGAAGGCCTGAACCAGGATGGTGGGTGTGTGAGTAAACAGAATGGAAAGGATGCATGGGGAAGCTATTGGAAGGTAGACTTGGTCTTGCTGTCTCTTCCAAATTTAAATCCATGATCCTTTTACTCTGTGATCACTGGTCTGTGGTCAAAAGACCATGATCCTATATTAAGATTCCAGCTGTTCCCCTAATTCACTGTGTGACTTGGGCAGATTGCCTCTCTGAGCTTTACTTTTCTCATCTATAAAATGGGCTGGCCTTATCGGGGGTTCTTAATTTAGTTTGTGCCATGGGCTCCTTTGGCAATCTGGCAAAGCTGGGAACTCCTTCTCATGAGGTTTTTTCTTGAAACTCTAAAATGAAAAGAAATAAGAAATTTCAGGGCACAGTCAGTAAAAATAATGATGTAATTTGTTTCCTGTCCAGATTCACAGAAACCTATCCATGGCCCCCAGGATCCCCAGGCACCCCTGGCCTGTATGACCTCCACTGCCCCTCTGAGCTCTGATGTTGAATTCTAAGGCTCTTCTCAGCACTGAAGCTCTGTGTTCTAAGTTCTCTCCCAGCTCTGATGTTCCAGGTTTTCTATTCTAAAAACCTTTCTATCTCTGTTATTCCATATTCCAAGGCCTCTTCCAGATCTGTCATTCAATGTTTTATTTATCTAGCCACCCCCAAAGTGATATTTCTTTTTTTAAAATTTTTTTTATTTTTTAAATTTTATTATAGTTTACATCATTCATTACCACAAGATTTTGAGTTACATATTTTCTCCCCTTCTTTCCCCC
>CM053587.1:344707362-344721674 GCA_028646515.1 Pseudochirops corinnae | reverse complement strand
CAATGTGAAAGTATTTGCAGATCCTATACATGATTGCACGCTACCATGGGGGGGGAGGGGAAGGGAGGGGAGAAAATCTGAAACTCAAGTGATTGTGGAACTGAATCTTGTAAATTGAAAGTAAATGAGTAAATAAAAAAAAAATTAAAAAAAAAATAAATTCACTTTCCAGTAGAGTAATGTCCTACTTGAAAGTGTAACCCTAAAGGTCTCTAGATAAGGCAAGACCTCAAGTTCCTAATAATTCTACTCTAACATAGGAGTGGTTGGTGATTATACCCTGAGACAGGGAGTGAAACTTCTCCGAGCAGTAGGCTAGGGGTTGGGAGCCCAGCCCAAAGCTAGGAAAGTAGCCTCTCCCTTGTGTGACTCCCACTTGTGGTATCCCCATGCCACAAATTAAGGGACACTGGGCAACAGACAGGGTCAGCCATGTATGCCTATGAGAAATCAGATACCAGATATCAGAAATCCCATACGAGCTTTAACAGAATAAAAGGATGTGATTAAAAATGGGAGCCAGTCACACCCACCTGAGGTTAGGCAAGGACTCAAGGCTCAAGTCTTAGGACCATCACTTCCTAGTCTCTTTTTCCCCTCCGTGTTCCGGTCATTTGAGGGAGTGTCCACTAGGTGGTGCAGTAGACACCTGGAATCAGGACCATCTCGATTCAACTCTCCTTAGACACTATTGGTGTGACCCAGGGCAAGTCACTTAACCTCTATTTACCTCAGTTTCCTCATTTGTAAAGTGAAGATAATACTAGGGTTGTTGTGAGGATCAAATGGGGTATTTGTAAAGCATTTAAAGTTAGCACATAAAAGCTAGTTATTATTTTTTAAGCCTGTCATATACTTGTCTTTTGCTTTAAAAGTTCACCTCTCCTGGTCTCCCATGGAGGCTTAGGTTCAAAGACAGGAATGCACATGCAGCTGCCATGGGTGGCTGCCCCTTCCTTCTCCTCCAGTCTTTCTCCTTTGCTCTCCTCACCCGCCACTGTAGGAGGAAAACCTCTTCTCCAGTCCTAATCTTGGCACATTAGCTTCCTCTCTTTCTTCACCGGGAAAAAACCACAACTCCCAGGATCTTTGGAGACTTGGGCTCCTTACCAAGTGAACAGAAGAGGGTAATGGTCAAGTCTTGCTGGAAAGATTGTTATCTTTGGTAGCAGGGTGTAGGGAATGGGAGAACCAGCATTGTAGTCCAGAAGACTTAGGTTCAAATCTCTCCTCTGGCTGTGACACTAAGCAAGGTACTTGACTTCTCAGCGCCCCAGGTAACTCTCTAAGACCATAGGTTACAGATTTGCATTGGTGGAGGGAGTTTCCACCCTGGGAGTTTCCCTGCAGCCATAAAGACACCTATGGGGGCAGATAGGTAGCACAGTGAATAGAGCACTGGCCCTTGAGTCAGGAGTACCTGAGTTCAAATCCAGCCTCAGATACTTCACACTCCTACTAGCTCTGTGACCCTGGGCAAGTCACTTAACCCCAATTGCCTTGCCTTCCCCCCTCCAAAAAAAAAAAGACACCTATGAAAACTTCACCAAAGGAAAAAACAAAAACAAACAAACTCATGCTGGCCACTTACCCACTTCATTGTCATATCCTTGCGTTAGGAAGGAAACCAAAAAAGACCCACGAGAACCTTCACCAAGGTGACCCAAGTCAATAGAACTGGCTGCCTCTTCTGGTAGGCCTTCCAGTCCAGTGGAGACAGGACCAGGTTTAGAATCGGAGTACTGGGGTCCAATCCCTGCTTGGTCATTTACCACCTTGGTGACTTTGGGCCAGTCTTCTGACTCTCTGGTCTCCGATTTCCTCCTGCTAAGATGGTGGGATTGGACTAGATGGCTTTTGAGGTTCCTTCCAGCTGGACTGGGAATCAAGAGAGAGGGATGAATAATCACCTCCAGGACTGCTGAGGTTGCACGACTTTGGCCAAGTGACTTAATCTCTCTGAGACTCAGTTTCCTCATTTGTAAAAATGGTCTATTTAAAAAAACTTCATTTTAATTTATTTATTCTAGTGCTGCTACTTCCTAGCCATGTGACCTTGGGGAAGTCCTTTGCCCTCAATAAGCCTCAGTTTCTTCCTCTGTAAAATGAAGAGTTTGGATTGGATGACCTTGAAGCTCTAAAGTAGAGATTCTTAACCTTGGGTCTATAGGTAGATTTCAGGGAGTCCATAATTTGAATGGGGGGTTACTTTTTTATTTTCATTTTATTTTCACTAGTCTCTAACTGAAATTTAACCTTTCCTTCAATTATGAATTTTGTAAAAAAAAAAAAAATTATTCAGACAAAGGCTTCAGCAGACTGCCAAAGGTGTCCATGACATAAACAAGGCTAAATGCCCTTCTCCAAAGCTAGGATCCACTCATTCATAGGCAGGCAAGTGCTTGGGACCACTCACTCTGTGTGAATGTCTCTTGGTCCCCCTAATTTCTAGGTAAAATCTGGATCCCTATTTGTTGGGGTCACACTAGGTAATCTCTGAGGCCCCCTCCAACTCTGGGATTTGTTGAATTTCTGCAGTAAACATTCAATTAAGGGTCTGTGTACTTGTTAATTTGGTATATGAAACCCTGTTAAACTTATAATCAAGAAACATGGGGAATAAAGAGCCAACCGTAAGATGTGGGTTCAAATGTTGTGACCCTTGACCCTGGGCAAGTGATTTAACCTTTCTGAGTCTCAGTTTTGCCATCTAAAAAATGGGAATAACAATCAGCATTACATAGGAGATTCAAGGCCTTCCTCTGATACATACTGTCAGTTTGACCCTAGCTAAGTGCCCCAGGCAATTCTCTAGGACTATAAATTAGAAAGAAGCTGCAGATCTAAGTGGGTGACAGAAATTTCCACACTGGAAGTTCCTCCTACTGAAAAAATCAAGGCAAAAGAAAACATAGCTTACATTACGTTCATCCAGTAACCTGGGGCCCACAAATCAAACGAATCAAGTCAAAATCCCCAATGCGTGGCTCAAGGAATGGGAATATTAGATTCGCTGTATTTTACTCAAAACTATTCACATAGTTATAAGGTATTTAATATAGTATTCAGTGCCACATAAACGACATATGCTAAAAATAACCACATGAATACACGCCAAAGCAAGCACACAATTCCTGCCAAGACCGTGGCCTCCCAAGTCTGACTCACAGAGTTAGAAGCAAAGACTGAGACCCAACAAAGCTCTGCACAGGAGCGGTGGCCAGGGGCTCCCTGCTAGATGCGCCCAATACCGTAGTGACAAGTACCAGCTTCAGCTGCACACGCAGATGGTGTTTGCTCATGGCCATGGGTTTGTTCTTCTGGCAGGAGGGAAAGAGACCTGAGTTTCAACCCCAACTTGTGTGAAATTACACGGGGAAGTCACTTCATTTTTCTAATTTCTTTCTCTGTGAAAGGAAGGGGTTAATTGGATGATTTTTGTGACACCTTGTTGCCCTGCAAGGCACATGTTAGGGCATGAAGTAACATAATGTGAATAGTCCAAATGAGCTCAGGGACTCTTTTTCTTCTTCTTCTTCTTCTTCTTCTTCCTCCTCCTCCTCCTCCTCTTCCTGCCCCCTTCCTCCCCCTCCTCCTCCCCTTCTTCTTCTTCTTCATCTTCTTCTCCTTCTCCTTCTCTTTCTCCTTCTCCTTCTTCTTCTCCTTCTTTTCCTTCTCCTCCTTCTTCTCATTTTTATTTAAAGTTTTGAGTGCCAAATTCCACTCCTCTCTCCCTCCTTTCTCTTCCCCCTCCCTGAGATGGCATGCAGTCAGATATAGGTTATACATGTGCAATTATGTAAATTATTTCCGTATTAATAATTTTGTACAAGAAGACTTGAATAAAAGAAAAAAACGAAAGAAAAAGCAAAAAATAGCATGCTCCAGTCTGTATTCAAACATTGTCAGTTCTTTCTCTGGAGGTGGATAGCATGCTTTGTCATTGGTCTTTTGGGATTGTCTTGGGTCATTGTATTGCTAAGAACAGCTAAGTCATTCACAGTTCTTCATCAAACAATATTTCTATTACTATATACAACATTCTTCTGGTTCTGCTCACTTCACCCAGCATCAGTTCATGTTAGTCTTTCTGAAATCATCCTGCTCATACTTTCTTGTATCACACTAATATTCCATTATAATCATATACTACAGGGGCAGCTAGGTGGTGCAGTGAATAGAGCACCGGCCCTGGAGTCAGGAGGACCTGAGTTCAAATTTGGCCTCAGACACTTAACACAAAAACTAGCCGTGTGACCTTGGACAAGTCACTTAACCCCAATTGTCCTCCAAAAAGCAAAAAAAATAAATAAAAATAAATAGATAAAATAATCATATACTACAGCTTGTTTAGCCATTCCCCAATTGATGGGCATCCCTTTAATTATGAACTGTCATTCTTTTTTTTCTTCATTTATTTACTTTTAGTTTATAACATTCAGTTCCAAATTTTCTCTCCCTCCTTCTCCTCCCCCCTCCATGGCAGCCTGCAATGCGATGAAGAAGAGTTATAACCAATGGAATGAACAACGAGAAAGAAGGAATAAAGCAAAACAAAAAAAAGAGAGAGAGAGAGTACTAAGTAGTCTGCTTACATCTGCACTCAGACTCCACAGCTCTTTCTCTGGACGTGGACATCTCCTTCCATCATGAGCCCTTTGGGGTTGTCTTACAGCCTTGCCTTGCTGAGGGGAGCCCAGCCTATAAGTCAGTCATCACAGATACGATGTGTCTGCACAATGTTCTCATGGCTCTGCTCCCCTCCCTCAGCATCAGTTTGTATAAGTCTCTCCAGGTTATTATGAAGTCTATCTGCTCCTCATTATTTATGACACAGTAGTATTCCATTACATTCATATACCACAACTTGTTTAGCCATTCCCCAAATGAAGGGCATCCCTTTAATTATGGGTGGTTATTCTTAATCCTATAGGAAGACAGTAATTCAACAAGAGAGTGTGATCTATGAGCCGTTCACCATCTAGCCCTCTTCTTAAGCCACCAGCTGGTGAATGCCCTCAGTTCTTCTAAGGTCTGTATGGGGAATAGCCTTACAAAAAGTTTCAGTATTCCGTTTCACCACTAGATGGCACTCAGCATGCAAAAATCTGGGTTGCTCTTACAGCACCATGCTGCTTCAGGCCAGGTTTCTGAGCTTTTCATTCAAGCTGGCTGGGTTTGCCATTTAGCTAGGGATCCAAAATGTGGAGTGGGTAGCTCTTGAGTTCCTGTCCCATAGCTGGACACGCCACTCTATGTCATCAAATAGCCACATTCACAGGCCTCAGGTAGGGTCAGAACAGCAGCATTATAATGGGTTGAATGCCAGGGCTGGTGCTCTATTCACTGTGCTGCCTAATGGCCCCAAGAGGGAGATTCTTAAAGCAATACATGTATATATGTGTGTGACTAAGAGCCATTCCCCAATAGATAAATAGTTAAAGGATATGGGGGAAAAAAAGAGTTCTCAAAAGAATTGCAAAGTATTCACAACCACATCAAAAGATGTTCCATATCACTAATAATAAGAGCAATTCAAATCAAAACAAGCCTGAGGTTTCATCTCACACCCTGCAAACCAGTAAAAATGACCAAAAATCACAATAGTTAATGTTGGTAGAGCTGTGGAAGGACAGGCACACTAATACATTGTTGGTGAAGCTGTGAAATGGTACAACCATTTTGGAAAGTGATTGAAAATTATGCAAATCAAGTAACTAAAATATCATGCCCTTTGAAGTAGAGATTCCATTACTGGGTTTAAACCTAAAAGAAGCCAGCAATAAGAAGAAAGTTTCCATACATAGCAAAATAATTACAGCAGCCCTTTTCGTGATAGCAGTGAATTCAACTGGGAAATGGATAAATAAATTGTGGTACTTGAATGTAATGGGATATTATTGTGCCCTAAGAAATGATGTGTGTGGTGAATATTGAGAAGAAGCATGTTGTTTCTGTTTACTCATTTCAGTTGTGTCTGACCCTCTGTGACCCCATTTTGGGGTTTTCTTGGCAAAGATCATGAAATGGTTTGCCATTTCCTTCTCCAGCTCATTTTACAGATGAGGAAACTGAGGTAAACAGAGTTAAGTGACTTTCCCAGGATCTCACAGCAACAAGATGAATATTGAGAAGCTTAAGGGGATCTATATAAACTGATGCTGAGTCAAGTCAGTAGAACCAAGAAAGCTTGTCTACGTGATAACTACAGCAATGCAAATGGAAGGAACAACTACACACCAAAATATCAAAAAAATTATATAGATCAAACAGGACTCGGATGAAGAGACACAAGAGCACAGCCCCAAACCACCCCTTTGTGGAGGTGGGAGATCCACAGGTTCATACAATGCATAGTTTGTCAGACTTTTATCAATGTATTGATGAGTTGTGCTGGGGGGTTTTCCACTCTATAAAAATATAATTTGTTATATAGGATGACTGACTGGGAAACAGAGGGGAAGGATGCTTGAGATATCTATGGTAACCATGAAACAGAAAAATCAATAAAAATTATTTTTAAAACAATTTCATTTGGTCCTCACAATAAGCCTGAGAGGTAGGTGCTTCTATTATCCCCTTTTTACAGTTTAAGAAACTGAGGCAGGGTTTAAGTGACTTGCCCAAAGTCACATGGCTAGTAAGAGTCTAGGGTCAGACTCACCCAGCCCTCTCCACTATGTTGTCTATCTGCCTACCAGGAACCTTGCTCTAGGTCATGAATTATACCAGGAGTAAACTAGGGGAGGGTGGGAGAAAAAGCAAAAACCCAAACCCAAACCCACTCTCATTACATTTAGAGATCAATGGGGTCCTTAAAGGCAGTAGATTTGAGGACCTGGGACTCTCCTCCATTGTGGCATCTGGGTCACCTCTGCAGACAGGTGTGTGAAAGTCGTCATCCAATGGCAGCTCCCCTTGTTCCCTGTCTGTCCCTGCTGTCCCAGAAGTCCTGCTTTCACAATTAGCCAGTGCTCAGCTTCAGGGTGATCAGCCAACCTGGCTCCAATGGTTCCTTATTTTTCTGGTGATTCCCTGCCCAATAGGCAGGAAGTCCAAATCTGAAGGCCAACATGTAGCTCTCATATTCCCCCTGGGATATTTCACAACCTCTTGTCCTTTGGGAGAGGTGCACAGCTTCCTGATGGTAATCAAATCCTTGGATTCCCTTCTGGGGAACTTCCTGGGACCTTCCACCCTTAGGGTATAGGGTCTACCTCAGCCCTCTGGCACTAAACAGAACAATGCTCCAATGACTCTTTCCCATGGTTTGGATTTCTTTTAGTCATGTCCAACTCTTCGTGACCTCATTTGAGTTTTTCTTGGCAAAGATACTGGAGTGGTTTGCCATTTCCTTCTCCAGCTCATTTTACAGATGAGGAAACTGAGGCAAGCAGGGTGAAGTGATTTGCCCAGGGTAACACAGCTAGTAAGTGTCTGAAATCAGATTTGAACTCAGGTCTCCCTGACTCGAGGCCCAGCACTCCATCCACTCCTCTCTTTCCCATGACAGTCCTTCAAATACTTGAACATGCTTCAAAGACTGGAGTTCAAATTTATCCTCAGATACTTATTAGCTGTGTGACCCTGGGCAAGTCACTTAATAACTTCTGCCTGCCTCAGTTTCTCCAACTGTAAACCCAGCATCAAAATAGCACCTACCCCTCAAGGTTGTTGTGAGGATAATAGAGATACAATATTTGCAAAGAGCATTGCAAACCTAAAAGGACTGGTTATATACTAGCTAATAGTAATAAGTTTCAGAGTTTCGTCACCAATGAATTTTAAGTTCTGTATTAAAATAGGCACCATGGCTAGGCCTAGGAAGATGAGGACCTCACCACATGTAGTATATCTGGCCCAGTTCTGGGAGCTGTATGTTAAGGACATCTATGGGGCTGAAGGCAGCCAGAGGAGGGCAGGCAGGATGGGGAAGAGCATTGAGTTCATTACATCGGCAAGTCAGTGGTTGGTCCTTTGTCCTCGAAGACAATCAAAGATATTAGGAAGCCAATGAAGTCTTGACCTGCACGTGAGTTGGATTTAAGTGAGTGCAAAGTCCCCAGCCTTACTCTCTCCTCCAAGGTCATCAGAGTCCAGTGGCAAGATACAGGTCAGGATGGCCTCGAGGTGGAGGGGGACCTTGGCCTTCTTAAGCTCAGGTCTCAGTTTATCTGAGGCAACACCCATTCAGTAATTAAAGGCTAGGTAAGAAATGAGGCCAAAGATGGCCTAGTTTCCCTTCACCAAAGAATCATCCTGGCAGGGGAAGGCCCTTAGAGTTTCTGGCCACAACAGAAACATTTGCTATTTAATGACGCTCAGCCTGGAGAAGAACAGAGTCAGAGGCACTGTGGCAGATGCGTTCAAGTGTGTGAAGGGCTGTGGTTCTGCTTGGCCCAGAGCGCCAAACCAGGAGCCCTGAAGGATGGGCAGAGAGGCAGATTTGGGGTTGATATGATGAAAAACAACGATAAGAGCTGTCTAAAAGTGGAGATAGCAAGCCTGGGGTGGTGGTGAGGTCCCTGTCACTGAAGTTCTTTGACCAAAGGCTGGATGACCAGTTGGGTACGTTGCAGAGAGGATTCTGCAGGCACTTAGGGACTTTCTGTCCTATTTCATAAATTGCTGTTGCTATGGAAAAGAGTCAGAGCCATTAGACAGCTCAGATCTCTCAGAGAAGAGAAACTGATTTGACTAATTCTCCCCAGGGAGGAAGGGAAGGGAAGGGTAGCATGGGAAGGTTGGGCGATCCTCCCAGGCCTTGGGGCCTCATCCTGGCCAGGCTTCAGTCCTTGAAGGTCAGCAAATCTGGGAAGAGAGTGAGAACCAGAAGTTGACTTTTGAACTTCTAAAAAAATCCCTTCACATGTTTTGCCTGAGCCTGGGGCACAAGAAAGAAACAGAGATCAAAGGCCTTTTCTCGAGACATGGAGGCAGCTGTAGCTTTAGGGGAAAACAGGCCTGGATTTGGAGGGAATTCAGATCTCAGAGCACAGATAAGTATGTTCACCAACCTGACCCTTTGTTTTTCCATCTCTAAAATGGGGGTGAGGACTCGAGATCTGCCTGATGGGGAGGTCTATTACTTTTTTTTTACTATTACTTTTATTCTCAACTGAGGGTTTTAATTCATATAAAAAGTCTTCACTGAGGTTGGTACAGTGACATCCTGAGGCTTGGCAGGTAGCAGACTCAGGAAGCAGGTCTGGGACCTGGGGTGTAGGAGTAAACCTGAAGGATCGGGTGCTTTGGGGGGCAGTCAGATGGTGCAGTCAATAGAGTACTAGTCTTGGAGTCAGAAAGATCTGAGTTCAAATCCTACTTCAGTCATGTAACCTCTGTCTGCCTCAGTTTCCTCAAATGTAGAATGGGCATCAGAATAGCACTTACCTCCCAGGGTCATTGTGAGGATCAAGAGAGATGATGTAAAAATGCTTAGCACATAGTAGGCTGTACATAATACTTGTCCTCTTCCCTTGCTTCGCTCAAGTCCCAGAGCAAAACCATGAAGAAGAACAAGGTAAAGAAGCTGGAATTGGGGCATGCACAGACTCAGGATAGGGACAAATGAAATATGAATGAATGAATGAATGAATGAAAAAGCATTTATTAAGCACCTACTGTATCCCAGGCACTGTATTTGAAATATAAGCACTCAAGTCGGCACCTGCCCTCATGGAGCTTATACTCTAATGGTGGAAAGCAACACCCAAAATGGGGAGTGAGGTAGACCCCCCATGGCATGGCTTGAAAAGAGCTGGGAAGGGCTTGGTTGTGGGCAAGATAAGGCAAAGCCAGCTTAACAGACAAGATCTAGGAGAGCACAAATAGCAGGGGGCATGGCAAGATGGGCAGGAGAAAGCCCCAGCAAAGGAGAGAACATTTGCAAAAAACACTCAGTACAGTGCCTAGCACCTAGTAGACTTCATAAATGTTTATTTCTTCTCTCCCTCCCCAGCAAACAGACAGGATCCAGTGGGTGTATTTGTAGATGCATAAAATATCATAGCAGAAAGAGAGTGTCAAGACACATCATCTGGTCTAATCCTTTCTTTTTATAGAGGAAAAAACAGGCCCAGAGGAAGGGGAATGATTTGTCCAGGGTCACACAGGTCATAAGAAATAGAGTTAGATTTTCAGTTCAAGATTTTCTTCAACCATCTGAGCAACAGCATTTATGAAATGATAGACATTTCTGTAATGCTTTGTGTAGATACATCATGTTCCCACAACAACATTAGGAGGCATTGTTTACACATCACTCCCCTGCATACACTCTACGGTCCGGTCACACTGTTCTTCTTAGGTTGACTCATTTCCCATCTCTGTGCCTTTGTACTTGCCATCCCCCTTCCTGGAAAGTCCTCTTTCCTCACTTCTGCCTCTTAGAATCCCTCGTTTCCTTGATTAATAATTCATACCCTATCTTTTTCAATATGATAAAAAGTCTTTATCTAAAACTGAAAGCAAACATTTCATGAGGACATATGATACCCTATTTTTCCAAGAAACAGAGGGGTCCCCTGGTCCCAGTTATTTGAGATGGTTGCAGAAATGTAAGCAAACCCAAAAAACAAGAAAAGGAAATTCATGAAGTGAAGGTGAGATGGAAACCAGCCTGGAAATATGGAAATGTGTTTTGCATAATTATATATGTATAACCTTTATCAAATTGCTTACCATCTCAGGAGGGAGAGATATTTGAAACTCAAAATATTACAAAAAATAAATGTTAATTTATACCTTAACATACCTTAACATTCTCAGCCCTAACTGGGTCAGCCCTTAAGCAATTTGTATAGAGGAAAAAGCTATCTCCACAGTGCAGGAAGAGATTCTGGGATCTGGAGCAGAGAGACTGGAGTAAGCACCCCACTTCCAGCATACCTTCAAGGAGCCAAGGTCTGGGGGGGTACAGGGACTGAGACACGACCTAGGAGGCAGATGTCAAGGAGGGTTATTGGCTTTACCATGAACACCAGACCCACGCTGAAGGAAATGCCAAGGAATGATCAGCTCTTGAACCAACTTCCCCTCCCCAGGCCTGTCACCAACAGACACTCTAATGTAATCTGCTATTTCATTACCCAAAGGTTTCCAGTAAACCAAGATCTCCCTCAACCACGAGGAGGCCGGAGGTTAACTGGAGAGATAAAATACAATATTGCGCTGGTAAATGTTTAACAATTAGCTCTCTGGGGGAAAAAAATCCACAACATACTTTTTTTTAAAGCAATACATTTTTTAAAAAAATAATATTTTCCTCAATTACATATAAAAGCAATTTTAAAAATTTTATTTTATTTTTAATTTATGGAATAACATAAGCATTTCCATAACATAGTGCAATTTTTTTCAAAAGATGATTGCACATAAAACTGCAAATCTATTATGTACAATTTGCTATGCCTTTTAAATATATAATAGTTATATAAATTTCTTTTTTCCTTTTTTCTTCCCTTCCTACCACATTAACATTTATTTTTTTTAATATTTTGAGTTTCAAATATCTCTCCCTCCTGAGATGGTAAGCAATTTGATAAAGGTTATACATGTGTAATTATGGAAAACACATTTCCATATTAATTATGAACAGCACCCTTTTAAGCTTAATCCGCATAATTAGCATTTTCTTTGTCACTTTCTTTAGTCTAGGAAATCAATGAAACAATAAATCAAAAACCGATTTGTTGCATCTGTTGATTTCTGAGGTGTAAATGCTCACATGGAAAATTTAACAATCAGCTCTCTAGAGAGGGTTCCAGCTAGCTCTGGCATATCCCTGTATGAATATAGTGTTATCAAAGAGCCCAGCCTCTGCCCAAGTGTTAGAAATTCTCCTTGCTTGAGGCGTGACCACTCAAAACTTCTCATTTCAATTCAAGAGCATTTCAATAAATTCCATGAAACTGAAGAGGAGGAATCTTCTTAGATTCTAGGAGCTAGAATATAGCCCATTGGGCTTCAAACAAACATGATTGTGACCGGATGTCACAGAGCATCAGGATAGGTGAAGAGGACCCAGAACTATTCTTATTTGCTGATGACATGATCGTTCGCTCAGATAATCCTTGAGACTCAGCAAAGTACTATTTGAGACACTTGCTTCAGCAAATTTGGAGACTACAAATATACACTTTCTACATGAAAGTGGCAATAATAGAAAAGATCCTTCCATTCAAAATCACTATAAAAGGCACCAAAACACACCAAAGATTTGTATGGATTCAGCTACAAAGTTTTCCTTAAAGAGATAAAGAACTTTCGTAGCTGGAGCAATATTTAACCCTCTGGTTTTGCCAGGGAAATAAAAATGCTCATCCTATCAAAGTTCCTTTGCAGACTTAATGGCATGTGAACCAAATGACCAAAGGGTTACTTCACCAAACTCAAATAAAATAATAACGAAATTCATTTAGAGAAAGAAAAGAAAAAAAAGACCGAGAGAAATAATGAAAGAAGGTAGGAAGAAGAGGGAAGGGCCCTTTCAGAACCCAAACTGTAGTATAAAGCCACAATCTTCAAAAACATTTGGTACCAAGTGAAAAATAGAAAGGGAAGTTTGATTCAATTCATTTCAAAAAGCATTTTTTAAACATCTCCTATGTGTTCCAGCGGTTCTCAACTTGTGGGTTATGTTCAATTTAAATACATCCTGCATATCAGATATTTACATTACTATTCATAACAGTAGCAAAATGACAGTTATGAAGTAGCAACGAAAATAATTTTGTGGTTAGGGGTCACCACAACATGAGGAACTATATTAAAGGGTCACAGCATTAGGAAGGTTGAGAACCACTGTGTTAGGCACTATCCTAAGTCCTGGGGATACAAAAAAAAAAAAAAAGGCAAAAGACAGTCTCTGCTCTCAAGGAGCTTACAATCTGCTGGGGAAGACAACATGCAAACAAATATATACCAAGCAAGCTCTGTACAGGACAAATGGGAAATAAATGACAGAGGAAAGGCACTAGAATTAAGGGAAGTTGGGAAAGGCTTTCTGTAATTGCTGGGATTTTAGTTAGGACTTAAAGTAAACCAGGGAGGTCAATATTGAGTGAAGAAGAAAGAGCATTTCAGGCATGGGGGCCAAACAGAGAGATTGCCCAGAGCCTAGAGATAGAGGGTCTTGTTTGTGGCCAGGAGGCCAGTATTACTGGGTCAAAGAGTACCTGTGGAAGAGTAAGGCATAAGAAGACAGGAAAGGTGGTAGGAGGGGGCCAGATGATGAAAGGCTTTGAATGGCAGGGTGTTTTGCATTTGATCCCATAGGCAATAGGAAATCACTGGAGTTTATTGAACGTGGGGCTAGAGACGGTGACATGGTCAGATCTGCATGTTAGGACAATTATTTTTAGAGGCTGAATGAAGGATGGATTGGAGTGAGGAGAGACTGGAGGCAGACAGCCCTACCATTGCAATGACCCAGGCTTCAGGTGAAGACAGCCTGCACTAGAGGATGGGCAGAGCAGTGTCAGATGAGAAAAGAGGATATGTTGGTGAGATGTTACAAAGGTGACATCAGCAGGTGTTGGTAACAAGTTGGAGATTGGAGGTGAGAGATAGGGAGGAATCCAGGATGATCCTTAGGTTGGAAGTCTGAGCAATAGAGTTGAACTCAATAACCCAGTATTTGATAAATCTGAAAACAAAAATTAGCTAGAAAAGAGCCCTTTATTTGATACGAACTTCTGAGAAAACTAGAAAATAGTTTGGTAGAAATTAGGCTTAGACCAACATCTTCTGCCATATTCTATAACAGATTCAAAATGGATATGTGAACTGAATATTGAAGATAACACCATAAAAAAAAAGAGAAGAGAAACAAACCACATACATTTCAGTTATGAGAATGAACTCAGCCAAAAGGGGAGAGATAAGATTGATGATTTTTATTACATGCATTTGCAAATGAAATTAACTCAGATAAGAAGGATAAAGAAGATAAGAAAGGAAGTAGCCAACCAGGAAAAATCTTTATATCATATATTTCTGATATCCAAACTACACAGACAACTAACAGAAATATATAAAGACTAGAGCCATTCCCCAATAGACAAGCTGTCAAAGGCTATGAACAAATATTTCTCAAAAGAGCTCTAAACTATGAACAACCACATGAAAGAATGCTCCAAATCACTAGTAATAAGAGCAATGCAAAATCAAAACTACTCTGAGGGGGTGGGTGATGAGGGAGGAAGAGAAAGAATCTAGAATCTAAAGTTCCATAATCAAATGTTATAAATATATCTATATCTATATATATATATATGCAATTATTATTATTATTATTATTGACTACATCC
>CM053587.1:344676598-344707262 GCA_028646515.1 Pseudochirops corinnae | reverse complement strand
TAGCAAATAAGACAAAAGATGGGAATTGTTGTTGGAGTGGCTGTGGAGAAACAGGTACAAATGTATTGTTGGTTGGGATGTGAATTGATGATACCATTATGAAAAACAATTTGGAATTGTGCAAATAAAGTGACTAAAATGTCCATAATCTTTGTCCCAGAGAACCCACTGGTAGGTGTCTTCTCCTTGGAAGTCACTAGAAGAAAGATTTCATATGCACTGAAATAACTTTTTTTCTTTTGGTAGTAGTTATCCATAAGATGAACTGGGTAATGGCTAAACAAATTGTAGTCTTGAGTATAACTAGACACAACTATGCTGAAAAAGCAACCCACATAATGAACACAGAAATATCATTTACTCTCTGGCTCATTATCTTTGAGCCAGGCTGCTTCATCACTTCCTCTGGGTTCCAGGGGGTGAGTATGTGTGTAGAGGGGTGGGGAATGAGGATGTCTTTTTTGCAGTATATAGAGAACTGGGCCTGGAATCAGGAAGAGCTGAGTTCAAATGTGACCTCAAACAGCTAGTAAGGGTAAGTCACTTAACTTGTTTTTGCCTGTTTCCTCAACTGTCAAATGAGGATAAGAGCACCTTCCTCAAGGGCTTAGAAAGTATCTGGCGCATAATAGGTGCTGTATAAATTCTTCTTCCCTTCCCCTCCCCCAACGCTACCAGCTTAAGCCCCCAATAATTATGTTTCCCCTTCCTCCCAAAGTGTCAGTGACTAATGGCTCCTTATCTAGAAAAGAATACCACAGGGGTGGCTAGGTGGCACAATGAATAGAGCACCGGCCCTGGAGTCAGGAGGACCTGAATTCAAATGTGACCTCAGACACTTAACACTTACTAGCCCTGTGATCTTAGGCAAGTCACTTAACCCCAATTGCCCCTCCAAAAAAAAAAAAGAAAGAAAAGAATATCACGGGAACAGAAGTACAACGATTTCCTCCTAACATCTCAGGGATGCACTAGATCTATACTATCTTATGGGTGTGTCTTAGCTCAGTTTCTACATAACGTTGACCCTACCAAGTTCACATCCAAATGCAGCATTGATGTCAGTGAGTCTGTATCTCAGCCTCTGCTGGGACTGATTCCAAAGGTCACTCATGAAGGTATCCTTTGATTCACGGAATCTTTCCCTCTCTGTGTAACAGAGTAAGGGGCGTGGGGAGGGAGGGGGGGCAGGAGCATCTCTGTGCCCTATTACACCGTGAAGGAAAGATTCCACGAGGTCAGGCAGAGTCAGGAGAATGACGCACGCAGCAATGCCTGCAATTATGGAAATGGAAAAAATGACAGCCTCGAACATTCTGAACCAAACACTGAAAGGTAGAAAGAATAGGAGTGGCCCTAAAGGAGAAAGGGAGACGACACCTCCACCTGCTCTTAGGGGAGGGAGGGAGGAAGGGGATGGCTCAGGATAGCGCTCGTCATGTCAGATTTTCTTTTCCATGTGGTGACTGGGTTTGCTTCATTTTCTTTTCCTCTTCCTTCTTGGAAAAAAGAAACCCTTTACTTAAGAACTGGCTCCTTGACAGGGGGCAAGGAGAAGAAATATGGGCAATGGAAACACAAAAGATATCAAGGAAAAAACATATATATTTAAAGAGTTCATCTCCTACACATAGCTGGGAGAGATAAATGATCTTTACTTTTTTTAATGGTTCCATCTTAGACTTTTATTAATTGGCAAGATACTTTGTAGCACCTTCCTCCCTTGCTGGTTGTGAGGAAAGAATGAGACAATGTAAGTAGGATGTTTTAGAGATCTCAAAGCACTATATGATGCTACTTTGTTATTATTATTCCACCACACTCCTTCTCTGAGCAGACTCCCTGTAGCTCTTGCTAGGATGTAACTCGGAGAGAAGGATTAGCATATATACACACCACACGGTACAGTTGTTTTGCATCTCCAGCCAAGTCTTGGGGGTAGGAAAGAAAAGTTCCGTGTCCTTCAGCTCTAAAGGCGAAAGCCACCACATTCCATGCCACAGAATCAGAAAAATAAAGGATAGCAGATAGAGATAGGGCCCAGAGAGTTAGGCAAACTAAGGTCAGCAAAACTGGAACCACCTAGATTGGTTACAGCTGCATGAAAGAAAAAGAAAAAGCCTGAGTTAAAGCCTGTGGAACTCCAGGTGCGGTGAAAGGAGGGCCCAGAATCAAAGGCATTTTGGTTAATTCTCTTGATTTGACTAAAATGTGCTGTGTAAAATGTCTACAGCTTTAAACATGGTTTTCTTTATTTAATAGGTTGATATAATTGTTTGGTTTTATTTATTAGGTTTTTTTTCCCATTGAGACCAGACTTGTGATTTCATTTGTTAGAGAACTCTTTTTTTTGGTCATTATGTGAATTTTTAAAAATCCATTTTCTTGATACTTTTTGCCTTCATGTAACTCATTTCACCATCCTTCCCCGGATATAACTCTCACAATTAGCTAAGGCATCCTATATAGTTAGTGACCACATTGGACAACACATATAATACTGTATCTTACTAGCCCCCCATTTTTCTTGGGGGGGAAGGTAGGACAATTGGGGTTAAGTGACTTGCCCAAGGTCACATGGCTAGTGTGTGAGTGTGTGTGTGTGTGTGTGTGTGCGTGTGTGTGTGAAGTATGTGAGGCTGGATTTGAACTCAGGTCCTCCTGACTCCAAGACTGGTGCTCTATTCACTACACCACCTAGCCACTCCACTCCCCACTTTTCTACAGAATTTTTTTTTTTGAGAGGCTAAAACAAAATTTACTGAGATCAGGTTAATAAGAAAAAAAAGCAGCAAGAGTGGCATCTTGCTTCCAGACAATCCAAGTCCTCCTGGGAGCTTGGCTGCCCCTCCAAGCCACTTCTCCCCCACTACAGTCCGCCAGAGCCTCTGGCTCCCCAATGCCTCTCCCATACACACCTGGGTTGCCAGCGCTCACCCACCTCTCCTCCTCCATCCAGCTCTGTCACCCATCTAGACCCTGATGGCATCAAATCAGTTCTTTTACACTTCTCTTTTAAATTCAGTTTTCTTTGATTTTTAGTTTCAGATTCTCTCCCTCTCTCCCACTCATTGAGAAGGCAAGGAAAACAAAACCTATTCCAAATGTGTATAGTCATGCACAACATTTTTCAAATTTTAATTTAACTGGATTTAATTCTTTTCTCTCTCCTTCCTCAAGCAGTTTGGTGCCTCAGCTCAGTCTTCCCCTCCGCCCCAGCTGCTGCCCTCCCATACTAAGAGATTTCTCTATGCATGTTGAGATCCCTTCCCACACCAAGGCTCTTCAGTCTCACTCCCATAAGCCCCACACTCACTTACCTCAGCCACACACAGGGCTTACCCTTGATTGCGTCTGGACAAGTGTTCTACCTCTATGATCAAAGTAGCCTAGATTTAGGATTGGGAGAGAATCCATTTTACTGAGGAGGAAACTGAGACTCAGGGAGGGGAAATGATCACTTCAATTAGGCACACAGGCAGGATTTGAACCTAGGTCCAGTAGTACTGTACTGTCCAGATACTGAAATGCCTCTATCAGATAAAGCACTGGACCTAGACTCAGGAAGACCTGAGTTCAAATTCTGCTTTGATATTTACTCACTATGTGACCCTGGGCAAGTCACTGAACCTCTGTTTGCCTCAGTTTCCTCATCCATAAGATGGGATCATAAGCATATCTACTGCCCAGAGTTGTAAGACTCAAAAGAGATAATACTTGTAAAGTACTTTACAACAGGGCTGGGAGGGGCCTTAGGACAGGGGATGTCAGGGCTGGGAGAGACTTTACAACAGGGAATGTCAGGGCTGGGAGGGGCTTAGAACAGGGAATGTCAGGGCTGGGAGGGGCCTTAGAACAGGGAATGTCAGGGCTGGGAGGGGCTTAGAACAGGAAATGTCAGGGCTGGGAGGGGCCTTAGAACATAAGACACAGTCTTAAAGGTGGAAATTAGTGGGATGGCACCCCTGCAATCTGGAAAGTTCACATACAGTGTTATGGTTTGCCCTTTATCCCAGAGAACACCGGATTATTATGGTATTAAGAGAAAAAAATATGTTGATATTATGCAATACTATACATCTATTTCATGCATTTCTGAGTGTCCAAATTTTTTCTGGGTCACCTGGGGGCTTTCATGTGTTGTCTGCAGCTTCCGCAAAATTCCCCCCAAATTCCCATTTAATTTCTCATGTTAACCCGTGCCATACGGAAACCGAGCTAGGGAAAGTTGCAATGTGGAAGGCACAACTGTATCTGGTCCCATTCCATTTTGCAGATCACTCCCAGAGAGGCTGAGGGACTTGTTCATTATTAGTGAGATTGTTAGGAACAGATGGAAACCGAAACTGAGGTCTTCCTTCCCTGACGTCATATGCTTCCCTCCGACCAGATTTAGGTCTTGTTTGGAGGGGCAGAGCCCTGAACCTTGAGCTCTGAGGTGATGAAGCTGGCCTCAGCCTCCCCTAATACTCCGCAGGGAACCATTACTGGTTAGGGTGGGTTTCTAGAGGCCTCTGCTGGGATTGGGTCCATCCTGGCAGGCAGGTCGCTTCCCCTGCCAAGCATTTTTGGGACCACAGGGTGTTTGTTCATAATTTCCTCAGGTATCCCAGCTGGGGAATTTTCCAGAGTGGGAAGGTCATTCTTTAATCTCTTTTCTTTAACAGTGAACACACAGTCTTCACCAGAACCTGACCTTTAGATTAGCTCATTCCAAAACCAAAGTAGGTTTTTCATGGATTTCAAGATCATTGTCAATGAGAGCCGACAGCCCTGGTTCCTGTGCTAAGGATCTTGGACTCCAGACATGGTTCTGAGGTGCCTGGGTTTGGGGGGGAGGGAGGAGGAGATGGAGGGAGTGCCTCTCAGCTGGGCTTCCAGGTTGAACAAGTGGAGCATACCCTCCCCCACCCAATCTTCCCACCAAATTCCCATTGTGACAGTGGATTTGGAGACAAACAAGAAGGACTTCTCAAGGGGGACTGGCCAACTGCATCTTCCTCTAATAAACCAATTTAGCAGGATCATGCTGTCTGGGAAGCTGGCCACTAGATGTCCCTGCAACTCTGTGGCTCAAAAGGTTCCACAGTCAGACTGGTTTACTTACTACAGACAAGTCCTGTGTGGAGCTTACTCAAAGGAGAGAATGTCAGGGCTGGGAGGGGCCTTAGAACAGGGAATGTCAGAACTGGAGGGGCCTGAGAGCAGGGAATGTCAGTACTGGGAAGGAGCCTAGAATAGATAAGGTCAGAGTTGGAAGGGGTCTTAGAACAGGGGATGTCAGAGCTAGGAGGGGCTTCAGTGCTACATATCCAAACTGAATTAATTATGTTTTCACCCCCAAACCCTCCCCTGTACCAAACTTGCCTCATTTTCTTGAATAAGTCTCCGTTTTTCAAGTTTCCAGCTTTAACATTGCTTTCTCTCCTCGTCCCTCTCCCTTACCCCTCATATCCGGTCAGTCGTCAGATCTTTTCATTTTTCCCTCCATAACTTCTCTTGTATCTAACCCTTCCTCTCTACTCACATAGCCACCCCTCAGCTCAGGCCCCCCTCCTTTCTCACCTAGATTATCAGGCTCCCCATCCCACAAGGCTGCTGCCATGATTTTCTTGAAGTCAAAATCTGACCACACCACTCCCACCCCCAGTAGTGTCTCTCTGTTACCTGTAAGAACAAATAGCAGCTCCTCTGTTTAGCTTTTAAATCCCATCACGCCTTTCCAGACTCATCTCTCCTTTACTCTCTAATTGCACCAGACTGAGCTCTGTGCTCCTCTCCCAGAGGTCTCCCTCCAGCATCTCCTCACCCTCCTCCTGGATGCCCTCCTGCCTCCCCTCCCCCTCCCAGGGTCTGCCTCTCAAGCATCACCTTCACCAGGAAGCCTTTCCCAACTCCCCCCAATGCTGTCTCCCTCTCTGCCCAGCTGCCTTATCTTTGTCATATTTGTATCAATCCTAAATATATATATATGTATATATGTTCTGAATATATATTCACACACATACATGCAAACACACATACCTGTCCCTTGATGAAATGTAAACTCCTTGGAAACAGGAATTTAAAAAAATTATTTCTACTTACAACCACAAGCTCTAGCCCAGTGACTGGCACATAATAGGTCCTTAAGAAATATCTGTTGACTGATTGGCTTAACATAAAACATCAGGCCTAGAGACCATTTAGTCAAACTCTTAAGAACATGTAACATGGGGGGCGGCTAGGTGGCGCAGTGAATAGAGCACCGGCCCTGGAGTCAGGAGAACCTGAGTTCAAATCCAGCCTCAGACACTTAACACTTACTAACCATGTGACATTGGGCAAGTCACTTAACCCCAACTGCCCTCCAAAAAGCAAAAACAAAACAAAAAAATAAGAACATGTAATATCAGAATTGGTGGGGACCTCAGAATATGTACCACAGAATGTTCAAGTTAGGAGACACCTGGATATATAGAACCGGAGGCTAGAACTTGCAGAGACCTTGGAGCGTGGAACATGGAATCTAACACTTGGGAGGAACTTTGGAACACAGGCTCCAAGTTTGGGATTGGGGGGATGGTGGGACCCTTGAGAGTAATACAGAAATTGGGAAGGGGACAGGTTTTCTGGGAAAAGTTAACAAGTTCTGTTTGGACATGTTGGGTTGGAGATGTCCATGGAGCATTCAATTTGAAATGTCCAGTAGGCAATTGGTGACATCTAAATGGAGCTCACAAGAGAGACTAGATTTTCTCTGTGTCTATTTCTGTCTCTGTCTCTGTTTCTCTCTCCCTTCCTCTCTCCTCACTCTCCCCCATATTTCTCTCTTTCTCTGTCTCTCTCCCTTCTGTGTGTGTGTCTCTGTCTCTCTGTCTCCTTCCCTCCTCTCTCTTCCTCATTTCTTTGTCTGTCTCTTTCTCCCTTCTCTTTCTGTCTCTGTTTCTGCCTCTCCCTTTCTCTCTCTGTCTCTCTCTCTGCATATACATATATGTATATAAGTACTATGTAGGTGTATGTATATATGCGTATCTATGTGTATGCATACCTATAAGTATATATACGTCCATATATGTGTGTATGGATGTGTGCATATAGATCCTTTAGATCGAGATATGAAGCTCATAAGGGCTGCTAAATTCAGCCAGAGAGATCATGAGCTTAGAGCCTTGGGCTCTACACATGCTTGGGGGACATATATGGGCTGATGTGTTGGTCAATGTGGCTGGACTGCTCCTTTTCTTTGGGATTTTTTTGGCCAAGGACCAGTTGGCTTGGTAGGACTATACTTAGTAATAAAGGCAATGGAAAAACTGAAGATATTAATCAAAATAGATGCAGCCCCAGTTAGTCATCATGGCAAGTGCTACCAGGCAGATTAAGGATGCTGGAAGTAACCATGGCAACTGAACAGACTCACGCAGAATAAACAAGACCCTTGACATTGACCTCGGGATTGAGGACTCTGTACTGGGAAGAGGGGTGACGCAGAGAATCTGTCTTGGTCAATCTGTGTGTAGGAGTGAGGCAGACTGAGCGTCAAAACTGGGAGGGGTATCAGAACAGAGAGTGCCAAAGCTGGGAAGGATGCTGGAACACAGAAGAGAGAATCTCATACCTGGGAGGGATCTTAGAGGAAAGACTAGTACAGGTGTGTGTGTGTGTGTGTGTGTGTGTGTGTGTGTGTGTGTGTGTATGGGGGGAGGGGGAGAGTGGTCGTAAAGAGCTCCTAATCCAATGCTTCCTAACTTGGGGGCCAAAGACCTCTGGGGGTCCATGGAATTATTTCAAGGCCCTCTTTTCCTAATCCATAGGTGAATTTATAAACAAGCAAATATCCCTTCTGTGGGTGGAATAAACGGTATCTTGCCCACATGTGTGTGTCAATATTACATAAGTGACATATTCCTGGTTTTGAATGTGTGTGACTAGTAAAACGTGAATGACCAGCTGACATTCCTATAACCCCCAGGACTCCCAAGAATTTTATAGATATTATCTCTTAGACCAGAGCAGGGGTGGGGGACCTGCAGCCTCAAGGCCACATGTGGCCCTCTAAGTGCTCAAATGCAGTACTTTGACTGACTCCAAACTTCATCAAACAAATTCCATTAATAAAAGGATTTGTTCAGTGAAATTTGAATTCAAAGGGCCACACTTGAGGACCTAGAGGGACACATGTGGCCTAGAGGTCGCTGGTTCCCCACTCCTGAACCAGAGTTTCACAGAATCCCCAACCATGAATTCACTCAGCCTTTTGACAGTTACCTGCGATCCCTCAGATTTGGCCCCAGATCCCAGGAGGATAGAAGAGCCTGGCACAGACCACGGGTAATGAAGAATCAGACATGACCGAGCAACTCAACAACAATGACCCAGTTCTGGGCCTTATCCCCTATCACCCAGCCCTCAGGATAACAGCAAGTTTTGAAGACTTAAAAAAAAATACTGGATTAAAATCATCAGTGAGAATATGAAAGCCATAATAAGGATTCATGCTTCAACACACACAACAATCCCATGAGGCACATCCTACGAGTGTCCTCAACCCCATTTTACAGATGAGAAAAACGGAGTCTCGGGGAGCGTCTCCTGACCAAGGGCTTGAATTCCTCCCCTCACCATTCTTTTCTCAGGCCAGGGCTCTTCCCACCATATACTTTGACATTAAGACTTTCATTAAAAGTTCATTGAAGTTACTTAACCATAAACAATTTGTTGATATTATAGAATTATTGGAATGAAGGGCATAGGGCTGTTTTCTCTCAGCCATGTTGACTGCTCCAAATCTATGGTATCAAATCTGCACTCAAGGTTCAGTCACCTTGAGCAGGAATTCTTAGCCTGGGGGCCATGAATTTCTAAAAAATATTCTCATAACTATGTTTCATTATGATTGATTTTTGTAATTCTGTGCATTTCATTTCGTGCATTTAAAAAAACCATTCTGAGAAGGGTGTACAGGCTTCACAACAAGACCAGAAGGGGACCATGATGCAAAAATGGTCATGAGGAAGGAAATGGGCCATTAGAACCTTAGATACATTTTTAAAAATAGATAATAAAGAGTAATTTTTATTCTTACTCCCACTGAAACCAAGCAACTGCTGAGAAAGAGGGACATATTAGAACATACCTTTTTTGCACATAGCCAGTGTTGGAAGTCATTTGCTTGGGTGTTTATCTTCCTTACTTCTTTCCTTCTTTCCTTTCTCTTTTTCTTCCTTCCTTCCTTCCTTCCTTCCTTCCTTCCTTTCTTCCTTTCTTTCTTTCTTTCTTTCTTTCTTTCTTTCTTTCTTTCTTTCTTTCTTTCTTTCTTTCTTTCTTTCTTCTTTCTTTCTTTCTTTCTTTCTTTCTTTCTTTCCTTCTTCCTTCCTTCTTTCCTTCCTTCCTTCCTTCCTTGCTTCCTTCCTTCCTTCTTCCCTTCCTTCTTTCCTTTCTCTTTCTTTCTTTCTTCCTTCCTTTCTTTTTTTTTTTCAGTGGGGGAGAGAAGGTAGGAGGGCCTGAAAATAGAATTTGAACTTTGATCTTCCAGACACCAGGTTCAGTGCTGTATCCATGGAGCCTTCTAGCTGCTACTTGAGAAACTGAGGAAGGCTTCTAACATGTTGGGTAGATCCCTTATGGTGTACTCATGATAGGACATGGACAGAATCTCACAGGTTGGGCAGACCTGGGTGGGTTGCAATCTGCACTGTTGGAGGGAGTTTCTGAGTCCATGAGATTGCAGCTGTATTTGAGTATTTGAATTAAATCCAAACCTCCTTTCCCATCATTTCCATGTGTTGGTTCTAGTTTTACCCGAAGGCTCTATGGAGGAAATCTAATCTCTTATGACCATGAAAAACTTTTAGATGTTTATCTTTGCTCCTTTATGTTTAAAATCCCCATTCTTTCGGCAGAGCTTCTGACGATACAGTTTTGAGCCCTCTTGCTAACCTGCTGGCTATGAGCCCCTGATGTCAACATTCCTCCTAAATCATGGCTTCCAGAATGAAAAGAAGTATTCCAAAGGTGATCTGACCAACAGGTCAATCAGCCTCTTTCCGGCGCATTGTGGACACTATCCGTGTGAGGCTCTATTGACTCATGTTGAGCTGAAAATCAGTGATCATCAAGTCTACTATGTATTAGATGCTGAAAATATTAATTGAACAAGCAACTTTCACTATACCAGGTGCTAGGAATGAAAAATAAAACCATTCACTGCTCACAGAGCTTCCATCCCAGGATCCTATAAAATACTTTGTTCTTTCTCACAACTTTAAACTAATTCCTACGGTCGCAAATTTGAAGCTGGAAGGAACCTTAGAAGCCATCAGGTCCAACACCCTTATTTACAGTTTAGGAAACTGGGTCACAGAGACTAAGTGATTTGCCCAGGGTTGGAGGCAAGATTTGAACCCAGTCTTCCCAGGTCCAGTGTTCTCTCCACTTCACCATGATGACTGGCACAGACACTGTATAAGAAACTGGGCAAACAAAGGCAAAACAGAGACAGTCCTTTCTCTCAGGGAGCTTACATTCTACCAGGGGGGAAACAACATGCAAAGAGATAAGTACATATAGAGCAAGCTTCCTCCCCAATGGGAAAACTGGAAAACAGTATGGCCGAAAATAGGTATAGACCAGCAGTTCCCAACCTGTGGGTCACAACCCCTTTGAGGGTTGAACGACCTTTTTACAGGGGTCACATAAGTCCATCAGAAAACACATATTTCTAATGGTCTTAGGAACCAAGACACTACTCCTCTGTCCGTCTCCAGGCGGGTCCATCCACATGCAGATATGCCCACATACGAGTAAGGTTGAGAACCACTGGAGACCATCTCATACCCTATACCAAGATAAGGTCAAAATGACTTTGTGATTTACACATAAAAGGTGATGCCATAAGCAAATTAAGAGAGCATGAAATAGTTTATCTGTCAGATTTATGAACAAGGGAAGAATTTAAGACCCAAGAAGATACAGAGATCATTGCAAAATGTAAAATTGACAGTTCTGATAATGTAAAATTAAAAAGCTTTTGCACAAACAAAATCAATGCAACCAACATTATATGGAAAGCAGAAAACCAAGGGGGAAATTCTGCAAGAGGTATCACTTATAAAGGCTTTAATTTCTCATGAAATCTGGTACAGAGAACTGAGTCAAATTCATAAAAACATAAGTCATCCCCCAATCAATAAATGGCTAAAGGTGCGAACAGGCAGTCTTCAGACAAAGAAATCAAAGCTGTCTACAGTCATGTGAAAAAGTGCTCTAAATCACTATCAATTAGAGAGATGCAAATTAAAACAACTCTGAGGCGCCACCTCATGCCTATCAGGTTTGTTAATGTGACAAAACAGGAAAATGTTGGATGTTGGCGAGGATGTGGAAAAACTCGGACACTAATGCACTGCTGGTGGAGTTGTGAACTGATCCAACCACTCTGGAGAACGATTTGGAGCTATGAACAAAGAGGTATAAAACTGTGTATCCCCTCTGTTCTACAATACCACTGCTAGGTCTATATCCCAAAGAAAGAAAGGAAGGAAGGAAAAAGCATCTATTTGTACAAAAATATTTATAACAACTCTTTTTATGGTGGCTAAGAATCGGAGATCGAAGATATGCCCATCAACTGGGGAATGGCTAAACAAGTTGTGGTATATGATTATAATGGAATATTATTTTGCTATAAGAAATGACAAGCAGGATGATTTCAGAAAAATCCAAAAAGACTTACATGAACTGATGCATAGTGAAGTGAACAGAATCAGGAGAACATTGTACACAGTAACAGCAATATTGTTTAATGAAGAGCTGTGAATGAGTTAGCTATGATCCAAGACAATCTCAAAGGACTAATGATGAAGCGTACTATCCACCTCCAAAGAAAGAACTGATATTGTTTGAATATAGACTGAAACATGCCAAATGTATAACCTATATCTGATTGCTTACCATCTCAGGGAGTTGGGAAGAGGGGAGGTGAGGGATAGAATTTGAAATTGAAAGCTTTAAATAAAAATGTCTTTTAAAAAATGAATGTTGAAAACTATCTTTACATGTAATTGGAAAAATGTACAATACTATTTACATAAATGAATAAATATTTTTTGTGAAAAAACCCACAATAAACAAAAATCCTCTAATATAGTGATTGTAACAGACAGTAGGCTTTTTTTTAACAGCAAAATAAACGTGTATTTCCAGTTTAATAATTAGGAACCAACATTCAATCTTGTCTTTAAATTTCATTGCCTTAATTTACATGGTTGCAATAGTTGTATATACAATTTAAGCAATTCTACTTTCTTTGCCCTGTATCAGTTCATACAAGTCTTCCCAACTTTCTCTGAATTCTTCACATTCTTTCGTTAATATGGCACAATAGTGTCACCTTATATTCATGTACTGCAATTCTCTCCTTTATGCCTCATTGATTGGGTACATATTCCATTTGCAGGGTTTTGTTATCACAAATAGTGATGCTATGAATAGTTTGGTCATAAGACACCTTTTTTTCTGTCATTGACCTCCCTGGAGTATCAACCATGATTGGGATCAAAGAGTATGAAAAATTGACTAACTTTTCTGGTATGCCACCATGTTGTTTCCCAGAACGGTTGGAAAATGTCACAATTCCACCAGTAGTGCATTTATTTTCTTATAACTTCTTTTGAAACACTTATTTCCCCGCCCTGTATTTCCCCCATCGTTGCTAATTTGATCAGTCTGTTTCATTCTGGCTTGGGAGGATTTCCCTTCCTTATTTTGAGCTGAAATCTGTCTCTCAAAATCATTCCCAGCTTTGATTGTGTCTTAGAGCCATGGAATTTTAGATTTCATTTAGATTTCAGTTGGAGGAACTGACCAACGAAAGCCAAGTCCTTAGAGCTCAATGCACTTTGCATAGGTGAACTCACTTCCAAGGAAGGGCCCTATCCCCACTTCAGAGGACACATATGTATTCTGACAGTTTCCAGACATCATATGGTTTGAGATGAAAGGTTTTTAATTAGATTAAATCAGCCAGAAATTGAGTGCGCATATGAAAGACTTGAAGGGATAGAAGCTTTCTCTCTTCTGGATAGTCAGCAAGGTAAGAACTGCTGGGGACCCCTCTGGAGGGGTCTTTGGGTCTGGGAGGACCTGAGGCTCTCCCTCTTACCCAGCTGCTAAGGCCATGAATGCAGGGGAGTGCAGACTGCTCTTCTGTATCTATATTGCCTTTTTCTTCCTTCCTTCCTTCCCTCCTTCTTCCCTCCCTTCTTTGTTCTGCCCTCTCTTCTTTCCTTTTTTCTTTCCTTTCTTCTTTTTTCTTTCTTTCTCTCTCTCTCTTTCTCTCCCTCCCTCTCTCCCTTCTTTCTTCCTTCTTTCCTTCCTTTTCTTTCTTCCTTCCTTCCTTCCTTCTTTCCTTCCTTCCTTCCTTCCTTTCTTTCTTTCTTTCTTTCTTTCTTTCTTTCTTTCTTTCTTTCTTTCTTTCTTTCTTTCTTTCTTTCCATGAATAAATAATGGAGAGGAAATAGACCATATTATGACTTTATGAGTTTGGACAGGTTGGACAAGTCACCAGGGGTCTAGTGCCTGGAATCCCAAGTCAGTATCTGCAACAGCTGAGCTGGACCAGGAGCCTGCCCCCAGGAGCTGCCCCACAGCAGAGGCCAGGTGTCCTGATCCTTCAGTGATTAGTCTATCATCTATTAGTCTATTAGTCTATCATGTCTGTCCCCAAAACCCTGATGGGATCAGTACCTAGCTTTGAGATGGGGACCTGTCCTGCTGGTCAGAGTGTAGTGGCCAATAAGTCCCAGAAGGCCCCAGTAGTTCAGGGATCAAGCTCTTCCAGCTGAACCCCGAGAGGGAGCCTCAGTCTCTTCCTTGATCAAAGGGTGACTTTGGGAACTTTGAAAGGTCATAAGATTGGGGCTTCTGGGAGTCTGGCAGTGTCCCTGGAATGGTGGCAGCTGGGCCAGCAGTTTTATCCACATTGAGAGCCGAGGACAAACCAGACCCACTGAGGAAAGGCAGGGAATTGATCATTAATCAATGACATTCTGAAATGGAAGAAGGCATGCCTGGTTCATTGGGTGCTTACTGAGAAAGACCACAACTGGCAGAGGGAAATAAGGCATAATCATACTTTAATAACTGGGGGAGGGGCAAAAAAGCTAATGGGGTAGAGAGGCATAAGATTGGGGGGAGAGGGAATGGAGTACAGGAAGAGCATTGGGTATCAGTCATGGGATCACTGGGAGCATGGGGCAGCATGGAATGGCCCCGATGGAGACAGAGGAGGGCTGGGGGGCAGGGCAGGAGTTTGAGGTCTCATTTTTCTAGGGGACAGACCACCTATATGCTCCCCCTTGGGATTAGTTCATTAACATATCCAAATCAACTCAAAGTTGTCAATGAAACTTTAAAGTTATCATCTTAAAATTATCGGCACTTTTTGGTGTTCTGAGGATGATTGCAACTTGTCCAACCTTTCCCTATTATAGGATCAAAAGTCTTGACAGTAGAGTCTCAACATCTTCCCCGATTCCACATGGATGACCAGAATGTGATTTTTTTATTGATATATACTATAATTTCTAAATTCTGCTCCTTTGATCATTGGGATGGTTCCTACAAGACTTCCAGGTTCCCCTTCCAAATCTCACTTCCTGCTACTGCCGCTTCACCCTGGCTGCTTATAAACTTAGTATACTGTGCAGAAGGGTTGCAGTGGGTGGGGGAGAACAGAGGCCCAGAACAGGATAACAATTTTAACCCTAGCAGCTCCAAAACTCTACAAAGAACCTAACAGAAAACTACACCATGTCCAAGGTGAACTTTTATAAGGAATTCGCTAAGGAGACAAAAGGACTTCCAGCAAAGAGATTTCAGGGCACTGTTGCCCCCTTTGCCACATCCTGGACAATCCTTTAAGGCTAAACTCATTTTTCACTTGCGGAAGGGCAAGGTCTCAGTATGGGAAGAAATGTTTTATACCCGTTGTTCTTACTATGACACCTTAGTAAACATAATATTTCACTGCATAATCAATCCCACTGCATGCATAAACATTGTACCCTGTTTTTCAGTCCAAAAATTGGTTTATAAGCTTGGTATAATTCTGTTCAACACACCGCTTAAAAAGGTAAACACAGCAGCAATGTGTATCCATCAGCGGCATATGGCATACACATTTATCTCCATGGCATCACCATCCATGAGCCTAGAATTCTCAGCACACACACATTGTCAGTATTCAATTTTAATGTACATTCATGAGCATTCTGCGCATCCTAATTCTGTGCCAAGGACAATTTAGTAATAAATGATTTCTAAGTAATACCAGCACAATTTTTTAAAAGCTTCACATAATGGTTGCACCCCACTTTTTTGCAAAAAAATTTTTTGGCATAAAATCTTAATGATTATGTGGTGAAATACAGTACCCATTTCTAAAATCTAATTAAGTTCGATTGACTAAATGATATCAGATAATAACTATTGGAGAAAGTGCCCCAAAAGGGCTCAGGAAGAGTTAAACAGGATTGAAAAAAGACTGCCTTGGTTAGCCAAAAGGCCTAGAAATTTCTGTTTACTAACGCAGAACAAAGAAGAGAACAAGGCAGATGAGGAAATAGTACAATTGGCTATAGGGTTGGCAGCATCATGGCGGTGGGGAATCACGATTGGTTATACCAAGGAAAGCAGGCTCACCCACATGCCCAGCACAACCAGGACCACCCCTCTCTGTTGCAGAGGAATGCTTCGCAGATTTATGGGGAACAGCTGAATCCTGAGGCTGTAGATAGTAAAGCGGGGTTATAGACTCCGTGGCCCCTGGGAACACTATATGACCACCTTTCATTGGGCAAAGATGAGCAGAGATGGAAGCAGGCCAGCTTGGGAGCTCACAAGAGTAACATGCCACTGATGGCATGGAGTTTCTCAGGAGCTGAAGTTACGAAGGAAAACAAGTGTCCTTGGCACAAAGTGGTTTGCAGGTGGCACCGAGGTAACAATTCCCTGAGAATTCGACTGATTTATGAGAACATCGAGCTTCTAAACTCTAGCTTAGAGTTTTTCTTTAATGAAAATTGATAGGACAGGGAGACTAACCTTCTGGCCTCTAACTGGGAGAGAGTAAGAAGGAACTTTCATACTCAGGGGTATCTTTGCTCAGAGACAAAGAGAAGGCTTAGGTTATTATAAAATACAGACTAAGAGTACAGAGTAGGATCAATTACAGAAGGAAACATAAACATAAATATTTATTTGTATATAAATAAAATAAATAAAAAAGAAGACAACAGATCATTATTTCATTTTTACACTGGAGGGGGTCTCATCTACGGGAGAAGGGGGCTGGCATGGTGTGGGCTGTGCCAGGGGGCCAAGGTTGCAGGGGCAGCTCTTGATTTGGGGCCAAATAGAATCAATTGAATGTTTCATATGGTCCAGATGACAACTTTTCAAATACCTGGAAGACATCCACCTTGTCCGCTCTGGAGTGGTCTCTTTTCCAGGCTTATCAGTCCTCACTATGGCATTTGGGGGAGGGTCTTATCTCCCCTCTTAGATTGTAGCTTCACTGAGGGCAGGGATGAGTTAAGGCAGTGGTTCTCAACCTGTGGGTCACGACCCCTTTGGAGGTCCAATGACCCTTTCACAGGGGTTGCCTAAGACCATCAGGAAACACCTATTTCTGATGGTTTTAGGAACCGAGACACTGCTCCTCTATCTGTCTCCAGGTGGGTCTGCCCACATGCAGATATGCCCACATATGAGTATTAAAGGGTCTGCATTAGGAAGGTTGAGAACCACTGGGTTAGGGTCTTTTTTAACCCATAGTGCTTTGTGCTGCATTTTAGACTTAATAGGCCCTCAACTGATGTTTGCTGAATCAATAGCTACTCTATGTTCAGTTCAAGTCAATAAACATTTATTAAGGGCTTACTACATACCGCACACTGTGCTAAGCTCTGGGAATACAAAAAGAGGCAAAAGACAGTCCCTGCCCTCAAGGAGCTTACAATCTAATAGAGGAGACGATAAACAAACAAACACATGCCAAGAAAACTATACACAGGATGAACAGGAAATAATTAACAGAGGAAAGGCGCTGGGATTAAGGGGGTGGGGAAGGTTTCTGCAGAGGGTGGGATTTAAGCTGGGACTTAAAGGAAGCCAGAGTGTCACTAATCAGGGTGAAGGAGGGAGCATTTCGGGCACAGGGAACAGCCAGAGAGATTGTCTGGAGCGTCTTGTTGGCGGACCAGCCAAGAGGCCAGTGTCCCTGCGTCAGGGAGGGGGGAGTAAGGTATAAGAAGACAGGGAAAGTAGAGGGGTCCTAGGTTATGGGGGACTTTGGGGGTCAAACAGCATTGTGTACTTGCACCTGGAGGCCATAGGGAGCCCCTGGAGTTTGTTGAGGAGGGGCGACATGATCAGACCTGCTCTTTAGGAAAATCACTTTGGTGGCTGAATAGAGGGTGGACTGGGGCAGGCAGAGCCCCCAGCAGCTACTGCAGTTGTCCAGGCATGAGGGGATCAGGGCCTGCGCCAGCGTGGGGACAGTGTCAGAGGAGAGAAGGGGATGTATTTGGAAGATGCTGCAAAGGTGAAATCCACAAGCCTTGGCGTCATCTTGGATATGTGGAGGGGGGGGGGGGGAGAGGGGAAAAAGTCAAGGCTGATTCCCAGGTTGGGAGCCTGAGGGACTGGGAGGATGGTGGTGCCCTCTACAGTGATATGGAAGGTAGGAAGGGGAGTGGTTTAGGAGGAAAAAGAACGGGCTCTGTCTGGGACATACTGAGTCTAAGACGCCATTTAAAAGAGAGACCTGTTCTACAACCCATTTAAAACCACAGAGGGACACCCCAATGCCACCTTTTCTTGAATCCTAGAACTTACTATAGGCTTAACTGATTGTCTAGATCAGGGCTCAGGAACCTTTGACCATGAGACCACAGGAGGCTCCCTAGGTCCTCCACACTTGAAGACCTAGGGGGCCTCATGTACCAAAAGACTGAAGGTTCCCCATCCTGGTAGAGGCTGTAAGTGGGTCCAAGGAGAATTTTGGGAAATTATGTCCAGGTCTCAGAAACAAGAACATTGACATGTAAGGGCAGGTCCAGGGGTGGGGATGCAAAGCTATGTCACATCCGGCTCAGTTTACGGAATCCGGGTGTTAAACTTGGAGAAGAGGAAGCAAATATTTGAGAAGCTGCCATCTGGGAGAGGGCTCGGAAGTGTTTACTCTCTTCACTATCTGCCTCCACTCATTTCCATCACAGGATGCCCACTGGTGTCTCTTCCATCTGGCCCCAAGCTGACCCGATGCCTTAGTACTAGGTGGCAGTGGTGGTTGCTGCCGCCGGCCTTGTCACTGCATCGCACCTTCCCATGGTGGCACAGCGCAGAACTGGGGTCCTTGAAATTCTCTGACAGCCAGACCTACCTGACTATTCTCTCTAATAACAAACATTTCATAAGCCCTACTGTGGGTTAGATACTGCAAGGCATTGGAAGTACAAGGAAAAAAGTTCAGTCTTTGCCTTCAATGAGATAATATATTGATACACACATGTGAACATGTACACATACATACACCCATACGTATACATAGACATATGTACATGTATACACACACAAACGTAGACACGTATTTCTCTGTTTAGTTTTTTCAGTTGTGTCCAACATTTTGAGACCTCATTAGGGATTTTCTTGGTAAAGATACTGCAGTGGCTTGCCATTTCCTTCTCCAGCTCATTTGACAGATGAGGAAACTGAGGCAAACAGGGTCCAGTGACTTGGCCAGGGTCCCACAGCTAGTAAGTGTTTGAGGCTGGATTTGAACTCAGGTTTTCCTGACTCCAGGGTTGGCACTCTATCTAGCCACTGAACCCTCTTGCTCCCCTGCTAGTACCTTATCCCACCCCCAATTCCTTACACCAGTTTTGTAGTAGTAGTGATGATAATCATAATAATAAGATATATAGAACTTCGAGGTTTACAAAGCACCATCCCATTTATTATTGTTCTTGAGCTTCATAACAACTCTGTGAGGTAGATGTTATTATTTTACTCATTTTACCAATGAGGAAACTGAGGCAGGCAGAGTTAGTGTATAAGGCAGGATTCAAACAGGGTCTTCCCTGTCCCAAGTCTTTGCTGGGGTGTGGTGGGGGGCAGCTAGGTATTGCAGAGGAGAGAGCACTGAATTTGGAATCAGGAATCAGGAACTCATCCTCCTGAGTTCAAATCCAGCTTCTGACACTTTGCTAGCTGTGGGACCCTGGGCAAGTCACTTCACCCTGTTTGCCTCAGTTTCCTCATCTGTAAAATGGGCTAGAGAACAAAATGGTGAACCTCTAGTATCTCTGCCAAGAAAACTCCAAATGGGGTCACAAAGAGTCAGACATGACTGAACAACAGAAAGGTGGGGAGCAGTGTGGGGAGGGGCTTCTGGGATGGTCAGACGCCCCTCCTGGCCTTGCCTGATGTCACACAATGAAATCGTGGCAGACACCAGCCTACAACTCAGGTCTCTGGGCTCTTGGGCCAGAATTCACTTCTTTGTGCCCTATTATTTAACTTAATTATATGTGTTCCCATATCATGCCTGACTTCTCAATGAGGGTCTCCTTTTTCGGGGCAGGGAGCCTGACTGAGGCTTCTGCTCTGTCTCTAAGGCTCTGGGGTTAGTAGATGTGGGTCAGTCTAGTCCCAACCCTGGAAGTCTTTAAGGAAAGGAGGGATGACCTGGATGACCACTTGTGCAGGATGTTATAGAGGGGATCTGTTCAGCCAGTGTTGGAGTGGAGACAGTGTGGCCCAATGGGCAGTGCACAGACTGTGGAGTCCTGGGACCTGCATTCACTCCAGGATCTGTAGGACCCAAGGTAAAGCACTTACCCCTCCTCAGCCTCAGTTTCTGAATCTGTAATATGTGTTAGGGATGGGGAGGAGAGGGGGGTTGACCTAGATATGCTCTAACTTTCTCTTCCAGCTTGAGAACTCTGATCTTAGGATGTCACCTGTAAAATGAACCCAGACCCTCTAGCTCCAAATCCAGTGGTCTGTCCACCACAACAGGCTGCCCTTCCACCTGAGAGTCTGTGACTCAGTAGAGGGAAGGACCATTTGTGACTGGGCAATTTGGGAAGGCTTCCTGGAGGAGGGAGCATGATATGGGCCTTGAGGGACGGGAAGAAGTTCAGCAGCTGGAGGCAATAACCATAACCAAGCTCACTTCTCAGCAAGACTTCCTAGTTTAGAAAGTAAGAGGAGGAAGTACAATTGATATTAGCTCCATTCTACAGAGCAGGTAAGTAAAGAAAGCATCACCAGAAAATAGGCTCCTAGATCTAGTCTCAGGAGAGGCCTCAGGGCCATCTTGTCATTTTACAGAAGAGTAAACAGTTCTGGGGACATGATATGACTTGTTAAATATAATTTATCTTCTACTTGACATAACTTTGTTGTTGTTTAGTTGTTTCCATCATGTCTGACTCTCCATGACCCCATTCAGGGTTTTCTTGGTAGAGATACTGAAGGGGTTTGCCATGTCCTTCTCCAGCTCATTTTACAGATGAGGAAACTGAGGCAGACAAGGTTAAGTGACTTGCCCAGGGTCACACAGCTAGTAACACACAGACACACAGACACAGACACAGACACACACACACACAGACACACACACACACAGACACACACACACACACACACACACACACACACGGCCAAATGCAAAGGACTCCCAGAGCTCATAAACAAAGCAGAAGAAATATAGGTCATAAACCATTGACAAAATCCTCCTCTCCTCTGGCGAGTCCAGAGCTTACTCACTACAGTTTGTTAGAGAGAGAGAAAGTCAAGGCTCTTTAGATTCAATGTGCCCTCCATTATGCCTTAGAAATAGGAAAGGCTAAATCTGCTGACCTATGCTCAAATCTCACCTCAGAAACCATGATCTTGGGCAAGTCACTTCCCATCTCAGGGCCTCAGTTTCCATATCTGTAAAAAACAGGATTTTATCTGCTGTCCCTTTCTCTCTGAGTTTTTAGCAAAGACTGAGTTCTGCATGCTTTAAAACACCAATGAAATGAAGTCTCATTTTGCTACCACCCCAAAGCCACCTTTATAAGATAAATTCTTTAAATTTGATATTTTATTTTGCCCTAATTACATGTAAAAACAATTTTAACATTCTTTTTTCAGATTCTGAGTTCCAAATTCTCTCCCTCCCCTTCTCCCCTCATTGAAGAGGCTGGCAGTTTGACATAGGTTATACATGTGTAGTCATGCAAAACACAGACAAAAAAAAACCACTAAGAAAAATAAAGTAAAGAAAAAGTGTCTTTGATCTGCATTCAGGTTCCACCAGTTCTTTCTCTGGAGATGGATGGAACCTTTCATCATAAATCCTTCAGAATTGCCTTGGATCATTGTATTGCTGAGAAGAGCAAAGTTATTCATAGGAGATCACCATACAACATTGCTGATACTGTGTACAATGTTCTCCTGGTTCTGCTCATTTTATTTTGCATCAGTTCATACAAGTCTTTCCAGGTTTTTCTGAGAGCATCCTGCTTATCATTTCTTATAGTACAATAGTATTCCATCACAATCATATATAACAACTGTCTTCATAAGATATTAATGTGGAATGAGAGAAAATAATTCACCAGTGAAGACTATTTTTAAATGGATCACTGTGAGGACAAGCCAAGTCAAATATTGGAAGTAAAGTACCCTATACATTCTGCAGGACATTCACACTCTAAGCTCTAAGCTTCATGAGCCAGAAGCACCAAGAACACTGGGGAATTATGTAAAGGGATCCAAGGAGGCCAAGAAAAGGGGCAATCAAGCCAGAATAACAGGGAAGGGAAAGGTCTCCATAACAATATCTGCCTCCCCTTCTCATATTTTCCAGGGCAGCATTTAGATTCTTCTCTGCAAATTCCAATTCTGTGGTCATGCTGGAGAAAGATACAGCAGGTTCACAGCTGCCTTTGACTGAGCAGGGATCAAACAGGGCTCCAGAGTAAATGTTAGCATCCTGGAGGAAGCGACAGGTGCGCTAGCTCCCAGAACAGCCGGCCTGGGGCGGAGTGGCGCACACCTGCATGGGGTGGGCCTGGGAGCTTGAGCACAGTGTGTTTGGGGCTGCCTTCAAAATGACCTTTAAAAACCAACAAAACCCTGAACCTTTGAAGGCTTTTTCCTGCCTTGGCTGTGGGTTGCTGAGCAAAGGATAATGTTTTCTAGCCAATTATCTGTTACTGGGAGATTCTAAATGTCAAGTCAAGGAATCTGAGAATGTCAGAACCAGAAAGAACAGTTGAACATAAAACATAGAATGTCAGAGTTTGAAGGGGCCTCAGAGCAGGGAATGTCAGAGCTGGGAGGGGGGATCTTAGGACAGGGCTAGGAGGGGCCTTAGGCTGGAATAGTTCGCCATTTCCTTCTCCAGCTCTAATTTGGAAACTGAGGGAAAGAGAGTTAAGTGACTTGCCCAGGGTCATACAGCTATTAAGTGCCTGAGGACAGATTTGAACTCAGGGTTTCCTGATTCCAGGTCCAATGTTCTGTCCACTAAGCAACCTAGCTGCCCTAATAGAGAGTAGACACATAACAAATAGTTCTTAAATTACCCCATTTCACAGAGAAGGTAAGTAACCTGGCTATGATCACACAGCTAGTCAGTGTTTGAGGTGAAATTCACATCCAGGTCTTGTAACTGGTAGCCCAAGGTCCTTTCCACCATAGCACAAGCTGTCTCTTCTATATTATCACCTTCTCATAGAAGGGGAAACTGAGTCAGTATGGTGAAAATATTAGCTTTGGTCACATACCAGTAAGCATCAGATCTTAGACTGGAACCTAGGTGTTCCCTCTCCAAATCTTATGAGTTTGCCATTAGATCTGCTGTCTCTCTGGAAGTATTCAGAAAAGGGAGAGACCAGCGTGGACTGGAATATTGCAGGATGGCTTCATGGACAAATCCCACTTACTCTGTGCTTTCAATCCTGAATAGCCCTGGTTGGGCAGAAAGAGCAGTAGAGGCAGTGACATTCCTAGGATGGGGCATAATGGGAAACCAAGGCACCAAGGTAGGCAGCCAGGTGGGCAGCCAGGGGCCCGAGGAGTAGAGTGCCAGGCCTGGAGTCAGGAAAACTCATCCTGAGTTCTATTCAGGCCTCAGACATAGGTTATACATATGTAGTCATGCAAAACACATTTCTGTATAAGTCATGCTGTGTGACCTTGGGCAAGTCACTTCTGTTTTCCTCAGTTTCCTCATCTGTAAAATGAGCTGGAAAGAAAACAGCAAACCTCTTCAGTATCTTTGCCAAGAAAACCCCACTATGAAAGGGATCACAGAGAGCAGAACATGACTGAAATGACTAAAGAACAACACAGCACCAGAGTAGTCATGAGCCTGGTGTTTGCCCATGCTACAACGTTCACTTGATATCACACCATGTTTTGGGAAGGAAAGGTACCCACAGGTGGCCTTGAGTGCCTCGATCAGGAGGGTGAAATCACTGGAGAACATATGAAGAGGATCTGAAGGAATTAAGGATATTAGCTTGGAAAAGGGAAGGTGGAAGGGAGGGAGACATGATGGCTGTTTTCAATTGTTTGGAGGCTTGTCTTACAGAAGAGGGATTAGCTGTGTTCTGCTTGGCCCCTGAGACTGGAACTAGGACCAGACATCACAAGGGGGACAAATTTCACTTTTATACAAGAAAAAACTTCCTAGCAGTCACGAGCCATGCCAAAATGGAATGGGCTGCCTTTGGTGGACACATGTTCCCTCTCCCTGGAATTACTGTACCTTAGCAATTTTGCCTTCTATTATGCCCATGGCCAGCCACACTAGACCACTCCCCGCATCTCTCCAACACATCTCCCACATCCTGGTCCCTCTGTACTCAAGCTTCTTTTCCTTCCATCCATCTCTACCTTCAAGACTCAACCCAAATGGCTCCACCTCCAAGAAGCCTTCCCAGATTCCCTCCCACACCAACTTCACAGAACTGTTTGCCCCACCTTCGTAACCTCGATAACATGTCGCCTCGTACAGTAACCCTTTGTGAACTTGTCTTGTCTCTTCTGAGAGATTACGTGCTACTTTCATCCACATTTGTATCCTCTGTATCATATAGTACGGGGCCTTGAACACAGTAACCACTGTAGAAATATTTGCTGAATGAATGAGTCAAGACCACGGTTTTACCGTAGTGTCTTAGAACCAAGATTCTTCTCCAGGTTGTGCTCCTGACTCTCCACGGGGAGAGTCATAGAAGAGTCAAGTCTAAGCTTCTGGCTCATGAAGCTTAGAGCTTAGAGTGTGAATGTCCTGCAGAATGTATAGGGTACTTTACTTCCAATATTTGACTTGGCTTGTCCTCACAGTGATCCATTTAAAAATAGTCAAGTCAAGAGTCTCTTCAAGCTGGAAGCTCACTCCACCCCTGAAACACCTTTCACATTGGAAGTTCTTCCTACCCTTGCAGACTCTCATTCTGATTGACTTTTATTTTAGGGATGATGCCCAGGTCAACCATGTCTTCATTCCTCGGCAAGCTGCCTTCTTCACTCTTCAAACTTTCTCTATTATGGCCCCTCTCCAGTTACCTTCATCCCTCTTCCTTCTCCAGTTTTTGGCTTCCTTTTATGTTTTATCTTCCCCAATTAGAGTATAAGCTCCTTGAGGGCAAAGACTTTTTTTTGTTAGAATTTGTATTTGCTTCGCACAGTGCCTGGCACATTTTAGGGGCTTAACAGATGCTTGGGTGTTTTTTTTTTAACTTAACTTGAACTAGAAAGGGGCTTAAATCTTTATGTATTAGATTTATGTCTGCCTATTTTATTGGAATAATTAATTGAATAAATTAGGGTTGTTTTTTTTTTTTTTGCTGATTCTCTGTGGTTTCCTAAATAGACCATCATGCCAACTGCTGATTGTAATAACTTTGTCTCCTTTTTGCCAATGCTTTGTGCCTTCAACTTTTCTCTCTTGTCTTATTGCTAATGCTAATATCTCTAGAACTATGTCAGACACTAGAAGGTAGAGAGAACACCCTTGCTTAGCCCCTGTATCGACTGGAATAACTTTTAGCATTTCCCCATTGTCAATAATACAAGCATTTGGTTTTAGATATTTAAAAAGTCCTTAGAGACACATCAGAGACCATCTAATCATCCCATTTTAGAGATAAGAACGAGAGGAATAAAGTGTCTGCAGCTAATTAGATCACTAATTAGCTGACAGAGCTGGAACCAGAAGGCAGGTCTACAGAGACATGTTTGAAGCAGACAAGGCTTTTGGCCTGTAAGTGGAAAGGGTATCTACTCTCCAACAAAGTGAGCACTCACTTAGGTGTACTTGTCAAGCTGTTGGACCTTTGACAGTTGGGAGAGTGCCCAGACCCTGGGGACACTAGCAGGTCTGGCAGGGCCCTCTATTTGCCCAAGGAGTTATGTGTTGGTCCTGCCTCCAAATCTTGATGTTTGTCCAGGAAATGTCACCCAGGCCCCACCAGCCACAGTGTTGACCAAGGGATTGGAACCTTCAAAGAAAGAAACTTATTGTTGGTAGTGCCTTTCAGAGGTCTCACAGCTGGTGGCTTTCCCAAATAGGTGAATGTGTTGTCAGTCACTCTAACAAGCTGGATCAAAAGGCCCACTGTGTGTGGTAATAACAGTAGAAAGGGGTTCCTCACCCCCTAGATTATCAGCCTTGATTTCTGCATTAGCTAGTTTTGCTAAATTGCTTTTTCCACCCTCTCTTTCTTTTTCATTCTTTGTTACAAAAGATATGTCTTCAGGAAGGGGGAAGGAATACATTGACAAATGAAGGTGAAATAAAAAACAAAAAACCCAAAATGAATAAAATAAAAATAAAACAAAATAAAAACAAAGGACACTAAAATGATTTTAAAATGAAAACAGAAACATACACAGAGAAAGAGACACACACACAGAAACAGACACACAGAGAAACAGACACACACACAGAGAAACACACACAGAGAGAAATACACACATACAGAGAAACATACACACACAGAGAAACAGACACACAAAGAGAAACAGACACACACACACACAGGGAAACAGACACACACACAGAGAAACAGACACACACACAGAGAAACAGACACACATACAGAGAAACAGACACACACACAGAGAAACAGACACATACAGAGAAACAGACACACACACACAGAGAAACAGACACACAAAGAAACACACACATACAGAGAAACACACACAGAGAAACAGACACACACACAGAGAAACAGACACAGAGAAAAACACACACACATACAGAAACATACACACACAGAGAAACACACACACACAGAGAAACACACACACAGAGAAACAGACACACACAGAGAAACACATACACAGAGAAACAGACACACACAGAGAAACAAACACACACAGAGGAACACATACACACAGAGAAACAGACACACACACAGAGAAACACACACGCAGAAACACATACAGAGAGAAATACACACATACAGAGAAACACACACACACAGAGAAACAAACACACAGAGAAACACACACACACACAGAGAAGGGATTTCATTAGAATTAGAGGGCAATTAATCATTATTGGAAGATTTCACTGAAGCCACTGATGTCAGGCCTCATCTGTGGCAGATGAGGAGAATGTCATAGCTATTCCAGAATGTCATCTGTCCTCCATTATTGTGTGTTTCAGGCAATATTGCCGGGAACCACCAGTATTTCCAACGTCCTTGGATCAGCATCCATGTTTCTTTGCCTAGGAGCTTGGCAGAAACTAGATAGGAAAAATGTAGAGGAGAATAAAAATGCTGATAATAGACATTCCTATTGTGCTTTTTATATTTGCAAAGCACTTTGCATGTATCATATCCCCAGGAAGTCAACAAGTCTTTATCCAGGACCTACTATGTGCCGGGCACTCTGTTAAGCACTGGACAAGAAAGGCAAAAGAGAGGTCAAGGAGCACACAGGCAAATATCTGTGTACAAACAAGCTGAAGACAGGATAAAATGGAGGTAGCACTGGAGAAGCGGAGAGGCTGATTGGTCTACTGAGAGTCTCAGAGGCAGGATTCAAACCCAGGTCTTCCTGACTCCAGATCTAGCATTGTACCTACTATGTTGTACTCCCTCCCAAAGGTAGCACCATTGTTCCTCACTACGCCAGCTGGATTCATCCACATCTATGGCCTGCATTTTGGGCATTCTCTGCTCCTCCTGGAAAGCAAGACTTCTCCCCATCTCTCTCCCTAGCCTCCAATTTTGATATGTTCAATTCCTATCCCTTCTCAAAGCATTTCCTTCAAATCTCTCCTCCATCAAGGATTCCCTCCCAATGAGAATGATCCTTCCAAAGATCCCAGAGAATCCCAGAATATTGATACATCGTTTTTGTAGTAGTAAAGAAATGGAAACAACATAGACACCTGATGATTGGGGAATGGCTAAATAAAGTGTGGTTAATGGATGCAATAGATTGCTTGATTCATTGGTTGGTAGGTCCTTTGTTCTCAAAAAGGACCAGAATGACATCACTATGCTAGGGTCAAGTTTCAGACATGTGACTTATTATAGCTACACTAAGAAATGATGAGAATGAAAAATTCAGAAAAGCATGAGGCTTGGGTTGTGGGAGTTCAGTCCTTCCTGCATACAAAAGTCTCAGATGAAGATGATAACCAAGTAAACAGAAAAACGTAACTAAACATTGTAATTATGACTCCCAAGCTTGGCCCCAAGAACAATTCTGAAAAAGCACACCCCTCCTGGCATTGCAGAAGTGGGGGACTATGGGTATGGAATAGTGATATACACTATTGTCATATGCAGTTGGTGTGTTGGATGGTTTTGTGGAACTTCTTTTTCACTCTTTTTTAAATTCGTTTTTCAACAGGACAGCTCACCGGGTGGGTGGGAATTGAAGGCAAAATAAAGCAGAAGAAATCAATAAAAATAATGAAATATAATAAAATTAAAATATAATAATATATAAGTATATAATAAAATATAAAGTATTTTCTGTTTTATAAAAAATAAAAAATTTTAAGAATAAAAAATAATCCTTCCTTTCTTCCATATTGACCACTTATTTATGCTTTTTCACTGTGCTTCTCTAGGGGCTGCGAGGTGGCACAGTGAACAGAGTACCAGCCCTGGAGTTAGGAGGATCTGAGTTCAAATCCAGCCTCAGACACTTAACACTAACTAGCTGTGTGACCTTGGGCAAGTCATTTAACACCAATTGCCCTGCCTTCCCTCCTCCAAAAAAAAAAAGGCACTGTGCTTCCCTAGTTCTATTGTTTATTATAGTTACCCCTAAAGTCTCTTTGCCACACTTCCCAGTCTGGCTCCAAACTGCCTGTTACCACATTATTGCCTCTTGGCTCTCCAGGCAGCCATGTTGACGTTCTTGCTGGCCCTCACCCATAGTCCTCCATCTCCCCTCTTGCTGCCTTGTCTCTGGCTGTCCTTAGTCCCAGTGTGCCTTCCTTTCTTACTACTGCCTCTATAAATCCCTTCTTTACATCAAAACTCCACTCAAATGCCCACTTCTACATGGAGCCTTTCCCAACCTGCCCCAGCTGTGACTGTCTCACCCAAACATTAACTTGCATTTACATATTCACTTTGTACCTCCTCTGTCTATATTTCTCCATGTTCATATAGTCCCCTTGAGAGGAAGTTAACTCCTTGAGAGCAGGGATTATTCCATTTTGGTCTCTGAAGTCACTGGACCAGCCCAGTGTCTGCTCAGTCTGATGCTCATTGAATAAAACCAGCATTGTTGAGATGACGCAAAAGTCAGTAAACATCTGAGCAATTGGAAGTTTTCAAAAGGCAAAAAAGGGAGAGTGAATGCTTTCTCTTTGGGGGCAGCAGCACTCTCTGCCCTCCCCCAATCTTCTCGACTGATAATTTTACCTCCTAAATCAGTTTTCTACCAGAGGCTCCTGTTCCTGACCCAGGATATGCAAACAAGGCCAGTTACTGGAACTGGCCTCCTGCATTTCCACAGCAGTCCAAATTCCCAAGAGAACTGGTTGGACTTGAAGAGGCCCTGGCCTGCAGCCAGACTAAGCCACAAGCAAGGCATTTCTTTTTTATCTCTTTATTTCTTCAGCTCCCAAGGATTTCATCTTCTCTCCCTCCCACTGGGCCCCCCACTGAGCAATTTTTAAAAAGTGAAATTGAAAACCCAAAGAGAAAATTCTAGAAACATAAATGCAGAGTTGGTGCCGATGGAATGGATGCCCACATTGGCTATGTCCCAAAATGTATGCTTCCCTCTGCCTTGTGAGGCCTGGACCGCCAAGGCAGGAGATGGGTTAGCTTGGGACCTCTGAAATCATGGTTTATCATTGTATAGATCACAAGCCTAGCATTTCAGAGCTGCCTGGGTTTTCTCCTTCGGGGCTTTGGTGCAAATGAGAGTCAGGTGGAGGAGGCAGGAATAAGCTTAAGGAAGACCAAGGAGGAAATTGGACTGAGTGACAAAGGCCTGTGGTTTCATTGTTAGAGCTTGGGACATATTGGGACGTAGAAAGTGGGGAAGAGTTGGCTCCCTCACTTCGTGACATAGGGAGGTGAACAGGGATGGGTGCAAATGACAAATTAGTCAATCAGGTAGCATTTAATAATGGCCTGCTATGTGCCAGGCCCTAGGAATCTGTGTATGCACACATATACACATACATACATACACATACACATACACATACAGGGTGTCCCTCCATATTTTCAAGAAATGAAATGAATAAAATTTTCAACATTTACTTAATTAGCATAAACGAGATCTCATAGGAAGACATAGGAAATCTCATTAATTAAATAAATTAAATTAACCTCATTAATATGGGAAATATGAGAAATAGTCCCATAAAGCTTTTATTCCATATGAAATTGTCATGGCTAAAATTTATGCTGATTTTTGTATGTATATGCACATGCATACACATACATTCATGCATACATACATACATACATACGTACACAACAAAAGAAAAGAGAGAGAGAGAAATGGAAGGAGGGAGGGGGGCATATATACATCCCCAGGGTGGGGAGGACAGAAGCAACTGGGGAAGGGCCAGAAAGGCTTCACCGAGAGCTGCGTCTTAGGGGTCTTGGGCAATGCTGTGATAAAAGGGCCATATTCACAAACATGAGCTATAGATCCTGAATCAAGCTTTTTCATTGATTTGCACTGATATGTTGCCTGTTTCCTAGTTCCCCCTTCTTCCCTCTTTCAGAGAACTATCCCATATAACAAAGAACAGATTTTTTTTTATTTTTTAAAATTTTATTATAGTTTGCATCATTCATTTCCACAAGATTTTGAGTTACATATTTTCTCCCCCTCTTTCCCCCACCCACTGCCCCAAAACAGCCATCCCAGTGTGTCCCCCCTCCCCCAGTCTATTCTCTCCTATGTCATTTTTCGGTAGGGCAGGATGGATCTCCCAACCGCAGTGCCTGTGTATCTCAAGTTCCAGTTGGATGTAGTCAATAATAATAATAATAATTGCATATATAGATAGATAGATAGATACACATTCATAACATTTGATTATGGAACTCCAGATTCCAGATTCTTTCTCCTCCTCCCTCACCACCCATCCCCACTGGAAGGACAA
>CM053587.1:344650290-344676098 GCA_028646515.1 Pseudochirops corinnae | reverse complement strand
AGCTGACTTTAGTGGGAAGTATCCTTGTGTGCGTTTTGGAGTTCTAGGATTGGTTTAGAGTCCTATTTTATGGGTATTTTGGGGTGGCTATGTGAGAGCTGCGATATGTTGCTGCTGCTACGCCGCCATCTTGGCTCCACCCACAAAGAACATATTTTAAATGGGAAAGGTGAAGAAATGAAAAATACAACAAAACCAACCGATACACGGAAAAACTCTGACGATCTAGGCAGCGTTCCCCAGCAGGGAACCTCTTACCTCTGCAGAGGAGTCGGGGGAGGGGTCTTCTTCACTTCTCTTCTTTGGGGCCATGTTTGTTCTTTGTAACTTTGTAACATTTGCTTCCAACTGTTTGTTGTTCTTTCTGTTTATATCGTGGAGGTCACTGTATACATTGTTTTCTCAGCTCTGGTGACCACCCTGCAAAAGATCACAGAAGTCTTTCCATGCTTTTCTATAGTCAACACAGTTGTCATTTCTTATAACACAGTAATGGGGCAGCTAGGGGGTGCCATAGTGCACAGAGCACTGGGCCTGGAATTCAAATCCAGCCTCAGACACTAGCTGTGTGACCCTGGGCAATTCACTTCATCCTGTTTGCCTCCTTTTCCTCATCTGTAAAACGAGCTAGAGAAGGAAATGGCAAACCCCTGTAGTCTCTCTGCCAAGAAAACCCCAAAAGGGATCAAGAAGAGTCAGGCACAACTGAAAAACACAAATATTCCATGACATTCACATGCCACGATGTGTTTAGCTCTTCTTGAGTTGATAGGCATCTACTTTGTTTTCAGTTCTTCTAAAGCAAACTTTATTTTTATTGCAAGTCATGGCATGGAGAGATTAATTGATAATGATGATACCAACATTTACATAGCACTTACGTGTCAGGCACTATCAATACGATCTCATTTAATCCTCACGACAACCCTGTGAGGTAGGAACCATTATATCTCCATTTGACAGATGAGGAAACTGAGGCAAACAGAGGTTGGGTTGTTTTTTTTTTTAGTGATAGCTAGTAAGTGTCTGAGACTGGATTTGAAGTCAGGTCTGACTCCAGGCACAGCACTTTATCTACTATGTTACCGAGATTTCCCATTTTCAACAACGGCATTTCCTCTGTCAACAGGGTGAACTTGGAATACAAAAAATTTCCTATTGATACACACACAGATATACTACTGAGATATATATATATATACATATATATGCATATACATACATACACTGATATATATGGATATTATTATATATACTGATTTCCTATTGATATATATGTCTGTTTATTATTATATATGCATGTGATATATACACACACAAATATATATATATATATATATATATATATATATATATATACACACACACACACACACATAAATATATGTATATATCAGCAGGACATCAGTAGGTGTACTATATATCAGTATATACGCACACATAGATCAATAGGAAATTAGTATCGTGTGTGTGTGTGTGTGTGTGTGTGTGTGTGTGTGTGTGTGTGTATAGTGTCGGAAGCAGCCAAAATGGAAGGCACTTAATTCAGTCTACCACAAGCTGACCTCAGAAGCTGGGCAGAGACTTACAAATCTGCCACTGGCCTCAGTGGAGCGCAGCAAGGCAATTTTGTTTTGTTCCACAGCTGCATAGCTAGGGAACGAGGGAAGAGTAAAAACCATGGTTAGAGGAGTGACTTCATTTCACACTGAAATTGAGGCAAAGTCTATGGATGGAGTCACTCAGGCCAGGAGAGGGAAGGTATGGGGTCTCCCTTTCTCTTTGCCTCCACAGCTGTTACTGACTTGCTTGCTGTGACCACAAGGGCCTTTCTTTCCCAGAGACTCCAAATAAGCACAGTAACGTGGCCCCCAGGCTGAGGGATCATTGGATCTTGAGGAGGAAGGGACTTTAATGGCTAAGGGTGTATCTGGTACAATGGAAAGAACATTGGCCCAGGTGTTAGAAGATATTGGAAGGTCTTTCTCAGGCCTAACCTTTTTTGACCTCTCTGGTGGTCTTTTCTCAAGTCCCCTTTCCCTCACTTTATATGCTGCATTCGCCCCCGTGGGCCACCCTCTCATCCTGACTTCTCTCTCTCTCTTTCTCTCTCTCTCTCTCTCTCTCTCTCTCTCTCTGTCTGGGTTTTCATGACACTCCTCTCCTACTTCTCTAACCTCTGCCCTCTCCTCGTTCTATTTTGCTGCTTCATCATCACATTCTTTCCCTAACCACGAGGGTCCCTCAAGGCTCCAACCTGGTCCCTTTTCTGTTCTCCCTCTTTACTTTCTCTGGATAACCTCATCAACAATCATGGTTTTAATCGTCACGTCTATGCAAATGACGCCCAGATTGCGTATGTTGTGTTGTGTTAGTTGTGTTGTATTGTATATCTCCAGTCTCGCATCTGAACTCCATTCCTGAATCACCAGTAGCCTGTTGGCCATTTTAAACTGGATGTCTTGGAAACATCTTAAACACAATCTCTCTTAAGCTGAACCCATTATCTTCCCCCTCTGCCCAAACCCTCCCTTCTTCCAAGCTTCCCTATTGCTGTTGCAGGGACCCGCCATCCTTCCAATGTTCCACATTTGCACCTCAGGATTATTCTTGGTTTCTCCCTCTTGTTCATCCCACATACGCAGTCCCTTGCAAATCTTGCTCTCTCTGACTTTGTAACAGCTTCATGAGGCACTCCTGTGCTCACTCTCCACTAAGTTACCGCCTTAGTTCAGATGTTCATCACCTCTTACCTAGATTATTTTAACAGTTTCCTAATTGGTCTCCCAGCCACAAGTCTCTCCCCACTCCTATCCAGCCCACACCCCGTTGCCAAAGTAATTTTACTTACATACAAAACGCTGTGACTCTCCTACTCAATTGACGTGGCTGTTTAAGCCTCTGGCATGAAATAATAAATTCTTCTGCTTAGCTTTTAAAACCTTACACATCCTGGTTCCAGCCTAGCTTTCCAGCCTCATTGGCCATTATTCCCCCTCCTGCACTCTGTGATCCACCCAAACTGTTCTTCTCTCTGCCCCTCACACTAGACACCTCATCACCCATCTCTGTGCCTCTGCATTGGTCATCCCTGTTACCTGGCATGCCCTCCCTCCTTATGATGGCTCTGGAGAGTATCTCTCTTCTGTTAAGAGGCTCAGGCACCATCTTCTACTGGAAGCCTTCCTTGATGCCCCCAACCATTAATATCTTCCTGCTCAAACTACCCAGGATTTAATTATTTGTAGTTAACTATTTCAAGTCCTAACTAAAATCTCACCTTCTCTAGGAAGTCTTTCCTGATCACCCCCCACTTCATTTTAATCCCTTCCCTCTACCCATTATCTCTGATTGATCCTGTCTCTCTAGCTTGTTTGTACCTAACTATCTGCACATAGTCTCCCCTTAGACTGAGCTTCTGGAGGGCAGGGACTGGCTTTTGCCTAATTTTATTTCCTCAGGATTTAGCACAGTGCCTGGCTGGCATATAGCATGTGCTTAACACATATTTATTGAAGATTTATACTTATTCATTTTGCATTTATGTTGAAAATATATGTGTGTATGTATGTGTGTGTGTATGTATGTATGCATGTATGTATGTATGTGTGGCAGCTACATGGTACAGTAAATAGAGCACCAGACCTGAAGTCACTGAGTTCAAATCCAACCTCAGCCACTTACTAGTTATGTGACTCTGAACAAGTCACTTCACCCCTTTTACCTCAGTTTCCTTGTCCATAGAATGAGCTGGAAAAGGAACTGGCCAACCACTCCAGTATCTCTGCCAAGAAAATCCCAAATGGGGTCACGGAGAGTCAGATGTGACTGAACAATTGAACCACCACAAACGTCTCAGGCACTATGCTAAGCACTGAGGACATAAAGAAAGCCCTGCCCTGCTAATCCCTGCTCTCAAGAAGCTTGCAGTTTAATAGGACAAACGTCTCATAAACCACTATGTCCAAGCAAGATATTAACGGGCTAAATCAGAAATAATCGGCAGAAGGAAGGTGCTATTGTGAAGGATTATTGGTAATGGCATCTTGTAGAAGGTTGAGATGGTGATTCTGTGATTCCATGATTAGGGACCTCTAGCCTCTCCCCTGAACTCTGGCCACACTCATCTTTTCCACCACTAGCTCTAGAAACAGTAGACTAAGCAACATGGAAAGGATATGTCAGTATGTCAGTCAATTTCCCTGTGACTCTGAGACCCTCCATCCTTGTGATTCACAATTCAAACCACCCTCTCTAGACACCACTCCCCTCTATGTGGTGTCTAATATAATTTAGAGTCCTTGAAGGGAGAGACTCTCAATTTTGTGTCCTATTGTGTGCCTGGCACATAGTAAGGCCTTAAAAAATGTCTTCCCTCCTCCATTCACAAAGGGCTTCAAGAAGAGGCTGGCTAACCACTGGTCAAGAAGGCTGCAGAGGGACCTCATATGTAGATATGGATTAGACTAGATAGTCCCGGGGGTACTTCCTACTCTGAAATCCTGCAATTAGCAAGCATTTATTGAATGTGCAAAGCATAATAATCCTCGGGAAGAATTCTGCTTGGGAACACTTAGGATATTAATTTATTGTAAAGGTCGTGGCTATGGTTACAGGTCCCTAACCACCTTCGCAATAATGAATAGTCAGATGCAAACCATCAGGAGCAGAATTTCCCATGGTACCCCAGGGTTGCTGTAATTGTACTCCCACTTCCAGATGCTAGAATTGTGCTGTTTGCTGGTCCCGCTATCCTTTCCCCAAGGACACAACCCTTTATATGAGTCAGTAATAGGTTCCAAGTACTGGGTGTCCTAAATGTCACTGCACACACTGTCCCCACACACTTAGGGAGCTGTCTGCAGACTATGCTTTCATTACCCATCTTCACAGATGAAGGGCCTCCCAGAGCTAGCATGCTGGGTTTCCATGGCAACATGCCCACGCAAGCTTTCTGTGTAATAAAGCTAGGGCTAAAATGGATAACCTTGGATCTGGGGCTGATGTTGTTAGGCAGTCATTTCTCAGGAGTGTCCAGCTCTTTCTGGCTCCCTTTTTTGGGGGGGAGGAAGCACTTGGCAGATACTAGACTGGTTTGCCATTTTCTCCTCTGGCTCATTTTACAGATAAGGAAATTGAGGCAAACGAGGTGAAGTGACTTGACCAGGGTCACACGGTTAATAAGTATCTGAGGTCGGATTTGAACTCGGGAAGATGAATCTTCCTGACTCCAAGCCTGGCATTCTATCCCCTGCACCACCTAGCTACCAAGGATTTGGAGGCAGATATTAATAAATATTGGTTCACTCAATGAATATTTATTAAACACTTCCTGTGTGCAAGGTCTGTGCTAAGTGCTGAAATGTGCTTAAATATTTTAATGGGTCTGGGTTTGGCACAGATCACTACCTGTCCTGTGTGACTCTTGTCCCTAACCTCTCAGAAGTCCATCACGGGGCGTCCACCTGAGGTGCCAATGGGAGAAGCAGTCCGACTATCTCTCTCTATCTTACTACCTCACCTCACAGCCAATCCATTTTTCTCCTCCCATCATACATTTCCCCGATGATATCTTTGATCCCGTTCTTCTTCAAAGCTCATGGCTTGTTGTATCGGACCATAGACCCTAGATTGAGAACTGGGAAGAATCTCAGAGGCCATCTGGGCCAACCTCTTGGTTTTACAGAGAAGGAAACTGAGGCCCAGAGGAATTAAGTGACTTGCCCAAGATCGCACAGGCAGTAAAGAGCACAGCTCGGATTTGAACCCAGATCTTTTGACTCCAAACCCCATCTTCTTTACATGGTACATAGTATATAGTACATGAGGTTATAAAGATGAAACCATAGCAATCTCTTGTCATCAAGAACTTTACATTCTACTCTAATGGATGGGCAGTAATCTCTAGAAAAGTCTGACAGAAACTAGAAAGTAACAGAGTCAAAGGAGAGAAAGGAACATGTGAGGCAGAAGGGGAGCAAGGAAGGCTTCACAGGGGAGGTGGCCCTGGAGCTGAGCCCTGAACGAGAGAAGGGCAGGTGTGGGGGCTTGGGACTATAATTCCTGCTGTGAGGGGAGGCTTTGGCTGGCCAGTCGCTTGAGTTCGAGTGTCCTGAGCCAGCGTGAGTCTAAAGTCCACACCAAGGCTTGCACAAATACAGAGATCCCACGGGAAGCGGGGAACACTACAGAAACGGAGGAGTCAGCGTCTATGTGTTGCTGTCAGTGGGGGGAGGCCCATCAGTGGCTGTTGTACTTCCAGTGAGGGCAAAATAGGGAGAGCTGGACTCAAAAAGGGAGGTGGGGGATGGGAAGTACCTGAAAGGCAGAGGTGAGGGGCAAAGTACGGTAAGACAAGGGGGAAGGCAATAAGCATCTACACAGCACCTACTATGTGCTAGGACCGTGCTAAGCACTTCACAAGTGTTCTCACTTGATCCTTTGCTGTTATTATTATGTTATTATGCTAATTTTACATTTGAAGAAACTGAGGCAAGCAGAGATGAAGTGACTTGCCCGTGGTCACACTAAGAGTAAATGTCTGAGACTGGATTCGAACTCAGGTCTTCCTGACCTCAGGCCCGGGGCTCTCTCCACTGTACTGCCATCTGTCAGCTCAGTGCTAGAAGGGCTACAAGTCCTATGTAGCTGGCAGCTAGAGCGTTTAAAGAGGAACAACTTGAAAATGAGGCTGAAAGGGAAGCTTGGAGCTTGGTTGTGACATGCTTGTGAGTTCAACAGCGAAGGCAACTCCGGGTGTGGAAATTCACCCCCGGGGCAGTTGAGTGGGGTAGAAAGGGTGATAGATTCTGAGTTGTCAGAGAACATGAGTGCAAAAATCCTGTTTCTGCTACTCACTGATGGCATGATTCTGGGCAAGCCCTTGAGCCTCTACTTCAGTGGTTCTCAACCTTCCTAATGCCACGACCCTTTAATACTTGTATGTGGGCATATCTGCATGTGGGTGGACCCGCCTGGAGATGGATAGAGGAGCAGTGTCTTGGTTCCTAAGACCATCAGAAACATGCGTTTTCCCATGGTCTTAGGTGACCCCTGTGACCCCTGTGAAAGGGTCATTCAACTCCCAAAAGGGTCGCGACCCACAGGTTGAGAATCACTGCTCCACTTCCTCTTCTATAAAATGAAGGGGCTGGACTTGATGCCTTGAAGGCCCCTATCATCCCTGAAACTCTGGTTCTAACTTATTTCTCCTCTCTGGTTAAGTGTAATTTCTTTCTTTCTAATCCCAGCATCTGGAATAATGCCTGGCATATACTGAATGCTTAATGAATGCTTGCTGATTGATTAATTGATATAGGAAGAGTGAGGAAGAGGGAAGGAATTAAAGGACCCAGGTCATGAGGAGTACTTTCAGAAATACAACAGGTCTTAAAAGGATATAAGCACCATCTCTGGACTCCCTCCTTAACTCCTACCTGCACTGCAAGCCAGATCCCCAGAGGGGAATCTTCCCATCAAGGCTCTGTGGGTCATCCTGAGAGACTGGGATTCATAGAACTATTGTTCAAAAGCCCCCATCTGGTGTGCTCTTCATTATTAATCAACCAGTAGAGCTCTATTATCTTTTAGAAAAGAATTTGCTGAGAAAATATTACAAGATCAGTTACAAAATAATCACCCATTCACCCACCTAGGGCCACACTCTCTCATTGTACACTCAAGTTCCCTAAGGAGAAACTTAAAGTACAAAGGCACATGTGTACAGAACAAATGGGGCCAACAGATACCTCCTCACTCCTGACCCCAAAGTCCTATAATCCCTTTGTGAAGTCCTTATGGATAAATCTCTACTGCACTTGGTGGATCAGTGCCTTTCTAGAGTCTGTAGACAGTGTTTCTCTTCATCATAATGATATTCATCATAAGATCCTGAAAGCTTCTGCTTTCCTTAGGAGACAGTCTTTCCACCTCCATCAACAAGTTCTTCCTCTGAAATAAGCCACTAGCACTCTGTCAGAATCTGCTACTGACTGGTACTGGCTAGCTGACCTTTGATGGTTCTGATGACTCTCCCACTTGCCTGGACAATCTGCTCTTACAATGTTATCTCCCCTAAGATCAAGGGAAAAAAATGCAAAAGAGAGATGGCATGTGTACATGGCCACAAGGCAACTGGGTGGGAGAAGAGCAGTCACATTATCTTCTACCTGACAACTCACAGAATTTCTGTCTCATTGACCCTCCAAAAAGAAGCATGAAGGAACAAAAACATCCACAGAGTCCCTTTTCTGGCTCAGTGCTGGCTTAGTCATTGGTCCTTCTGGCTCCACATCCAATCAGGCAACTTTTCATTACAGCATAATACCAGCCCTTCAGTCATACATGGCTAGAAATAGGCTCCCCAAAGTTCCATGTGTTGCATCAGAACCAGGCAGGGGATATGTTGTCATACTCTGTATAACACTCCAGGAAGAGCAAATCTGAGCATGCTCCAAGGTCTGGGCCCTCACTGGCCAGTTCCCCAATTAGATAACAAGCTCTCTAATTCTGACATGCTAGGGAAAACACTATGGAGTATAATGGCTGGAACGCTGCCTCAAACATACACATACAATGGCCATGTAACCTTTGGGCTGCTTCTCAATTCTCCCAGGTGACTCTCTAAGACTTTGAATCACCTACCATTTGCTGATCTTCACAGGTGAAGGCAGGCCCCTCATTGGAATATCTCTGCACCAATGAAATCACCAGTACAGAACCACAACAAAAGTCCAGAACAGGTCCAAAAGGACATAAACAATCCTGCAAGTCTAACATAATAGAGAATGTGGCTTGTTTCCATATGGCACAAACTCATGTGTTGAATAAGCGACCAGGACTAGGTTTTAATCAACAGCTCACAGTGATCATAGGATCCTAGGACCTTTAGTGCAACCCCTAGGTTTTACAGATGAGGAAACTGAGGCCCATACAGGTGGAGTGACTTGTCCCAGGTCACATTAGTTGTAAATGACTGAGCCCAGATTTCACTTCAGATTCACCACCTCAAAAGCCTCTTCCAACCCCCTCATCAATAAACAATCACAAACAACCAATAATTATGAAACACCATCTATATGCAAGACTTGGTGCTAGGCACTGAGAAAGAAAAAAAAAACCTAAGTAGTTCTTGCCTTCAAGGAGCTTACAATCAATCATCTTACATATAGGTAAACTGAGACCTAGAAACATGATGGAACTTTCCCAAAATCACAGTACTAGTAAGGAGCAGAGCAGGGATTTGAACCCTGGTCTTCTGATGCCACATCCAGCACTACTTCTCCCTGGCACTCAATCAATCAATAGCATTGATCAAGCACCTACTATATTCTAAGCATCAGAGAAAAAGACAAAGATGGAAATAATCTCTCCTTCCAAAGGCCCTACATTCTGGGTATTTTCCCCCACACCTGCCAACCCCCCAGATCTTTGTTTATGAACCATAGCTTCAGCCAAGTCTCCTGCCCCAAATGATGGGATAATGTGAACTCTGTCCTTGGAACCATCCATGGGTCATGGGTTTGTGTACATGGCAAATGTTTGTAGTTCTTTTCTAGGATTATGCCAGGTCACCCGAGTAGTAGAGACCACTGGGAGATAGTGACCAAGACCAATTCATCAGTCAATTAATTAACCTTTTGAAGTCAGAGGGATTGCCAGAATGGCCTGGCACACCTGGAACCCTACCTAGAATTCTGCCTTGTGTCTTGAGAATTTCCCTGTTGGGGGGGTGGGGGTGGTGGCTAGGTGGCGCAGTGAATAGAGCACTGGCCTTGGAGTCAGGAGGACCTGAGTTCAAATCTGGCCTCAGACACTTGACACACTTACTAGCCGTGTGACTTTGGGCGAGTCACTTAATCCCAATTGCCCTCCAAAAAAGCAAAAAAAAAAATTTCCGTATGGGATTATAGATGTATAGTTGAAACAGAGCTTAGATATAATTTTGTCCAATCACTTCATTTTACAGATGGGGACATTAAGGCCCAGGGAGCTTTCCCAAGGTCATATAGGTGGTAACCATTAGAGGTGGGATTTGGACCCCAGAGTCAGTGTTCTTTCTACTGAGCCATGCTGAATCCCTATTTGTAGGAAGATGGCATGTAGCAAGAGCTTAAAGTGTAACTGATGAACTATCTTGTCTTCCATTGGTATCAATGCCAAACACTCTTGGCACTTGATATCAACAAAATAAATACAAGGACAGTTCAGACACTTATTAGCTGGGTGACCTTGGGCAAGTCACTTCATCTTGTTTGCCTCAGTTTCTTTATCTGTAAAATGAACTGGAGAAGGAAATGGCAAACCACTCCAGTATCTTTGCCAAGAAAACCCCAAATGGGGTCACGGAGAGTGAGGCAGGACTGAAACAACTGAACAGCAGTAGTCAAGAGAAGTAAAATAAAACCAAGAACCTGTTGGGTGGAAATATCTAAGCGGAGACTTGGTCAAGAGTGGAACAGGTTTGGTAGGTATGGATGGGGCTCTATCTGTTTGGTAGAGTGCGCATATCTCTGAGATCCCAAAGGCACTAAAGTCTTCAAGTAACCCAATGAGGGTCCGAAAAACTTAAAAAACTGAGCATCTACTTCCACAGAATTCAGACAAGCCTGCTGGCCACTCCCAAGACATTTCATCTCCTGTCTGCCCACCTTTGTAAAGGCTTTTCTTCCATGCCTGAGATGCTCTCCTTTCTGACCCTGCCTACCCCCTTGAACTCTGTTCAAGGTACCACCTACCTTAGGATGTGGCTCCTAGTCCTTCTCCTGACTCACTAGGGCCTCCTCCCTCCAAATTACTCCACATATATTTGTGTTTTATTTTCTATCTATATGTTGTACCCCCCCCCATTAGAATGGAAGCTTCTCGAGGGTAGGGATGGTCTTTTGCCTTTATTTGTACCCCCAGAACCTAATACAACACCTGTCCCATCTGTTGTTGACAGATTGTTTCAGTGGTGTCTTACTCTTTGTGACCCCATTTGGAGTTTCCTTGGCAAAGATACTGGAGTGATTTGCCATTTCCTTCTCCAGCTCATTTTACTGATGAGGAAACTGAGGCCAACAGGGTGACTTGCCCTGGGTCACAGGGCTAGTAAGTGTCTAATGCTGGATTTGAACTCAAGTCTTCCTGACTCCAGGTCGAGGGCTCTAACCACTGAACTACCTAGCTGCCCCTATGTACCCCTACTATGCCTATCCCATAGTAAGCACTTAATGAAAGCTCAATGACTGACTGGTACACGAATATAATGGAATATTCCTGCATAATAAAAAAAATGGTGAATTAGAAGCTTGTGAAAATGTCTATGAATAGATGCAGAGTGAATTAAGCAGAAACAAAAACAATATATATAATTATCACAATGTAAATAGATAACACAAAAGCAAGACAACTCAACCAGTGCCATGACGTGACAACAACTGAGCCTGGCCGCTGAGAAGACATAGGAGAAGACACATCCGCAGAATCTTTGCAGAGGTGGGGAACAATGGGTGTGGATCATTAAATACACCAGACTTTTGGGGGACATGTTGGTTAGTTTGACTGAAATGTTTTATTTTTCCTTCTTTTTTATTCTTTATTATGAAGGATGTCTCGCTGGATGGAAAGGGGAGGAGGCAAACATGGGGAAATGTCAGTAATGTTACAGAGAAGCTCTCGATAACATGCATTTTAAAAAATGAAAATTTTTAAAAGGATTTAATGAGATCCTACCAATAAGATTAATCACTCACATTTCTGCATCATGGTAAGAATTATAAAGCTTTTTCCCCATAACATGACTGTGAACTATGTTAGTGCAAGGTTCTCATTTCCATTTTGCATATGAGAAAACTGAGACTTAGGGGTGCTGGCACAGCTAATGAGTGTCAGAGCTGGAATTCAGACTAAGTGCCAGGCGTTGGGAAAGGTTCTGATGATACAAAGGAAAAAACGGAGCAGTCAGTCCTACAAGAGATTGTGTTTTTGTATGCTTCCTTGTAGCAGAAATAGTGGGATAGGAGTTTGTATCAGTAGGAGCCCCTCCCCTTCCAATCTGTCAGCATTCTTGCCATCACTGTCCACCCAAACCAGGTTTGGTTTCTATTCTGTCCAGGTGGCCATTTGGAACAAAGCAAATACAGGATGTTTATGGAAGAACAATAGCGAGGAGTTGGGAGGTCTGGCTCTTTGCCCCACTCTCCATCAGTTCCAGACTTAACTGGAAATTAAAGGAAAGTTCTAACCAGAGAGGGCCCCCAGATCATCCCCAGCCCCACCCAATGCAGCCAGCCAACGTCACTGTCTCCAAATCTCACGGGATCCTGAGGGGTTAGTTTTCAGAAGCCTCTTGTACAAGCCAGGTCAGGCAAAAAGTGAGAACAGACAAAAAACTCAGTGAGGTTTCTGGAGGCAGTGGTACCAGACTGGGCAAGGGTGAGACTAGCAAGGAGAGAGTTAAGCTCCAAGCTCCAGCTCCTGGGGTGGAGGTGGGGGGCACCTGAGCAAGAGAAATGAAGGAAAGAGAAGAGGGCCCTGTTGACAAGAGATAGCAAAGGACAAAAGTCAGCCCCGATCCTTTGCAACTTTAGAGGCTGCCCCAGATGCCACAAGATGGAAACAAACCCAGTTCTACCAAATCCCCCATCCCCCAGGGCTGAGGAAGGGGAGGAAAGAGGAACCATCCTGTGGAAAGCCAGCTCAGCCCTGCCTGCCCTCCCCTTCTGCAGCTGATAGATCTAAATGCACAAAGCAGTGGGCCCTGATGAGATGGCACTGGGCTGGGGCTCTGGGCCCCAACAAATCCCAGGAGATCCCCTTATCTGAAGAAACCCACAAGCCACTGGCGGTGGGGTGGGGCAGACAGCTCCTCGCCTGCCAGGGAAGCCAGAAGCATGAGGGAGAGACCAGATACTTTACAAACTAATCTTCTCCTCTAGCTGTCCCGCCCTGCTCCACGCCCCAGATCGGATCTACTCTGGCAGCATTTGAGCAGAATCAAAGGAGTGTGAGATTGCTTTGTATCTGAGCATGCAGTCAGAGCTCCAGGAAATGAGGCAACTCCAAAGTCCAGAAACACTCCTCTTCCCTTTTGTCCCTCCCCACCCTTGCCTCTTGCTGTGAACAGCCTTCAAAATCCCCAGCATTTCCTCACACACCAACCATCAGCCTGCTTACAAAATCCATCCCGAAAGAAAACAGAATAGCCTCTCTAGCCCTGTGTGAGGGAAATGACTCGTCCGTTCAGGTAGCTAGAAGGACCAAGTCATTTCCCTCACACCACGCTTAGAGGGGCTACTTCTGCTTCCTTGGCATCAGGAAAGACTTGAGATTGACACCTACTAGCTGTGTGAACCTGGGCGAGTCATTTAATAACCTACCTGCCTCAGTTTCCTCATCTGTAAAATCAGTGGGTTGGACTAGGTGGTGTCTTGGGTTCTTTCTAGATCGAAGTCTGTGATCCATAAATTAGATGTGTGACCTTGGGCAAGTCACTTAATTTAGTTGTCTCACCTGTACAGGATGGACTCAGGGGCCTCTTCCAGGTGTAACTCGGAAGAGAGCTAGACACGCGATGGATGCTATTACTTTCAAAATGATTTAAATGAGTGTGTTGGACAAGCAGGCCTTTGAGGTCCCTTCCAGCTTTAAAGGTTTCAGTCCTATCCTCAATGCCAAGCAAAATTCCTTGCATACAATAGGTGCTAAATAAATGGTAGCTGCTTCATTGATCGACTGATCTGAGTATCAAAGATCCTTTTAGGATCCCGGATTGGAAACTGGAAAGGACTTTGGGGGTCACCTAAGCCCCCTCCTTCATTTTTTATAGATGAGAAACTGAGGCCCAGAGCAATGAAGAATCCAAGGTCACATAGGTGGTAAGTGTCAGAGGTCCTCGGACTGCAGTGCCCACTCTCTGCATTCCCTTTACTTCCAGAGGACAAACAGCAAAAGTTTAGAAATGAAACGTTGGCGTGTGGCCTGTGAGATTCCAAAGCAGTGAGTAGAATGCCATTGGGGGCGCACCCTTGGCTCCTCACCCTCCCCAGGACACTTCCAGAGCTCCCCCTGGGAACGAGGTGGAGAAACAGTTCCCTTTTGGAGTTTTAAAAAAACATCGGACCTCATGGTTGTGAGGACTCCTTCCCCCACGTGGATCTGGAAGCTTTCTGTGCCTTCTCTACAAGGACGTAGAATGCTGAACTTGGACTCTGGGAGACCTGGGTTCTCCCTACGGCACTTACCAGCTGTGTGACTATTGCCAAGTCACTTTACCTTTGTCTCCACTTTCTCGTCTGTAGAATGGGGCTAATAACAGTATAGTGTATAAAGTGCTATAGAAACCTTAAAATCTATGTTGGAGTTAGATTTAAGTTTAGATTTATAGTTAGATGGGATTTTAAAGGCTGTCTAATTCAACCTTCTAATTTTACAGAGAAGGGAAACTGAGGCCCAGGGAGTCTAAATTACTTGCCTGAAAAAAAAAGAAGAGGCAAGATTTGAACCCAGATTCTCTAATTCCAGAAGCAGGGCTCTCTCCACCACATTGTATTATCTTAATAGATGTATCTATTTTCTGTCTTCCTATTCTGGGTGATTGTTGTTCCTGTTTTTCAAAATAAAAAAAACAAACCCTTCCTAGAGATTCTGTCCAACAAGCAGAGTTCAGAGCTGTAGCCCTTCTCACATTTCAGGGGTAGGTCTCAATAGAGCCTTAAGTGTGTTCATATGTTCTCATCTGCTCTCCCTCTACCACAAGGAGCTTTTTCACATTCACAAGATGACCCAGATTCCTGACCCTGTCTTTGACTCTTCATGAGAGTAAATCATCATTGGGAATGTGCTGTAGCCTATGAGTCATTTTCGTCTTAACCATTTCTTTTGTGTCGGGGAAAATAAATAGCTGTCCTATACTTGATGGACAGTGTCCCAAAAGTCTTAATGCTATTTTAAGCTATTGCTTAAAGACTTTTGAGATGCCCTGTCTGGATGCTAGCCTGCTATAGAGAGGCTGGCTCACTTGTGTCCACCAAGGTTCCTCACTTTTCCATAGCCTGATTCCAGGCATTTCTACTAGCTGTCCCCCATTCCTGGAATTCTCTCCTTTTCATTTCCATCTCCCAGTTTCCTTGCCTTTCTTCAAATCCCAGCTAAAATCCCACCTGCTATAGAAAGCCTATCCTGGCCCTGCTTAATGTTAATGCCTTTCCTGAGTTGATTATCTCTAATTTATCTAGTATGCCTCTGGTTTGTGCCTAAGTACAAACATGACGTTTGCATGCTATCTCCTGATAGACTGTGAGTTCCTTGAAAACAGAGATAACTGGGGTTTTTGGTTTTTGCCTTTCTTTGTATCCCCAGAACTTAGTACAATGCCTGGTAGGCGTAGGTCATTAACAAATGCCTGTTAGCTTGACTTAGGGGTTCAGAGTAGGCATTTATCAGAGCCCAGGGAGGTCCCAGGAGCAGAATCCAAGGTTTCATTTTGGGGAGAGGAAGGGGACAGGACTTGAAGAGAATGATAGTGAGGTTCCGAGTGCAGATGGAATGGTTTGGAATGACCTGGAAGTGATTTGGAGCCCTGATTCTAGATAGCAGAAGTTGAAAAATATCTCATCAGAGTCCAGGGACCCAGAGCCAAAGTCCAGGTTCTGGTGGGAGGGGGATGAGGAACATGACTGGAATTAAAAATGAGCTTTGCCTGGAGGTCACTGGAAAAGCATGTTGTGGACAAGAACAGGCTGCGATGCACAACTGACACCAAAGAATCTAATCCAATAAAAATGTATTAAGGGTTCTATGTGCCAGGCACTGTGCTAAACCCTGGGGATACCATTAATCAAAATAAAGGGGGGAGGGGCGGCTAGGTGGCACAGTAAATAGAGCACTGGTCCTGGAGTCAAGAGGACCTGAGTTCAAATCTGGCCTCAGACACTTAGCACTTACTAGTCGTGAGACCTTGGGCAAGTCACTTAACCCCAATTGCCCCCTCTAAAAAGCAAAAAAAAAATTTTTTTTAGATAAAACAAAGTTTGTACCTAACCTCAAGGAGCTTACAATCTAATGGGGGGGGGGGGCGGACAACACAAAAAAGGAAGCAGCAAGAGGGGAAGTGGAAAGCAGGCTATACTCTGCCAGGGAGCATCTTGTTCCGAAGAGTAGAAACCAGGCAGGGAAGCAGATGCAGAGAGGAGAGAGCTGAGTGCAATTTCTACCTTTTATAAAGGAAGGTATTGGGAGGAGTTTGGTGCTCAGCCCTCCAACCAGAGGAAAGAAAAACCTGAGGGAGGCGGAATCAATCAAGGTTTGAGTGAGTAGCATAAAGATGATAGGGTTGGACTCTTGGCAAGAGCCAGAGGTGACAGCCTGTGTGCCCCACTGGTATGCTCTTCAGGTCAGGAGAAAACAAGGAAGGCCCCTGAGCATGATGGGTGGGTGGGTCCTTGGATGAATCCAGTGGGAGGAGAAAGACAAGAATTGTACATAATAAGGCAAGTGTGGATAGGTTGTGTGGAAGCACATTAAAAACCTCCTTTTTAGCTCAACAGAAACAGTTTCTCTGGTCTAAAACTCTTTCCAGGCTTTCCTCTCTTTGAAAATAGGTAAAAGGTGGTAAAGAACAAACAGAAAATCCCAGGAAACAGATCAAGGGTGGAAACCAAGCTTAATTAGATAACTAATTAGATAATAATTAAGATCAGGGCCTGATCCCCAGCCCCAGCTAGGACTGAGACATGACCCACCTGATCGCAGCATTCCCTTTTCTCTCCAGAAAGGATTAAGATATTGATCTAGGGAAGAAGTTCTAGATGATTCCAGAAGAATCTAGGGAGCACCTGAGTAGTGGCTATAATTTGAGAGTTAGCCCCAAACTGTAATACATTATGGCCTTTTCCTTGCTCAAGATTCCTATAAATGTTGCCTCAAATTGTCTTGGGCTGGGGAAAAGTTTGAGAGCTTGGGAGAATGATGTCGTGGTGAGCATTTCTCTCTTCAGGCTAGAAATGCCACTTGGATTTAGAATAGTGATGCTAAATTAATAACAATTATTTCTGGCAGATGTGCCTAAAACTGCAGAAGACTAATAATGATAGTAACCTGTACAGAGTGCCTAGTATGTGCCGGACCCTGTGCTTAAATGCTTTCCAAATGTTAGCTGATCTGACGTTCATAACAACTTGCAAGGTAGATGCTGTTATTATGTAATATCCCCGTATTATGTGGAGGCAAACAGATGAAGTGATTAAGCTGGATTTGAACTTGGGTCTTCTTGACTCCAGGCTTTGTATCCTGGTGGTATGAATATTTTTTCTTTGCCAGTTGCAATCTGAATAGTGGGATGGAACATCCTCCTGGGTGAGATCACACATCCATTTGCCCATCCAAATGTATGATTTTACATTTATTTATTTTTATCAAATTTTATCTCATGATTTTCCTAGACTTTCTAGTGTGACAATCTCATTTTGCCTCCACACACTGCCACCCAATGCTATCCTTCCCAGCTTTTTAAATGTGATTTGCATACCAATGATGTCTTTAACCAAGAAAACTCTAGGCTCATGACCAGCCCCTGGGGCACTTCTCTGGAGACCTCCTTCCAAACCCTCATGCATAACATGTGACCACTCTTTGGCTCTGCTATTCACCCAGTTTCCCATACACCTAATCCAACCATTATTTTAGCCCAAGGCTTGACCTGGGTCAAGTTTGCCAACCCCAGATCCAAATCTCTCCGTATTTTCTGCAAAAATAATGAGGAATTTTGTCAAATGCTCTACCAAACAACTAGACCATCACTACGGCTGCCCCCTAGTCTAGGAACATTGGCCAAAAAACTTTAAAAAGTGGGCGGAATGAAGTTAGTCTGTTCTTAATAAAACCATCCTGACTCTTAGTGATCATTCCTTCTTTCCGCTGGTATTTCAAGAACTTCTTCCATCTGACCCTGCATGTGCAACCCTGGTCTGTCTGCTTCTGACTGACCACTTCGCCTGCCTTACTGTTGAGGGGCTGGCCACATGCACAGGATGAGGAAGTCCCCTTATGGGCTGAGGAACAGGAATGGCTGTCGACTCAGGGGATATTTAAATGAGAAGGACACCACCCTCAGAGACACTGCAAATCACTCTCTCCTCCTGGATATTTTCTTTTTCCTAGGTATTCTCTCCTGCTTCTCCTCCTCCCTCTTTGACTGCTCCTTCTATGTCTCCTTTACTGGCTCCTCCTCCAGATCACACTCTCTAACTGTAGGTATCCCCATGGGGTCTGTCCTGGGGCCTCTTTTCTTCTCCATCTCTGTCTTCTGGCTTTCCTGGCTTCTTTTAAATTCCAATTAAAATCCCATCTTCTAGGGAAGTCTTTCCCAACTCCTCTTAATTCTAGTGTCTTCCCTCTCTGAATTATTCCCTTTTTATCCTGTATGTAACTTGTTCAGACATTTGTTTGCTTGTCATCTCCTGCACTGATGAAGTACAACCCCCTTGAGCTCTCCTTGAATCTTCCCACAGGAGGCATTTGCCTGAGGCCACAAGCCTTTCATTATAGCTCAAATAGGCCCAAATCTCTTTTACTAGCCTAGCCCTCCACTCTCCTGCTACTTCCCATCCTTAATCTCTCTTCACTGGAATCTGACCTCAACTCCTCCTCTAGACCACCCCTAAGTCCTCCCACAACCTTTCTGTATATAAGACCCATCTTGCCTCCATGATGGAGCTGAGAATTATCTAGTGCAGACTCCTTCTGTGTGACGTTCTGGCCTGCTTGTCTAAAACAAATGTCACAGATACTGAGGCTCCTTTAGAGTCTGCCCATTATGGTGACTCTTTAATAAACTTTGCTTTACTTTGACTGAGAGAAGACTTGAGTGGAATTCATTCGGCAGGACCCTGCACATTGGTATTTTGGGATCTCTAGCATCCCTAACCCTTAAACCTCAACACCATTAGAGTGTGAGTTCCTTGAGGGCAGGGGACTGTCTTTTGCCTCTTCTTGTACCCCTAGTGCTTAGCACAGTGCCTGGCACGTAGCAGATGCTTAATAAATATTGATTGATTGACTGACTGACTGGTCTCTTTGCCAACTGAGGATCTTGTCACGTCTATTTTGAGTCATTTCCTATAACGGGTGGGAGACGGTGGCTTTCTTGATCCACTCCTCTGGCTTCCACTGAGCCATCGACAGTTGTCCTGACCTATATCTTGCTGCTGGATTCTGGAGGAGACCGTGGGACCAATGATTTTGCACAACCGTGCCTCATTTAAATCTAATTCACTTGCAAGTCAAGACATCATTGTCCTCATGTCATTGGTTCCCTTACAGGACAAAGGCCAAATAACAACCCTGGCTTCCATGGGGCCATGAGCATGTGATAGCTGAGGCACATTTATTGCCTAGGCAAGCCTGAGCCTCAACTTCAGGCTGTCTCTTCTGTGTTTGTTCTTTTCTGATCTTTAGGTGGATGAGTTTGGAGGTCTGAAAATCCTAAGTCCTTTTGGTTGGACCTGATGGGTGGCCTGAGGAGAAGTCCTCACAAGCTATTCCAAGCACTTCTAGAAAAGAGTTTTACCAGCAAAAGGGCCCAAACTTGGTCGGTTTTGCCAGAAGATGTATCCTGAACCTATTTAGACAGTGCAGAACCAAGGTGAAATATAACAATGCCTCTTTAGGAATCCCCAAGACTGCCTTATCTCCAGTTGAGGTTTAATTGCAAATTTTCCAGGAGAGAGTAACCATAGTTATAAGTTAAAATACTGAATCCTATTTTGAGTTATAATAATGCTCACCATGAATATGTCTCCTTTAGCAATGTGTGTGTATGTGTGTTTATAGAAAATAAATACTGGTCCCAAACTTGATTCACACTATACATTGAATTCCTTCCTATTTTTCCCCTCACCTTGAGGAAACCTGAAACACAACCCAAGCTAAGTTATAAGTCATTTTCTTCCAGAGCGGCATTCCAGGCCACACAATAAGTTGAAACATGTGAGAACAGAAAGCTTAGACTCTGTCTCACTGGAGGCTAGGCTTTCCCCATATTGAACCCAGTAAGGAACATACATATGGGCCTAGAGCAGAGCAGCCCCTTAAGGAGAGGGATTAGGTACAGCATCCCAGGGCTTAAAATCTAGAACAGCTCCTTATTGGTAAAACAAGAATTAAAGTCTAGCTCACCGACCCATAATTTTCTTTTCTTTTCGCTTTTTGGAGGGGCAATTGGGGTTAAGTGACTTGCCCAAAGTCACACAGCTAGTAAGTGTTAAATGTCTGAGGCTGGATTTGAACTCTGGTCCTCCTGACTCCAAGGCCAGTGCTCTATTCACCGTGCCACCTAGCTGCCCCGACTCATAATTTTCAATCCACCCTCTTCCTAGTGTGACTCAGGGCCATGGCCTTTGGGTGCTGCTAAGGCCGATTTGGGGATAAGACTCTGAGGACGTGCTCCTCAATCCTCTGTGATTGTTGGCCTCTGTCTCTCTTGTTTCTGAAGTCTTTGGGTGTCAGAAACAGAGGTTGGAGACAGGTTTTCTGGCTTGTCTCTTTCTCTGAGAGGCGAGCCGGTATTTCTGTGTCCCTTGTCTCAGCCTCTGAGGCTGTGGGGTCCTTATCTCTCTGATCTTTCTAGGTCTCATGCTTATTCTTCCATGTGGCTACCTTTCAGTAGTATCTGCCTTTCATCTTTTTCTTTGCCTTTTGGGCCTCTGTCTCTCTTATCTCTGGGTTTGTGGAGTGATACCTTCTCTGTCCTGTTCCTGGGGGCAGGGTGGTGGTGGTGGCAGGGAAAGCATCTTCAATATCTCTCTGGTCCTTGTGACTTCTCCCTTCCCTTGGTTTCTCTGGACATCTTTTTCTCCTCCTCCCCTTCCTCCTCCTCTTCCTTCCTTCCTCTCTCTCTTTCACCTTCTCTCCCTTCTTTCTTTCTCTCTCTCTCTCTCTCCCTTCTTTCTCTCTCTCTCTCTTTCTCTCCCCCCCTTCCTCTCTCTCTCTCTCTCTCTCTCTCTCTCTCTTTCTCTCCCCCCCTTCCTCTCTCTCTCTCTCTCTCTCATTTTGTGCTATGAAGTAAATGGTGGCTCCCCTGATAGAACGCAACCTCCTTGAGGGCAGGGACTCTCTCACCTCTGGTTTTGTATCCCCAGTGCCTAGGGCACTGCCTGGCACACAGAAGATGCTTAATAAATGCCTTTAGAGCACCTACAGAACAAAAGGATCCATGTTTGCCCACGGGCCCTCATTTCAGGGGTATCCAGTGACACAATCATTTAGAACGTGAGCTCCTCAAGAGAAAAAACTGCTGATTTCTATTTGTAACACCAGTGCTTTGCATAGAGTGGTTGTTCAATCATTTTCAGTGGTGAGTGACTCTTTGTGACCCCCTTTGGGGTTTTCTTGGCAGAGATACTGGTGTGGTTCGCCATTTCCTTCTCTGACTCATTTTACAGATGAGGAAACTGAGGCAGAGCGAAGTAACTTGCCTAGGTTCACACAGCTACTAAGTCGCTGTCTGAGGCTGGATTTGAATTCAGAAAGTTGAGTCTCCCTGCTGGTCTGTGCACAATGTCTTATAGTAAGACATTGATTCACACTATACATTGAATTCCTTCCTATTTTTCCCCACACCTTGAGGAAACCTGAAACACAACCCAAGCTAAGTTATAAGTCATTTTCGTCCAGAGCAGCATTCTAGGCCACACAATAAGTTGAAACATGTAAGAACAGAAAGCTTAGACTCTGTTTCACTGGAGGCTAGGCTTTACCCATATTGAACCCAGTAAGGAACATACATATGGGCCTAGAGCAGAGCAGCCCCTTAAGGAGAGGGATTAGGTACAGCATCCCAGGGCTTAAAATCTAGAATTTTATTGATTGTAGTATTACTTCTTATAGTAAGTGCTCAATAAAGCATTTATTCATTCACTCTGGCCTCCTTGTTCCTTGCTACAGCTCTGGGCCTTTTACTTGGCTCTCTCCTAGGCCTGGAACTCGCCCCCACCTTCTCTCTGCCTCCTGGCTTTCCTGGTTTGCTTCAGGTCTCAGCTGCACTGCCAGTTCCTCCAGGAAGCCTTCCCCAAACCCCCGTCCTAGTGATTATGTCCAGTTTAACCTGCACAGAGTTTGCTGTCTCCTGCTATTAGACTGTGAGCTCCCTGAGGGCAGGGATTGGATTTGGGCTGGGGTTTGGGTTTTGGGGGTTTTTTTGCCTTTCTTTCTATCCCCAGAATTTAGCACAGTGCCTGGCACTTAGTAGGCACCTCGGAAATGTCTGTTGACTAGCAGGAAGCTAATATTCCATTTCTTCCTCTCACGCCACAGTTGAACGCATTTTGAATGATCTGTACTTTTTCTGGTCTGGAAGAAAGGATGAGTTTCCACCCCTCTTATCTAAAGGGTAACATTACCATGGCTTATGTGTATTTGTGTCCACCGATAACTGAGTCGGATTCTTTGTCCTTCCTAAGACATTTTCCAAGGCCCTCTTCTGAAACTGTACAGGGCTGAAACTGAGAGCCCGGGGTCGTACTTCAGCGATTCCTTATTCAAGTACTCAGTCATTTTTTAAAAATCACCATCTGATGCAAGAATTATCTGGGGCCCCTGGAATGGTCTCTGAAAGAGGATCTGAAACTGCTCGAGCTTGGGGAGGGAAGTGCCCTTTCAGAAGAGCAAGAAAAACACAGGCAAATTACACCTTGTGAATGGGACAAAAATTGTTTTGTCTGAAAGAGAAGAAAGGGCTCAAGCATGAAAAGGATTCTCTTGTGAGCCTTCCTGGGGCCAGGGACAGGATTCCTGGGCCTTTGCTCCTTCCACCAGAGGGAATGTGTGCCTCCCCTCAGCCCACCCTGCCCACTTACAGAAATCTCCTGCACCTCTTTCCTCTTCCCTCCCTTCTCTGCTTCCGTCTTGGATTTCCTGGCTACCTGCTATTCTCTTAGAAAGACACCACAAGGAAAAAGAATTGACATTAGAAGACCAGGGCCCAACTAGCTTTTGACATAGACTATTGTCGGGGTGGCTTAAACTCCCCAGCACCCCAGGCAGCTCCCTGAGGCTCTTAGGTTAGAGCTATCTGCACTAGTGGAGGGAGTTTCCGCATCAGGAGTCACCTACTCCAGTAAAACCACCAGGATCACGGGTTTCTAGGTTTAGGGCTGGAAGGGACTTTGGATACCACCTAGTTCAACTCTCTCATTTCAAAATGAGAAACTGAGGCCCAGAGAAGTCAGGTGACTTGATCATGTGGGTCATACAGGTCACACATAACAGACCCAGGATTCAAATCTGGGAATTTGAAGAGTCCACTTACATAGTGGCTAGCACAGTTTCTTGGCTACTGGAGACGATTAGCAGCTATTTCTGGGAATGAACATGCTCCTCGGTAACACAGGGAAGAGAGGGGCTAGACTGTGGGAATTCCAAGCTCCCCTTTCCAGACCACAAACTCTATGCCTGTTGTCATTCAGTCCTGTCTGACTCTCTGTGACCCCGTTTGGGGTTTTCTTGACAAGGATACTGGAGTGGTTTGCCATTTCCTTTTCCAGCTCATTTTACAGATGAGGAAACTGAGGCAGAGTAAATGACTTGCCCAGGGCCACACAGCAAGTATCTAAGGCTGCCTTTGAACTCAGGTCTTCCTGACTCTAGACCTGATGCTCTATCCACTGAGCCACCTGGCTGCCTTAAAACTCTATACCTAGAAGAATATTAATTGACAAAATGATGAGGTCACAGCCCAAAGTCATCCCTTTCTCCAGTGGATGCCTTCTGTAACCAAGCTGAAGATGGAGGTCATACTGAGACAGTTTGTGAGTCAGCAAGCATTGCTAGAGGCACTTACATGCCAGGGCCTCTCTGCTGCTGTCCAGGAGGCCATGGAAGGAACAGCTTTGATTCTTAGCATTGGCCAGTCAGGAGGAAGGAGGAGGTTCTCAGCAGCTGCTCCTGGGCTGCCACCCTGGACAGCCTGGATCCTCACCCTATGGTGATGTCCATCACAGATGACTGACTTCAGCCAGGCATCATGTGCCCAGAGGAAAAGCACCAAAGAACTGGCAGAAGGCCCCGTCCAAATTAAGCAGTGACTTGTCTCTACCCTGTGCCACTCTGCCCAGCTCCTAGCTAGCCTGTGGCCTCCAACACACAGTCCTTAGGACCAGGTCATCACAGAGCCAGGGCTCAAGAGACCTGAGACCATCTAACCTAACCTCCATTTGGTGGGAGGGGGAGAGTCTAGAAATATTTTTTCCTGTCCCAAAGTACTTTTCAGGGCTGGGAGAGTTGGGAGACCATGCAAGGGGAGAGGAGCCAACTGAAAGCATGATGGGCACCCACTACACTAGCCTTGTCTCTAGGTAATAAGGAGTTGCTGTTGACTTTAGTCTGTCTTGTTCTGAATTATGATCTCAATACCCGCCCCTTCCCCAAACCCACCTAAAGCCACCTGCAGGAATACCCTCTTCTATGCCTTGAGGCTTAGGAACAAAAGGAAATCCTGAGTGCCTAGGCACACCCAACTCATCTCCTATAACCCCTTCTGCACTACTCTCCTAGAAGAAAAAACCATTGAAGTTCAGCAGTTTTCAGGTCAAAGGGAAGCGAAGCTGGAACCCAAGTGGCCTCAGCGCTCATTTCTTCCTCTGTCATTATAACACTGTTGACTTTAGGTTGGTGGGGCTTTTAGCCCCTCCAGACAAAGAGGATGTATAACATTCCAGTGCATTTAGAAACCTCATTCCCTTTTTCTGGAAGCTGGGTACCAGTGAGCCTGTAGCCATAAGGTCTGACCCAAACAAGTGGAAAACCAGGAAAATCAGAGGGTGATAAGAGAGCTAGCTGGGGAAAGATTGACACATCACTGAGTTGGGGACGGGGGCAGAGAACAAAGGAAGATGGGAAAATGAGACCTGATCCCTTTAAACATCCAGAGACTAGAGACACAGGACTAAGGCAGGTTCTGAAGGTAGAAAGTGTGATGAATCTGTACTCCTCTCAGCAATGCAGAGGGACCCTCTCACCCACCCACAACTCCCTATCCTGAGTTACTCTGTGTGTCAGAGGTCTTCCTCCTCCAACAATGCCGGCCGACCCTCATCCATCCACATCTCTTGTCCTTCTGGATCTTCCCTTCGATCCTCTACAGGGGACACGCACTGGATTTCAAGAACCTTCCTCTAGAAAGCTTGGCATTTTGTGGGCTATCAATGGCACCCATTGCACAGTGCTTATCTCAATCCTGTAACAGGATAAAGAGGCAGGCATGCCTTATTTACAGTCATTCAGCTTTCCTGAAATCTAATCCAGAGCCACAAAATAAACTTATATAGCTAGCTAGCTTTTATATAATACTTAAAAGTTTGCCAAAACACTTTCCATATATTACTGTATCCCACAACAACTCTGAGGCAAAGGTTATTAAATCCCTACTTTGTGGAGGACGCAATGGATTGAGAGAAACCAAGTATTAGGAGCAGAATTTAAACTCAGGTCTTCTGGATGCCAAGTCCAACACTCCTCAACTTAAAAGCCCTCGTCCAGCTCCCAGGGTTGCTGGGAGCAAAAAGATTTGAAAAGCTCAAATCACTAGAAAAACGGAAGTAATTCTGACTTGTTAACTTGCAACTGGTGTCTGTTTGGTCAAGTGAGTGAAAAGAACAGAAAACCAAAAATAAAAAGACTTTGGGGCAATGAAAGAATAGAGGGCAATGTGAAATATCTCCTTGAAAAAACCACTGACCTGGAAAACAGATCCAGGAGAGACAACTTAAAAATTATTGGACTACCAGAAAGCCATGATCAAAAACAGAACTTAGAAAGCATCTTTCAACAAA
>CM053587.1:344616550-344649790 GCA_028646515.1 Pseudochirops corinnae | reverse complement strand
GGGGGAAGAGGGGGAGAAAATATGTTACTCAAAATCTTGTGGAAATGAATGATGCAAACTATAATAAAATTAAAAAAAAAAAAAAAAGACTTTGGGGCCCCCTAATTTCCACGACCTCTGCTGATGCAGGCAGCAATGTCACTGTGTGTCTGTCCTGTGACACTCCTCTCTGGGAATCCTCCGGAGTAGGTCCCCATCACTGGAGGTCTTCAAGCACCATCAGGATGGACATCTTGAGGGGAAACTATAGAAGGGATTGTAATTCATAAATGGGTTAGACCAGGATCCTGGGGCCCCTTCTACCTCTGCCAGTTAGTAATTCTCCCATCTCTCAGGATTTAGAGACAGAGGGGACCTTAAGGTATATTAATTGGTTCAATCCCCTCTTTTTACAAATGAGCAAACAGGACCAAAGACACTTTACATTAAAAAACAAAACACAAGATGTAGAGGAAGATGAATTTAGGATCAGGAGTGCCTGGGCTGCAATAGGTGTGTAATGAATGTTGACTGATTAACCTGGGCCTGAAACCAGCCTTACCTAACAGCTGTGTCACCTTGGGCAAAGGCGGTACCTACTTTCTGGTCTGTTTATCTGACTGCCTCTCTGAGCTCCAGCTTCCTCATCGGTAATAGAACCTGTAAGTTTGCATCTCATAAGGTTGCTAGCTGTGTGACCTTCACCCTGTCTGCCTCAGTTTCCTCGTCTGTCAGATGAGCTGGAGAAGGAAATGGCAAAGCAGTCCAGTATCCCTGCCAAGAAAACCCTGAAAAGGGGTTAAGAAGAATTGGATACGACAGTAACCCAGTCGTTGTACCTAAAGCATTCTGCACACGTAGAGTAATTAGGGAAATCGTTTTCTTTGTGTGCGCGAGGGTGAGTGGTGCTAGCCATGGGTCTGAGTAGCCCCTAGGTCAGTGCATCACCTTCGGTAACGTGGAGCTCTCCCAGCTCCGGTCCAGCTCGGAATCCTGTGATTGAGGACCCCTCTGGGACTCAGTTTCCGGGGTGGGACTAAATGATTCCTATGGTCTCCAATTAGCTCTCTGATAACATCTTTGGTCTTGTTTCCTTCTCTCTAAAAAAACTTGACCTCCTGGGGCCTCAGTTTCCCCAACTGTAAAAGGACGAAGCCGGACTCCTAAGGTTACTTCGTGCCCTAAGACCTTCTCAGCTCGGACATTCCCCGCGCTCTAGGGGCTGTCACGAGGTAGAACTCCCCCCCCCCCCCCCCCCGCCTTTCTTCCGCCCCGCCCCCTCCCCCGTGCGCGCGGCCGCCAGGTTTTCCCACAGTTGACAGCATTCGCCCCCGCCTCCCTCTCCTTCTTCCCGCCCCCGCGTCGAGCGAAGCCAATCGGCGGCTGGCCGCGCCGTGCGTCACTCTCCTCGGGCCAATGGGCGACGGCCACGACGGTTATACAGACGGGCGGGCGCGGCCGGCCCGTCAGTCGAAACGGCGGCGGTGACGGAGCGCGCCTCTGCTCCGCGCAGGAGACTTCCATCCCTGAGGCTCTGCTGCTCCGCGCTTTCAGCCCCCGGCACGCACCGCTTCCGCACGGCCATGGTGGTGGTGGGCCAGACCCCGGCCGCGCCCAAGGTGCTGCTGCTGTCGTCCGGGAAGCCCCCGGGGCCCGGCGCCGCCCCCGCGCCCGGCCGCGCCCTGCCCCTGGTACTGCCCCCGAGCCCGGAGGCCACGAGCGGGGCCCCGGGCCCCGGCCCCGGCTCCGGCCAGAGCCCTACCCGCAAGCGGCAGCGCCTCACGCACCTGAGCCCGGAGGAGAAGGCACTGCGCAGGTGAGCCCGGGGCCGTGCCTGCGTGGCGCCCGGCGCGGACGGAGGAGGAGAAGGAGGAGGGATCGGGAGGAAGGCTTACCCCTCCCCCTCACCTCCCGGCCACGTCCGCAGGATCTGCGGGTCCGCCGCCGTGTGTGTGTGTGTGTGTGTGTGTGTGTGGTGTGTGCGCGCGCGTCGCCCCCCGGGAAGCCCCCCGACCCCCCCCTCCGAGGGCCCTAGCTCAGGGAGGTTGAGGTGATTCACGGCCCTCGGGTTACCCTTGTCGTCAGTGGCCAGAAAGCCCCGGGCCCCGAGCCTCAGTTTCCCCCTTTGCGGGCCGGCAGAGTCCTTCGGGGGCTGTTACCCCGGGGAAGGGCCCATGGCGAAGCGCGGCCTGGGGAGGGGAAGGCCTTGGGGGGCGGTCTCCGGCCAGCTTCGTGAGGGTCTGTACAAGCCTCTGGGAGTGAGCCCGACCCCCGAACCCACCAGCCTCGCGCTGTGATCGGGACCCCCGGAGGAGCCAGTGACACTTGGATAATTCCTCATTGTGTGTGCCCCAAGCCACTTCTGATTCCCCCACTCCCGTACAGATGTGCAATAAAACACTACCTTCCCCCCTTTTTTGGTCATTAATTTGCACTTATATGCATTTTACCACGGTTCTAATTAATTTGTAACATTATTTCATGCTCCCAAACTTCTGTTTGACTCATTTGAGCATTTCCACATTGACACAGTTCACATTCTTGGGATGGAATAATTTCATTGTGTTAATAGGCTGTTAGTTTGCTTAGCAATGCTCCAGTTATTGGGCTGTTTCTAATTTTTCCTTTCTCTAAATCGCCTGTATAAGTGAATTATGAGTGTTCTGGTTACTGTGTCTGGGGGCGGAGGGCGGGCGGGGGTGGATAATGAAATCCTGAATGAGGAGCACATTTTTTTTTCTGATGCAAGAAATAATGTGTGTGTGCCTAGCATGGTCCCTGAATGATGCAACATAGGAGAAACTTAGTTGAAGGCTTTGTGTAAGTAAGCTGACAGCATACGAAATGGTTCTTTGGATAGGTTAGCAATCGCAGGAAGTGAACTGAGGAATTCATTTGAATTTACTTTTAGTCTTTGGGAGCCTACTCTGAACTCATCTTTGAATGGTAAACAGTTTCCAATCTGTTTGTTAGCTTATCTGTGGCTCTGGTTCAGCAAGTGCCACAGTCTGTCTTTCCAGTGATCCACTCTAAAAAGAGACAATGCCAGCCACCTCTCTGACTGTATGTGAGCAAAAAGCAGGAGATATATTTCTAGTAGAAGTAATATTTGAAAACCTGGTATGATAACTTTGCACCTCAGAGCCAGAGAGAGGAATAATCCCTGGATGTTAAAGACAGATTTTTCCATTCCCAGGAAATTGAAAAACAGAGTAGCAGCACAGACTGCTCGAGACAGGAAGAAAGCCCGAATGAGTGAATTGGAGCAGCAAGTTGTGGATTTGGAAGAAGAGGTGAGAGCCTGAGCCTGAGCCAGAGTGGTAAGGTCCACCTTGGCTCTCTGGTTCTACATGGACACACACACACACACATCTGGTTCCCCCCCCCAAAAAAAACCCACACACACAGTGTTGCTGCTTCCTGAATCAGTCTCCTTGAAACACATTTAATTTAGTTGGTCGCAGTGTATGCTCCATGGGCTCTGAAGTGTTTCTGTGTTATCGGCACCTATTTGACAGGTGCTGTGACCAGGAGATATGATCATGGCGCCGATGACTAAAAATGCTTTAGTAAAAGGTTCGAGCAAACCTCTGCCCTTTCCCTAAAGTGGTTAAGGAGCTTGCCAGCCTCAGGTTTGGTCCACCTGAACATTCCACTGTGCAAACCAACTCTCACAAGTGGTAGCTCCCCATCCTCTCTGAGTGAGGTAGGCAGGTGAGACACAGGGACCAGACTGTCTCTGTGGGTGACTGGTGTGACTCATACCTTCTCTTTGAGTCATGGAGCAGACCCTGAATTGAAACTCCTGGCTGTGAGCACAGTGGAGTGCAGCAGCTTCCAGGGCCAAGTCTCTGCTTGGACCTTGGCAGGTTGACCCCAAGCAAGAGGCCTCTCGTTTTGAGAGGCACTCTGGCAAATGTTTCACTTCTCCATCTTTGGTGGGATCCAGCCCCCCTTTCTGTATATGTAAAGGTGTTCAAAATCAAGGATGTGCCCACACCTCCCCAATTTTTTAAGAGTTGATTGTCTTCTTGTTAAGAGTTTTTCTGATGAAGTTCAGGACCACTGCTCTCTTTGCTGCAAGAGTGCCATATGAAGCAGCCCCTCCAAAAACCAAAGGCCCCAGGTGTGTCACTTATGAACAGTCAATATCTAGAATTAAATCTAGGATCTTGCCTTGAAATTTTTTATCTTGATAACACCTGTTTGGAGCCTTGCTCTGTTGGTCAGTGTCTTCTTAGGGCTTTTAGGAAGAAATAGGCTTTAGAAATATTCCTGTACGGTTACTCAAAATTTTAATTATTTGTGCATGATTTTCCCAAAAGCTCAAGAATTAAGGAAGAAAAGGTCCCTAGGAGCCCAAGTCTATCAGTTTCTCTGGGATAGAGTTCCAGGTACTTTGGTGGTCTCTAATCAGATAGTCATTTCTTTTCCAGAACCAAAAACTTTTGATTGAAAATCAATTTTTGCGTGAGAGAACCCATGGACTTGTGATTGAAAACCAAGAGTTAAGACAGCGCTTGGGGATAGATGCCCTGATAACCAAGGAGGAAACAGAGTCCAAGGTAATGATGCTCTGGTTGTAATAGAACTAGTTCTGAGCTGTGCAGTTGGTGATGCAAGTTTAAATTCAGGGCCACTGAACACAACTGCAAGGAAGTGCATGCTCCCACTATATCCTGGCACTGCAAGTTAGTCACCCTTGGTCACAAGAAGAGAATCCTTCTTATGGTCAAGTTGGCTTATCCAAACCGTCCCTGACCCCCAGCTTCCTGCCTGCTACAGGAGAAGGACCTCTCTCCCATGATTCTAACTGTCACTTGTTTACCTTGTTCTGTGTCTCCTCCCAGGCCAATGATGTCCGGTTGGTGGCCGGGTCTGCTGAGTCCGCAGCACTCAGACTACGTGCACCTCTGCAGCAGGTGCAGGCCCAGTTGTCACCCTTCCCGAACACATCCCTGTGGACTCTGATGGCGTTGACTCTTCAGACTCTGAGGTAAGGATTTGTCCCTCCTTGCTGTCCAATAGCTATTGGTTTGTAAGCTGCCCCACTGAGGTTTGCTGTACCTAACAGAAGAATTCACACACACACACACACACACACACACGCACACACACGCACACACACACCCCTACCCACCAACCTCAGTAGCCAAAAGAAAACTCCCCATTTCAGCGAGAGCACAGCATCGAAATGTATTCCCATAACTTGAGTGATTTGGATGTAAGGGCTGAGTTCTTCAGAGACTTCCAGTTCCATTCCTTTTACATAACTCCTGGCCTGGTGCCACTGAAGGGTACTCTGAATCACATCATAGTTAAATAGTTTTCTACAGCAGAGAATACCTGTCCCCACTGAGGTTCCATTAATGACTTTGTCTCTTCCAGTCTGATATCTTGTTGGGCATTCTGGACAACCTGGACCCAGACGTGTTCTTCAGGTATGTCAGCACAGAGTACTGCCTGGAGGAGCTTAGAGAGGTGGGTGCTGAAGAGCCCGACTCCTTACCAGCCTCCCCTTCTCCTTTGGTGGGGCCCCCATCAGCCAAGCTGGAAGCCATTAATGAACTGATACGGTTTGACCATGTGTACACCAAGCCACTTGTCTTGGAGATTCCCTCAGAAACAGATGGTCAAAGCAGCAGCAGCGTGGTAGTGAAAATTGAGGAAGCTCCCCCTAACCCCCCACCTGAGCCGCTCACGGTATCCATAAAAGAAGAAGCCTTTGAGGATGACTTCATCCCAGAGCTCGGGATCGAGAACCTGATGTCCTCCAGCTACTGCCTCAAGTCTTCTCCCTGCCTGCTGGACGCTTGTAGTGACTCTGGCTACGAGGGTTCTCCTTCCCCTTTCAGTGAGATGTCCTCCCCCCTTGGCACAGGCCACTCTTGGGAGGACACTTTTGCCAATGAACTCTTTCCTCAGTTGATCAGTGTCTAAAATAGTATTGTTCACTTGTCCAAATCACCGTACATGCCCAGTCTGAGGGCAGTGAAAGACCCCAGTGGTGGTGAAGGCTGCTCTGGCACTTTGCTTGAGCACTTTGCTTGAGCAGCTTGAGTATTGTCCCTAGTTAGCTCTTGCAGCCTGAAGCGAGGCTGGTCTCACCTTGAAGTCATTGTTATATCCCACCACTTGAGTCAGATAGGAAGTGAAGGTCTGATTCCTTAGCTTTTTCTCCCCTTCCTGTTTTGCTACATTTTGACTAGTAAAATCCTTTAGTTTGCTTGTCTAAGCAGAGAACATCACTGTCAGGGGTTTGCTTTTCCATTCTGTACAGTCGGATAATGTGAACGCTAGAAGAAATCTTTGTAAAGTTATAGAAATTGACTGTGTAAACACTCGATATTAGGAACTCTCATGTGAGCTTGGCTTTGGGGAGATGCTTTCTCCATTTTATTATTTAAAACTACCTGTGCAATTAAAAAGTGCAATGCCACTCCCTGTCTGATGCTTCCCTAGCAGTCTGGGCCTCAGTTCCAACCGTGTTTCATCTTTTCATATAGTCTGACCCTTGAAAAAAAACCATACTTTCAGCAAGGATTTGTTTTGGTCTGGACTCCTAACTCCATGAAAACCCTTAGGAAGGAATCACTCCCCCTAGCTAGGTCTTTACAGGACTAAGGAGCTTGCTTTGCTCAAAGTCTGTCTGCTGTGTAAGAGACAGGATAGGAGAGGAGGGCTTCCCGACTCTCATAATGCCCAGGCTGCCTCTTTAAAGGGAAAAAAAATCCCTTTTTATTGAACTCCTTTTAGGGCAAAAGTGACCCCTTGATTGAGACAAGTCGACAAGGACTGAGTAAGTTCTCACTGTGTGCTGGGCCCTGTGAGCAGTGAGGTTACAGGCAGAAACATTCAAGGTCTTCACATTGCAGTGGGGGAGGTGCCTTTAACAGTTATGTACACACACACACACACACACACACACACACACACACACATCCAGGTAGGGTAAATATGGGGGGGGGGGGCAGTGAAATCAGGAAAGGCCTTTTGCAAAAGGTGCCTGTCAGAACTTTACCTCTGATCCTAGAGGTGACTGTATGAGGAACAACCACCAGAGTTTACGTTTGGGAGTCAGTGACACGGTCATCCCCGGGGTCACTTTGGCAGCTGAATAGAGCATAGGCCAGAATGGGGAGACAGTGGCAGAGACCGTGATCCACAATGAGGCAATGTTAGTCTAGGCAGAAAGGTCCTGGACAAACAAGTTATGATCCAGAGCCTGCTATGGGCCAGGCACTATGTTAAGGGTTGAATGTACAGAGAGGGATGTAGAAGAAAGATGAGCAGTAGAAAGGACAGGACTTGTCGAGAAACGAGGACACCACGGTGGTGGGCCTGGGTGTGACTGAGGACGGTAGCCTCAACAGTAACAGGGAAGTTGGGCCGAGGGGAGGAGAACGTGGGGGAAGATCTTTTGAGGATGGGATTAAGACGTCCCACGAGCAAAGGGAGTTGAGAGCTCTGGAGAGGGAGGTTAGCACTCAATAGTAACATCTGCTGAAAGTTAATGGAGTCTTTGGGAGCTGATAAGATCACCCAGCACCGCAGTATAGAGAAGGGGGGCCAGCCTCCTGGAGGGTCATCCCAGCATGGCTGATGTGGATGTCAGTCCAATAAAGGACCTGACTGAGGAGAGGTCGGAGGAAGAGGTGCCTCTGATCTCCCTTACTGACATCAACTTTCACAAACAGGTTAACCCGGATCATTTCTCAAGCTTGGTAGCTGAGGGGATGTAAATTACTCTTTATTTAAATCTACCATTCATTTGGCTAAAAGATCAGTGGTATGAGAGGGCGGCATCATTACTGGAGTACACAACGCTGGGCAGGTGCAGTTAGAATCAAGTTCTAGCCTAGACCTTGAGCTGTGTGCGTGACTGCCGGGCGAGTCACTTAAATGTTCCCCTGCCTCAGAGGGTCCTTCATCTGTACAATGGAGGAGGTTAGTCTCTGTGACCCCAGAGTAAATTGATGATAAAGAAATGAGTCCATAGTACTGTAAGGAAAGTGAATGATTAGTCCAAGTCTGCCTTGAGTAAATATTTCAAACAGCTTTCCGAAGAAGGGATAAATACAGCTATTCTTCAATAAACTGCATTTTTCTTTTCCACGAGATCAGAGTTTAGGGTTATTATAAGTTTTATTCTGGAGCAGCTAGGTGGCTGCCTAGGCAGAAAGTGATGAGGGCTTTGCACAGACAGTGAGTGAGTGCCGGGTCTGGACTCAGGAAGATTCATCTTTCTGAATACAAATCTGGCCTCAGACCCTTACTAGCTGTGTGACCCTGTTTGCCTCAGTTTCCTCATCTGTAAAAAAAATAAATGAGCTGGAGAAGGAAATACCGAAGCACTCCAGAATCTTTGTGAAGAAAACCCCAAAAGGGATCACAAAGGATCAGACACAACTGAAAATGACTAAACAACAAAAAAGTTACATTCGTACTTTCCAGCCCTAGAGAACCTTCAAGTGAAGGGGAAAATAACCGTTACCTTTGATGTAGTCTGCCTCATGGGCAATTTTTTTTTAAGAGTACAGATATCAACAAGGAATTAAAATTAAGGTAGTTAAAGTAACGGAAATGGCATTTCCACCTGAGGCCCAGGCAATGGTTGCCTCAAATTCAATTGCATCTGAAATTCCAGAATCTAAAATTCCATTGCTATTGCCAAAACATAGGAGAGGTTGAGGCTGCCCAGGGCTTAGAAGCTCTATTTCTTTTTGTCTCTGAATTTCTCACAATGCCAAAAATGAGATCATTATTGGTTTTCAGAGATTTGCTTGAAATCCTGAACTCTGAGCTCCAGTGTTGGCAACACTCTCTTTAGGAAAAAAAAAAAAATCCTAGTTATTAGGAAAATGATGTAATTTTGAGCCAACATTCAAAAAGAAATGATACTGCCACAGGACAAATTTACACTTTTGAAACATGCAGCTGTGAAGAAGGGCCCCTCTGCCTCATAACACACCATCTCACCCTGCCATGGGCCACACCGTGAGGTTTATTTCCTGCACAGGTGTTTGAGAACCAATATTTACTAAGAATCTGCTAAAGGTTTAAGCATTAGGACACCTGGTGATTTCAAAGTCTGAAACAGAAATACCCAACATTCAAGTGGAACATTAAAATCAGTTTACAACATGGTGTTAAATAAATGCCAATTATACTAATTAACAGAGGTCGGGAGGGAACACTAGACTTTTTTTCTTCAGTTGAGTGAGGGGTTTCCTAATGATTTTTTTATTGGGTGGGGGAGAGAATAAAGCATGACTGGTGAGTGGGAATGCCTTCAATATTTCAAAGAAGGATAAGACTTGCACTATGATTTCACAAGTAGGAGCAATGGGTAGGAGGGTCAAAGGGGTTTCCCTAAAAGTGGGATGGGCAGAAGGTGGCGGGTCAGGCTCCCCCTCCCTAGGAGTGTTCAAGCAAAGGCTGGATGACCACCTTCCTGGTCAGCGGAAGAGGAAATTGGGGCTCAGGTATGGGTTAGATTAGAGGGACTCTTAGGTCCATTGCAACTAGAATAGCATTTCTACAGCACTTTAAACTATTTTATAAGAAAATTGTTTTACTTATTTGATCCTCATGGCCCCTGGGAGGCTGGTGTTCTCATTTTACAGATGGGGAAACTGAGGTAGGCAGCCATTAAGTGGGTTGCCCAGGGTCAGGGTCACACAGCAAGGAAGTGTTTGAGGCCAGATCTGGACTCTGGTCTTCCTGACTCCAAGCCCAGCTCTATCCACTGCACTACCTAGCTACTCATAATAGTAACAAAAATGAAGTGTCTGCCCTCAACAAACAGGCCTTCTACTGGGAAATACATAGTGCTTTGCCAAGGAGGCTGGGAAAGAGAGCAGGAGGTGGCAGCCTCATTAAGCCTCAGAAGGAGCTAGAGATTCTGAGGTGGAGGTGAGGAGGGACATGGCTCTGTCTGTCTCAGAGCCAGGGAATGACTAGTTCTGGGACCACTTTGCCTGGAACATGGGATGAAGGGAAGTCACAGGAAAGGTCAGTCCGGGGCTGGGCAGAAGGCTGTGGCCTTTGGCCAAGCTGCTTGACCTTTCTGAGCCTCTGCTTTATCTGAGGAATGAGGAAATTTAGGGGGCCAGTTTTATATTTTGATAGAACGCACATTCCATCTCAAGATGGGCTCAATTTCATCATCCAAAGTTAGCATCATCTGTTACTTTTCCAAAGGCCTCCTGAGAAGGCTGACCACACCGCCCTCTACTGTCCAGATCCATTAAAAAAACCCTGCAGCATCTCTGATGGTTATCGCAAGGTCTCTGTAACCTGGGCTCTGTGTACTGAACGTTTTTTAAAAATCTGACTACTTTGATGTAATTGGCTTCTCTTGTAATTTTATTCTGCTCACATATAAGATTCTGAGAAGGGGACCATTCAGGCTTACTACCCAGCAGAATTCAGAACAGACACAAAATGACGGAGGTCTCCCCAGATTGAATTCTGCAAGATCGAGGGACACTTTCCTTTTCCTTGAGCCTCAGGGAGACCTTTTCCCACTTGCATATTGCAAATATCCTCTTGTTGGATCCTCATAACAACCCCAAAATAGGTGCTGTTATATACAAGGCAACTCAGAGCTGGGAAGTGAGGCAGGGGTTGTAAAGGGCCAGCCATCCCTGCCAAATCTCGACCAACTGTCACCCCCAGGGCAGGCAAGGCAGCTTAGCTGAGGCAGCAGGGCACCCTGAGGGAGAGAGAGGAGGGAAGATCTTCTCCCTCAGCCTCTGATGGGAAGAGCCCAGGCCCCTCAAATCCCCAGACCTGCTGCTGAACCAGCCCCTATAGCCATTGAGGGTAGAAACCATTGAGGACAGGGGGCCCACCAAGAGAAAGGGGCCTAGGAGTGCTGAAACTGCAACTCCTCCTGAATCCTGCTTCCAGCCCAGTGCTCACAACCACCATCCAGGGAAGCAACAAGTATCGAGGAAGGGCCAGCCATCCCTACCAAATGCCACACACCAGGCAGGCGACACAAGCTGGCTGAATTCAGCAGCAAGGCCCCCTGGAAGGAGATAGGAACAAGTCATTCCAGTACCTAGACCACTACTTCCCCTCAGAACCTTGAACTCAAGCGCCCTGGGAATAGTGACATTAAGAAAAGCTGCCCCTCCACCTGCTTGGTCATTGCCCCTTGGCACCATGGGGCCTCCCAACCATGTGCTCTGTCTCCTTCATTGGAATGGGAGCTCCTTGAGAGTAGGAATCAGTCTGCTTTTCTATTTGTATGCCCAGCGCTTAGCACCTCACTCAACACTTCATTCATTCGTGAGCTCAGGTGCTCCTGACCTCAAGGCCAGCACTCACCACTGTACCACACAGGGACTCCTTGAAAGAGAGCAATGCCACCCAAAGATTAGTGAAATGGAAAAATGAGCAAAGGAAGAAGATAAAGGGGATTATTTGAATTTAGTAAGAAAAGAAATTCCTATGAGTATGTATTAAGTGGGTAAGATATATATAAAAATAGTATTTTTTAAATGGGATCTTTTACTCATTATGGATGGTTTTCTTAAATCTAATAGTTTTTAAAGCAATAGAACTTTTTTTTTCTTTTTGGAGGGGGGAAGGCAGGGCAATTGGGGTTAAGTGACTTGCCCAAGGTCACACAGCTAGTAAGTGCTAAGTGTCTGAGGCTGCATTTGAACTCAGGTCCTCCTGACTCCAGGGCCGGTGCTCTACTCACTGTGCCACCTAGTCACCCCAAGCAATAGAACTTTTAAAGAATCAGTTTTCATCCTTCAGAAATATTTTCCCTGTGAACATAAGGTTTACCACCAACCTAAAAGGAGATTTAAGAGAGGTCCCTTTGTCTGTTTAGTGATGGGAATGTTAGAACCTCAAAGATTCACAAGAGGCCAAGTTTTTCAAAGCTGAAACTAATGACATGGATTAGAGAAATGGGACAGAGCCATCTTAAAGAATCCAAAACACATAAGATTTATTAAAAACTATGACATACAGACAGACCAGATTTTCATTTGAAATAAAACGGCCAACAACTTCCAGTATTTCCCTGGTCGTACATTGTTCTTGTTGCCAGGCCCCAAGTTCCAGAACCCAATGAACAAACTAAGTTTGTGCATCCACATTCATCTGTAATACTTCTCACTTCTCACACACCTTCTAAGGACAGAAAGCAATTCTTTCTTGTCATCAAACAAGTTTGTGAGAATTGGCCTCATTTGTTTTGTAGTAAACAAAAACCCTTCACCTCACATCAGAACTCGAAGAAAATTAACATTGGCTTCGTAGAGATCCCTTTTTCAGGTAAAGTCCCCTCTTCACAATTCCCAAACTCACCGACTCCTGGTCCATGCTGTAGGATCCAGATGAAACAAAACAGACAAGAAACCTCTGAGGCCTTTCAAAAAGCAGAAGCTTGATGCTACAAAAGGGGGAACAAAAAGCCAAGGCAAAATGAGGGCCGAGGGAATGGCTCAGAGGAGTCAGCACCAAAGGGGATGAAGAAGGAACAATGTCTGCTACCAATATATAAGCAAGAGGATGAAAGCCCAAAAAGGAACATGAAATACTTACTTTTCTGCAGAAATAAGCAGGCCTGAGAGTCACAACTATCCCTGACTCCAAGCTCCCCAAGGTGAGGTGAGCCAGGACTGCCGGCACCATCCTCCACAAGCACACTTCTGCCTGACTAGGAGGAGCCGTCACATTTTCTACCCTCCCTCCCAGAGGAGTTAACCTGACTTCTGGGGAGTCTACCAGTTAGTTGTCTTGCTAACCCCTAGACTACTTTGCACTCCACCCATCTTTTCAGCTATATCGCTTACAAGTTGGTCCCAGGAAAGAATGACATTGAGGCTGGACTGAGAAATGTCAACCAGCCTCCAAAAGAGAGGAAGGAGAAGGGGCACATTTCTAAGGGCACTTTACATTCAGCTCCAAGTCCAAGAATAAGAAATGATTAGCTGGTTTCCATCTGGCTTCAATACTGGTTTGAAATGTGAATAGCTTTTTCCTGTATAGACATTAAATAGTTTAAATATTAAACATTACATTAATTTTTTCTGACTATACAGGCAGAAATTGTGAAAGCCAAAGCAACAGAGGCGAGAGCAGAACCAGACCCAGTGGCAGGCTGGCTTTCTCCGAGGCCAGGGACTTTAGCAAGAGCTTCAACAGGGTGAGGGAGCCGAGTTCTAGAACGCACTCTACTGGACACAAAGCGGTTTTTTCCTATCTGAATGATCAGTCTGCTACAAAGGGAGAACCTGGAAGAGTTCTGCTGAGTCAGTTCCAACCACAATGGCATGGAAAGACCCTCGCACAAGATTTTTTGGTAGCCAAGGGACTGAAGACCCAATCCATATGGCATCTCAAGTTAACTGCTACCTGGGCCAGCTCCTCCTGGGAGAACCAGACCCTTGATCTTGACGTCTCCAGGTGCAGACTCAGATGGTTCCCTAATGGCAGGAGAATTATCAAGTGTGAGGTTATTGTAACAGGCAGAGCACCGAGCCCATGGGCTAGTTCTGTATATCTCAACAAGTGCCTTTTGCCAACTGAGAACATCAACTCATCCCTGGGCTTCTATAAATACCTCTGGCTAAAGCAACTGTACTTTTTCAGATGCCATCAACTCTGGATTCAGCGGAATGAAAACATTTTCTCAGGACAGCTTAAAGGATGTCATTCTGTGGCCAAATTCACACGAGCCACACTCTCAATCATCAAAGTTCAACTGAAAGCATTTAGACCATCTGACACCAAGTAGGTTGGATACATCAATGAAACACCAAGCTTTATCAATCAGGTACAGCAAACCAAGGCTGAAGAGCAGCACAAAGTGTCGAGCCTCTTTAGAATGGCAGAGTGCTCCAGTGAGTGGACTCACGCAGTACACACACAAGCTCCCCAACTGCTGGCTCTCTTCTTCACCAAGAGGCTCACGCAAACATTTTACCTTCTTTCCATCAATTCAACAGAAACAGTTATAAACTAAACTCCTTTCTGCCAAGACGGAGTCTGTGTCTTAACAGCCAAACCCTCCTCTCCTGATTTGTTTTCTGAACATCCTCCCAAAGTCTTTTAACATTCAGAAGACGATATGACGGGAAACCCCAACACCCTGACATCCAACTCCTTTAACTCTTTCCCACAGGCAATGATTTGACATTCCCAATTAGCCTCCTAGAAGACTGAAGCTTCCTTGGTAAGATGCTGAATCCGTTAAGAAGCTGCCCAAATCAAGATATTTTTTATAAATCACAGGTAGAGATATCTCCACATTTGATACAACTCTCAAGTCCTTAGGCTATGAGGGCCATACAACCAACAAAGGAGCCTTTGAGCATTTGACTCAAGCTGTAAAAGGGATTTTCTAAAGTTCCATTTCTTCTTCTGTGCAGCTGGTCGTGTCCAGGCTACCATAGAGAGGGATGCCTACTTGTCGGGGCTCAGAGAAGAGCTCAGTCTGTTGGTGGAAGGCAGGGCCAGCTCCCCTGTGCTTACTCTGGTCCCTTCCAGCCTCTTCATAGTTCTTAGCACAAGGTGAAGACTTTGGCTTATCAGGAAGGAGTTCTGGGAGAGGTTTCCAGAGCACCAACTCCATGGAAGGACGGCTCCTAAGAAATGAAAACATAGCTTTTAATGAAAGATTGTGACAAATGGAGTCGCAGGACATGTGCTGATGTTTGCTAACTATGCCTTTAAGCCTGGAAATTGAAATACTTTGAAAGAAGGAATAGTCGGCCATGATAATATATCGAGAAGCATTTTTTAAGCACATGTATGTGCCAGGCAGGATGGGGGCTGGCCTCAAGGAACTGATGTTCTGTCAGGGAAGCCTTATATATGATTGTCAATAGAATAAATATGAAATAAAAACAAGGTGGTAAACTATGAGGTCGTCTTGGGTTGGAGTGACAGGTCAAAGGGTTCAAGAGAGGCTACACAGATGAGGTACCTGCAGAGAGACAGCTCACAAAGGGAATGAGGAGAATGTAAGCTGCTGAAAGAGACCAATGCAGAGGCCTAGTACTTGCCCACTTGGATTTTTAAAAGGCACATTCTAAAGAAGATGGAGAGAAAGGGAGGAAACAGAGAACAAATGCAACAGAGAAGCATGATCCTGCAGGAATAGGCTCATAGCAGTCTTTGGAGCTAAGAACAAGCTAACTCTGGGCAAGGAAAGCCAATGACAAAAAGGATCACTTTTACATTTTCATTTATCTTTAATTTATATAAATTATTTTAATATCACATATATTTTATATGTTGGAAGCAATGATGGCTGACAGCAGAGAGAAGGGTGCTGCTGTTTGTGAACCCATTTGGGGTTTTCTTGGCAAAAATACTCAAGTGGTTTGCCCTTTCCTTCTCCAGCTCATTTTACATATGAGGAAACTGAGGCAAACAGAGTTAAGGGGCTTGTCCAGGGTCACCTTGCTAGTAAGTGTCTGAGGCCAGATTTGAACTCACAAAGATGAGTCTTCTGGACTTGAGGGGGGGGTGCTCTGTGCACTATGGCACCCTCTAGTGGCCCAAGATAGAAGGCAGAGCTACACAATTCCTCCTTTACACCAGAAAGAACAAATCAAGATGCTAACAGGATCTTGGGAGAGCCTTTAGCCGCTGTTCAAGTGTCATGTTCAAGTGACCGGCCCAATGAAGGGACCAGCAGGAGGGAGGGCCAAGCCAGGGTCACTAGTGTCTGAACAAAAGTGCTGTATCTCCACAAAAAGGCAACCCTCCCTCCAAAGGGAAGAGAATTCAGTACACTAGTGACCACTGAGCAGGAGGCAGCACCGATCACAGAGAACCAGGATGAACTATCACCTCACGGCCATGCCAAGCTAACCTTAGTGTCTGTTGATTTTGACTTGGTTCCTAAAGAGGTATAGCAGGGCCCTGAGCAATAGTTAGTAGTTTATCTACATTTTAGGAATGGGCTTGAGAAAGTATTATTTTTATAGAAAAGATGAAGAAATGCAGGCTACATGACACAGCGAAAGGCTTCCATCCCCAAAGCAGCTGGGATCACCTTCACCCGAGGTTTCCAGTAGAGTCCCCAGGACTGCTAGGTCCTGCCCTGGGGGACACTTGTAACAATGACTGGGAATAAAGGTTCAGACAACCTGCACATCAAATTACAGGAGGGACGCCAATGGAAGATCTCAGTTGTCTAGCTAAATCTAACCAGATGAAATGTAAATGGAATAAAAGTAAAGTTCAGCACTTAGATTTAAGTAATCGACAAGATGGGGGAAGAGGCAGCAGTTTGTCTAAAGATCTGCAGCTCAATGTGTGTTAGCTGGATGGCTTGTGCCTGTCCAGGCATCCTTGATGTGAGCTGTCCCCTGTGTGAAGTCAGCATGTGCCTCCAGCAGCTCCTCAATGCTCCCACTCCTTTATCTGAGAAGGGTTACCCAAACCTGTTAGAACTGTGTATAAGAGAAGCCAAGACAATGGAGAAGGCCACCACGAGTTCCACCCAAAAATGTCTCTCCCAAACATAACTAGGAAACACACGAGGCCAAATTCTCATCAGGAAATCCAAGTTGGAAAAAAAAAAATTAAATCACAGCAAGTTATTTTCCCCGTTAAGGTCAGCAGAGGGAGACAGAGAGGTCTGCGGACACCCGTACAGGATTTGGCCAGGAATGCGCTTAGAGAGGGCATTCTGGCACCAGGAGGGCAAAAAGAGTCACAGGGGCTCAGACCTCTGCATGGTGCTGAAACGGGTGCTAACAGGTGGTTCTGCTGCTCACTATCAAGTTCCAAGTGACAGGTCTGGGGTAGACTCAAGAGGGGACCTAGGGCTAGGGAGCTGCTTCCAAGGTGGAGTGACCAGTCACTAGTGCTAGGCCGTGTACTAACAAGAAGCCAGCTCAGAAGCAAACCCAGGAGCAGAGTTGGGTCTCAGTTTAGCTTCCAGCCCAGTTGAAAGCTACAGTGTAATAAATAGGACAAGAATCCCAAACCAAGGAGGAAGCCTGCAGTTCTGTCCCACTGAAGAAACAGAGCTGTCCAGCTGGCTGACAGTGACTGAGGCCAACAAGAATCTAGTGCAACTCTGGAGGGAGCCCACAAGCCTGTTGCTCAGACCCAAACCCAGTAAACCTGCAGAGCTCAGACCAGGGGCAGTGATCAGATTCTGCCCTGAGAATACTGAAAGCTTGCAGGTCCCCAGCCTGAGCTGTCCCTGACTGCCTGGTATAACACAACACTTGATACTCCATGAAAGTAACAGCAGCATCAGGCTAGACCTTCCCTCCAGAACTGTTCAGACCAGGTTCTAACGTAAAGTCTGAAGTCAGAAAATAGGCTGGAAGGATAAGCAAACAAAACAAAAGAATCTTACCATAAAAGGCTATTATGGTGACAGGGATGCTTAAGAAACAAACCCAGAAGAGGAGAATGACTCCAAAACATCTATAAAGCCTCAAAGAAAAACACGGCTTGGACACAAATTCAACTAGAATTCTTGAAAAAGACAAAGGAGTTAAAAGGAATTAAAAATGTGTTTATAAAGAGCTTTAGAGGAAAAAATGGAGGGGGGAATGAGAACTATGGGAGAAATTGGAAAAGGAATTAAAAACTTGGCACAATAGGTACAAAACCTTGCCCAGGCAACACTCTAAAAATCAGAATGGAAAAATTCAAATAATGAGAAGTCATAGTTAGGATCCACAATTGAGCAGCTACCATTATTAAGGAGTAAAGATATAGGTTCATAATCAAGAATAACTTAACCAGAAAAACTGATTAAAATTCTACAGGGGGAAAAAAATGAACCTTAACGGACTTCCAACCTTTCCTAATAAAACTCCTAGAGCTGTGGAGACTCTGTTTAGTGCAAACATAGGAATCAAGAGAAACATAAAAAGGTAAACTTGAACAAAGAGTAAAGGAGGATAAACTGCTTATGTTCTCGTATGAGCAGATAACACGTGTCAGAGGTCATATAGAGTCTATTTAGACAGAAGACAGGGAATAGTTCTGGTAGACCTTAATCTTAAAAGAAGGGAAAAGGAGAGGAAAGGGAAAATCATCTTGAAGGATTTGTGTACAAATACATTTATGTCCAAATAGTCTATATGAACGGGAGTGGTTGACACCTGAACCTCATCTTTACCTAAACAGGTCAAAAAAGGCAAGAGTACACACACACATGTACGTACACACACACAGACATGAATGCACAAGCGTGTGTGCACACTCTTAAAGGGAAGATGAATTAAGGGAGGACTTAGTCTTAATCAAAACAAATTCTAAGGATATTTATAGCTCTTTATGAGGTGGCAAAGAACGGGAATCTGAGGGGGTGTCCATTAGGAAATGGCTGAGCAAGTTATAGTATACAAGAGATAGTTTCAGAGAAACCTTGGAAGACCTGTATGAACTGATGCAGAGGGAAGTGAGCAGAACCAGAATGCATAAAACAGTAACAGTATTGTAAAGACAAGCAACTTTGAAGGACTTAAGATTTCTGATCAATGTAATTACTGATGATTCTGGAGAACTAATCATGAAATATATTGCCCACCTCCTTATAGAGAAATGAGACACTCAGAGAACAGAATGAGACATATTTTGGGAGAGATGTGGTCAATGCCAAAATTTGTTTTGCCTGACTAGTATACGTTCACAACAAAGGTTTTATTTTTCATTCTTTTTCAATGATGGTGGAGGGATTGCTGATTGAAAAAAATTTAATTTAAAAAATTATCTCTGCACAAGACATAAAGGAGGTAAAGACAAATTTCACCCTTGTCAGAATTATTTTATCTATAAAGAAACATAAATAAAATTCTAGGAAGAGTGTGAGAAACTGTCAAAGACAGTGTATTTTGGAAATAATGTTTCCTACTATTACTGAAAGACAAAAATAATTCTTTTTTTTTTTTTTGCTTTTTTTTGGGGAGGGGGCGCAATTGGGGTCAAGTGACTTGCCCAAGGTCACACAGCTAGTTTTTTTGTGTTAAGTGTCTGAGGCTGGATTTGAACTCAGGTCTTCCTGACTCCACGGCTGATTCACGAAGCCACCTAGCCACCCTTCCCAAAGATAATTCTTAAAAGATTTTAATCCTATCTGAAGTAAACTGAATCAGTCAGTAAGTACTTATTAAGGACCTACTATTTGCCAGGTAGTGTACTATATGTTTGAAATACTAACAGGAAACGGCTCATGAGAACTGTTCCCTTCCAATTGTTTAGGAAGTTACCATATACGTGTAATCCCAATAACACATCATCTTTTTGTTTTTTATCTGGGCTTAGGATAGTTTTTATATTAGATTATGTGTACATAGTAACATCCTAACTGGAAGTAGAAAAGTTGCCAGAAGGACAAGAGAAACAACTCTCCTGAACTGCATGTGCCGCCCACCATGGAGTACTTACTAACAACCAGGAGGCATGCTGAGTAACTGTTACTCAGGCCTAGGCCCTAGGCTCACCAAGAGGGCAGGGAAATCTCTAAAGGCTGACGGCCATTCTGATAGCCAGCCCAGGATTCGAGACCTTCGAGTTTGTACAGCCTGAGAGGCAAAAAGAAGCCTTGAAAGTGAACTTACATTGACTCAATTATTTTCTTTGTGAGGACTTCATCAAACCCACTCTTCAGGCCTGTCTTCAGAGTATCCGAAAGAACAAGACTGGGCAGGTCACTGACTCCTCTGTCGGCTTCAACCTCTTCATCTTCATCAATTATCCTATACAAATCAAGGAAGCAGGACAGAAAAAGAAAAGGACATTTCATTACCACTGATGAATCAGCAAAACCTTGACAAGGACTGGGAAAAGCAACAAATGGAAGCAGTTAAGTGGTGAAGTGGATAGAGCACTGGCCCTGGAGTCAGCAGGACCTGAGTTCAAATCAAGGCTCCAATACTTATTAGTTGTGTGACCTTGGGCACTTAACTCTAACTCAAAAGAAAGAAAATAAAAGGTGGCACACACACAAAAACATTGTTCAATGAGTGATTCGAGAGGAAAAGAGGGAGGGAAAGAATTTGAAACTCAAAATTCTAAAAAAACAAATGTTAGAAATTCTATTTACAAGTAATTGAGGAAATTAAAAAATATTAATTTTTTAAAATTAGTGTTTCAGAAAGTTTAGTAAAAGAATTATTCTATTTGACTGTGAACTCTGTACACCCCTCAGCATTCCTTATATACTGTAGGGGTAAAACACTTTTTGTTGACTAAATGCAGAGAGTAAACAGCGAGCCACACCGTTTCAGTTCAGTTTTAAAGAATTAAAGTTTGCTTCCTATTCTGCAAGCTCTGAGTAGTAGGACAGAGCCCCACAGCTCCACACAGCCCCTGGCACAGAGCACGCCAGGCCAACAGCACCCACTGACCCTCTCTACCTGTCTTCGATCTCCTGAAGCTTCCTTCGGGCAGCCTCACACTGCTGCTCTCCCATGGTCTGGTCCATTTCCTCACAGAGAACATCGAACATGCCTGATGAAGGGAGGCCACTGCGGCACTCGTCTGCCCCGGGACTCTCTGTGCCCTCATGGGCACACAGGAGCCAGTCACTAGGACTGGCACAGAGCACAGCTTCTGTCAGCCTTTTCTTCCTTAGGGGACAACTAGAAAAACAAAGTTAGTCCATAAATACCAGGACATTTTAAAGTCTGTTACAAATCAAAGAGAAATTTCTTAGATTTGAAAACAAACAAGAGAAATGTCATCAACATAAGGACAAGGTGGAAAACGGTCTAACGTCTTTGGCCATTCTGATGCCCTTTGTATGATGCTTCATTCTACAAGGCTAAGGAAGAGCACCCGCCTTTTTAATCATAATCAGGCAACCACAAAAGCACTTTTGGCATCGGAACCCAAGCAGGCTGGGGCCCCGGGCCAGCCCAGGGTGCATGTCTACCACCTCCCCACTCCAAGCAGGGCTGGAGAACGCAGATGACTGACCCTCACCTTCTCCTGAAGTTGTCTCTGGGAGGCTCCCAGAGGCGGGAGCTTTTTCTGATAACAAGCCTCAAAGTTCCCCCAAATGCTTGGGCCTCTGCCTAGTCAGCCTCATAGACTAAGTCTTGCATTTGAGAGCCTTTCGATTATTTGAAGACAGCCACCATGTTCTCCTGACACTTCTCTATACTGCAAAGCCCCAATTCCTTCAATTGACTGTCCTATGGCATGGACTGAAGGCCTCTCTCATTCTGGGCATCCTCCTCTGGACACATTCCATCTTATACACAATATCCTTAGACTATGGTGTCCCAAACAGGATGAACTATTTGAGAGATTTAGTCTGGCCAAGACAAATACTGATGGACCATATCCCTGCCTCGTTCCTAGAAACCCTGCCCTTCTTAATGCAGTCCAAGATGACATTAGATTGCTTTCTGGGCTGCTACCTCACACCATGGACTCCTGTGGAGCTTACAGTCCACTCTAACCCCCAGATCTTTTTCAAACAAACTGCTTGCTGTCTGACCAGGGCCCCCTGATCCTATAGTTAGGAAGCTGATTTTCTGCACTCCAGTGTAAGACTATATATTTCCCTCTCCTGAATTTCATTTTATTAGATTCAGCCCCATGTTCCGTGATTGCAGTTTGTGTCCCCCACCCCCCCCCACCCCAAATGTGACAAGCAGGCCATCTCTCACTTTGTCCCAGGACCCAGCACAACCCCTGGAGGTTCTCCGTTGGAGAAACCTTCCCATTGGAGGAGTTACTCCACCATTTTGGAATGCATCACTTTATCCTTTAGCCCAGAGCTCTCATTATCTCTACAACAGCAGGGGCTACTTTGTTAAATACTTGAGTAAAAGCTAGGAAAATCCTAGCCCCAGCATCTCCCCTCATTGACCAAGTTGGTAACCCTATCACAGGGGAAGTAAGGTTTGCGTCTTACTGGCATGGCTTAAGACAAGCATCCAAATGTGCTAACTTGTGACAAGGTCACCTACATTCCGTTAGCCGAGGAGGCTTTCTCTGCCCCTCATTCCCCACAAAAGCCTGCATCCATGCTGCTGAAAAGGAAGACAAAAGGAGACAGCCTCTTCCTGTTCTCTGAGGGCAGCAAATGGATTCTTTACGGAGTCTACGTTCCAAACTCTCCAGTATTTGCAAAGCAATTTTATTATTTCTTCCCACGAAGTCAGAAGGCCGTCATTTGGGGTTATGTGACTGGTACCTTATTGCGGGGGGGGGGGGGGTCATTTTCTTTTTCTCCTTAGGGCACAGTTCCCTTACAACCTAAAAGAATCCTCCTGCCCGTCTTGGGCTAAGACACTGTTCCAAGGTGGGACACGATGCTCTGTTAGATAGAGCTCCTACTCTAGGGGTTTCCTCTCTCACAGCCTTTCACCCTAGGCAGAGACCAGCACAGCTAGTACCCATTCTTAAAAGATCCAGGGTCAGCCCTCTGGCCAGACATACCCATTCTTGGCTTGTATCTCTGCCCTGTTCCTAGGCCCAACGATACTGACAAAATAACATCAAAAATCAAGTTTTCCTCAGGGAACTTCCTGGTTTTTAACTTGGACTGAAGGCTAGCAGAAAACACAATGGTGAGCACCATTCAGGAACTCAGCACATCTAAGAGGGAAGACATTCTTACCTAGATCCTCAAGGCATCGCTGGATTCAAACTCTGGAAGTGCTGAGTTCAAGTCCTACCACAGTGCCTCACTAGTTGTGAGGCTGAAGAGGAGGGCAAGAGGGCACTAACCCTCTCTCAAGCTCAGAAGCCTCATTGGTGCCATGAAGATAACAACAGTTCCTCTTCCAACCTGTCTCTGCAAACCTGCTACTTTGCTCCTACCCTAGTTAACAGGTCATCAGGGCCAAAAGTACCTTCATTTTAGAGATGAAGGAACCAAGGCAGACACACCCAGCAGGGGTTTGAGGCAGAAACTGAATCCATTCTGATTCCAAATCTAGTGATCTGTCTACTCCACCCACTGCCTGGTTTGGGGAAGGAACTGAAGTTTATTTTTCATACCTAGCTGCAGCCTCACAGGAAGCTGACCATCAAATTTAAAGCCTGTCCAGGCAGCACAGGAAGTCCCTGGATCACTGGGTCTGGCATCAGGAGAACCCTGCTTAGTCCTTCACCTTCTCAGCTGTGCCTTTAGGCTAAGTCAGAGAGGTGAATACAGCTTGGTGCTAAACAGAGCATCTCACAACAGGGCTTTGAGCTATGCTCTTGTAATTTTGTGTCCATTCTGATCCATCTAAATTAGAGAAGCTACAATAATCTTTATCTCACAAAGACAAGGATGAATTTTTTTTTTTTTTTGCTTTTTGGAGGGTGGAAGGCAAGGCAATTGGGGTCAGTGACTTGCCCAAGGTCACATGGCTAATAAGTGTGTCACATTTTGGAGGTCACATTTGAACTCAGGTCCTCCTGACTCCAGGGGCAGCGCTCCATTCACTGCACCACCTAGCCACCCTGAGAAAATTCTTAATAAAGCTAGCACAAAGAACCAAAGACTAGGAATCAGCCTGAGTTCTAAGGAACATTACTTTACCTCTATGATTCAGTTTCTTCACCTGTAAAATAAGGGGGTTGGGCTATTTAGGAGTGACATTAGAACTCTTTCCAGCTCTAAAGTTCTACGACCAAAAACCTCAAAACAGACATAAAATCTTTAAAGACCTATCAATGCAGTTAGTCAGGGGAAAAAGTCAATTTAAATGAACATTCAGTTGCAGAAATGAAGACTCACCTATCATCTTCCTCTTCTCGTTTGTGTTTCTTTCTATATCGGACTGAAAGTCTGTCAATGGAAGAAAAGTTTATGAATTGAGAAAAATTATTAGTTAAATAAGCTTCCACATCTCAGCAGATTAAAGCGTGACGGTTTTTCACTGAACATTTGGACTCTTTCAGGAAACAGGGCATCTACGCACAAGGTAAAAAAAGGTCTTAAACATCCTATGTGGTTTTGTATTTGGTACCGCTCATGTTCCCTCCCTTCCTGTGGACTGAGAAGCACATTTATTCCATTACTGTGAAGATCATCATGGGTCATGGGGTGGAGGTGGGGGCCCTTGGGGCAATTCAGAGCATATCCAGGTCCCGCTCTGGGGAGGGTCCTAATGAGGGGCTGAGAGAGAAGATAATGCCCTCAAAGAACTTACAGTCTAATGGGGAGATAGAAGGAACAGCCCTACTACAGATTAGAAAAAGCTCAATCAAATATGGGCAAGTGCTTCTCCCTCCTCCACTGCCCTCATGCCAGTCTTCCCTGGATGCTACTTATTTAACCAACCAAAGCACTGTGCACATGTGCAGTGTGGGATGTAGAGGCAGCAAGGTGCTTTGGTAGATAGACAGCTGGGCCTCAAGTCAGGAAGAACCAAAACCAAGTTCAAATTCAGCCTCGGATGCTTAGCAGCTGTGGGATCCTGGGCAAAAAAGATAAAACCCAGCATTTCTACAGCACTTTAAGGTTTGCTAAATGCTTTATAAATACTGTATTGTTTTATCATCACAACAACCCTGGAAGGTAATCCTCATTTTACACAACAGGCAAGTGATGACCTCTGCCTCAATATGCTCATCCATAAAATGTGGGATAATTATGGCATCAAAATAAGGAAAAAATGAGATACTTCTAAAAAGCTCTCTGTACAAATGCTGGCTACTCTTACTTCCCCGCACCCCTCCTCCCCCAATAAACTCTGAAGGCAGTGACTATCACTCTCCACCTTTGCATCTGTCCATCTGCCTGGACTTAGAGTGTCTTACTTCTGGAAGACGATTAATCACTATTTGCTCATTGTCAGAATTCTGAGAGATCCCAGGAGTGCCAGAGGACAGAGGAGCAGTGGAACATCAAGGAAGGTGTTAGGGAAGGAGAATCTGCACTGGGCTAGAAAGAAAACTACCCTCAGGTCGGGGTGGGGGTCCATTCCAGGAATGAGGAGGAGCAAAGGTCCGGAAACAATGAATTGTCCAGATTGACTAAAGCAAGGGAAGTCAAGTCTTGTGAAATGGGTCTTGAATGCCAGACCCAAGAAGCTTATATTCTTTGTATAAGTAAGAGGAAACCACTTAAAATTTTAATTAGGAGAGTGACCCAGTCAATCCTGTGAAATGATTCCCACTTTGAGCAGAGCAGAACACTCTGATCCTTCCTACCTGACCCCCTGTGACCTTGGACAAATTACTCCCCTTGTCTATTAAACACCAAGGCTGCACCAGGTGACTTTTAAGGTCCCTGGTCACTTTAAAGCTCAAGGTCTTATAATTCCAAGGGAGGCAGAAAAGAGAGGCAGAGACTCAATATAAAAGGCAATGAAAAGAGGGTTGAAAGAGGGTCCAGTGGAGAGTGTCTGCCCCAATGAGAAGGGAGGGGAACAGGATGAGGGAAAAAAATCTCAGGGTACAACTCAATGGAGGAGGTGAAAGTGAAAGGAAGAAAAAGACAGGAGAAGAGATGAGCCTGGAGGAAGCTCAGATCATCACAAAAAAAGGGACCACCAGAGCAGGCAGGTGGCTCAGGGAAGAGAGGCAGGATCTGGAGTCAGGAAGACCCGACTTCAAATCTGACCTCAGGCCCTCACTCGATGAGTGACCCTGGGCAAATCACTTAAGCTCAGTTTCCTCATGTCTAAGAGGGGGAGCCTCCCGGGCTGTTGGGAGGATCAAATGAGATCACATTTGTAAAAACACTATAGAAACGCTGACCGTTCATATTCTGGTATCTCAAAAGGATACTGTGGAGATCGGAATTTAGAGTGTATAAATGCTATTATGGTGAGGTCTGATATATCCGCAACCAAGTGCTATGACTCCAAATTCCAGGCCCTCAGAAGCTGTTCTGGTAGTATCAAGTCTGTTAGGGTGGGGATCAGGGGTCTCCCACAGGTACAAGGCTGATGCTCAGCCCATCTGTACTCTAGGATCAAGCAAAACAATTCACCTTACACACACCAAAGAGGTACCAGTGGCCTCAGGGAATTGTTCCAGGGTCTAAGAGGCTGAAGTTTGGTGAGAGATCGGAACCCCTCAAGCCAATGGAACTGGGAAGCTGGGATCCTGAAACCGACACCCCGCCCCCAGTCCACAGCACAGAGTGAGGTGGGAAACCCTGGAAACTGAACGTCTCTTCCTCCGTTGCCCCCCTGCACTGCCTGTAGGAGGCCCAAGGTGAGAAGCCTGCACATAAGAGGCACTCAGACCCTCACCCAGGGGTTAGGTGTAAGGCCACCCTAAGGTTAGTACCAAGGGAGCCTTGGATGGCAGGGGGTCCTAGAGAGGCACAAAAGGCAGCGGGAATTTCGGGATGCAGAAAAGTTCCTTGAGGGCAGGACGCTTTTCTGGGCACCCAGGTGGGTTCGTGGCACCTGCGCCCAAAGCCCCAGGCCGGGTCCACACTGGGCCGGACACATCCGGGTGGAGCAGAAGAGTCTGGAAGCCCCCGGGGAGGAGGGGTGGGGCGGCCCGTCAGGGCAGAGGTTACGGCTGCTACCTCCGGGAGGGAAGGGGGAGACGGTGCGGGAGGTTTTACCAGGAAGGGTGGGGCGGAGGTGGGGGGCAGCCGGCCTCGGAGGGAACAGGGGGTGGGGGGAAACCCCTTCCCTGGAGACCTGGGGGAAGGGGCCGAACAGATCTCCCCGGGGCTCCAGGGAGCAAGCATCGAGGCTGAGCCTGCTATGCGCCCGATGCCCGGGCTCCCAAGGGGCTCCGTGGGGGGGTGACAACACGCCAACTACTGTACACACACGAGACATAGGAGGTGTAGCCGGGATGCACCGGCCGGGTGACGGGCCAGCCCGGGAAGAGAGAAGGGGGGGCCCGGAGAACCCTAGGAGGCAGAGAGACCAGCGCTGGGGAAGGGAGGGGGCGAGGGAGGCGCGGGAATGGGGGAGATCCGGGGGGACGGGGCGGGAGACCCCGGGAGGCGAGCGGGAGGGGGCGTGAGGCAGGGGAGGGGCAAGCAGACCCGGACCCCCCGCCGGGCCCCGCTACTCACCGGCCTCGGGGCGCGGGGGTCCGCAGGCCGGCCAGGCCGGGAGCGATGGGCCCGGGGGCGGCGGGGTCGGGCGCCCCCGGGCCGGGGAAGGGGCGGCCGTGGAAGGAGGGCTGCGGCGGCGCCTGCAGGCTGAGGGGCAGCCCCGGGAAGGGCCGGCCCAGCGCGGCCATGGCGGGCGGACAGGCCGCGGCAAGAAGCGGCTCCTTTTCCTCCTCCTCCTCCTCCTTCTCCTCCTCCTCCACCGGGTCCTGGTCTTCCTCCGCCTCCGCCGCCGCCTCCTCCTCACAGGCGCGCTCCCGGCCCCGGCCCGACCCCGACCCCTCTGAGGCGCGCAGCGGGCACGAGCGCAGGCGCGGAAGCGAGCGCAGGCGCAACCCCGAGCGGCCCCCGCCCCCGCCCCCGAGCGCGTCACGACTTCTAGAAGCCTCCGCTTGGGGCTCTCCCGGGGCACGCCGGGACGCGTGGTCTCCGCAGCCGGTGGCCCAGGGGATGCTGGGAAATGTAGTCAGGACCCCGGCGCCCGCGAGGAGGACCACCAAGATGGCCGCCGCGCCGCAGGGCGCGTGCGCTAGGCTTTTTGGGTAGAGGCCCCAGTAGTAAAGAGAAGGACCAGGAGCAGCTTCGGTGTGTGATTTCATTGGCTGAGGGCATTCCCCCAGTCCGGGAAGAGCTGCCGCGAATCGTCCGGGGTCACGAAGAGGTCAAGGGGCTTGCTTCGGGTCACGCAGCCCGAATGGCAGCCGGGGATGGGGCTTGGACGCGGGTCTGCCTGATTGGAGCCCAGCTCGTCACTGTAAAAATAATAAATAATCTCATCGTCCCCTTCCCCTGTGAAAGGAGGGGGCTTGCTGGACTCCGTAGCCCCCCTAGTCCCGTGATCTCCTGAGCCTGTTAACCCTGCCCGTCCATGGGTCAGTAAGCATTTATTAAGCACCTGCCATGGGACAGCCCACCAATAAGCATTTATTAAGCACCTAACCATGGGCTAGTGGCTCTTCTTCAGTTGTTTCAGTCTATTCTGACTCTGCATGACCCTATTTTCGGGTTTTCTTGGCAAAGATAACGGAGTGGTACCAGCCTGTCACTGAACATTTATTAAGCACCTACTGCGTGCAGGGTACCACGCTAAGCACCAGGACTACGAAGAAAGACCACAGATAGTCCCTGGTCTCAGAAAGCTCCCAGGGAAGGTCTGTGATCATGGACAAGTCACTGCGCTGCTCAGTGACTCTGTTTCCTCATCTGTAAAGTCGGGCTAACCACCACACCCATCTCACCTGGGAGAATCAAAGGAGATCCTCAGGGAGGCTCCGGAAATTTAAAAAGGTACAATTTATCCAGCTTTTTACCTACAGCTCTCCTTTGTTGGGGAGGGAGGAAAGGGACAAGTGTTGAAGTTTCTCCTATATGCGTGGAATATCTCATTTGATCCTTACAACAGCCCTGGGAAGTAGGCGTTATCATTACCTCTACTTTACAGTTGAGGAAACTGAGGCAAACAAAGGTTAAGTGATTCCTCCAGGCTCTCACTCATCTATTAAGTGTCTGAGGCAGGATTGGAACTCAGGTCTTCCTGACTCTTTTACCTAGTTGCCCTGTGGACGTATGGGAATTGTAGTCCGAAAAGAAGAGGTCAGTTCTTATTCGGAAGAGAGGGTTCGCCAGACTAGAGGGAAGGGCATGCACCGCGAGGACAGAGCCCCGAGTTTGGTCCAGGATTGCTGAGCAGTCAGGCTGTCTGATTGAGGGGAACCAGAATTCTCTTTTCCCTGCTCCACCTCTTTAAAAACTCTGAAGAAGGGATGTATAATAGCTACAAAGAAAGGGTGCTAGTCTGTCCTCACTCCTTGGGATCAGTAGGAGGACCACGAATATTTAACTCCCTCTCCCTTTCTCCTTATACATGGCCTTCCCTATTTCTTTTGAATATTTCTAATTCCTGATTTTGTTTTTTATCTCCTATAAACTATGACCAGCCTTGATAGCTCTGGGATTTGTCTATTAACTGCACACAGAAGGACTTCAATGGAGAAGCCAGAGAAATAAAGGGACAGAGAGGCTGGACTTTTCCTGTCTGCTTTGGGGACAGTCCGGTAAAAGTGTCCTTTTCTTCTTCACCCCAGTCCTAATGGGGGATAAGACAAGGGAAAGAGAATCTTCTGGTTTTGGTTTCATTCCTGTCTTCTAAGTTCCTCCATAGGGGAAATATAAAAGCCCCCTGGTTGGGGGTGGGGAGAACATTTCTCCCTGAATTGTGCTAGCAAGATTCAAGGATTCAGGTGGTTGAATTCCTAGGGGTGTGTGTGTGGGTGTGGGTGTGTGTGGGTGTGGGGGGGGTGACCCCCTCCCCCCCACTTCACACAGCAAAACCACCTAACTTTGTCACAAGACACTGCTGCCTGGTTATACTGGTTACAGAGTTAGAATCTGAAACCAGGCATTTTGATCCCAAATCTATGGACAGTTGCAATTAGTACTAACCCTAATTCCCTAACTCCTCCACACTTAAATTGGAATCTCTTTGAGGGCAGTGACAGTTTTGTATTTATTTGCCAAGCTGTGAGCACAATGCCTGGTATAGTATAGAGTAGGTGATTAATAGTACCTACTGATTGGTCGATTGATTGGTTCCATACCTGTTTCTCATTATGCTAAATGTGTGTCTGTGGGAGCCCACACTGCTTGGGTACCAAATAGTACTTTTTTTCTGATTGCAGGGAGATATTATGATATAGCTCAGGGACTCAGAACCATTCTCCTTTGAGAGAACTAAGGGTTGGGTACGTAGTATAGTGAGATATGGAGCTGGTAGGGTCTAGAAAGATCATTTTTCAACTCCCTCTTTGTAAAGAGGAACAAACCAAAATTCTGAGAGGTAGGCTCATGGTGGCAGTCAGGATTTGAACCTAGGCATCTGACCATAAATCCATCTTATTTTTTGTTTCTTTAAAATATTTTATCTTAATCAGCCAACTTCCCCTTCCCACCATAACACTTCCTCTTTCATTGAGAGTATAAGAAAAACAAACCCTATGACACACATGTACATCAAAACAAATTTCCACATTGGTCATGGCCAAATAAATTTGTCTCACATTTTTCTGCATTCTGAGTCCTTCACTTTTCTAACAGGATGTTTCATCATTTGTGCTCTGGAATCCTGGTTGGTCATTAGGCTGATAAGAATTCAGTCCGATAGCATTCCATCCCATGTATACACCATTACTTGTTTATTTATTCCGCAATTTACAGGCATCCCTTTTGGGTACCCTGTTTTCTTTGCCACCTCACAAAGAGCTGTAAATATTTTTATACTCCTTAGAGTTTGTTTTACTTAGGACTAATCTCTCCCTTAATCAAATTTCCCTTCCCCCTTTTCCCCTCTCCCTTCTATTTCCCTGATGAGTGAAATATATTTTTCTACCCAACTCTGTGTGTTCTTCTCTTTTTTTGCCCACTTCAGGTGAGAACGAGATTTCTGTGTCAGCTGCTCCCCTCATCCCCTCCATCATTTGGGAAATGGCTGAACAAGTTGTGGTATGTGATTATGATGAAATACAATTGTAATATAAGAAAAGATGAATGGGATGCTCTCAGAAAAATCTGGAAGACTTTCATGGACTGATGCAAAGTAAAATGTACGGTGTACAAAGTAACAACAGTGTTGTAAGATGATGAACTATGATTAGCTATTCTCAGCAATACAGTGATCCAAGACAATTCTGAAGGACTTATGGTGAAAAATGCTATGGTATCTGAATACAGATTGAAGCATACTTTTTTTTTTTAACTTTCTTCTTCTTGAGTTTGTTTTTTTTTGTCCAGGTTTTCTTTCACAGCATGACTATTATGGATATATTTTGCATGACAATACATGTATAAGCTATACTGGACTGCTTGCCTTCTCAATGAGGGGGGTTGGAGAGGGAGCAAGGGAGAGAATTTGGAACTCAGCATTTTATAAATGAATGTTAAAGGTTGTTTTTACTTGTAACTGGGGGGAAATTAATTAATTAATTAAAAAATTTAGAAGCCTGGATTATAGTGCACTGGGAAAGGTCTCACAAATTGGTAGTTGTGGGGAAGTGACAGGCTTTTAAGAGTTTAATCTTCACTATTAAAAATATGTTCTCCATCACTTTCTTCCAGACAATCATCATCATCAACAAAATTAGGACAAGTCTTGATTAGTAGGGACGTGTAAATGCTCACATAGAAAATTGAACGATTAGCTAAGCCAAAGGATGCCAGCTTGTACAGGATATTTTCAGTTCTATCCAGATTTTCAGTTCTCTTTTGATCTCTGCTACCACCACCCGTCCCCACTCAATCCCAAGCTTCTCTTGGTGTTCCATTTCAGGGATCTTTTCTCCCCTCAGCATGATTACTACTCCTCTCATTTAGGTTCTCATCTTCTTTCACCTGAACTATTTTAATAGCTTCTACTGATCTGTCTACCTTTATTGACTCCATTCACTGCCTGGTGTTCCTTAAAAGTGGACTTGGGGGAGAACATCCCTGACTCCATTGGGTACTCTATTTGCAGCTATTATACCCCTGGTCAGTCTCTTCCTTTCTGGCAAATTGCTTTACAATTGCAAAAGAAAACTCATTTGAGCTTCAATAATCCCAGGATACCACTTTCTCTTTCACCAACCAGGGGTTTAACAAATGCTAATCTACTAACTGCCTGATAAAGATACTGTTTCCTAAATCCTGCATAAAAAGACACTTTCTTTTGTAACAATGTAAGTTCCTTCTTTTTTTAATTTTAATAAGTATCTCTTCCTGCTGCTGCTAGGACTCAACTGTTCTCAACCTGTGGGTTATGTTCAATTTGTAACAATGAAAATGCATCCTGCCTATCAGATATTTACATTACGATTCATAACAGTAGCAAAATTAGTTACGAAGTAGCAACGAAAATAATTTTATGGTTGGGGGCCACCACAACATGAGGAACTGTATTAAAGGGTCGCAGCATTAGGAAGGTGGAGAACCACGTGCTAGGTGGTGCAGTGGTATTATGGAAATCTAAAGATCTTCCCTGCCCCTAGGCCTTTTGCTAAAGTGGCTACCTGACCCTGAGAATGTTCCCCTATTTGAAAGTATGCTCTGCCCCTTAATAGGCTGAATGTGGTCACGTGGAGCCTGTGGCGCCAGGCTTGTTTTTTGGGAATGCCTGCGCCTTGTAGCTTTGTGATTGGGCAGTGGGTCAAGAAGACTGTGACATTCTCCTAGCCAGGAGAAGGCTATGTATACACCCTAATGTGAGATTTTGGTTTGGGGCTCACTTGGAGAAGAGTTGTGTGATTTGGCCAGATGAAACTCTGGGAAGCCGTTGAGCTCCCTGGCTTTGAAAAACCCAGATGTTGATGCTTCCCTCTCTGGTAGCTGAATAGGTAACTTATGCAGTGGTCAGGCGCTGGAAGCCGTCTGCTGATCTGTTTCTCTGTCTGCTTGTAACTTGTGTTTGCATTCTCTGAAGTTCAGGGTGCTGACTTTTCCCCCTGAACTAGGTAAATGATATGTGTTTGATTGATTAAAGTGAAACTGTTAATCCATCTTGAGTTGCTTTCCTTTAGAGAAGCAGATCTAAGAACCTGTGCTAGCAGCCGCCCTATGAATGCTAGGGTTATAAAAGTTTTATTGATTCACAGGACAAAAAGGGGTAGGGTAAGGAAATCTGGCTAGGAAAAGCTGGCAAGGTCAAAAGGGGGGGGGGGGGTCAGAGAAAGCCTGGAAGTGTGATGCTCTGCAGCCGGCAGATGGCCTGCTAGAATGCCTACCTGCTAGAAAAGGCCAACCTGCTAGAAAAAGCCATCTGCAAAAAGCAGGAAGTGAAACATAGTTTTTAAGACCTAAGACTGTCAATCATAAGTTCATTAGGCTAATGAGGTGTACAAAGGTGGAGTTAGGGAGGGACCAGGGAGTGGTTAATCTTAAAGGGACATGCACCCTTGACATCAACTGCCCATGTGTTTTACCCATAATACACTGGGAGAAACAGCAGGAGGGAAGGGGTGGGGGGTGTGGTTTTAGCCCTGAAACTGTCATAGTGTCAACCAGCAGTCAGATTTGAGGTAAAATTAAATGAGATGTACCCATCCAGATTTGCAAATGGATGAGTTTTGTTTGCTAGGACAAAAGGAGGTAGTACCTTGAATGAAGAGTTAATGGTTTGAGAGGAACTACCTCTAGGCTGGGGCAGGGAAAGCACAGTACAGCTGGGGGAAGGGGAGAAACAGTTAATGCTTTACAGCTTGGGGGGAGGGAAGGAAACAGAGTTAAACTGATTTCACAAACTGATCATA
>CM053587.1:344600688-344616050 GCA_028646515.1 Pseudochirops corinnae | reverse complement strand
CCTCCTGTTCCATGCTTTGATCCTTTTTGTCCCCAAAAAAGGATTCTGTGGTCTGTTTGTGCTTCCTTTGCTTGCTCATATTGCCAGTCAATTACTTGACTTTTGAGCTCTTTGCCAGGGTAGAACTCTGCTTCCAGAAAGGAGAGCTTTGTCCCAAATTGTTGGGATTTTCACAAATGTTGTCAGAGGTCTGAGGAGGGTGCCCTCTCTACAGACGCCACACTGGCAAACTGGTGTTTCTCACCCCAGGACCACCATCCAAGAAAGTGACCCAGATCCACGCAGGTCAAAGCAAGAGTGATTACCCTCTGAATGGTCGCTTGGTCCCCCTACAATCTATAGGCCAGGAGCTCCTGAAGCAGCCATGTGGCAGACACTGCAGCCACCAGGACTCTACCACCTCTTGCCTGAGTTGAGGGGAGAAGGGACCGGACCACACCCTTCCTTTCCAACAGAGTTCCCAACTGATCTTTTACTTTCTTTTTGGCATTTATGGGTTGAAAATTCTGGAAACTGCCACAGCTGCTGGTGATTCACTCTCCCAAAGTCTGCTCTGGCTGCTGCTGCCTCCCTGGGGCCCAAACTGAGTGGCTCACACGTGACCGCACTCAGCTCCCAGTGCGCTGCCAGCATGCCAGGCTGCCTTCAGCAAGAAATGTGTTTCTCTTTGTCACCTTGTGAGTTCTGCAGCTCTAAAATTTGTTTAGAGTCATATTTTATAGGGATTTGAGGTATTGGTGGGAGGAGGTCACGGGATTTCCTTCTTCTCCTCTGCCATCTTGGCTCTGTCCCCCAAGCTCAAGCCCTTAACAGCTCTGTTTGACTGAGGCAACACCCCTTCAGTCAGTAAGGCTAGGCAAGAAATGAGGTAAAGAGTGGCCTCTTTACGGAGTCAGAAAGAAAAAAGAAAAAAGTCAGTTCAGGAGGGCGTGTGCGCAAGCCACTAGCACACCCAGGGCGGCTGCCGGCACAGCTTCTTAGACCTGCTTTTCTGAAGGAAAGCAGCTCAAAACGGGCTAACAATCTCACTTTAATCAATCAAATCTACATCATTTACCTAGTTCAGGGGAAAAAGTCAGCACCTGAACTTCAGAGAATGGAAACAGAAGCTACAAGCAGACAAAGAAACAGATCAGCAGACGGGGCTTCCAGCCGTCTGACCATTACGTCAGTTACCTAGTCAGTTACCAGAGAGGGAATACAAAAAACAGTTCCTGCCTTCGAGGAGCTTATAATCTAATGGAAGAGACAACATGCAAACACATATACAAAGCAAGCCCTGTGCAAGATAAGTAGGAGATAATTAACAGAGGAAAGGCAATAGAATTAAGAGGGGTTGAGGAAGGCTTCCTGTAAAAGGTGGGCTTTTAGTAGGGACTTAAAGGAAGCCAGGCAGGTCTGCAGTCAGAGCAGAGGAGGGAGAGCCTTCCAGGCATGGGGACCAACCAGAAACAAGGTCCAGAGCTGAGAGATGGAGTGTCTTGTTCGTAAAATAACCAGGATGCCGCTGTCACTGGATTGAAGAGGATGTGTTAGGAAATTAGATACAAAAACACTAGGAAGGTAAGAGGGGGCCTGGATATAAAGGGCTATGAATGACAAATAGCATTTTGTATTTGTTCCTAGAGGCAAAAGGGAGCCACAGGAGTTTGTAGAGTAGAGGAGTGACATGATTAGACCTGTGTTTTAGGGAAATCACTTCAGTGGCTAAACCAAGGATGGAGTGGAGTAGAGAGGGACTTGAGGCAGGCTGACCCTGCCTGAAGGCAATTACAATAATCCAGATAAGAGGTGACTAGGGCCTGTACTAAAGGGGTGGTTGTGTCAGAGGACAGAAGGGGACACATTTCAAGGTAAGATGAACAGGCCTTGGCAACAGACTGGATCTGGGGGGTGAGAGATGGTGAGGAGTCCATGGTGACCCCTGGGTTGTGAGTCAGAGGGCATGGGAGTTGGTGTTGTCTCCTAGAAGGAGTTAGGAAGCTAGGAGGTGGGGAGGATTTAGTGGGAAAGATAAGATAATGAGTTCCATTGTGGACTACTGAGTTAAAGATACTGACCAACTGGTGCCCTTATATTCAGGGACTCCACCATATATATTGGTGTTCCCTTGAATACCCTACCTTCCCAGGTGCCCCCTGTCTTTCCAACCCTCATGACTTCCATGTTGCCACAGCCATAGTCAGACTCAAGGTAAATATTTAACAACTGCCTCCCAAAAAACAAGCATATCTTGGATGTACTTGTCATAATCTGTGCATTATTAACATTTTCTTAAGTATAGACAATCAATAATCGACCAATAAGCCAAGCCCTGGTCTGTAGCATCTGCCGATATTCAACAATGGGCAAAGGCTCTAGAACAGCCCTGGCTGTCATAGCCTTGAGTTGGCCATCACCCATAAGGGTTCCACAGCCATGATCAGGAGCCCTGAAACACCTCAGGTCCTAAACTCCTCTCTTCACGGCTTCCCTCCCTATGCGTCCTTCCTCCCAAGCCTGCCTTGGACCTCACTCTGACCTCCAATCCCTCTCCTCCTCCATACTTCCCCAGCCTATCACACACTTCTCTGACCACTTTCCTGTCCTTTTTCCCATCTCAACCCTTTGATGACTCAATTCGACTCTGCAGAAACTTCTGCTGTCAAATACCTTTCTCCCACCTTTTGTAAGGGATGATCGCATTTTTTTTCCACAGAAATTATATGAAACCTAAGAAGTCATACTGATAGCCAACTGATTGTAGGAGAGGGCAGTAAGGGATGTTGGCCTCCTGTTAATCAGCATATCTAAAAGCAGACTCCTTTTCTTTTGTTCTGAGAAAGCCTTTTTTCCTGTGTATCAAACACTGCCTGACCAGGTGTGGCTCACCAAGAATGAGGTTCCTTGACCCAGGTGCGGTCTTAGCTAATGGGACTCTTTCTTATGGATATTCTGGGTTCAAATCTTCTACTTGTGCTTTTGTCAATTCTCTTAACAACTGAGAAAATTCCTTTCTCCTGCTATGGATGATGCAGGCAAACTGGATTGAGACTAAAATTGGCATTTCCTTTATTAAATAAAGTATAAAGAAAATGAGGGTGAAGGGGGGAGTGGGAATTAAAATGTGAAAATGGGAGATGTAAGCAGGGGTGCAGACCTACATGGGGGTGTCAGGTGTTTTAGGATAGACTGTGAAGCCTGGAATGCCTGGCCAATGGAAGACAAGGAGGGAAATGTGAATCAGGATGAATCTTAAAAAGCTTTGTAATGGTCTGAAAGGGTGTGATCTTATGGGTCACTCGGGATCTTGCTATCTCTGGCGAGAGAATGATTAATAAAATCTGTCCTTAATTCACTGAGGGCCATGGGAGTTTTTGGTACAGTGATTATTTTTCACTCCTTGTCCTACCATCACTCAGGCTTTTCCAAGTCCCAGTCCTGGACCACTCCCATCATCTGCCTCCTGGCCTCCTACTCCTATATATACATTTATAGATGTATAAATACATGGGTAGACAGAGAGATAGATAAGTACTCTTGCCCCACTATCAGCCTGTATCCTTAGCCAGTATCTACCCCAGAACATGACATTTGTCCTCTGTGAAACAAATGAAGCCTTCACTACTCCTCTCTACTCTCTGTTCTCTACTACTGTCGTCCATTCCTTGCCTTGATCCTTAAAGAAGACGGTCACAATGATGCAACCTTGCATGGTCAAAGATGATAGACTCAAGAAAACCCAGCCAGTGGAGACAATGGCATTTATACTATTGCCTTTCCTAGATCATCTTCTCTGACACATTCTTAACTGCTCTATCACTGGCTTAATGCTTGTTTTAGCTTGTCAACACAATCACCTCTTACTTCTGACATGAAGTCTAGAGACACACCAGGAATCCTTTTAAGTAAATAATTATAATTCAAGCAAAGGTTCTGAATAAACAGTGTAGGAGAACTAAAAAAGGAGGAGATGAAAGGGGAATTTGAAATGTCTCCCACTGCAGACAATATCCATTCCTTCCTTAGAACAATGAGCAGAACCAAAAACAACTTGACCACCAAAGGAAACCTAATAAACATCTGGATAGCTCTAAAGCAGCATCTTTGGAAGGAATTCAAAGAAAAGCAGTAACCCTTGGCAAAGCAGGAGTAACTCAAAGATGAGAGTCCTTTCTGAGTCTCTTAATGATGAGAGACTTTTTCTGAGCCACTGTTGTCAGTGGGATTACTCTGTTTATCCTTTTTCCAATGCCCAGGGCCCTCTCTGACTTCTTAGATTTAGAGCTAGAAGTGATTTTAGAAGTTGTCTTAATGGGTGTGCTTTAAAGTTATCAAGTTTTCCCACAACCGGGCCTCTAAGAACTCCAAGGACTAGCATTTGGTGCTGCTTGTTGTTCAGTCATTCAGTCCTGTCCAACCCTTTGTGACCCTACAAATGCAGGCCCTTCTATCCTCTTCTACCTCTCAAAGTCTGTCCAATCTCATGTTCTTTGCTTCCATGACACTATCTGTTTACCTTATTCTCTGCCATCTTCTCCTTTTGCCTTCAATCTTTCCCAACACTAGGGTTTTTTTCCAATGAATCCCCTCTTCTCATTATATGACCAAAGTATTTAAGCTTCAGTATTTAACCTTCCAGTAAATAAATCTGAATTAATCTTCTTAAGTATTGACTGATTTGATCTCCTTGCTGCCCAAGGGACTTTCAAAAGTCTTCTCCAGTACCACAATTCAAAAGCATTGATTCTTCACCACTCAGCTTTCCTCCTAGCCCAACTCTCACAGCCATACATTACTATTGGAAAAGCCATAGTTTTGACAATATGGACCTTTGTTGGTAAGGTAGTATCTCTGTTTTTTAGTTATGCTGTCCAGATTTACCATAAGTTTCATTCCAAGGAGAAAGCATTTTTTAATTTAATGACTGTAGTCACCATCAGCAGTGATCTGTGAGCCCAAGAACATAAAATCTTTTTTTTTTTTTTTTTTTGCTTTTTGGAGGAGGGGAAGGCAGGGAAATTGGGGTTAAGTAACTTGCCCAAGGTCACACTGCTAGTTTTCTGTTAAGTGTCTGAGGCCAGATTTGAACTCAGGTCCTCCTGACTCTAGGGCTGGTGCTCTATTCACTGTGCCACCTAGCTGCCCCAAGAATATAAAATCTTACACTGCTTCCATTTTTTCTCTCTCTATTTGCCAGGAAGTGATGGGACCAATTGCCAAGATCTCAGAGTGTTTTTTATGTTAAACTTCCAGCCAGTTTTTATACTCTGCTCTTTCACCCTCATCCAGAAGCTTCTTGTTTCTTCTTCACTTTCTGCCATCAGAGGGGTATCTTCTGCATATCTGAGATGGCTATTATTTTTCTTGACAACCTTTGATTCATCCAGCCTGGCATTTCACATGTTATATTCTGCATATAAGTTAAATAAATGAGGTGACAATATACAGCCTTGTTATACTCCTTTTCCAATATTAAACCAATCGTTTTCCATGTTCAGTTCTGGCTGTTGCTTATTGGTCCACATATTGGTTCCTCAAGAGACAAGTAAGATGATCTAGTATTCCCATTTCTTTGAGGACTCACAACATTTTGTTGTGCTCCACACAGTCCAAGGGTTTAGTGTAGTCAATGAAGCAGAGGTAGATGTTTCTCTGGAGCTCCATTGCTTTCTCTATAATCCAGTGAATGTTGGCAATTCGGTCTCTAGTTCCTCTGCCTCTTTGAAAATCAACCTGCTCTTCTGGTAATTCTCAGTTCACATATTGCTGAGGCCTTAAGCATGACCTTGCTGGCTTGTGAAATGAGTACAATTGTATGGTATTTTGAATATTCCTTCACATTTCCCTTCTTTAGGATTCAGATATGAACTGATCTTTTCCAATCCATTGGCCATTGTTGAGTTTTCCCAATTTGCTGGTATGTTGAGTGCAGCACTATAACAGCATCATCTTTTGGGATTTTGAATAGCTCAGCTGGAATTCCATCATTTCCACTAGCCTTATTGTTAGCAATGCTTTCTAAGACCTTCTTGACTTCATTCTCCAGGATGTCTGGTTCTAGATCAGTAACCCCACCATCATGATTATCAGTGATGTTCAGATCTTTCCTATATAGTTCTTTTCTGTATGCTTGCTGCTGCTTCTTAATTTCTTCTACTTGTGTTAAGTCCATACTGTGTTTTTCTTTTATCATGTCCATCTTTTCATGAAATGTTCCTTGATATCTCTAATTTTCTTGAAGAGATCTCTTGTCATTCCCATTCTGCTTCTTCCTCCCATTTCTCCCCACCCCCCCCACCCATTTCTTTGCATTGCTCATTTAAGAAAACCTTCTCATCTCTCCCTGCTATTCTCTGGAATTCTGCATTCAGCTGAGTATATCTTTCCCTTTTGCTTTCCTTCCCTTAGCTATTGGTCATTTTGGTTTTTTACTCTTCTTTTTCTTTGGAATGTTTTTGTTTTTTTTTATTGCTGCCACCTGAACAATAATATTGCAAATCTCTGTCCATAATTCTTCAGGCACTTTATCTACCAGATCTAATCCCTTAAATCTGTTCATCACTTTTACTTCATATCTATAAGTGATATTATTTTAGTCATACCTATATGATCTGATGGTTTTCTCTACTTTTTTCAACTTAAGTGTGAAATTTGCAATATGAAACTCATGATCTGAGCCTGACTGATACAGTCAGCTCCAGGATTTCTTATAACTGACTGTACAGAGCTTCTCTACCTCTAGTCATAAAGTCTGATCTCAATATTGACCATTTGGTAATGTCCGTGTGTAGAGTTGCCTTTTGGGTTGTTGGAAAAGTGTTTGCTAGGACCAGAGGGTTATCTTGACCAAACTTGCCTCTGCCCTGCTTCATTTTGTATTTCAAGGCTAAACCTGCCTGTCATTCCAATTATCTTTTGATTTCCTACTTTAAAGGCATTCTGATCCCTATGATACTGACATCGTTTTTTGGTGTTACTTGGTGTTATTTCTAGAAAAAGTAGGTCTTCATAGAGCTTATCCACTTTGGCCTCTTCAGCATCGGTGGTTGGAGCATAGACTTATATTACTATGATGTTGAATGGTCTGCCTTGGATTTGAACTGATATCATTCTGTCATTTTTGAAATTCTGCCCTTGTACTCCTTTCCCACTCTTTCATTGACCATAAGGGCTACTCCATTTCTTCTAAGGTAGTGGTTCTCTACCTTCCTAATGCCACAACCCTTTAATACTCATGTGTGGGTGTATCTGCATGTGGGTGGACCCGCCTGGAGATGGATAGAGGAATGGGGTCTCAGTTCCTAAGACCATCAGAAATATGTGTTTTCCGATGGTCTTAGGCGACCCCTGTGACCCCTGTGAAGGGGTCATTCGACCCCCCCAAAGGGGTCGCGACCTACAGGTTGAGAACCACTGTTCCAAGGGATTCTTGCCTATAGTAGTCTATGTAATGATCACCTGAATTCAATTCAGTTCAATTCACCCATTCCCATCCATTTAAGTTCACTGACACCCAAGAGGTCAATAGTTAATTTCTCCATCTGTTTGACCACATCCCGTTTATCTTGGTTTGTAGATCTTACATTTCAGGTTCCTATGCAATGTTGATCTTTACAGCATCAGACTTTCCTTTCATCTCCAGACACATCCACAGCTAAACTTCCTTTTAGCTTTGGCCCAGCTGCTTCATTATTACTGGAACTACATGTAGTTGTCCTCTGTTCTTCCCCAGGAGCATATTGGATACCTTCTGACCTGAGGGGCTCCTCTATGGATGTCATATCTCTTATCATTTTAATACTGCCCATGTGGTTTTCTTGGCAAAGATACTGGAGTGGTTTTCCATTTCCTTCTCCAGTGGATCATCTTTTGTCAGAACTCTCCATTTTGACTTGTTCATCTTGGGTAACCTTGCACAGCATAACTCATATGAGCTATGTAAGCCCTTCTGCCAGAACAAAGCAGTGATCCAGGAGCCCATGGTGCTGCTACTAGGACCAAATGGTAGGAGAATGAATGAGGTTCCCAGAGGTAGCAGTTTGGCCTGGAGTAAAAGTTTTGGGCATTATCTGGGGAATGTGGAGGGTTGTTAACAAGCCAATGAATGTGAAAATGAGTCTTATCCCTCTAATTAAAAAATCAGGCTTCCACAGGACTGAGCCTGGTCCTCAACTTGTAGTGGTTGGGGTACAGACCAGGGAGGCCAAAGAGCTTCAACCTCTGTGAGCTCAACCAAGCAACTGCTCATTGCTAGATTCTATTTAACTTATAACTATGGTTATAATCATCTGGAAGAATAATGCCTCATCAGAACACAAAGTGCTCTTTCAAGATAACTAATCAGGGATTTTCTAGTTCACCTCTACACTGCACTGTCTAACCACTCCCAATACTTGTCTGCTGGTAAAATGGATTTGGAAACTTCCTCTATCATCATCAATCACTACTTCCCTGGGAACTCTGAAACTACTTCACAGAAAGCCTCCCAGGACTTTTGGACCTTTGGAACTCACAAGGTCATTGCCATCTCAACCATCAGATACTCATTGGCAGTTAGGTAGTGCAGTAGATAGATCACTGTTCTTCTGCTTATCCACTGATGTCTTTCAGTTAAGTAACCAATTAGGTGACTCTTCATCACACACGCACAAAAGTAGGCTTCCCAAAACTTCTATATGATCATCTGGAAGCAGGCACAAAATATCTATATATACTCTATATAGCCCACATTAGTAAAAAAATAATAACATCTAGCATTCATATAATGCCTTGAGGTTTATAAATATTATCTCATTTGATCCTTACAACAACCCTGGGAGGTAGATTTCATTATTATCCTCATCTTACAGATAAGGAAACTCAGGCTGAAAGAGGTTAAGTGACTTGCCTAGGGTCATACAGTTAATAAGTGTCTAAGGATGGATCTGAACTCCATGCCACATCCAGTACTCTATACGCTGCATTACATCTATCTCACATCTTGAAACCAAGTAAATAGTGAGAGAAATTATTTCTGTCTTGTATGAATAACTAATCATTGAATCAGAACCAAGGTCTTCTCCCTTTCTACTCCCTCACTCAAAAAAAAATAAACCAGTATGGGAAATCTTAGGCAAAGACTTACCCAATCTAAGATCTAATCAAACGGTAAAAGAAATTCTAAGTTTGGGCTAATGTGAGGATTCTTGCTCTTTGTGTTTATGCTGACAGGTCTTGTCTTGGAAAATATGAATTCTCCCTTTTGTCAGATAGATGATATGGAAATTGATTAAGTCTCTTTGACCAAGACTTGGGTGATCCAAGTCACATACCTCAAAATCCTCATTGGAATACAGCCCAGCCTCTCATTGCAATGTTCATTCTCTCATTACTTGTTGACCAATCAAAGTTCATTGCCACTCTCAGGAACATCCCCTCTTCCAAAACCATATAAACTGTAAGCCCACCACCATGAGGGGTTTTTGGCATTTGAAAGTACCGCTAACCTCTTTTTATTAATAAACATGCTAGCCTTACTAATAAAAATAATTAGATTACCCAGAAATTGTGTCTCTCAAAGTTTTTAAACATCCCAATACTTAACTGTCATGAAGGAAAGTTCTTGACACACCCTTTTCAAACAAACATTTTGCAAGAGAACTCATCTTGGAAGATTGGCGATGAATTGCTTCAAAGCAATTACAAATTCTGTTTCTTCTAGAAACAAAGGGGAGGCCAGAAGAGTGAATCAGGCACCCTCTTCTCTCTCTCCATCCACAGTGATTAACCCATGAATCTTTTGACTGAAAAGATGCAGAATGAGGATAATCTGACTCAAGTGGGGTTTTTTTGGAGGGGAAGAAGGGGTTTGTTTCCAGAAAATCAGACATTACTGTATGACTCACACCAGCCACAGGAATAAACATTCCAATATTTTTCAGTTGCATCCAACTCTTCGTGTCCCTACTTGGGGTTTTCTTGGTAAAGATACTTAAGTGTTTTACCATTTCCTTTTCCAGTGTGCCCCCATTTTACAGATGAGGAACTGAGGCAAACAAGGTTAAGTGACTTGTCCAGGGTCAGGCCAGATCTGAATTCAGGAAGATGATCCCAAGCCCAGTGCTTTATCCACTGTGCCACCTAGCTGTTGTAGGAAAGAGCATAGTCTCATGGAAATAGCCCTGGCTAGAGAGGCAGAAGGCCTGTGTTCAAATCCTGGCTCTGGTCTTTACTAGCAATATGACAAGAAAGACAATGAGCAACAGAATCTGAGAGTTAGAAGTGATCTCAGAAGCAAACCATTCACCTCCATCCTCAACAAGAATCAATCATTAATCAACAAACATTCATTAAGAGCCTACCTCGAGTCAGGAGCTGTCCTCAGTTCTAGCCAAGCTCTCGACCACATACCTGACCAGGGATCACCCTGGCCTGTGCTTGAAGACCGTCCTAATGGTGGAGCCTCCTCCATGAGGCAGCCCCTTGGAGTTATATATGGAGTTCATTATTTAGAGGTTTTTTCCTCCTGTCAAGATAAATCTTCCTTCTCCCACCTTGTATTAATTAGCCTCACTTGGTCATTGTTTACCTTTAATAGGTCAGAGCGAGTGTAAATAGCAATTGTTTCTGTTCTGTCCAGGAACTCAGAGGGTCTTCCCCTCCCAGATTGATTTTTTTTTTGACGAGGTAAAAGAGGCCATTTTTTGCCTCATTTCTTACCTAGGCTTAATCACTAAATTGGCATTATCTCAGACAAACAAGGTCTCCCACTGCACTGGGGGCCATCTATAGTCATGCTGATCTATATCTGGTCACTGGCCCCAGATGGCTCTGAAGGAAAAAGGGAGCCTGGTGACTTTGCTCAGCCCTTCCTCACTTAAATCCAATTCACTTGCAAATCATGGCATCTTCTTCCTGATGTCCTGGTCTTCTTTGAGAACAAAGGACAAGCAACTTATGATTTGTAGTTCTACCCTTCCAAGCAGAGCACATCTAGTTACTCCTGCTAGCCCTTCAAATATGTACAAATAGTTATCATGTCACCCCTCAGCCTTCTCTTTTTTCCTTTTAAAAGTATTTATTTATTGTTTTTAAATGATTAAATTTTAAATAATCAAATGTTGATTATTTTAATATTTTTCCTTTTCCCCCAATTACATTGTGTTTTGTTGTTGTTTTTGGAGGGGGGAAGCAAGGCAATTAGGGTAAAGTGACTTGCCCAAGGTCACATAGCTAGTAAGTGTGTCAAGTATCTGAGGTCACATTTGAACTCAGGTCCTCCTGACTCCAGGGCCTGTCCTCTATTCACTGTGCCGCCTAATTTCCCCTCTCTCACAATTACATGGTAAAACAATTTTTAATATTTCTTTTAAGTTTTGAGTTCTAAATTCTATTCCTCCCTACTCCCCTACTCCCCCCCCAGATGGTAGGCAATCAGATATAGGTTATGTGTGTGCAATCATGTAAAACATTTTCACGTGAGTTATTTTGTAGAAGTCCGGCTTCTCTTTTCTAGCCTAAGCATCTCTAATTCTCTCAAGCAATCCTCAAATATCAGTGATCTTGAAACTCCTCACCATACTGGTTGCCCTCCTCTAGACTCCCCAGTTTACCATTGTCCTCTCTAGACCTCAGCCTTTTCCTCTATAAAAGTGGGGGGAAGGTGTTCAAGACGATCTCTTGGGTCCCTTGCAGCTCGGAATCCCATGGCCCTAGAAGTCATCTTGTCTCTGGGAACTGGAGAACTCAGAGAGATAGTAAACTGTCCTTGAAATTAGGGGTGAGGAGAAACATGTCTCAACCTTCTGTATGAAACCAGAAAGAAGTATCAGTGTCTTATTACCACATCCCTCAGGATACAAAAGTAACACAAACAGTAAAACCTCTTTAATTCACTCCAGGTGTAAGAAAGGTCAGCCTGACTCAGTAAAAAGTCTCTCTTAAAAAGCATTATGAATAAACAAGGTAACACTGCTCTCAGGTACATCCAGTTATCCTAATGGAGTAAGAACACTGGCTTCGGGACTTAGGAAATCTCACTAAGCATTATACTTTAAAAAATACATAAGGATCCCTTCTAATTAGGACATTCATTGTTTAGTAGGAGCTAGGAAAACATCAGAAATGCACCTGCTGGGTCAGACCAATTGTCCATAGAGCCCAGAATTCTGTCCCAGGTCATACCACCAAGGGGAATATTTTCTGAGGATACATCAATACACCCCCCACACATACATCCCCATCCACACCCCCACATACTAACATGAGTGCGCATGTGTGAGTTTTAAAACTGGTTTGTAAGGTTTAAAAAGTATTTTATTCACAATAACACTGTAGGGCAGGCATTAAACATACTATTTTCTGTTCTTTTTTTTTTTTTTTTTTTTTACCAATTATATATAAAAACAATTTTAACATTTTTTTTTCAAATTTTAAGTTCCAAATTCTCTCCCTCCCTCTTTCTGCCCGCCCCCACTCCCCATCGAGAAGGCAAGCAAATTGACCTAGGTTACACACGGGTAGTCATGCACAACACATTTCCCTCTAAGTCATGCTATGAAAGAAGCCACACACACACACACACACACACACACACAAGAAAGTAAAGAAAGAGTATTTTCAATTTGCATTCAGCCTCCACAGTCCCCTTCATCAAAAGTCTTCCAGAATTGTCTTGAATTGCTGAAGTACAAATATTATTATGCACTTTTCTCATTAGAAAACTAAGGCTCTTGATCATGCCTTGCCCATAATCAAGCAATTCATAAGTTTCCAAGGTGTGAAGTGAGTTGCCCTTGATTCAAGTCCACCACTCTGCTTTGCTGAGTCACAGGATTTTACAGAGGGAAGGGGCCTCAGCAACCACCTTGTCTAACCCATCCCTGGAAAGGAATCCTCAGGCTAGCTTAACCAACATGGCATTATTCAGCCTCTGCTGAAAGACATCCAATGAGGAAGAGCCACCATATTTTGAGGTGGCCCTTTCCACTTTGGGACATCAAACCTAAATTTCCCTGTTTGTAACTTGAATCCATGGTTGCTGGCTCAGCCACACAGAACAGATAGCCCTTCTCATGCCTGAAGACAGTTGCTGTGTCTGGGCCTGAGTCTTCTCTTCTCCAGACGACACTTATTCCAAGTTCCTTCCACAATCCTCAGATGACTTAGTGGTTTGTCCTTCATTCTTGAAGAGGACCATGACATCAAGGAGGTGATGCCATGACTTGAAAATGAATTGGATTTAAGTGATGGAGGGCTGCACCAGCCGCACTTTCTCCTCTGAAAATGATGAGGTATAGGTTTTGGGGGGATTTCTAATGAGAAATCCTTTCTAGGTTCAGCATCTGAAAAGAATTACAGGCTCAGCTGTCCTTTGGCAGATTTATAAAAGTTTATTGATTCACAGGGCAAAAGGGATGGGGTAAGGAAACTTGACTAGAAAAGGCTCGAAAGGTGCAAGTTGGGGAGGGGTCAGAGAAAGCCTGAGAGTGTGACTTTCTTCAGAGGGCAGGGGTCTGCTAGAAAAAGCCTACCTGCAAAGAGCAGGAGAGGAGAAACACAATCTTTAAAGACCTAACACTGTCAATCCTAAATTCATTAGGCTAATTAGGGATACAGAGGTAGAGTTAGGGAGGGACCCGGGAGGAGCCAGGGAGTGGCCAATACTTAAAGGGACAAGCACCCTTCACATCAACTGCACATGTGTTTTACCCATAATACACTGGGAGAAACAGCAGGAGATTTTGACGGAGAGGTGTGGTTTTAGCCCTGAAACATCATAAAGTCAACCAGTGGTCAGATTTGAGGTCAAATTCTCAAGGAGCTTGTTTTGGCCGGTTACTAGAACAAAAGGAGGTAGTGCCTTTAAAAGAGTTTATTATCATAGCTATAGAGTTAATGCTTTGTGGCTGGGGGCAGGGGAGAATGCTTTACTGCTGGGGGGGAGGGAAGGAACAGAGTTAAACTGATTTCACAAACACAAGACTGAAATTACAACGAAGTTTCAAAATTATAAAAATCACCCCAAAAATATTACAAAGGTCATTCAGCACCGCTTCAAAACCACCTGGGTCCAGTGGCCAGATATAGCTCAGGATACTGGAGATGCCTCAGGTATGACTTAGACTTCAGGACCTCAATCATACTGGTTGCTCTCCTTTGGATTCTCTCCACCTTATGAACTCCATGTCTTCCAGATACTCTCTGAGATCCCCCCAATCCTCTGAAGCTGTCATTCAACCCCCATACCCTACCCCCCCACCCAGGTAGTTTGGCATGGTGAATGGAGCCATAATGATGGAAGACGAAGGAAAGACAGTTCTCACTATCCAAGTTCTTGCTGCTGTCAAATGGTTCGGTACCAGAAATGGATGGATTTCTACCAGTGGTAATGACATTAAAGTAGAAGCTGCCGTTACCCATATGATCCAAGGCCGACGCACTTAATTTTTCTGCGCCTTGGTCTCCTTATATGAAAACTAAAGGCATCGAACTTAATAAGGTCTAAAGTCTTTTCCAGCTCTTTCATTTTTGTCCAGACTTGTGATTTCATTGGGGGTGGAGATGGGGGAGGGGGAGGCAGATTGGCAATCCATTTGATGCCCATAGTGCCAAGATAGCTCCTGAGGACAGAGGGGTCAGACACCAAGCTGACTCAGCCCTCAACACTCCCACGTGTGGCTGAGCCAGATTAAAATGTAATTCCTATTTGATTTTAATGTGTCAGTGCATTAATAAAAATTTTTTAAAGAAATTTATAAAGATGTGTGGTTTGCGGGGCAGAGCCAAGATGGCGGCGTAGCAGCAGCAACATATTGCAGCTCTCACATAGCCACCCCAAAATACCGATAAAATAGGACTCTAAACCAATCCTAGAACTCCAAAATGCACACAAAGATACTTCCCACTAAAGTCAGCTCGGCTACGAGGAACCACATCAGCACTGGAAACGAAACCAGCCTGGCCTGAAGACACGGCTGTGCCCCGGGGGCGGCTGGACCGGAGGAGCCTCAGGTGAGCGGATTAGCACCAGCTGCGAGTGGGGATTGCAGTCCCACCGAAAGGCCTCCAGAGCAAAAAAGTGAAAGGCAGAGGTTTTGCACCCGCCTCCGCATTGTAGCTTCCCGCCTGCGGCCTGCAGACAGCAGGGGGACTGAGCGATTGTTCTCAGGCCAAGAGCTCTCGTGTTGAGCGGCCTGGATCTGGATCACGGTCTTGGGCCTCGGTTCTGAAGTCTTCACTATCCAGTCAGCCGAAAGTAAATAGGAAGAGTTCCCAGCCTCTTCCTGAGAGCTACAGCAGCCGGGAGGACCCCAGCGATTTGGGACAGAGCTTTCCCTTCTGGAAGCAGAGCCCCACAGAGATTTTTTAAAAAATCATGGACTAAACAACCATGAGTAAGA
>CM053587.1:344578641-344600188 GCA_028646515.1 Pseudochirops corinnae | reverse complement strand
ACAAGAAGCATGAGAAGGTAAACACGGAAAAGATTTCATAAGGAACTTATCAAAGTTGAACTATTTACATGCCAACATGGAAAAATGATAATTGTAACTTACAAAACTTTTCTCAGTATGAAGATAGTTGAAGGGAATATAAATGTGTGTGTATATATATATATATATATACATACATACATACATCTATATATTTATATATGGATACATATACATATGTCTATATAGGAGGGTATATATGCATAGGAATACATATGTGAGTGTGTATATATATGTGTACATAGACAGAGGGCACAGGATCAATTGAAGAGGATGGGATAATATTTTAAAAGGTGAAATTGAGAAGTGGGAGAAGAATAGTATGAGAGGAGACAGGCAGAGATAGAACGGGGTTAATCCTCTCATATAGAAGAGGTAGGGGATAACTGTTACAATGGAGAGGAAGAACAGAAAGGCAAAAGGGAATGGGTCAACCTTGCTCTCATTGAAGTTGACTTAGGGAAGGAATTACATACACTCTAAATTGGGTATCTTGGCCTACAGGAGAGTAAGGGGGAAGGGGATGAGAGGTGGGAGGATGGAAGAGGGCAGGTTGGGGTGGGAGGGTTGTTAGAAGCACACACTTCTGTAAAGGGACAGGGACAAAGCAGAGAATAGAACTAGTGGGGGGTGGAATAGGTAGGAGGGAAATATACAGGCACCGACCAAGGTAAGGAGATCCATCTTGCCCTACTGGAAAGTCAGAGGAGTGATGGGAGAGGATATAGGAGAGAGCTGATTGTGGGAGGGGGTATACAGTGGGATCGCTGTTTTGAGGTGGTGGGCAGGGGAAAGACGGGGAGTAAATTTGTAAATCAAAATCTCATGGAAATGAATGATGTAAACTAAAAATAAACAAAAGTTAAAAAAAAAAGTTACATAGGATTACAAAGGAAACCAAACCAATCACACTGAAGGTTACCAAAATATTTTTTAATCAGACTCCAGTGGATGAAATCTGCTGATAACACTAAACTAGGAGAAGACATTAATCCACGGGACGGTGTGACTTCAGAAAGAACTCAATAGGTTAGACTGTATAAAACATTTCAGACAAAATGTAAGAGGGACAGACGCAAACTCTTAGAGTCAGGGCTGAAGAGCAGCTTGACAAGGAAATGCTGCTAGAAAGCAGTTTAATCAACATGTGACCAACAAGCATTTATTAAGCACCTGCTGTGTGTCGGGCGAGAGTATGCAGTCAAAGGGAAACATTTTCTGCCTCAAGGAGCACACAGGAATACCTCCTGACTCTGGACAAGGTGAACGAGAGGTACTTTGGGGAAGGAAGACATTAGTAACCCGGAATCAGCTGAGAACTGATGGCGAAGGGGCACTTGAGCTGAGGCTTGAAAGACAATAGGAATTCCAAGAGCTGAAGGTGAGAATCACATTCTAGACATGGGAGATAGCCAGGTAAGACAAAGGCAGGATTAACTGGAGGCAAGAGAGCAGCTTCTTGAGGAAGGAGGATTTTTTTAAAAATGTTTTTGCTTTTTTTCTTGGACAGAGGAAGGTAGGGCAATTGGGGTCAAGTGACTTGCCCAAGGTCACATAGCGTGTGTGTGTGTGTGTGTGTGTGTGTGTGTGTGTGTGTGTGAAGTGTCCCTGGATTTGAACTCAGGTACTCCTGACTCCAGGGCCAGTGCTCTATTTACTGCGCCATCTAGCCACCCCCTGGAAGGCGGATTTTAAAGAAAGTCCATGAGGAAAGAGATGGGGATAAGAAAAGAGCATTTCAGCCAGGAGGAACAGAGTCGGGAGATGGGGAGCCTCACGCCTGGAACAGCCAGGAGGCTGGTGTCACTGCATCTCAGAGGAGAAATGTGTAAGAACCCAAAACAGAAGGAAAAGGGTTTGATGATAAAGGGCTTTGAACCCTATGCAGATGATTATAGATTTGATTCTGGAGGTGAAAAGGAGCCCATGGAGTTTACTGAATAAGGGAGTGATGTGGTCAGATCTGCATTTTAGCAAGGTCAATTTGACTGCTGAATGAAGGACGGTCTGGAGTGGGAAGGGACTGGAGGCAGGCAAACCAAATGGCAGCTAGAGGTATGTATAGTGCAGGTATGAGGTGATGAGAGGCTGCAGCAGGGTGGGGGCAGGGTCAGAGCAGAGAAGGAGGCATGTTCAGATGCTGGGAAGATGACAATGAGGTGTCCAGATGATATCTAAGTCTCCTATATGGCAGACTGTGAGAATGGTGATGTCAACGACGATAATAATAAGAAAGGTGGGATGGGGAGAGGACTTCGGGAGAAAAATACCTGGTTTGGTTTTGGATATCCTGAGTTTATGATGTCTGTGAGACATCCCATTTGGGACGTCCAAGAGACATTTGGAGATATGAGAGTGGAGGTCAGGAGAGAAGTTAGGGCTGCATAAATAGATGAGGGAATTATCAGAACAGAGATCGTAACTGAATCCAAGCAATGACATCACCAAGCAATACTGGGGAGAAGAGAAGATGGTCAGGAACAGAGCCTTTCTTAGACACCAAGAGTTAGTGGGCATAAGCTGGATGACAAGCTATTAAAGGACACTAAAAGGAGATGGTTGACAGGAAGTAAAAAGAATAATTTTGATTACATAAAATTAAAAGGGTTTTGCACAAACAAAATGAATGCAGCCAAAACAGCAAGAAAACAGGAAACTGGAAAATAAGTTTTATATCAAGTTTCTCTGACAAAGGCCTCATTTCTCAAATATATAGGGAACTGAGCCAAATTTATAAAAATAAGAGTCATTCCTCAGTTGACAAATGATCAAATGGCATGAACAGGCAATTTTCAGAAGAAGAAATCAAAGCTATCACGTGAAAAACTGCTCTAAATTATTACTGATTAGAGAAACACAAATCAAAAACAACTCTGAGGTACCACCTCACATCTATCGGATTGGTTAGTATCACCGAAAAGGAAAATGTCAAACGCTAGAGGGGATGTGGGAAAATAGAGACACTAATGAGTGGTTGGTGGAGTTGTAAACGGTCCAACCATTCTGGAGAAGAATTTGGAACAAGGCACAAAGGGCTGTAAAACTATATATACCCTTTGACCCAGGATCACTACTACTAGGTCTGTATCACAAAGAGATCAAAGGAAAAGGAAAAGGACCTGCATGTACAAAAATATTTATAGCAATTCTTTTTGTGGTGGCAAAGAAATGGAAATTGAGGAGATGCCCATTGACTGGAGAATGACTTGAACAAGTTGTGGTATATCAAGTGGTTCTCAACCTTCCTAATGATGCGACCCTTTAATACTCGTATGTGGGCGTATCTGCATGTGGGTGGACCCGCCTGGAGACGGAGAGAGGAGGGTGTCTCAGTTCCTAAGACCATCAGAAACTTGTGTTTTCCGATGGTCTTGGGCAACCCCTGTGAAAGGGTCGTTCGACCCCCAAAGGGGTCACCACAGAACCACTGTGGTATATGATTGTAATGGAATACTATTGTGCTATAAAAAATGACAAGCAGGATGGTTTCAGACAAACCTGGGAAGACCATATGAACTGATGCAAAGTAAAGTGAACAGAACCAGAATAGCATTATACACAGTAATAGCAATACTGTAACAATGATCAACTGAGAAAGACTTTAACTCCTTTCATCAATACAATGACCCAGGACAACTCCAAAGGACCCATGATGAAAAATGCTGTCTACCTCCAGGAAGCAAACTGATGAATTCTGAATGGAAACCGAAACACACTTTTTCGCTTCCTGTATTTTCCTTGCTTTTCCTCAACATGGCTAATATGGAAGTGTTCTGCGTGACTTCACATGTATGACTGATGTCATATTGTTTGCCTTCTCAAAGCGTGGGGGAGGGGCGAGGGAGGAGAGAATCTGGAACTCAAAATGCAAAAAAGGATGTTGAAAATACATAAATAACTGGGGTGGTGTGGTTAAAGAAGTGGGAAGAGAAGCTACTGCCACAAAAACTTAGTATCAAATAGAAGAGAGTGACTGGCAGGGGGGTCAAGAAGAGTGAGAACTAGGAATGGGGGGAAGGACATTAGACTTGGAAATTTTGAAAATCTTTGCATAACTCTGGAGAGAATAGTTTCCATTGAATGGTGAGGTGAGAAGCCAGACTACAGAAAGTTAGGAGAGTGAGAAGAAATGAAGTGGAAACACCCTCCGCACTCCCCCCATTCCCCACCCATTGATGGTCTTCGAGGAGGATCAACAGGGGACAATACATAGCTACTGGGGAAGAACAAATCAGATGAGGGTTTTCTGAGGACATGTGAGACATGGCCATGTCTGTAAGTAGCAGGGGAGTCAGCAGGAGAGCTGAAGGATCTGGAGATTAGGGAGAGGCACTAGGGCCTGAATGAGTGGTGGCTGTGAGTGGAGCAGAGGCCACAGGAAAGGGATGCAGAGATGGAAAAAGAGAGGAGCTGGCAGGTGAATGACCATGGGGGATGAATGATAGCACAAGGAGAGGATGATAATTATCATAGCACTTACACAGACCTTTAAGGTTTACAAAGCACTTCATGAACATTATCTCATCTGATCTGCACAATAACCCTGGAAGGAAGGTGCTATTATTAATTCTATTCTACGAATGAGGAAACAAAGGCAAATAGGTTTAAGTGACTTGCCCAGGGTCACTCAGCTAGTAAGCATCTGAGGCTAGATTTAAACTCAGGTCTTCCTGACTCTCAGCCCAGTGTTCTGTCCACCGCACCACCTAGCTTCTAGATGATTCCAAAACTGTAAACCCAGGGGACCAGAAAGATGGTCATATTCTTGACAGCAATAAGGAAGGTGGAGTATGAGTGGGTTTGGGGAAAAGCCAGTGAATGCTGTTTTATGCATATTGAGTTTAAGATGTCTGTGGGCCATCCAGTCTGAGATCTCCAATAAGTAACTGGCGATGTACACGCAAGAGAAAAGTTGAGGTTGTATTGTCATGGTGGCTGTTGTTTGTCCTTAGCCCTCCAAGAGGACCACAAGGTGAAGATGATGTCATGACGTGTGAGTGAACTGGATTTAAGTGAGGCAGGGCTGTGCAAAGATACCAGCCTCACTTTCTCCTCCGGGAGCAGTCTGGCTCCGGTGGCCAGATATGGATCCAGATGACTGGAGATGGCCCCCAACTGGGGTGGTATACACAGATCCAGGAGTCACCTGCATAGAGATGGTCAGGAAACAAATGGGAAATGATGAGATCACTGAGTGACAGCCTAGAGAGAAGACAAGAGGACCCAGCCCCAACAGGACTGTTCTCTGTCCCACTGCAGAGAGGACACCCACAGTGAGGGGACATGTCATAGATGATGATGCAGTTGCAGACAGAGAAGGAGCCATCCCTCAGGTAGAGAGAGAACTGCAGAGAGAACATCTGCAAAGCCCCAAGGAGGAGAGGGGGGTTGACAGAGGCACACACTCACAAAGGCTGCAGCCCTGAACAGGACCAGAGCATTGCCTTTAAGTGTCTGCAGAGTTGTCACCAAGAGCCAGCACCATCCTGTTGGGCCCTGGAGGAAACTTTCACCGAGCTGTCATCAGACAGCAGTGGCTGAGGGGGTTGGAGGCTCCCCCACACTGGGGGTTCTCACACCAAGGCTGTGCAGCCACTTCTCCGTCCCAGTGGTAGAGAGGATTCTTTTGCAGGGAATGGCAGCCTCCATGACCCGTGGTCTCTAAGCCCCCTCCAGCCTCTGAAAGCTAAGATCTTGAGAGGGTATGATTCATTTGCATCTTGCACCACCTTCAGATGGTTTGCAGAAAAGATGAGGTTCACTTCCTTTCCTAAGAAAAAAGCAAGGACCTTAAATGTGAGAAACCCCAAGCTGAGTCAGCCCCCAGGTGGCTGCTAACACAAATTCAGAAGCAGCTGATTTAAGCCTGTTGTAGATCCGACTCACCAGGCATGGGATGGCACGGTCAGGGCTTCCAGGAGATTTCTGTGACTGAAGGCCTGGCACACAGTAGGCATCTAATAACCGCTCCCCGGAATATTTTAAATTGACTCCTTTTGCTCTTCTCCACTCCCTTTACCTCTTTCCCACAAGCAGCAGCCTTAGTTTTCAGTAATTTGGGGATCTCCTGCTTATTCTGTTCTCTCCTTTTCCCAAACCTTTTCTCTCTCATATCTCAACTCTTCCACCAAGCAGGTACAAGTTTCCACTGGTGTGCTTCAGAAGATGCTAGGCATAAATGCTGACACAGTGTCCGGACAGAAGATGCCTCCCATTAGTTATTCACCACCTGCCCAAACGGTCACGGCCGCCGGTACTGGAAGAAACACCCATGTGCTAATCTTCATACTAGCCAAGCTCTCTAACATGGGTGAAAGGCAGAAAATGTGAATGAGAACAAAAATGGAAATCTGGATTCATCCTTTACAGACTCATCCTCCTGAGTTCAAATCCAGCCTCAGACACTTGCTAGCTGTGCGACCCTGGCAAAATCACTTCCTTTCGTTTGCCTCAGTTCCCCTAGCTGTCAAATGAGCTGGAGAAGGAAACAACAAGCCACTCCAGTGTCTCTGCCAAGAAAGCCCTAAGTGGAGTCACGAAGAGTCAGGCATGACTGAAATGACTGAACAACAACAGGGCTTTTTTCAGGAAACCCCATCACTGGTGACCGACCCCCAGACTTGTCCCTGCCACTTGGGCTGCTGCCAGGCATTGGGCCTGCACCGGGATCAGCAGCGTCTAGGGAGGGGCAGGGTGAGAGCCACTGGGGATCATCTCGGGAAAAGAATGCAGGCTCTAAGAGGCAGAACTGCTGCCCTAATTGACACTAGCTCCTCACTGGAGTGTGACACACCGAGGTGTAACTCAATGCTCATTGAACTGAATTGGGGAAATGCGCAAAATTAACCCAACATAAGACACCAGGGGAAAGTTTTTAAGATCTCCATATAGGTATGATCCTACAATGACATATAAAGAAGGAAAGGATGCTAAATCTTACATAATCTATACAAATTATTTCTCCTGAGTTTATTGCTTTAAGATTACCAAAAATGCATGTGATTCTTCATTAAAATTGAAGATCAGCATTACCTAACGAGGCTACTGTGTAGGCGTGATTACCTGTTATTTCTATGACTGCTAGCATTTGAAAAGAAGATGCCTACATTGAAAAATATGCAACTCACCAACAAGAATCTTTAAAATACAGGACTTTAGATCCCCAAAAAGTGCTTATTATTAAAGCTTTAGAACAATGCTATCTCTCTGTATGAGTGCTCATTTATACAGAGAGATGTAAAAACTAATACGGTATGCAAACAACTGTGAGTTTAGGAACTCAAAGGATTTGGGGCTACAAAAGATCCTCCAGATCATTGCACAGATGAGGAAACTGAGGCTGAGAAGTGAATGACTTCTCCAAGGTCACAATGCAGGCAGAAGTAGCAAAGCCTGAATTCAAACCCAAATCCAATGCTCTTCTCACTACCCAGGCGTAGCTAGGGGCCCCTTAGTGAAGCTTCTTCCACCCAATGCTCTTGAAGCAGTGGCAGCAATGGCAGCAGCAGCAGCATGCCTTTCTGCTCCATTCCCCAGTCCATTTCACTTACTGCCTCTTTCTGCCATCCCTCACTCTACTACATTCACTATTACTACCTCCTGAACCCATCACCCAGTTTCCTCTAAACATCTCTGATCTCCTATAGCAGTGGTTCTCAACCTTCCTAATGCCGCGACCTTTTAATACAGTTCCTCATATTGTGGTGACCCCCAATCAGAAAATTATTTTTGTTGCTACTTCATAATTGTAATTTTGCTGCTGTTATGAATTGTAATGTAAATATCTGATATGCAGGATGTATTTTCATTGTTACACATTGAACATAACCCACAGGTTGAGAACCACTGTCCTAAACAAAGAGGAAAGAGAACACTCTCCCCCTCTCAACAGTACAGAGATGCCGTTATTTTTGTGGGTGAACATGGGCCTCAAGAGAGATGTCTGGCAGGTCACCACTGATAAATTTCATTAAAGTCTCTGAGTGGAGGCCCTCTCCTCTTACTTTACTGAGGAAACTGAGGCCAGAAGGCACCAGTTCCCTCTCAATCAAACTTTGTATCTCAAACTCTTTGGCATTACTGCTCCCTCTCCTTTCCCCCAGCATCTGACCAAGAGCTGACCCTTCTGCTTGCCATGGCCACCCCCACCCCCCATATGTGCACTAAGAGGAACACAAGGTCAGAGATTCAATGTTGCAAGAGAGCTGCCCTCATGTCCAACCCCTTCATTTTACAGATGAAGAAACTGAGGTGCAATGGTAAATGACTTTCCCAGGGTCACAAAGCCAATAAATGTCCAAGGAAGGACTTACCCTCAGGAACTGCTGGATCCACAACTCCTCTGGTCTTCTAGTCAATCACCTTCCTCAGTTCTTCTGCCTCTCCACATCCACTAGCTCCTTGCCCACTACCTTCAAATACACCCAACTCCCTCATTCTTAAAAAAAACCTCCACTGGATCCTACCGCCTCCTGCAGATGTCATTCCATATCTCGCCTACATTTCCAAGGCAAACACCTTGAAAAAGCTGCCACTCCTCCCGCTCACTCTTCAACTCTTCACTTTCTGGCTTCTCATCTCATCATTCCACTGAAAGTTCCCTCTCCAAAGTTAACAAGGGTCTCAATTAAGGGATGGTCTTTTCTCAGTCCTCACCCTTCTGGGCTGCACTGGACACTGCTGACTCCCCTCTCCTCCAGGATACTCTCTCCCCTCTGGATTTTCATGATCATAATTCTCTCCTGATTCTATTCCGACCTGTCTGACCTTTCCTTCTATCTCTTTTGCTGGATCATCATCCATATTACATCCCCTAAGTGTGGGTGCCCCTCAAGGTTCTGTCCTGGACCCTCTTCTCTTTGGGTAACTTCATCAGCTCCCATGAATTCAACTATAATCTCTATATGTGTGTAATATAGATCAATAATGTACAAATATGTGTATATATGTGCACATATACATACACAGAAATATGTCATATATTTGAGTATGCATATATATTTTTATATCTAGTGTTAATCTTTCAAACTTTTCAGTTAATCTTTTAAGCGTCAGTCCCACATCAACAACTGCCTATTGAATATTTCAAACTAGATGTCTTAGAGATAGATAAAATTCAATGTGACTAAAACTGAACTTACTATCTTTCCCTCAAAATCCTCCCCTTCTTCCAAAATTCCCAAATTCTGTCGAAGGCTCTACCATTCTTCCGACTGCCCAGCTTCATATCTCACTTACCCTCACCCCATATATATAATCGGTTAGCAAATCTATTTTCATAACATCTCTTGCAGCTGACCTCTCTTCCCCCTCACATAACTGGGCCCTCCTTCATCACCTCTCCCTTGGAGAACTTGCCCATCCTCCCAAGTATCTCTCTCCCCTCTCCAGTCCATCCCACAAGCTGCTACCAAAGTAAATTTCCCTAGGAGTAGATTTGACCAGGCCATTCCTCTACTCAGCCCATTCAAGGGCTTTCCTATCATCCCCAGGATAAAAGAAAACTTCCCTTCTTTCATTGTTAAAAGCCTCCACAACCTGGCCCTGATGCAGCTTTCCAGTCTCACTGGACATTACTCCCGATCCTGCAGTCTACACTCCAGTCAAATTGACTGTCTCTCTGTTGCTCACAGGACACTCCAGCTCCAGTCTCTGTTCTTTCCAATGACCATTCCCCCGTGCCAGGAATGCTCCCCCTCCTCACATCCACCCCACTGATTCCCCCTCTTCCCTTAAGGAGCAGCTCAACCACCAGCTTCTGAATGAAACCTTTCCTGAATCCCACCCTCCTCCCATTGCTAATATCCTCCTTCACAAACAACCTCGTATTCAAATACTTTCTACAATTTAGAGGGAGGCAGGTAATGAAGTAGGTAGAGTGATGCACCTGGAGTTCAGAAGCCCTGAACTCCAATCTAGCCTCAGTCACTCACTAGCTGTGAAACCCTGAGTAAGTCACTTAGCCTGTCTGCCTCAGTTTCCTCATCTGTAAAATGGAGATAATAGTAGCACCTACTGTCCAGCACCATTGTGAGAATCAAATGAGGTGTTTGTAAAGGGCTTTGAGAACTGTAAGGTGCTACAAAAGTGTTATTTATACTCACTTTATGTTATTGTTGCATATATTTTATACATCCTTGTCACTGTCTCCATTGAAATGGAAGTTTCTGGCAAGTAGGGATGGCTCAGTGCCTGGAGTATAGTAGGTGCTTCATAAATGTTGGCTGGGTTGGATCCCCCATTCTTGGAACAATGCCTGGTATACTGTAGGAGCTTAATAAATACTTGGTGATTGCCTGCTAAAACAAATAATTCTTTCCAGTTCAAATATTTCCTTTAGTTAATTATTAATAAGCATTTGATGTACTTACACTGACTGCTTTTAGAGCATCATACTCACTACCGTATTGCTGCCTTTTTTCTTCTAGGGGAAAATCACAGCTCTAATGATAAGTCTTTTAACCAAAGAGAAATTATTTAGCTTAGATTCATATGCAACTGCCATAGGCTTTTTCCTAATCAAATTCAAATCAAATAAGATTTTAATAAATAAATAAAATAAGAAATTAAAAGATCTGGGGGGGAGAGAGGTTCAAAGAATCCCAACCAATAGAATATTTTCATGAAATACATTAAGCTGTACTGGAAAGCACTAATGCAAGAGCAGCGAATGTAAATGAGAACATTGGTGCACTAAGAGATGACAACTCTGGATCAGAGCAGAATTATTTGAATACCAATTATGGATTGACCGAAGAGTGCTCTGGTGGATGGAGAGCTGGACTCAGAATCGGGAAGCCCTAGGTTCCTGCCCAGCCTCTGACCTAACCTGTGTGACTCTAGGCAGGTGACCTGGCAGCTCCCTAGGACGACAGACCACACTGGCAGGGTGAGTTTCTTCTCCTAGGAGTTCCTCATACTACTAAATCACTGATCCAAACTCTAACTCCCCATTAATAACTCAAATACCAGGCAGGGGCAGAGTTTATATTGTGAGTCAACCTAGAGATTTTTTGACAAAGGCCCCAACAAGGTCCTTTATCATTTCTAGAGAGTTCTTTCTTTTTTTGGGTCTTCCTGTAGAAGGCATACTGATGGCATCACCAGCTGGTGTGCCACCTTCCAAAATCCCTGCCCCTGCTAAAGGGAACCCGACAGCAGAGGAATGTCAAAGGAAACCTCTCCCTCCTTCCAGAATCAGACTATTTCCTTGTTCCAACCCAGAGCCCAGACAGCAGCTTTATCCCTGAACCTTGGGCTGAGCCCTCCACCTTCTCTGAACCTCAGCCTCCTCACCTGAAAAGGAGGGGTGCCAGGCCTACGTCCCCTGGCTCCCAAGCTGGCTATGAGAAAAGCCCTTCAAGCAGCATGGGTACTCTTTGTGATTATTCAGAGGCAGGCATGGAGGCTACCAATAGCCACCTGGTATCTCTTCTTAAAGATCAATTCAAATGCCATCTCATCGAGCACGGTCCAGCCTTTCCAGATTCTCACTGCAACCTGTTGAATTAGCTGCAGAAGCTTTTCTCCCAGGCAAAAAATATTTTATTTGAACTGCCCAAATGAAGCCAACAATGCTTGAGATGGCCGGTTATTTTACCAAATCACTTGAGCACTGACTTTGAACTAGACACAACCAAATTCCTAAACGTGACATATAAATTACAAGTAATTCTGTAGACTGCAAATGGTTCAGAACATATACAAATTCAGATCTCCTTTGAAAAAATATAAACATCTACCTTCCTCAAAAGAATGAGTTTCTATTTCCTAACATTTGCAAATGTTCAGTATTTTAGTCTTAAGTAATCACCAAAGTAGTCAACATCTGATGTTTTTCTAGAAAGCCCCAAAAAATGAGAATCGTTAGCAGCAGTAAGATCAAAAAAATTAAAAACTGGTATGTAGAGAAGAATTACAAGGAAATGATCCATTTTCAAAAGATAGGCTTTGGGAGACTAATACAACATCAAATTCTCATGACCTCAATAAGGAGGCTCTCCTAGTACTCCATCAAAGACCCTGTGTGCCTCTGTGGACCATTCTGCCCACCACTGTCAAACCTAGCCAATATCAGCACAATTCGTTTTGCTAACGGTCCTGTACTCTGACCAAACGGCTCCAGTAATCGACAACAGGGGTGGGCCTTGAGGCCACATGTGGTCTCCTGAGGCTGTTGTTCCCCCATCGACAATTTTCTACATCCCTAGGCTTGGGCAAATCATCTTATCCTCTCCAGGCTTCATTCTCCTTATCTGTAAACAGATAGTATAAAATCCCATTTATCTCTAAATCTTGTGATCCTAATTATCTTTTTTTAACATTAAATTTTAAAAAAACATTAAATTTTATTTGTCAGTTAAGAAGCATTTGCTTCCTTTCCCTCCCACCCACCCAGATTTAAGAAAAAACAAAATCCTTGCCCTAAATATCCATGGTCAAACAAAACAAATTCCCATATCATTCATGTCTAAAAATGTATGTCTCATTCTGCATCTTGAATCCACCACCTCTCTGTCGGAAGGTGAATTACATGTTTCATCATTAACCCTCTGGGATCATGGTTGATTGCAGGGATCAGAGTTCTTGAGTCTTTCAAAGTTGTTGACTGTTACAATGTTGTTGTTCTTGTGTAGACTGCTCTACTTGTTCTGCTCACTTCACTCTGCATCAGTTTATACAAGTCTTCCCAAGTTGTTCTGAATCAATCCCTTTCATAGTTTCTTATGGCAAATAGTATTCCATTATATTCATATACATTCATTTTTATTCACCTGTTCCCCAGATGATGGGCCCTCCTTTAGTTCCCAGTTCTTTGCTACCACAGAAAGAGCTACTCTGACTATTTTTGTGTACATAGGTCCTTTTTCTCTTTTTTTATTTTTCTGAGAAATAGGTTTAGCAAAAATGTCTTCAAAGGTAATACAACTATCATGACTTTGGGGGTTCCAAATTGCTACCCAGAACAGTTGAGCCAATCCACAGCTCCACCAAAGGTGCATTAATATGTCTTATTTCCCAAGTCCTTCCAACACTTGTCATTTTCCTTTATTGTCATCTTTGCCAATATGATGAGGGTGAGGTGGCTGATATCTCAGAGTTACTTTTAGATCTCATCTACTGAAAGGAACTGGCATGTTATGCATCTGACTGGACAAAGTTTCTCAGAGCTTTTTGTCACAAAACCCACTGCACATAATAAAAACTGCCCAGAGTGTAGACCCACTGAAAAGAATTCAAACCACAAAAGCCTAATTCCCATGAGGAAACTCAATATTCTTCAAGAAACAAGTGGGATTTACATCCTTATCCACAAAAGGGCCTGAGACAGATGAAGTTAGAATCACAGGATCTCAAAACTAAGCACTGCAAGGGGTCATGGAGGTCATCATCTGGTGGGATTGACTACCCCTGGGCTTCAGAATCACTCTGGGATGCATCCAGAGCTGCCAGAACTGGAACTGGGGAGGGACTTGAGAAACCATATACTCCAGAATTCTCATCTGACACCAGAGAAAACTAAAGAGATCCAAAGAGGGATTGTAGAAGTTAGAACTTCAAGAGATCTTAGTTGACCATCCAATACACACTTCACACACTCTCTCTCTCTCTCTCTCTCTCTCACACACACACACACACACACACACACACTCTCTCTCTCTCTCTCTCTCTCTCTCACAGTAGAGAAGAAAGAAGGAAACAGACCCCAGGATTTCAAAGTGGAGACTTTGGAGATCATCCAGACCCATCTCCACATCATGGTGGATGCAGTGAACCCACAGGAAGGAATAAAAGCTGTAAGAAACCTTTAAGGTTATAGACTTAGTGTTGAAAAGGGCCGTAGAGGCTACCTAGCCCAATCTCTCCATTTTACAGATAAGGAAACTGAGGTCCAGAGAGGGACAGGGATGATGCTGAGTGACAGAACTGAGATTCAAACCCAGGTCCTCTGATTCCAGATCTCACCCTCTTTCCTCTCATCAAGTCCAACTCCTCCCTCAAATGTGGAGAAAATGCAGACCAAGACAGGAAGAGACCACAGGATTGAAAGCTATAAGTGATTAAGCACCATCCAGGCTAACCCCATCCCTCCACCATAGAGGAATCTGAGCCCCAGAGGGGGACCACCGGACTTAAGAGGGAAAAGCTACTTCAGGGCTCCCCCATTTCAACCTCTGCTTCACAGAGCAGGAAACAGAACCAGAAGGAGACCTTAAAGGTCACTCAGCTCAAGAGCTATACTTTACAGTGGAAGAAACTGAGACCTAAAGAGAGACTGAGATTTAAAAACTGCGAGAGAATTTAAGAGATTCTCAAATCCAAACCCCTGACTTTACAGAGGAGAAAAGACAAACACAGAGAGAAGCCACAGGATTTAAGGCTGTAAGAGACCTTAAGAGATCATTAGTCCAGCCCCATCACTTAATTTTACAGAAAGAGGAGGGAGGGAAGGAAGGAAAGAAGGAACGAACGAACGAAGGAAAAAAGGAGGAGGGGAGGGAGGGGAGGGAGGGAAGGGGGAAGGGAAGGAAGGAGGAAAGGAAGAAAGAAAGGAAGGAGGGAAAGAGGGAGGGAGAAAAAAAAGAAGAGAGGAATGAAGGAAGGGAGGGAGGAAGGAAAGGGAGAAAGAAAGAAGGGAAGAAGGGAGGGAGTGAGGAGGGAGTGAGATGTCTCCATACTTAAATCTGCAGGAGACCTAGGAGCCCATCTGGTCCAGCCCCATCACTTCACTTTACGAAGGAGGAAGCAGACCCAGAGAAGCCTCACAGAACCTCAAGCTGGAAGGCATAATCCACTTCAGTGGAGGAAACTGTCACTCAGTGGAGGAAACTGTCACTCAGAGAAAGTGAGCTGCAGGAGTTAAACTGGAAAAGCTGGGGGCTCTTGCAGTCCGCCCCTCTCCCTTCTTACTGTGGCTGTTCCGTTTTTTACTTGGTCTGTGACTTGAGGAGGGACTTCCTCTACCGAAGTAGATCGTATCGGTTCCCTCTCTGTCACTTATAATCCTGAAAAATTTCCTGGAGCCACTGAGAGTTGAAGTGCCTCGCCTCGGCTCACAGTGTAACATATAACGCAGTATACTGCGCTCCCCGGGGGGAAGACAGTGCAACGCAAAGAGTGGGATTTGAACCCACTTCTCCCGGACGTCAGGACCAGCCCCGCTATTCCATGTCGCCCTCCACCCTTTGCTTCATTTCGGAAAGAACGTACTAGACGGAAAGACAAAGGACCTAAAACTAAAAGCCGTCACACATCACCCACTCTTCACAAGAAGGAAAGAGAACTCTGAACTTGGTTCTGCAGGAACTGGAGACCCCATCCCGGGCACCCCTCACACTTTACAGAAGAGGAAACAGAGAGCACACCCGGACTTGGTTGTGAAGGAGCCGGGATCCCCATCCTGCACGCCTCATCACTCTTTACTGAGGGGGGCACACCGAGCGCACGCTGGAGCCCCCAGCCCGGGCATCCCCTCACATTTTGCAAAGGGAGCCCACAAAGTGTATCCCAAGCCCCCATCCCGGGCACCCCATCACTCTTTACAGAGGGGGCACACAAAGTGTACCCCGGAGCCCCCATCTCATGCACCCCTTCACACTTCACAGAGGGGGTGCACAAAGTGTACCCCGGAGCCCCCAGTCCAGGCACCCCTTCACACTTTGCAGAGGGGGGCGCACATTGCGCACCCCAGAGCCCCCATTCTGGACACCCCCTCACTCTTTACAGAGTTTACCACAAAGTGTACCCAGGAGCCCCCATCCTGGGCACCCCAAGCCCCCATCCAGGGCACCCATCACTCTTTTCAGAGGGGGCACAAAAGGGTACCCCGGAGCCCCCATCCCGGGCACCCTCTCACACTTCGCAGAGGGGGCGCACCCCGAGCCCCGGGCCCCGGCCCCACCGGCACTTTGCAGGTGGCCGCCCCTCTCGGACCCGCCGCGGGCCCGGGCCGCTCTCAGGACCACACCCCCCGCTGGGCCGGCCCCCGGCGCCCTCCCGGCCCGGCCCGGCCCGTCCCGCGCCGGAGTTTCCACAAAGAAAGTGCCCGCGGCGGCGGTGGCGGCTCCGCCAACTTACCGGGGGCGGCTCGGGCTCCCGCTTCTTGCGGCCCCGGCCCGGGGGGGCGGCCGGCGGCGGCGGCGGCTCCATGGTCCCCGCGCCCGCGCCCTCCGGGGCCCGCGCCTCGTGCCCGCGCCTCGCGCCCGCGCCCGCCGGCCTCGAGATAACGGTCCCGCGGCCGCCCAGCCTAGCGAGCCCCGCGCGCCATGTTCCCGCTGTTCCGCCGGCCGCCCACTCCCCCCGCCCCCGGCCCGGCCCGGCCCGGCCCGGCGCTAGCCAGGCCGCTGTTCCCGAGGGCGGCGCCCCTCCCGCCGCGGGACCCCGCGAGCCTGGAGTCCCCGCCTCCCCTCCCCCCGCCCCAGCTCGAGCCCCGCCCCCTAGGCTCCCGGCGCTCCGCCTCCCGCCCCCCTCCCCAGCTCGAGCCCCGCCTCCTCGGCTCTAGGCCCGGGCCCCCGCCCGGGACGCTGCGAGAGAACCACGGCTACACTCGGGGAACGACGGGGCGGCCTCCCGCGGAGCAGGACCGGGTAAGGGGCCGGGGCCGGGGCCGGGGCCGGGACTGGGCGGGAGGCGGGTCCCAGGGGTCCAGCAGCCGGACCCCCTCATTTTACAGGGAGGGAAACTGAGACCCCGGCTCGCCCTAGACGGGCTGACCGAGAGGCTACTCCCGTCCTCCAGCCGGGGGGGCCTCAGGGTCCGTCTGTGTCAAACCTTGCCCTCCCATTTGACAGATGGGAAAACTGAGGCCCCCTGATGGCAGAAACCGAGGGGGGGGGCGTGGAGAGCTTTCCAGCTACGGAAAGGGGGTGAGAGTCTTGTCTGCAGAACAGCCTGGTCCGTGTCACTGGATGGAAGAAGCCTGGGGAGGTCGTGGGACTTTGAATGCCGAGCAGAGCATTCTGTATTCGTTCTTGGAGGCCTTAGGTAGCCACTGCAGCTGATTGAGGGGTGAGGGATGGGAGAATGGGGGTGTGTGGAATATAACGTAATCATATCTACTCTTTAGGGAAATGGAGGATGGACTGGGGGGGGGGGGGGGCTAGAGGAAGGCAGACTCCCCAGCTGCTATGGCCATAGTCCAGGGGGTGAGGGTCTGCACCAGGGTGGGAGAAGGGCCAGAGGACAGAAAAGGGCAGCGCATGCAGCTTTGCCCGCAAAGAGGACCAGATCTAAGAGCTGATTGAATTTGCGACTGCTCCAAGGTGAGACAAGAAAGGCTGTAGGGGCTACCCACCGTCGGTAGCCAGGAGGAAGGACAGCCGGCTCAGAGACTCCGGATTCATCCAGTTCAGCCCCTCCCCAAATTACCGGCAACACAGCATAATCACATCAGGGCTTTGCCAAGCCGATCTCATTGGATGCTCACCACACCCCTGAGGGGGAAGTTCTATCATGAGCCTCACTTTACAGACAGCTAATAGGGGACTTACCCAAGGTCACACATCTAGTAAGGGTCTGAGCATGCCCAGTGCTTTATCCACTGTGCCATGGGGAAACGGAGACATGACATACCCACAGTCACATAACTAGCAAGTGGCAGAATCAGGATTAGAGCCCACGACTACGGCCTTACAGTCCACATGGTAGAGTATGTCCAGGAAGTGGAAAGCATAAAATCATAGAATTTCCCAGCTTTTTCACCCATCAAGAGTCCTCACTGATTTCTCAGGTCCCTTTCTGGTTCCAAAGTCCTGTGCTCTCCTCCCTTTCAGTGTCCAACCTCCAAACTGGGATTTCTGTACTCTTTTACCAGTGACTCATTAGGAGATTGTAGACAATTCCTTCCAGATCAGAGAATGTCCGAAGACCTTAGAGGCCATCGGGCTTAACTTCCTAAGGTTTGTAGCTAGAAGGAATCTCATGTTATTTAGGGCAAGCCTTACCCCCACCCCCATCTTTTTTTGCAGATAAGGAAACTGAGGGGAAGTGATGCTACCAGTTTCCATTGGTGGCTTGGCAGAGCAGAATTCCCCCAGACAAAATGGACAGATTTGTGCTAGGAGAGGAAATGGAAGGTTCCAGAACTCATTCAGTGGCCCTCCCTTGGAAGGAGGTCTAGGCTAGAGTTCCCCAGGATCTGGGCTTGGCCCTGTGCTGTGATCATACTAACATACTCAGTGCCTTAGATTCATAGACGGCACAAAGCTAAGTTGAAAAGCCAAGATCCCAGAGGACGGGATCTGAAGAGCAAGCTTGCCAGGCGTCGTGCTGAATGTCTGAGGTGAAATGTGGTGATGAACAGAACGCTTACATGCATTCCCCTGCACAAGATGGGAGATGGGAGAGATATACATAGACAGCAACTTAACCGAGAAAGATCTGAAGGTCTTAGTGCACCACAAACTTAGTATGAATAGACAGTGCTGTGTAAGCCAGGAAAGCTACTGTGACCTTGGGGTGCTTTTCAAGGCGTGATATCCAGGAATGTAAATGTGATGCTTCTACCTGCAGTCTCTTTTCTTACCCCCAAGGGGTGTTCCTACATATACCAGATCTGTACTGACTCTTAGCAGTATAGTGAGGCAAAAACAGGGCAGCATGTTGGCCACTTTCAGGGGGGACGTGCACCCCAAAGGACAAATCAGAGGAATTCCCTAGAGACCAGGGGCCCCTAATGATTTCTGTGACACGGACTTCTCAGGCAGTGTGGGAAAGCCCTTCTCAGACTCATGTTTTTAAAGGCCTGAAATAAAATACATATATGTGTAAAGGAAGACAATCAGATTGAAATAATTATCAAACCTTTTTTTTAAGTTCACAGATCACACACACACACACACACACACACTCTCTCTCTCTCTCTCTCTCTCTCTCTCTCTCTCTTTCTCCATCGACATTGGGCCCCTTGGCTGCTCCACAAACAAGACCCTCGTCTCCAGACTCTGGGCACCTTCTCTGGCTGCCTCCCTTTCCCTCCGTCCTCATCTCTGCCTCGTGGCTTCCCTGGTTCCCTTTAAGCCCCATAGGCCGTGGGGCAGCTAGGTGGTGCAGTGAATAGGGCACCGGCCCTGGAGTCAGGAGGATCTGAGTTCAAATATGGCCTCAGACATTTGACACCTTACGAGCTGTGTGACTTTGGGCAAGTCACAACCCCAAATGCCCTCCAAAAAGCAAAAATAATAATAATAATAATAAGTCCTGGAGGCCTCGGCAATCCCTCTGGATTCTAAGGCCTTCCCTCTCTTGGTCATTCTCTGCTTGCTCTGTCCGTAGCTTGCCTGTGTGGACATGTGCTTGCTGTCCCCCCATTGGAATGCAGATTCCTTGAAGGCAGGGACTTTTTGGCTCCTTTTTAGCACAATGCCTGCCACATAGTAGTCACTTAGTAAATCTTTATTGACTGACTGGGTGACGTTATGTTGATTGAGATGTGTTTCAGAGCCCGCAAAAGGAGAGCCACCATCACTCAGTTCTGCCTGTATATCCATGGCTCAGTGATACCTCCCTCACCTTCAAAGATGAACACATCACCCCCTTGAAATGAGACTGAACTCCTCCCTCAACATTGGGGTCACACACCTGGGGAAGGGGTTACTCCATCCTCTGAGAAGTCTTGCACTGGGGGTTAGCCAACTTCAGCCCAGAGTCAGACCTGGTTTCCAGGTTCCTGCTTAGCCAGCACCAAGTTACTGTGAGATCTTGGTCAAGTCACAGGCAGATCAAGATTCTGGAGTCAGAAAAGGCCTTTGAGGTCATCTTTAAAAGGCTTTAGAGCTGGAAGAGGTCTTTGAAATCAGCTACTTCAGCACCTTTATTTTACAGATGATGAAACTGAGGCCCAGCAAGGCTGTGCTCCCCTTTTATGGACAGGGAACCAGCCCTAGAGAGGAGGACATGAGCGGGGGCAGTCAGGCTGTAACCAGGAGCCATTCTCTCCTCACTGAAACAATCTGCCTTCTCTTGGGCCCCACCGCAGGAGCTCATCCTATTGGTGTCTCTTAATGCAGAAGGCCATCCTGTCAGCTGTAGACCTACTATGGTGACTCAGGAACTCCAAAGTTCAAGTGATTCAGCCTCCCCACTAGCAGGGATCACAGGTGTGGGCCACCAAGATCCTTGTCTTAAATAACTATCAATGGGGTCAACAAAGGTTTTCTTAAGTGGCCAGTGAAGAATTCTAAACTTTTTAAGTAGGTAACGACCCACAACCCTGGTAGAACTTAGGGGATTGGTTCATCTCTAAAGGCTTTTCCATCTCTAAATTCTGTAATTTCAGAAAATAGATAAACCAATGAGGCAGAGAGACTTAGGAAGGCTGCATGAGAGAGGAGAGATTTGTGCTGGATGGATTGGAGAAAATAAGGGAAACCTATGTGGGGAAGAGGAGAGGAGAGAGGCAGAACAAGCAGAAAATAAGAGAGAGGAGAAAAGGCAGACAAGAGGGACAGGGACAAGACCAGCTCGGCTGCAGCGAAAGGTCGAGGAAGATGAATAGCTGGGATAAAGTTGGAGGGGCAGGCTGGGTAGAGATTAGGAAAAGCCTTGAATGCCAGGCATAAGTCTTTGAACTTAATCCTTTAGGTAACGGGGAAGAGATTGAACAAAGGTTTCAAATGGATAATTGATATGAAGTTCTAGGTCTATCAAAATTGTTCTAAACCATTCTTCTATTCTAACTATTCTTCTCTACAGAGAATCATAGGATTTTAGGGCTACCTTAAAGACCATCTAATCCAACCTAATTTTACAAGGAAGAAAGGTGAAGTACATTATGCAAAGTGCCTTAGGTCTACTGACTCTTCAGGCAAAACTTCTCCCACCATCCCAGGTGCCTCCATTTAACCAATTGCTCAGACCCACTCCAAATTTCAAAAAAGCCAAATAAGGCATTCTTTTTTTTTTGGAGGGGGAAGGGCAGGGCAATTGGGGTTAAGTGACTTGCCCAAGGTCACTAGGTGCCACCTAGTTATCCAAAACAAGGCATTCTGATAATCCTCTTTAGAATTTATAGGTAAGATCTCATTACTCGTAAGGGACCATCCAAATCTTAGTATTAAATTTTAATGACATAAAAATTGCTTAAAATAAGCTGTTGAAAACCTTTCCCAGTAGACTTAAGGGTAGGGTCTCGGTTTTTGTTTTTTGGGGGTTTTTTTGCTCTTTATTTTTTTTAAATACTTTTAAATTTTATTTTAGTTTACATCATTCATTTCCACGAGATTTTGAGTTACAGATTTTCTCCCCATCTTTCCCCTACCCACCGCCCCAAAACAGCCATCCCAGTGTATCCCCCCTCCCCCAGTCTATTCTCTCCTACGTCTTCACCCCTCACCCCTCTGACTTTTCGGTAGAGCAGGATAGATCTCCCAACCACAGTGCGTGTGTATCTCAAGTTCCAGTTGGATGTAGTTAATAATAATAATAATAATAATAATAATAATTGTATATATATATGTATACATATATATTTTTAACATTTGATTATAGAACTTTAGATTCTAGATTCTTT
>CM053587.1:344519374-344578141 GCA_028646515.1 Pseudochirops corinnae | reverse complement strand
CTTCCCATTTCTCATAGCACAATAGTATTCCATTACATTCATATACCATAGCTTGTTCAGCCATTCCCCAATTGATGGGCATCCCCTATATTTCCAGTTTTTTGCAACCACAAAGAGAGCTGCAATAAATATTTTTGCACATATGGGTTCTTATCTCCTTAAAAATGATTCTAGACTTAACAACATCAGCACTAAGCTCCCTCTGCACCTCAGTTGCCAATGCCCTTTGGCTCCTCCTTAGGCTTCTTCTTCCCTTCTGTTCTCACTCACTTCTCCTGTTCTGAGCCCCAATTTTGTACAGTCTAAGTTCCTCTGGGCTTGCTTTTATCCTTCACCTCATATCCTACATCTGGCCCCTCCTCTGAGGTCTCAAGGCTGATTGAGAACCCTAGCGGCCAGGAGCCAGCAGGTTCTATGGATTATCTATAAGTTCCTGATTTGGGAGTGCAGCCATAGGCTGAGAGGCTCTCATCCAGTAAGATGCATCCCATCCTGCCCTTGCCAAGGGTATGCCAAGATTCCTTGACTGGGCCCAATCCTCTGCTGATTACCTATGATAAATGAGAGAATAGACTTCAGAAACAGCTGGAAAGACTTACATGAACTGATGCCGAGCGAAACAAGCTGAAACAAGAGAACACTATACACAGCAGCAGCCACACTGTGTGATGACTGACTTGGATAGACTGAGCTCTTCTCAGCAAAGCAAGAACCTAAGACAAGTCCAAAAGACTCATGACAGAAAATGCTGTCCACATCCAGAGAAAGAAATTTGGAGTCTGAATGCAGCCTGAAGCAGGCTATTTTCTCTCTCTTTTTGTTTTTTCTTTCTCGTGGTTTCTCCCATTCTTTCTAATTCTTCTTTACAACATGACTAATGTGAAAATATGTTTAATAAGAACGTATATAGAGAGCCTTTATCAGATTGTACACCATCTTGGGACGGGGGGAGGGGAGGGAGGTGGAGAAAATTTAAAACTCAAAAGCTTACGGAAGTGAATGTTGAAAACTAAAATTAAATCAATTAAAGAAAAAATAAAAAAAAAAAGAAACAAATAAACAAGATGAAACAGGGGATGTGAGCCAGCTGGAGGGATTCCCTGTCATGACGGATACCCTCACACAGGGCAAATGGAAGAGGGATGTCCTTGGATGGGGAGTCCTTCCTGATGCCTCTGTTCAGGGGTGATGTGGTACTGGTATCAGAGAGCCTCAGAAGAGCAAGACCCACTGCAGTGAGAGCCCAGATCTGCCTGATCCGTCCCAGCAAAGAGGATTTAAAAAGCCTAGAAGGGGCTAGAGTGTCAATCCCTCAGCACATTTGTTCTGGAGACAATGGGTTAGGATGCTCTAGGGCTTGGCTCCCATCACAGGCCAGCAGGTTCTGGAAAGCCAACCTGAGGGGTGACCCCAAGGATAACAGAGGTTCATGTCAGGGCAGCAGGCCAGCAGACATTTGGATGAGACCATGTCTTCCCAGAAGAGGAATCGGAGCTCAGGGGCTGTGATCCCTTGCATTTGTAGAGCTCTCTGAGGTTTCCATCTGATCTTGCTTGACCCCCCCGCCCCCCACTACAACCTCCTGAGGTAGCCAAGGCAGCTCTTTATTATGAGCTCATTTTACAGATGAGGAATCTGAGGCTGTGCAGCTAAGAGACGGAGGAATAGGGACCAGAATCCACTTCTCCTGCCTCACACTCTCTAAGGACCACTGAGTCTATGGCCCAAGAGCCAGGATGATTTGGTGAGACTCCATAGTCTCACAGTCAGGAAGGTGCCTCCCTGTATTGGCGGATGGAGTTTCCTCACTTGGGAGCTTTCCCCACCCTTACTGCTGGTGCTCAGGGTCTGTCCCCCTTCATGTCCACAGTCAAAAAGGTTTGTGTGACCAGAAGCCTGACCTCCTTCAGTTGACCTTGGAGAAAACCATCTCTGGATCTGTGTGGTCAGAGGGTGTTGAGTCTGGCTCCCGAGCTGGACCCTGGGACTGCCCAGCACAGGCTCCGGACCCACATCTACCCTCTCAAATCCTGTTCTATTAAACAGACCCCAGCATGGTCAGTTCTGGCCATTCCTGCGCTTCCTGCCCTGCCCTGGGGGAGAGGCCCCTTCTACTCTCTTACCTCTGACAAAGGAGATGATCTCTTCTATTTCGGCCTCACTTTGAGCTTCACTGAGCTTCTCGCTGACCTCCATGATTTCTCCAAGAAAGTCCAGTTCCATGTCACTGTCTGTACCTTCTAAGATCTCCATGCCTTTGAGCTTCAGCTGTTGGGGAGAAAAGGTGTATAAAGACCCAGGCTGGCTTCAAAAGTGGGGGACGGGGTCTGAAGACTGAAGAGCTGGGTTTGAACTCCAGCAGTGCAAATTCCACAACATTCCCATTAATCCAGCCTGATTCCTCCTCTCCTCAGAATCTATGAAATGAACAGAAATTGTTTAAAAAGGCAACTGGGGCAAAGTGTCCTTTCCAGAGGAAATGATCCCTTCTGGCAGTGCCTCTAAGCCAATTTGGCAAGTTTCCAGTGGAGTGCCTCAGGGATCTCTGCTTGGTCCTATACCTTTTAACATTTTTATCAATGACTTGGTTAAAGGCAGAGGGTGCATGCTCATCAGATCTTCAGGGGGCTCAAAGCTGGGAGGGAGAGCTAACCCAAAGGAGGACAGTCAGTGTCCAAGAAAACTTGAGAGGCTGTCAGCATTGGGCTGACTCTAAGGCAGTGGTTCTCAACCTTCCTAATGCCCCGACCCTCTAATCCTCCTTTGTGGGCATATCTGGGCATATCTGCATATGGGCAGACTCGCTTGGAGACAGATAGATGAGCGGTGTCTTGGTTCTTAAGACCATCGGAAATATGTGATATTTCCAATGGTCTTAGGAGACCTCTGTGAAAGGGTCGTTTGACCCCCAAAGGGGTCGCGATCCACAGGTTGAGAACTGCTGCTCTAAGGAGATGAAGAGGATCATTAGATTATAGATTCAGAGCCCAAAGGATCTCATTTTATAGATGAGGAACCTGGCCCCACAGAAGTTAAGAAATCTGCCCAGGGTCACACAGTTAGTGACGTTTCTGAGACAGGATTTTAACTCAGATCTTCCTGACTCTAAATGCAGGCCCACAGCCATTAAGCCATACTGCCTGAAATTTTAAAAAGAACAATGCAACAAGTACTGTTTGGGTCAAAGGTGGAATGACACTCCTGTGACAATCACAGGGGTGTCTCTCAGTCACTGCTGGCAGGATTCTTGCCAGAGTTCTCCTTAATAGACTGATCCTCCACCTGGAAGATGGTCATCTACCTGGGTGGCAGCTTCAGAAAGGGCTGAGGAACAGCTCATATGGTGTTTGCTGCCCGACAACTCCAGGAGAAATGCCAGGAGCAGAGCAGAGGTCTGTACACGATGTTTGTAGATCTGACTCAGGCCTTTGGCACTGTCAGTTGTGAGGGCTTATGGAAAATTTTGTCAAAATAATGAACAATGCTCTTGTGCCTTCCCAGTCACCAATGCAGCGAAACAAGGCTGTGTGCTTGCTCCCATGCTTTTTAGCATGTTTTCAGCCATGTTGTCAAATCCTTTTAATGAGGATGAACACAGCGTCAAGGGCAGCTATTGCACTGATGGTAAATTCTTCAACCTGAAAAGGCTACAAGCCAAGACCAAAGTGGAGGGAGGGTTGGTACATGATTTTCTGTTTGCAGATGATTGTGCACTCAGTGCAGCCTTTGAAGTTGAGATGCAACAAAGTACACCAAGAAAACACAGGAGCTCCTTCAGCCACCACCACATCATCCATACATGGGACCATCGGTTACAGCAAATGGAGAAGTTTTGAATGCTGTGGATAAGTTCAGTTATCTTGGTAGTATACTTTCCAGGGAGGTACACACTGATAATGAGGTTGGTGCACAAATGGCCAGAGTTAGCTCAGTGTTTGGGAGTCTCTGAAGGAAAGTATGGAGTAGAAGGGGTATTAGACTGACTACCAAACTGAAGGTCTACAGAGCCGTGATGCTGACTGACCTCATTGTTATCTGACTGTAAAACCTGGACAGTATACCAGAGCCAGGCCAGGAAACTGAATTGCTTCCATCTGAATTGTCTTAGGAAGACTCTGAAGATCACCTGGCAGGATAAGGTACCAGACACTGAGGTCCTTACTCAAACTAAACTGTCAAGCATTCAACATTCGCTGCAGAGAGCACAACTCTGAAGGGCTGGCCATATTGTTCGAATGTAAAACGTACACTGGCCAAAAAAGACTATTTTATGGAGAACTCACACAGGATAAGCTTTCACATGGTGGTCAAAAGAAGTGATACAAGGACCCTTGCAAGAACTTTGGAATTGATTGTGTGGTAGGGGAGACACTGGCACAGGACTGCTCAGCCTGATGTGCCCTCATCAGAGAAGGTGCTATGCTCTACGAGCAAAGCAGAATTGAAACAGTTCAAAGGAAATGCAGGATGTGCAGATTTAGAGAATCCACCCCAAATGTTCACACCGACTATGTGTGGTGCCTGACCTGTGGTAGAACATTCTGAGCTCATATTGGTCTGATCAGTCACAGCTGGACACACTGAAACTTGACTCTAGCATAGTGATGTCATTTTGTTCCTCTTCGAGAATGATGGACAACAACCAACCAACCACCCTATTTCTCCTGGATCTTGTATGTTAAATTTTCTGTTAAGTTCTGGTCTTTTTGAAACAAAATCCTGAAAATCTGACCATTCATTGAATGTCCATTTTCTTTTCGTTCAGGATTATGCATAACTTTGTTGGGTAGGATATTTTTGGCTGTGACCTCAATTCTTTTGCTCTTTGACATATGGTGTTTCAAATACCGTGATCTTTTAGTTCAGCCACTGCTAGGTCTTGTTTTATTCTAATTGTGGCTCCCGGGCACTAGATTTTTTTTTTTTCTTGTTGCTGTATGTTCTCCTTAATCTGAGTGTTTTGGAATTTGGCTTCACTATTCCAGTAGATTTCCATCCAGGGATTTCTTTTGGGTGGTAATCAGTGGATTTTTTTCCCCCATTCCTACTTTCCCCTCTTGTTCTAAAACTTCAGGGCAATTTTCTTTGATTATTTCTTGTATTATCTTATCAATATTCTTTTTTGATCTTAGCTTTCAGGTAGTCCGGTTACTATTACATTTCCTCTTCTTGATCTGTTTTCCAGATCAGTTGTTTTTTTGAGATGTTTCACATTCTCTTCTATTTTTCATTCTTTTAATTTTGCTTTATTATTTCTTGGTCTCTTATGACATTGTTGGTTTCCCCTTGCCCAATTCCAGTTTTCAAGGAGTTTTTTTCTTCCTTCAGATTCTGGATCTCCTTTTCTAGTTGGCCGATTTTCTTTTCATAATCTTCCTGGATTGTTCTTATTCTTTTAAAAAAATTTTCCTCAATCTTTCTGATTAGACTTTTAAAGTCTTTTTTGTGTTCTTCTAAGAATTCCTTTTGGGCAGGTGACCATTTGATGTTATACTTTGGGGTAGGAGAGGTTTTTTTTGCTTCCGCAGCCTCCTCTGAAGATGGATTCCCATAGTAATTGTCTATGGTTGGGTCCTTTCCCTTTTCCTTGCTCATTTTTGTTTTATTTTTTAGCAGCTTGTTATAATCACCTCTAGTCCTGGGGTGTGGCGGATGGTGCCTCTGGCCTCAGGTCCTTCTTACTGTTATTTTTTGAGATTTGTCCTGGGCCCAATCTCTCTACTCCTCTCCTGCTCCAAGCCACAGCTAGGCACCCTTACGTACACTCTGCTGGAAATGCTCTTGCTCTCTGAGAACCCTCCAGTGGCTGTAACCTTCAGTTCTCCTCTCTGGCCTAGAACCACAACCCAGAACTCAGCTCTCTGTAAGTGCCCACAGCCAGGGGCACCCTGCCCCACTGCTTCTGCACTCACCAGTTGCTGCTGGTTCCTTCTTGCTGAAGACCATGTCTCAGTAGCACAGCTGGCACGGCAGCCCTCGGCAGCACAGATTCCTTCAGTCTTCCCCTGCTCAGATGTCTGCCCCCCCCCCCCCCCATTCTGTGAGGTGAGGATTCCTGTGGCTGAGGCTACCTCCCAACCCAGATGCCCCCAGGGCTTGTTTGTCGTTTCAGTGGAGATAGCCAGGAGATGTCTGCACTTCACTCAGGCTGAACCTTCCTTCTGGGGTCTTTCCTCAGGAAGACCCCTGTTCTGCCTCAAATCTTTATTTTTCCCATTCTACGTTCACCCTGAGGTGCTGTTTTATCTGCTTGTGGAGGAAATCTGGAGAGCTTGGAATTTTTTGTCCTACGCCACCTTCCTCCCAGGATCCTTTCCTCTGGTTTTAGCAGAAGGCAATCACCATGGGTTGCCAGAGAGATGCAGCAGTTAAGAAGACTCCTGCACCCTTGGACTGGATGAAGACAGGCATTCATCGATGGGAAAGAAAGAGGTGAGAGTCTCATTGTCCTCTGCCCACCCCAGGCCACCATAATCATCATCTTGAGACGTGCATTGAGGTTTGTAAGAGGCAAGTGTCGTTATTACCCCGTTTGACAAATGAGGAAACTGAGGAAGACAGAGGTGACAGCTAGTAACTGTCTGCAGCTGGATTTGAACTCAGGTCTCCCTGATGCCAGGCCTGTGCTCTGTGCACTGTGGTGTCCCCCTCGAGGACAGTTCTGGTGTGACATTCTTGGAAGGAGGTGGACAAGCTGGAGAGCATACAAAGAAGGCACAAGCTAAAGGGTCTCGAGTCTTCGTCACCTGAGGCGACATTCTGAAGGCATCAGAGACAGTTAAGAAGCCCAGGAGAAGACTGGCCTGAATGTGAGATCTATCTCTAAGAACCTGAAGGCTTCTTCCATGGAAAAGGGCAGACATGGGGCCAACAGGCACAAGTCACAAGAGGAGCCTTTACACAGAATGTGGGAAAGCTCCCGCATAATGAGAGTGGTTCCAGAGAGGTGTCTGCTGAGCTGAGGCTGGGGGCCCACCCCCTCCACCAGGGCCTACCCATACAGGGTACAGGACCCCCACCCCCCACCCCCCAGTCTAGGTCAGATGGGAGCTGCTGTGCTGGACAGCCCCCAAAGGCCTTCTGGCTCTGAGATTCCACATGGATGATTTATGCACAGGTGTGTCTCTGGCCTTTCCTTGCGGGATCAAACAGTCATTTTCTGATTTTGGCGTGTGAATGGAGGAACACAAACAGACAGTTGTGCTGCCTGAGAAAGTCAAGGAGATCCACGAAGCCACAGAGCAGGAAAACCAATCATACACACCAGGGAGGGGGGCTGGGGCACAGGTCAACGAGGGCTAGACTTGGCAGCTGGAAGACCTGGGGTGAATCCTGCCTTCAGTGCTTCCCAGCATCCAGGCCCTAGCTCAGTCAACTGACCTTCACCTTCCTATCTCTATAAACACTCATTTGGTTTTGTTCATAGGGTTGTTGAAATGGCGATCTAGAGTTCTTTGTGAAACCTTTCCAAAAAGGGCCCTGTAAAGGGCAGCCTGGGGCAGGGTTAGAACGCATCTTACCAAATATAAGCCTCGGCTCAGCGGGGTCAACAGGGTCTTATAGGCCTCGTTCACCAATGTGGAATGCTGTTCTGAGAAGTCCTTTTCTGTCTGAAACAGGAGAGGAAGGAAGCTGTTGTGACTGACCCCCACGAGCCAGTAATACCTTCAAAAATGATAACAGGTTAATTCAATAAACATTTATTAAGGGTCCGCTATGTGAGTGGTGTGATCCCTGGTCCTAAGAAGCTCACTTCCTGCCAAACAAAAGGACCTAGGAAGGACCTCTGGTGTCTGTGCTTTTGAGAGGATGAAAAGGGAAACTTTTCCATTCCTAACCTCAATCTTGTGGCTGCCTATTATTATAGCAATTAGCAGCCTTGGAGTCAGGTCCTGGATTCAGGTTCTGTCTCTAACACAGACTAGCTGTGTGACCCTGGGTAAGTCACTGTATGAGATTCTAAGTTTTAGGAAATGTTATCTTATATCAATGGTGACAGAGATAAAGTGTGGATATGTGATGGAGGAGGGTGTCTCTGCACACTGATTCTCATGCTCTCCATCCTGTGAATTGCCATGTAGCAGTTCCCAGGGAAGCAGGCAGGAGCACTGGTGACCAGAGGGGAGCTGACCCCACCCTCCAAAGCCCAGGCCTGGGGGAAGCTCTAAGGCAGTGGTTCTCAACCTTCTTAATGCCGCGACCCTTTAATACAGTTCCTCATGTTGTGGTGACCCCCAACCATAAAATTATTTTTGTTGCTACTTCATAACTGTAATTTTGCTACTGTTATTCATCATAATGTAAATATCTGATATGCAGGATGTATTTTCATTGTTACAAATTGAACATAACCCACAGGTTGAGAACCTCTGCTCTAAGGTGTCACCTTCAAATAAGCCAGAGGAAGTTAAGGGGTGAGATCTCAGCTGGGAGCGTCTTGGGTCCTGGAGCTGATGACTGCTGTGAGGCCAGAGGTCACAGGCTGAACCCCAGCTTGCCAAGCCAGCTACTTCCTGTCTCTGGGCTTGCCCTGCTACGGCCTAGATGATCCCTCATGTCCCTGCCAGCTCTCAGTGCCGGGGTCCTGTCAGCCCCCCAAGGGGAGTGCTGGACGGGGAGGAAGCCCAGTCTGCTACCTGTGACTTCTGGCTGAAGTTATCAGGGTGCACCTGGCGCTGGAGCTGCTGGTACCGACGCTTCAGATTCTGGACGTCCACTGTGAAGGACTGGACGCTGGAAAGGAAGGTGGAAGAGGGCAGGACTGAATGGGGAGCAGAGAGGGCACCCCACCCCTCAGAGACCAGCTACCCAGTCATTCCTGTATGCCATCATCAGCCCTAGGGGAGAACAGAGACCATGCTGTGCACACAGCTGGCACTTAATAAATGCTGGTGGAATTGAAATGAAACACCAAAGTCAGCTTAGGCAGGCAACCCGGGATCCGGTGGGAGGCTCCAGCTCCAGTCCCAGCCTTGGCGCTGTCCCATCCCTTTGGACCCTATCACCAGGTTAGATTGCGGGGGGATGGGGGTGAGGTTCCGACCTGGCCTCCCCAGGCCTCCCTTGGGGTTCACTCCGTGTCTCTCCTGCCCCTACTTTCCTCAGGACCCAGCATGAGCATGCAGCTCTGCACACAGTGGGGCTATTACAAGGCCCTGCCCCCACCCCAACAAGCCCAAACCCCAACCTCAGCTTCAGGCTCCGCCCCACGCTAGGTTCCTGCAACTCCAGGCCCTGCCCCCTGCCCTAAGCCTCGCCTCCTGTTAGGGCCCATCGGCTCCATGTCCCGCCCCCTGGAGGCCACAGAGCCTCAGGCCCCGCCCCCATCCCCCTCCTCCACGGGGAAGCTCTCACCATTCCATGAGGCGGAAGAAATCTAGCTTGGGGTCGGGCGGTTGCAGAGCGCGGCAGGAGGGACAGAACAGATCTCCGGCAGCGGGCGCCCCCTGGTCCCCGCAGCTCCAGCAGCTGGGGGTGCCCCAAGACGCTGAGGTTGAGTCGCCACGGCCGCTCCTGCAGGGCCTTCCCGGGGCCCGCCATACCCTGCATAGGGCCTGGGCAGTGCCCCGCCACATCTGGCCTACGATGGCACCTGCCCCCTGTCTCGGTCACCCCACGGCAGGCTCTGGGCAGTAGGGGTGGGCTGCGCTCTGACCCAAATAGAGTCAATTCATTGGTCGCTGGAGCTCGGGGGCGGAGTTTCGGCTCAAGCCGAGCGGGGGTGGGCGGGGCGAGGGTGCCGAGAGTCCAGAGGTCCCGAGCGGCGAGGTCTTCTCGAACTACAAGGCCCAGCAGGCTTTTCGGCCGGATCTTTCCGTATCCGGAGAGCTTCTAATTGGTCGAAAAGAAGGTCTGTGTCTCTTTGGGATCGCTGATTGGTGGATTTTGTACCTGAGCCTTTCGCGCGAGCCTATGCCTCGGGCTTGGGAGCTCAGTGCAGGGTTGGCGGAGCAGGGGAGCCGGCTGAGTCAGGATCCTGCGGGTGATGCCCTGGGGCCGGCCTTCCTTCCTTCCTCCGGTGAGCCTGGTGCGCCCCGGGGCTGGCGCCCCGTCGCCGCGGTGCTCCTGCGGTCCTGGGCCTTCCTGTATGCAATTAAGCGGGGAGAAGCCGACTGGCTGGCCACGGTGCCCCCCCCCCCACCCCCCCCTCAGAGCAAGGCCTCAGTCTGAGCGTCTGTGAAATGGACTCCCGGTGACCTGGGCTCGCCTGGGCATTGGCTCCGTCCTCTCCTTCCCAGATGCGGGTCCGCAGGCTGCATCCTCAGGCAGCGCTGCCACTTCTCGGAGGGCCAAGCCGAAGGGCAGCCCTCACCCTGAGCCGTGAGCGAGCGGACGGGCGCCGGCAGCGGCGGTAATCGACCCTCCGTGCGCCGGCGCCCGAGCGTTTGTGGAGCGAGGCAGGAGCCGGGGGCGGCCCCGGGGCGGGGACAGGCCGAGGAAAGCCCTTCCTCTGTTCCCGGGGGCGGGGCGGGGGGCTAAAGGGCCTGGGGGGGACCGAGGGGGAAGGGGGAGAGAGATTGACAGGGAGAGAGAGAGAAGAAACAGGGAGAAACATGGGGGGAGAAAGATAGGGAGAGGCATGGGGGGGGTAGAGAGAAAAAGAGACAGACAGACATGGAGAGAGATTGGGGGGGGGAGGAGAAAACACCTGTGCCCTTGGGAACATCAGGAAAGACCTCTGTTTTGAAGGAATTCTGTCCCCTGGCACCCAAGTTCAGCCCCTGTCTGTTGTGGGCTGTTTTTAAAAATGACCTTTTCCATACTAGTCTGGATGAATGTAAACAAAGTGGAGCTGAGTTGTTTGAGAAGCTGCCTGGGAGATTAATTTGGGTGTAGGGTTTGTGACAAGCAAGGGGGGGCCAGGGCCTATTAATAATAGTTTGCATTTAAATAGGGCTTTAAGATTTAAAAAGTCTTTTTACTAAATTATCTCAAAAGGCCCCTTCCAGCTCTATTTTTTTATGTTTTCAAAGGACTTTGAGAGCTTGAAAAAAGTGCTTGTATTTCCTTCATCATTAAAAGGTTAAATGGCCATATTGTCAGTAATTCAGTGTAAAAAGTACTCTTAGCATTGAGTAAGGCCCTGTTCTGTGCTGGGCGCTGCTGGAGGTTGGGGAGATGAGCAGAACAGTCTGCCCTCAAGGAGTTTCTCCTAGCTCAAGCCGTCCACATACAATTAAATACAAAATTTTTACAAAGTAGAAGCAAAGTAAGGGGTGGATGGGGGGGGATGAGGGTGTTAGGACCTGGAAGGACAAGGAGTGCTTCCTCTGGGAAGGGAGGGGGGGGGATTATGAAGCATACTTCAGGGAGGAGAGCACTCTAGGGATGGACGGGAGCTTGGGTCAAAGCCCAGAAGGAGGAAAGGAGATCTTGAAGATGGAGGCTGGTCAATCAGCCACTTTGGCTAGGCTGTAGAGACTTGGTGGGTCAGTAAATAGAAAGTCAGGAAGACGTGAGTTCAAATCCAGCCTCATACACTTACTAGCTCTGTGGACCTGGGCAAATCATAGCTTTCTTCTTCAATTTCCTCATCTGTGAAGTAGGGATAATAATAGTTATCTACCACTGTCCACAATTGTTTTGAGGATAAAATGAGTTAATATCTGTAAAGTGCTTTGCAAATCTTAACGCGTTATAGAAATGCTATTATTCTTTATTATTATTATAATTTATTATTATTATTATTATTATTATTATTCTGGCACTAGTCCTGACCTTAGTTATATGACTAATCCTAGTTCCAAGTCCTAAGGAACTTAATTTCATGATTCCTGTTTTGCTCGAATAGTAGGTTTTTTGGTCTGGGTTTGGATGCTAGGGTTTGGCAGTCATGCCTCTCCCCCATCACTAATTATCCAGGTCTTGGGCATCCAGACTCATATTTGTTGCTTTTCACTTTCTTTTGAAGCAAAGATGTCCCGTGAGACAGGAGGTGACTCACAGCAGTCACATAGCGCCTCCCAGTCCCAGAATGCTTCCAGTTCCTCCTCTGGCACCTCCCACAGTCAGTCCTCCCACTCCAGCTCAGGAACCATCAGTTCTTTAGACACCGTTCCCACTCAGGACCTTCCTTCCATTCCCGAGGATCAGGAACTGGAAGAACTCAACCCTCAGCCCTGGGGTCGGCTCTGGGCTCTTGAGGATGGATTCTCTAACCTTGGTAAGACTGTAAGACTGGAAAGTCTGACTGTGGGGCAGAGCAGAATGTTTATTTAATGTTTATTTAAATATCTGCTCTAAAACTCTGTGCTAGGTTCCTACTGCTTTGGGAGCAAGTTGGGGATGAAACCGTGAGTCTGTTGGACAGCATCCGTGTTGTCATTACCAATGGCCCCGGTGTGGAAGGACTGTCAGCCTGCCAGTTGTGATCCTTTTTCAAAGACAAAGTTGGGGTAGCATGTCCAGGTAGTGACCTAAAGTGTGGAGGTGTTACATGGTAGCACCTTTTGGTAATAGTGAGCCATTGAAGGTTTTTGACCAGGAGAGTGATGTGTTAGGGCGGGAGAGAGTGAAGTCAGGGAGGCCAGCTTTTAGCTGGTGGTAGTGATTGAGTCATGGGGCCCCAGGGCATCGAGTGGTAAGGCCTTAGATGAAGGAAGGGTGGCTGCCCAGGGCTGGCTAGGGGATGTCTGTCTGTCTGGGGGTGGAGGAGGGAAAGTACAGATCCAAGTTTGAACACAGATGTTTGAGAACATGGCGGTCAGCATCGCCTGTTTGTTGTGAGAGCAGCTAGGTGGCGAGGCAGGTCCTCAGGACTAGTCCGGTAACCTGGGCAAGTCACTTCACCTCTGTCTGCCTTGGTTTCCTCAACTAGGAGATGTGGGTCATAATAGCACCTCCCTCCCAGGGCTGTTGTGAGGATCAGATAAAATCATATATGCAAAGTACTTGGCACATAGTAGGTGCTTCCTAAAGCATTTCCCTCCTCTAGGGGTGTGCGGTGGGTAAATGAGGGTTTCTGTTTTAGGCAGATTGGATTGAGGGGGCCGTAGGGCCTTCCAGAGGGTCCGTGATTTCATCAGCATCCATTCTCCCATGGCAGATCCCTCCCCACCTAGAGCTGGGGGGCTCAGTCTCAGTTTCCTGAGCCTCAGACAGATGGAATGATTGGCCCCTGCCCAGCTAGGCCCAGGTACCTGGAGCTCTACACCCACGTTCCTCATTCCTTCCCCTTTGCCTGTCTGCCTCCCAATAACAGTAACTCCCCCAGCCCGGCCTGGTGGCTGTCCCTGAGGGATCACATGGGCCTTTCCCACAGCTCCCTATAAGACAGGCAGTGACATTTTACATTTGAAGAAACCGGGGTTTAGAAAAGAGAAATGAAGAGCTTGAATCCAGCAGAGGCCTTTAGAGGCGGCCTCCAGGGAGGCCTGTTCTGGGGTCTGGCACTCAATGGAGATTTGGACAGTGGACGTTAGCTCAGACTAGAGGCTACTTGGAATAGGTATGGGGGAGGCAAGACAGAGTGTGTGTGTGTGTGTGTGTGTGTGTGTATGTGTGTGTGTGTGTGTGTGTGTGTGTGTATGTGTGTGTGTGTGTATGGGTGTGTGTAGGTGTGGATGTGCGTACACGAGCGTGTGAGTGTGTGTGTGTGTGTGTGTGTGTGTGTGTGTGTGTGTGTGTGGGAGGTTGGAGGACAGCCTTGGGGGCAGCCAGGCTTAGGAGCTCGGGAGAGAAGGTGTAGACATCAGAGAGGACTGGAGCTTTGGGTGAGGGGGGCTTCATCTTGGGATCCAGGGAGGAGGGGATTTCAGAAGGAAGGATGGGGGTCACTGCTCCTCAGAGGTCTGAGTTGTCCAGGCTGAGGAGAGGGTGAAGCCACTTATTACAGGGTCCAGGAGCCCATGGTGGAGCAGGGGATAGAGCCTGGGCCTGGAGGCAGCAAGACCAAGTTCAGATTCAGCCTCAGGACCTTAGTAGCCCTGTGTCCTCTGTCTGCCTCAGTTTCCTTACTTGTAAAATGGGGGAGGGACTTGGGCCGTCTTTAGTCCTCAGGCCCAGGGCTGCAGGTGTGGTCGGGCCCTTGGCCCACCCTGAAGGGGGATGGTGTGCCCAGTCCAGGTTAGCTTCTGTAAATGACTGCTCTTAGGATCAGAGATGGCAGCTAGGAAGGCCCCACAGGGTCATCGAATGCTGCTCTTCCTTCCCAGTTCCTCGGGTTCCACGTCCTGCCCATCATGAATCCACAGCTGCCTATGTGTCAGGCTCTGGAGAAATAAAAATGCCCCAATCCCTGCCTTCAGGGAGTTTACTGTCAGGCAGGGCTTACAGCAAGCCAGTGAGTACTGCTCCAGGGCTTCCTCTGTGCCAAGCACCCAGCTAAGTGCTGAAAGACACATAAAGGCGAAAGACAGGGGCTTATACTCTACTGGGGGAAATTAGCTTCAGTTAATGCGCTTGTACCAGCCAAGAAGTGGGTGGAGGGTTCCCAGGGGAAAGGCACCAGCTCTGGGATAGTGGGATGGGCCTCCTGTAGGAAACTGGGAACTCTGGGCAGATTCCTGTACTGTTACAGGCTGCAGGGGCTAGATTTCAGGGCATCACAAGGGGACCTACAAGATGTGTTGCCATGCATGCACAGTCAGCAGAATTAAGGACACAAAAGGCCTCAGGAGGAGGAGGAAGCAGAGGAGGAAGTATTTTTTATGTGCCCACTGGGGCCCTGTATCCTGAGTATGGGAAGGAGACTAATGGAATGTGTGCTTGGCCTGGGAGGGCAGACTGGGCCCAGTTTTTGAGGGACAGAAGGTGCTCCATGACGGGGCCTCTGACCACACAAACACTGGGGAGCCCTGGGTGGCTTTCGAACAGGGGAGTGGCTTTGCTTTGGCAGCTGAGGTGGGAACCATGTGCTGAGGGGGATGGTGGAACTAGGGCTAGGTTGGAGCTTAAGGAGAAGAGTATGGAGCCATGACCCCCACGAGCCCCCACCTAAAGCTCCCTCATTTGTCCAAAGGATCACCTTGTGCTAAGCCCACACCTAGCCCGGCGAGGATGAGTGGCTGTGTCTGAGTCCCTGGACTGGGCGGCCTTTTCTGCAGGATTCCAAGCACGGCTCACCTTGTCTTCTCCCCAGCTTACTGCTTACCTTCTTGGGCCCCATTTACAAAAACTGGTGCCACTTGTGTTATTTTTTCCAAAGCAGGCATTGCCCACCATATCCCACCTCTCCACCTCCCTCTGCCATCCACTTCTCCTGTGTGACAAGTAAAAACTTCCGCCAAACTGGCTGGTGAAGGGACCAGTTTTTATTTGCTATTGTGCCACCAAGAAGAGGCCTTTGGGTCCTTGGCATCTGTCTTCTGACAAACTTCCATTGCACGCAAACAGTTGGAATGTAAACAGTGAATTCCTTGCAAAGAATTGTACCTGTAGGAGAAGAGGGGGAGAGGAGGGGCCGTGATTTGATCATTGATCACTTAAATGCTGTGGGTGTGCAGTCATGGCGGCCCACAAGGGCATCTTAGCCAGCAAGGTAAATATAGACTGTATAGGCCAAGGTAGAGAAATGTTTGGCTTAGCAATAAATTTTAAAAAACCAAAAACTTTCCGTGATGTTTTATTTTCTTAAAAACACAGGGCCTCCTGTGAAGTATGGAGGGGGACCCAGGATCTCTTTGTGTCCTGGACCCCTCTGGCAGATGTGTGAACTTGTGAAGCCTATGGGTCACTTCTGAGAATAATGTTTTAAAATGCCCAAAATAAAATGTATAGAATTGTAAAGGAAATCAGTTATGCTGAAATCCACTAGTCAAAATATATTTGGAATTCTTAAAGTTTTAAAAATGAATGTTAAAAATTGTTTTTACAGTTTTTTACAATTACAGAATTACAGCTTTGCAGCTGGGAAATTGGACATACAGGCATTGAAGTATAGACATCTGTCTTGCCCTATGAGAAAATAGAGGGGAAGGGGGTAAGAGAAGGGGGGATGTATGATAGAAGGGAGGGCAGATTGGGGGAGGGGCTAATCAGTGCAAGCTGTCTTGGGGTGGGGGGAAGGGAGAGATGGGGAGAAAATTTGGAACTCAAAATCTTGTGGCAGTGAATGTTGAAAACTAGAAATAAATTAATGGGAAAAAAATATTTTAAAAAAGGTCAGAGACCCCAGGCTAAGAGTCTCTGTCTGGCCTAAAATCTTTGAGGCTTATCTGAGTAATACAATGTTTTTTTTTCCAAAGTAAATTGAAACATACTTTCACTGGATAGTTGTTAAAAAAAATACCTCTTAATAAGAGCTCCTGCTTTTCATTCTGTTTCGAAGATGTGGGAAGGAAGAGATCACAGTTGTTTTCTTTGTGTCCCAGATTGTGTGGAGAATGAGTACTGGTTTGGCCGAGATCGAAGGTGTGAGTACAGCTTTGACAAGCCCGGGCTTAAAAAAAGTGATAAATACCGAACATACAGCAAGAAACACTTCCGGATTTTCCGGGTAAGTCCCTCGGCCTGTGCTTTTGGCCCAGAGCCTGTTGTCTGTCCCCATGATTCTTAGATCTGCCTCTTGTGGTGTCCCCTCTCCCTCCCTGAACTGTTTTTTCCATTTTTAGGAAAAAGGACCCAAGAACTCTTACATTGCCTACATCGAAGACCACAGTGGGAATGGGACCTTTGTGAACCGAGAGCTGGTCGGGAAAGAAAAGCGATTGCCGCTGAGTAACAACTCCGAGATCGCCCTGTCCGTGCCCACCAACAGAGGTAACCCCTACCCTGCCTGCTGCCTTTGCCCTTGTGGACTTCACTTTACTGAGAGGAGAAGGAGAACCTTTGGACTGTTACTTCTCTGAGGTTTTCCTTTTCAGTCTTTGTGTGTGTTCCTAGAGGCATCTTTATGAGTTGGCAGCGTACACTGATTATTCCATGGCCTGCTTTTTAAATTTAACATTAAAGTCAGTGATTCTTCACCATAGTCAGTAAACATGTCTTAAGCCCCTACTGTGTGCCAGGCACTGCTAAGTGCTGGGGATATGAAGAAAGCCAAAAGGCAGGCCCTGCCCTCAGAGAGCTCCCAGTCTAATGGTGGAGACAGCCTGCAGACATCCAGTACAAACAGAGATAGTGAACAGCAGAGAGGCTCCCACATTCAGGGGGGTCGTGAAAAGCTTCCTGTACAAGGTGGGGCTTGAAGCCAAGAGGCAGAGATGGGGAGGGAGAGCGGTCCAGGCCTAGGGGACAGCCAGAGCTGAGGGCTGGGGAACAGCAGAGAGCCTGGGGTCATTGGATGGAAGGGCACATGGGATGGAGGGAAAGGCTTGTTCTTTCTGTGCCACAGGGTGACAGATTTAAGTCATAAAGGGCAGGTGTTAGCACCCTGAGGAGATGATCGATCCTTCCAGATTCCGGATAGAGGCATGACCGCAGAAGCTGGCACTTTTCGTAGCTGTGATAATCCATTGTGGCCAAATGCCTACTGTTTACTTAGCCATTGCTTGGTTGTGGGCCTCTAGATTGTTTCTGCTTTTTGACTATTCTCCATTAAACTGCTGTGAACCTCTTTGTACCAACTCCTCTTTTTTCTTGTGGGTTATTTCCTTGGATTCTGTTCTCCAAAGTAACATTATTGGGTCAAAGAGCATGAAGGCTTTATGGTTTTTCCCATGTCATTGAAAGCTTTCTTAAAAAAAAAAATCAGACATCTTAATAAAGAAGTGGCAAAAAGTATATGGAAATGACCTTAAAAAAAGACATATATTGAATTTACCACAGTAATAACAAAAATGTCCCTCTTGTTCAGGTGCCCTTCTGAACCTTCTTCAGATCTCCTCTCTGTATTTTTCAGTGTTTCCTTGATATCCTGTTCTTTTTTATTTAACATTCTGAACTTCTTCCCAAATCCTTCCCCCATGACACACCTGTATAAAGCCAAAAAGAAGGAAAAGAAAGAGTCCTGCATCAGCCACGTCCAAGGTCTGTATCTCCTCCAGCCCACCTCTTTGCTGAGAGGCAGGAAGCAGGAAGCCAGCCTCACAGTCAGAAAACAGCCCCAAAGCCACTTGCCTTTATGTTATTGTAGTCGTTAGGGATTTGCTCTTCTGGTTTTACTTGGGTAATTTTGCATCAGTTTTACACATCTTCTTCAGGTTTCTCTGAACCTGTCCCTTTTGTTTCCTTCCAGCATTAATAAAATAGAACTTGCTTAGCCATTCTCTGGTTGATGGGCACTTTCTTTATTTCTAGTTCTTTGCTATAAAAAGCACTGCTATAAATATTTTCAAATAGTTCTTTGCTGCTCTCTTTAACCTCTGGCGATATATGCTTAGTGGTAGTGCCTGGGTCAGAGGGCATAGATATAGTTTTTTCTTTTGGAGGGGGGAAGGCAGGGCAATTGGGGTTAAGTGACTTGTCCAAGGTCACACAGCTAAAATAAGGGTTAAGTGTCTGAGGCTGGATTTGAACTTGGGTCCTCCTAACTCCAGGGTTGGTGCTCTTGTGACTTTTTCTAGAAAGCATTTTGGAGCCACATGTAGAATCCAGCCTCAGTCCTCAGTGTTAATATCCTTGAGTTTATTAAGCAGCCCACGTCTGTGCTCAGTTGTCCCCCCCGGCTTTGTGTATTGAGTCTGTCCCATGAGTCCCCTTAAAATTTTTTCATCCAGTCCTACAGAATTCAGATCGTTATTAATTTGTCGTAGACTTTCGTTTCAGATCTGATACCGCTGCCCTTCCCCTTCGTTATTTCCCGTGAGATTCTTGACTTTTTATTCTTCCAGATAAATTTTGTTATTTTTTTCTAATTCTGTAAAGAAATCGTTGGTAGTTTGGAATGACACTGAATTTGCCACTTCGTTTAGCCAGTGTTGTCATTTGAATTTTATTTGCATGGCCCCAATGCAGTTACTTAACTCCGTTTCTGTTAAGCGTGCTTTTTTAATTGTATTCTTATAATTCCTAAGTGTTTCTTGATCGTTGGATCCCCAGGTATTTTCTGCATCCTGTAGTTACTTTAAATGGAATTTCTTTTTCTATTTCTTCCATGTAGGTTTTGTTGGTGTATGGAAAGTCTATTGTTGATTTTTTGGAGTTTACATTCTACTATTTTACTGAAGTCAGTAATTGTTTTCATTAATTTTTTAGTTCAATCTCTAGCATTCTCTGATTAAACCATTATATTATCTTGCAAAAAGTGATCATTTTATTTTCTTTTTTGCCTGTGCTAGTCCTTCAATTACCTTCTCTTATTGTAATATTTAGCATTCTTAGAACTATATCAAATAAGACTGGTATTAGAAGGGCCTCCAAATGTTATTTCATTACAAAAGCAGTTTACGTTATTAAGGAAAGCTCTTTTTTTTGTCAATTTTTTTTTTGGCAAAGCAATTGGGGCTAAGTGACTTGCCCAGGGTCACACAGCTTGTAAGTGTCAAGTGTCTGAGGCTGAATTTGAACTCAGGTCCTCCTGACTCCAGAGCCAGTGCTCTGCCCACTGTGCCCCATGCCCATACTTTTTGATGTTTTAATTTTTTTATTCTGAACACAGCCACCAAAAAAAGAGAGAGCATTTCTAATACTCATGGAACACAAAAGAGAAGATTGCACATGAAATTCCAAATCTCATCATTTTCAAGACTGACCCACCTGTCAGTGCTTCCTCCTAACCTTTCTGTTCTATGCTTATGAAAAAGTGTACAATAGCCTTCTTTGTTTTGGTATCACAACTACTAAGTCCCCCTTACTCAATAAATTGAAAGTTAAAAAAGCAGAAAAACAATCCTTTGTAAGGAATAAGTAGAGTCAAGCCCAGTATCTTCATCCAGGGACTGTTCCCAGAGAGATATATCTGCTTCCCCATGCCCGTCCATCATCTCTGTCAGGAGGTGGGAGAGCACGGTATCAGAGGGCCTCTGACCAAAGTTCTGAACCTTTCAAAGCTGGTTTTCTTTATAGGCTCTTATGTTCTCTTATAAAATATGCTCCAGAGCCTTCCCCTTTCACTCTTCATTAATCCATATGACCTACAGCTTATAGTTTCTGAAATTGGCTTTTTGGATTTCTTTCAATGAAATAATATCTAAAAATAATAACTAGTTAGAAGATCACTTCTGTCCGCCAGTTTGTTTAGCCATTCCCCTGTGTCAAAGAGTCGGGCGAAGGCACACTCTTAGAATTGAGATCTTTTCTTTTTTTCCACTTTCTTTTTAATCTACCCTTCACAAATAGGAAGTTTGTTTTACTTGGGACTGCTGTCTGCTGGTATTGTCGTCCCCTGTTCTCCTCTCCTCTCTTTTATCCCCTCTCCTTTTCCTGTTGAATTTGCTATTAACTACACCAGACTCTGTGTGTGTGTGTGTCTTTCAATAATCTTCTTTTGTCCGTTTCAGTTAAGAGTGAGGTTCATCAAGTGAATACTGGAGGTGGAGTGTCCAGGCCCTTTTTTTTTTTTAGTCATGGCTTTCAGGGAGCCCATTGATTGTGTTTTCCAGGTTGGTGGTTTCTGATATCAGATTAAGGGTTATATATTTTTTTCAATCTTATGATTTTGTTTTATGATTTTTTTTCTCTGATGGAGTCATTGATTTCTGTTTGGTGAATTTGAGTTTTCAGAGAATGTTTTCCTTGGGTTAGGTATATCACTCTTATAAGCCATTCTCTTTTTAATTCTTTGCGCTTCTCTGATCAGGCCATCTCAATCATTCTTCCTTCTGAGCTAGCACTTGGCCATAACGTACAAACGGACAAGTCTCTCGAGCCAAATAACAGTTTTAAACTTTCAAGTGTACATATTAACATGTACTTTCATTTACAAAATGTCTTCCTTCCTAGATATCTAGGAGCATAAAACTTAAAATAGGTAACAGTGGCTAGAACTTGGGAAATTGTGAACACAGGTTCGTTTGTATTATGGGAACCAAAGATTCTGAGACTTATCCAATGATTTATTTAGCAAGTCACATGACTGCAAAACTAAATTGACTCTCGTTGGCATGAAGCCCTCCAGCCTTGGCTTCTACACAGTTAATACATCGTTAAAGGGACTAAAACACCCTAATGTAGGGATTGGGCCACCTTGTTCCTTTTTTGGCAGAGTAGATTGGGAGACACTGATATGGGGAAGGGGAAGTAATTTTGGGCTTTCCTGACATCAGGTGACTTATAAGAAACTGGAACTTAAATTCACAAAGTGGTGGATAAGAATAAGATGGCGTTACTAATGCTAGTTCAGTATGACACACGCAAGACTGTTGCAATGGTCATTGAAGTCTTTGGACAAAGATGTTTAATAAGTTTGATTTTTGAGGAAAAAAGTTCTTTGATGCCTTTTTCCCCCTTTTTTACCACTGATTTAATCTTCCCTTTAAATTAAGAAAAATTAAGTAGAAAGTTCAGTTCCAAGATTTTATTTGACAGTGTTCTGCCCTCGTAGCCCCTTCCTTTTTCTGTGACAAAAGGAGCAGAGTGTTTCTGTAGCTCACTTGTGCCTGGGACTGTCTTTAGATTTTTGTGACTCTGACTTAGATTTCCATGTCACCATGGAAGAACACAGATAGAACTGTTGTGTAGTCACTTGTTCAGTGGAGGACCTTTGCCCTGGTCCTCCTCCATGCCCTTACCTCGGCCTTACAGAGTTCCTCTGGCTCCTGCGCCATCTTCTGCATGAATCCCTTCCTGATGCCCCCAGTGGCCAGTGCCCTCCCTTCCAAACTGTGGTGTAAAATTTGTCTTTGTAAACATTTGTATTTGTCATTGGTGTGCTTTGCATCAGTTGACATGAATCTTCCTGGCTTTCTCTGAAATGCTCATTTCTTAGAGCACAAGAATATTCCGTTATCTCTATATACCATGGTTTTTTCAGGAATTTACGTAACTGTATTGACCGGCTCCATCATAGTTTGGTGTTATCTGGCCTCAGCTGACTGTTTAAAATGTCTTCCCCTCCTCAGGCCCTGTTCCTTTTCCTCCCTGCTTTCCATTGAGTACCTCGCTGTTTTTATTTTACCGGAAAAATGGATAACATTCAACTGATAGGAGTTTCATCTAGTCTCATTCTCTCATTGCAGAGTGTTCTCAGACATCATCTTCCCCTCTTTGCTTCTTACCTCCGTCAGTGACAGAGATGGCTCTTCTCCTTCCCAAGTCCAGCCCTCTGGACTGAAGCACTCGGTCCCATTCCCCTCCTGCCTTCTTACCCGATTGAATCCTCAGTCATTTCCCTCCCTTTCTCTATTCTTCAGCCTCCCTCTGTGCCCGGCTCCTTCTCTACTGCCTTCATACATGCCCAGGTCTCTCTGGTATTTAAAAAACTGTTACTAAATCCCCTTGGGCTTTTCTTATATCTCTTCTGCCTTTCTCCTTTTTCTTGCAAAAATGTCTCTCCTTGATGCCTCCATCTTCTTTCTGTCTTGTCTTCGGGCCTTACCAATTTGTCTGCTGTCTTCAGAGTGAGCAGGGACCTCCTGATGATTTTTTCTCTTCTCCATCCTAATGCTTTGTGGCTTTGCGGCTGATTTGACCCTAATGATGCGCCTTTGAGCGCCCTGGCTGATCGTCTCCTCCCTGGGTTTCTGTGACCCTGCTCTCCCCTGGCTCTCCTCTTCCAGTCTCCCCATCACCATGCCGTGGTCTCTAACTGCTAATGTTCCCTGAGATCCTGTCCTCTTCTCTTCTCTCTGCACCCTTTGTAAACTCCTCGGCTTCCGGGGGCTTGATGCAGATAACGTGTATGTGCATGTGGAAGTATGTGTCTGTCTGTGTTTATGTGTATCCTTATCCCTAACCTTCAGTTTCTGCATCACCTGTTGCCTGCTAAACAGAGATACTGGAGTGGTTTGCCATTTCCTTCTTCAGCTTATGTTACAAATGAGAAAACTGAGGCAAACAGGGCTACATGACTTACCTCGGGTCAAGTGTCTGACGCCAGATCTTCCTGACTCCAGGCCCATGCTCTATGCCCTGTGGTGCCCTCTCCCTGCCCTCATTTCTTTCCTTCTGCAGTATAGAGCTCCTATCTTCTCTAAGGCCTAGCTCAAGGTCCGTCTTCTGTGTGAATCCTTTCCTGATGCCCCCCCTGGCCAATTCCCTCCCTGCCAAACTACTGTGCATTTTTCTCCTTTGTAAACACTTGATTTTTGAGTTGAATTCTCCACTTTGACATACATTTTGCACTAGGTAATTCATTCATAGCTTTGTTTTGCTATGTTGAGGTAAACATGACCTGCTTGGATTGTGAGGCTAAGTAATATGAATGAAATGAATTTGTTTGGAAAGCCTGATTTAAAAAGAGGGTTACAATCTTTTTGGACCCTTAGTTTTAACCTCCATTTTTTAATCCTAATCTGGTGTTCATTCTCCTGGTTTTCTTAATAGTCAGCCTCACAGGAGAGCCCTCTGCAATGGAAGAACTAGGATCACATTTGTTCTCTGCTTAGGGGTGGAAGTACTATACTAGCTTTGCAAACACAAGTGGATTCCCATTCTTGCTCAAGTATTTTATTGCATGTCCTTTCTTTAGTTTAAATATTTATTCTTTTAGGAAATATTTAAGTTAAGTGTTTTTTTACAAGGTGTCTTAACATTTCATCTATTGGATTGTTGAAATTTAGCAATGGTTATTTTGAATTGAAAGCAAAATTAATGTGACTAATTTTGTCCTTTTTTCTTCCTAGTTTTTGTGTTTTTTGATCTGACTGTAGACGATCAGTCTATTTATCCTAGTGAATTAAGAGAAAAATACATCATGTCAAAAACGCTTGGAAGGTAAATGCTTTTTCTTATTTCAGGAATTCCACATTGTTCTTATATTTTTATTGTAAATTTAGGTTTGTCAGGGTTATCCCTCTTGGTTTCCTAATGGAATTGAAATGCTAATCCTTGTAAATGAGAAGTTTAAATGTTAATTTGTGGGACCATCCATAGACCCCCTTCAAAATCTCCTTCCCACTGAATGGTTATGTCCAAGTGAAATGCTTTATAATTTGGAATTTTTCCAGTTAACTTATTTACTATTAAGAGAAGCCTTTAGGAAAATGGCTAGAGTTGGAGTATCACGTTTCTGAGTTGGAGAGCCATCTTGTCTCCTTCCCTACCCCCACCTTATTTATATAAAGAGTCTTTTCTGCTACATACTTAGAAAAGGAGGTCACAGCCATTCTGGGCTTAAAGGCCCAAAAGGAGGGTAATTCCTTGCCTTTGGGTACCCTCATGGTGTTTTGGGGCTGTTCTAATGTTAGGAAGTTTTTGCTACATCAAGCTTAAATCTGCTTCTTTGGTCTTTTCTACCCTTTGTTCCTGATTCTGCCCTCTGGGGTCAATCCGAAGTGATCTCATCCATCCTTTGAAGACATTTAACCTATCCATTAGAGGCTTTTTTCTGACCCCTGTTCTGACCTCTTATGACCTGACCTCAGTCATATGAATATCTTGGCTGCTCCCTGCTGAATATTTTCCAGTTTATCAATGTCCTTCCTAAGATGTCGTGCCCAGAAATGATCCGGGGACTCCAGATGCACTCTGACCAGTGCACAGTGTAGAGAGGACCCTTATCTCCTTATGTTCCTGGAATCTGTCTCTCCCGGTGTAGCCCAAGGTGACTTTAGCATTAATTCAGGGTGAGTCCCCAGAGTGTTTTTTCCAGGCCACCCGCAAAGCCTTACACTTATGAGGTTACGTTTTTTGGACCCCACATTTACCCCAGCTGATGCCCATCTTCCTAGATTTAGCCCAGTGTTACAGCCTGTCACAGTCCTTTGGGATCCTGACTCGGTCATCTCGTGTGCCAGTTGTCTCTTCTAGCTTTGTGCCATCTGCACATTGATCAGTGTGTCTTTTAAATGTCACAGCCCTTGCCTGGGACACTCCCCCGAGTGGGAGGATCTGCCAAACTGACTTTGAATCGTCAGTGACTAATTCTTTGAGTCTAGCTCTGTAACCGATTTCATAACTACCTCGGTGTCCAGCCCATATCTGTCTTGTTGGCAAGAAGAAAGACTTGATCAAATGCTTTGCTAAAATTAAAATCTAGGGTACTATACGTACAACATTATCTCCATCTGCTAGTTTAGTAATCTTGTTAAAAAAGGAAATGAGGTTGGTTTGGCCCTGCCTGTGCCATGCTGATTCTCTGTAGTCACCGCTGCCTTTTCTATTTGTTCACTAGCCATCCCTTTAATATGTTGCCAGAAATACAAGCCTATAATTTGCCAGTTTTATTCTCTTCCCCTTTTTTAGCTGCTGTGACTTTGTTCTTCTTCAGTCTCTTCTATTCTCTCTCCATATTTTTTTCTTTTTTATCTAAGTGATCTAGGCCACTTTCTACAGGAAGCCTTCCTCAAGCCCTCTTACTTCTAGTGTCTTCCCTTTTAAAATTATTTCGTATTTTTCCTCTATCTATCTTGTTTCATGTGTTTGTTAGCTTGTTGTCTTTCCTGTTAGATTGTCAGTTACTTGAGGAGAGGGTCTGTCTTCTGCCTCTTTGAATCCCCAGCACTTAGCACAATGTATCCTGGCACATCTAGGCACTTGATACATGCTTATTGACTGAAAAAGCCTTCCTTTTCCCCCCACTCTCCTACCCCAGAACGGGGAGATCATCCCTACTTCCACTGGAGATTGGGACCAGGTGATTCTATCAGCTGCAGCAGCCAACCTTTGCATGTTTCCGATGGCATGTTTCTGCCTTTTATCTGCCAGAATCAAGGCCCTGATGTTCTCCTTTTGATGCTGATTTGGAAGCTCCCCTGTGTGCTCCCCTGTGACTGCTGCTGCTCCCATAGACAAACCTCCTGGAAGGTCTGTTCCCTTAGGGAGCTTTCACCAGAAGCTTATTTCCTGAACAAGCTTTCAGCAGGACAGACGAGGAGCCATCTCCAGAGTCGCTGACTGATTGGTGCTGGCGATCCTGCCCTTTTCCCATCAGAACAGAAAGGGAGTGTTTGCTTTCTGCAAGCATCCTGGCTTCCCTCACACACTGTTTTTAGGTCTTCCTAATGTTAAGAGAGGCCAGTGCCAGTCTCTCCTCCGACAAGCCAGGCACAGCCTGCAGGCTCCTTTGGAGTAAAGCAGACAAGCAGGTTGTCCATGCTCTTTGACCAGCCATAATCTCAGAGGTGTTGAAAGGAATCCTTGGCTGTCCCATCCCATGGAAAGATCCCATCAGCCCAAAGAACACTGCTTGTGCCCAGAATTCCTCAACTTACACTATCCTCTCTGGGGAATGCTTTCATTGGAAATGAAACAGCTGTAGACCTTTGAAAACACCATTATTTATGCATAATGACTCTCATCCATTTGGTTATTAGAGGAGATTTCCATCTAGTTCTGCAACATGATAACAGGAAAATTCAATCGGCTGAAGTCCTTATGGTGACTTCATATTAAAAGTCTAAAAAGCCCCTGACCTTGTGTGTATCCTCGGGGGGGGGGGGGGGGGACTTCTTTGATGCTTGGTGGGTCACGTGACATTTTAGGGCCTCACTTTGTACCTCTGTACAGTGAGGTGTTTGGCCTGTGGGGTCTCCAAGGTACTTTACAGTTCTGACATTCTCTACGAGTCCCAAATGTGAGTGTGTTGTGGAACACAGATACACAAGGGATGCTCGTGAGACCAGTGGTGCGCGCCAGCAGGCAGGGATCATTCTGGTTCTGCTTGTGTCTCCTTAGTGCCTGGCACACAGGCTCTAAGTAAGTGTTGATTGAATCAGTGTGAGCCAAGAGTGTGTGTGTGGTAGTCTCTAGTCAACTTTTCTACCTCTCAGATGGAGAGGGCTAGGGCTCAGATCCTCCCCTTAATCCTCTCTGTGGGATTCTCAGTGCCCTGGCAGCTCTCTAGGAAACTAGGTTCTGGATGAGCCACCCATTTGCACTGCTACGCAGTATTTCTATAGCTACATTATCCTACACAGACAGCGTTGTAGAGCCTGGCATTTAGTAGGTACTTAATAAATGCTTGGGGCTTCACCAAACAGAGATTGGGCCAGAGCTTAGCTTGTTGTAGTTTTGAGACCTTTTAAAGCTTGGCAGGGTGTTACCGTGATGGGTTAGTTGCACTTAAATCAGAAGTAGTTTGAAGCGGCCAAGGTGTTTCTTGTTCCTTGATAATCCACATTCCTACCATCTGTCTCCTCCTGATTCTCTGCTCTCCATGTGAATGAGGCTCTTCTCCTCCTGGACGGTTTGTGGGGTGGCCTTGCAGCATGCAAGGAGTTAGGAGTCTGTCTCTGCTCACCACCAGACAGGGCAGATGGCAGTGCTGAGTGCGGTGATAGGCAGGTCCTCGTCAGCACATGCGGATTTGAAAGTAACCTATAAAAATGACCTCTTTCCCCCAGTGGTGCTTGTGGAGAGGTGAAGTTGGCCTTTGAGCGGAAAACATGTAAGAAAGTCGCCGTGAAGATCATCAGTAAGAGGAAATTCTCCATATGTGCCACGAGAGAGGCGGTGTGTACCTGTCTGTTCCAGTGTGGTTGACCTGGTTCTTGATCCCCTAGAGCAGGGCCTTGTAACCTGGGGCTGCTGAGAGTTCTGGGGTCATCTTTGGTTTCACTGAATGTTCCTGTAGTTATCTGAAATCATGACGCTGAGAAGAGGCTGGTCCCTAGGCTTCACCCAATGCCTACACAAAAGGGGAAGTAGCCCTGCACTAGGCAGAGGCACCCAGTTGGTTGGGAAAGATCCCGAACCTGAGGACAGCCCAGGCCCCTTAATAGCAGTGTGACCCAGAGCCAAACACTTGCCTTCTCCGAGGTCTGTCTCTAGGACCCAGCTGCTCCTGTTTTTATTTTTCTTTAAATTTTTTTGGCATTGGGGTGGAGTGGTGATGAGGCAGGGGCCATGGGAGTGATTTTGGCAGTGTAGAGAGTTCCCAGTCTGGAAACTCCCTCTACCAATGCCGAGAGATCAACTCCAACTCTTAGAGCTGCCTGGAGACACCAGGAGAGTGAGTGACTGTCCCATGGTCCCAGAGCTGACGTATGTCACACACAGGGCTTGGACCCAGCGCTTCACACTCCAGAGCTGGGCTTCTGTTTGTGCTCCCAGAGAGCGCTGTGTAAATTATTTTTGGGGCCTCTCTTAACTTTAACACTAATTTAAAATTTTACTACAGGAATATAGTGGTAACGTCCATAGTAATTTCTGTAGTCTTTCTAGTATTTACGTATCTATAGTATTTATTCCTGCTTATGGTGTATATATGCCTTTGTTTTTCTAGACTTCTTATTTGTTTTTATTGGGCTGTCTTCTTGAATTTTTTCTTTGAATATATATTTAATTAAGACGTGACCCCGTTAATCATAACGGCCTTCACGCCCACGAGCCGGCAGAGAGCCCGCGTTGCTGTTTGATTTTGCTTTATGTCCAGCTGTTTCTGGGCATTGTCCCTTCAGGCTCAATTCTTTTTCTCACACAATACCATTTTCCCATTTAAAAGAATTTCCTTTTTGTGTTCACACTTTGTTTAACAATTTTTCCTTTCCAGGTTTCTGTTTTGTTTGTGAAGGATGGGAAAATCATTCTTGCTTTAAGGAAACATTCGATTCCATTTCAATTATCTTCTGCCATACTCGCTGGGCCTTTTTTTAGACTCTTGTGACAGTTCATCATTAACTGACAATGATTTTTTTAAAATGTCTTTTTTTTTAAATTGACAACAGTTTTTACAGTTTCTAGAAAGACAGTCATTTGAGATGAAACCTGAGATTTGTAGAAATAGCCATTTTGCACAAATTCATAATTCTAGATTCTCAGTTTTAATGGAGGGTAGAACTTGTACCAGGCACATTTCTCTTTCTCGCAGATTTGCTTTGAAATGTTGTTTCTATGTTCAGTGTGTCACCTTGTCATCTTTATTTGAAGAACTGGATTGCCCAGGTAGAATTAGAACTTTTAAGGCCTATCATTGTTTGAAAACATCACTTTCTTTTCCCAAGGATCCAGCTTTCAATGTTGAAACGGAAATTGAGATTTTGAAGAAACTAAATCATGTAAGTATAACTTTTAAAGTTTATTTTTTAGTCTTAACCTTAGAAACTTTCATTAGAAAACCCCATATCCATTGTGTTTTTGGCCTTATCGCCTACCTGGGTCAGTTCGTAAAAGTAATGTCTGCCTTGACAGATCCGTCTTTTAACGTCATATTTATATATCTGGCCAGAAATGTTAGCACATCACCGTGGGCAGTGCACACACACGCATGCACATTTACATACATATGTACAGCTTTGGAGAATCGGGGTTCTTCCTGTACCACGATGCTTCAGAAAAGGCCTCTGGAGGCTATTAATTGGACAAATATAGCAAAGTTTCCAGAGGGTGTTAGATGAACAGTTAATGTCTGTATGCGTCGTGGCCATGTTCCCTGTAGGCAGTTCCCATTTTTGTGTGCTGTGCTAATTTGTCTGTGTCGAGTGTTTTGTTAGCTGAGAAATAGTGACCTGGGGGTGGGGTGGAGCAAACTTGTCCATGCTGGTTCCCTTTCTCCTTTTCAAGAGTCCTTTTAATTAGCAATCTCCCCTCCCCCCATCTAAACACACACACACACACACACACACACACACCACACACACCGACACACAGAGTCTTCTCAGATGTAAGCATGATCTAGCTGTAGGACTTAACCCAGTTACACAACATTTCTGGTCTGCATAGCTTTCCAAAACCAAAACGCTCTCCACACTACTTGAGACCCTTCTCTCTCCCTTGGAGCTAGAAGTTGTAGGGAAATAAATACACATAATTCTCTGCCCCTGCCTAGAATCTTGAGTTACCTTGTGGCTGTCTTCTTTCTCCTGCCTCCTAGATTTTTTGTCCTCGTTTTTCCTCCAAATAATCTGGATGCTTTTAAAGCATCTGTTTAACTCCCTCATTGACTGGGGTGGGGTTACTTAACTTGCCCCTACGTCCAGCACAACTGGAGAGAATTAGCTTCATCTGACACTGTTAGCACAGGCTTCTGTCAAGGTCAGTAAGATGACTCTAGGTAGGTCTCCTCTTCATAGCGAGGATTGGAGGAGACACCTTTGTTTGGCATCTAACAAGGAGGACCTTTTGGACCTTTTGGAAATTCTGGTCTGGAAACAGACTGAGCCTGGATTTATCTTGAAGCTTAGTAAAGCCAGTAATGGGGCAGTGAGGTGGTGCCATAGAGCCCCAGGCCTGGAGTCAGGAAGACTCATCTTTGTGAGTTTAAATTCAGCCTTAGACACTTGCTAGCTGTGTGACCCTGGGCAAGTCACTTCACCCTGTTGGCCTCAGTTTCCTCATCTGTCTTTATCATTTTTTTAATGCTCTTTCTTTTGTCTTTTGTTCTTTGTAGTGTAATGGTTTTCCATTGCATCCACATGCTGTTCCCTAAATCACTGGGCATGTGTTGCTTTTGTTATAAAGCTGCCATGAGCCGTTTATGTGCTGATGAACTGCTGGAGATGTAGCCTCTGGAATCTGTGGGTTTAAAAGGTCCAGACAACTTTTCTTGCATTGTTCCATATTGTTTTCAAGAACATGAATTATGGAGTGTCAGGAATATGGCATGTCAGAGCTGGAAGGGGTCTTGAACAATTTCTGGCACTAAAATGCTTACAAACATTTTCTCATTTGATCCTCACAACCACCCTGAGAGGGAGGTGCTGTTATTATGCCTGTTATACAGATGAGGAAACTGAGACAGGCAGAGGTTGGATTTGAACTCAGGGCTTCCTGCCCCTAAGCTCAGTGCTCTAAACAATATATTACCTAGTTGCTGGTTGCACCAGTCTGTGCAAAGCCGTGAGTTTTTACGTCATTGTCTTGACCCTGTCCTGTGGGTTCTTGTGCTTTCACTGGTGACACTCCAGCTCCCATCTCCAAGTCTTTGCTCAGGCCTGGAACGCCCTTCTTCCTCCTCGAGACATGTTGGACTCCCTGGTTTCCTTTAAGGCTCAGCCCAAGCTGCCCTGCCTTCTCCAGAAGCCTTTTCTCTTCCCCTCCCTCTCCCCACAGCTCCTGGCGCCCTTCCTCCCCAAACTGCCTTGTGTTCACTTTGTGTTCACTGTGTGTGCATGTGTACACTCTCCTCTGCTGTCACACAGACTTTCTGAGGGCACCCGAACTGTCTTACAGTAGGTGCTTCATAAATGCTTGCTGACTGATCCTCCCTGACCCAGCCTGTCCTGCGCAGGTCTCTCACTTCCTCAGTTACTGGCCAGCTCTCTCCACCACACCAGATTGCCTTGTTTGAATGACTTACTGAGCCAGGTTGCTTCTGGTTGGAGCATCTGGTTTTTGGTTTTTGGTGGTTTTCTCTTTTCCCTCAGGATTCTATTCAGGGCACATAGGATGTGGAGATGGGTGGGAGATGCTGTCTCTTAGCTCTCTCTGTTAGCCTCTTTTACAGATCTTGGTGGTTGACGCTTTTGCCTTTTATCCTAGCAGGTAGACCAGGGCACACTGGCTCCATGGGGTGCCCAGCAGGATGTTCTGGGCTCAGGAGGATTTTCTCTTGAGGAATTTTGCTGTCGCAGCAGTTGGTCTGTGGCTTTGCTCTCCCCGTGAAGCCTCCTCATGGGGCAGAGGGGATAGCGACAGATGAGGCGGTTTTCACTTCACTGGCAAAGACCCTGAGTACGGGTTAACTTTGGCGAGGCCTTATTTGCTGTCAGGCAGATGGAATGAGTTTTTCTAGCCGTGTGGACTCATGAAGAACGCTGGTCAGAGCGGAGAGAAGCTGGGTCCGTATTGGTGAAAGATGTCCCCTCCTCAGGACTCCGGGCTGGCTTTGTCTTTGAAGCATGGAGCAGTATTTGCACAGGGCCCGTCAGGGGACAGATCTCATGGTCTTTTCACTGGGTTGGCTTGGTCTGTGGAGTGGCCACTAACTGTTCATCTCAGCACCTTGTGAACCTTCATGGGTTTATCTTTGTCATATTTGCATTGTGGTTACATACAGACACGTGCACACATGCCTATATTCATACACCTGTATGCACACACATAATACACATACATGTCATCTCTCTCCTACTAAAGAGGGCAGGGAACCTCATCTCACTTAGCATTGTATTTTCCCAGTGATTTAGACCGCGCATTTAATTTGTGATTGTTAAATAAGGTAATATCGGCGTAATCAAGAGTGCCCCTAAGTGATGAGGAGAAGATTGGTGACTCCTTACACATCTATCCCAGCTCCTCTGCAAGCACCCAAGGCCTTTGTTTGATTATGACCCTGGGTCTTATGCAAGTAAACAGCCCCCGATGGCCCAGAAACAGAATCTGTACATTTGTTGGCCTGGTATGTGGTACAGATGCTACGTTCTTGAGCTACAGATTCAGGGCAGCAGGAGACCTGACCTTGTCCTGCTCTGACCCTTGAAGCAGACATCAGACATCTTCATACCTTTCCTTTTTTTCTTTTTTTTTTTTGGAGGGGGAAAGGCAAGGCAGTTGGGGTTAAGTGACTTGCCCAAGGTCACACAGTTAGTAAATGTGTCAAGTGTCTGAGTGTAGATTTGAAGTCAGGTCCTCCTGACTCCAGGGCTGGTGCTCTATTCACTGCACCACCTAGATGCCCCATCTTCATGCCTTTCCATTATGGATGCTTTGCCGTCCTCAGCCCCTCACTCAGTTATCACCTTAGCTTGTTTTGACATACTGTCTTTCATGCACATGTCCCTGCTCCTCCACTTCCATGGCCCCTATCTGAACTCCAGCCCTCAGAGCCTTTTTCATGGCCTCTTACAGTAACTGTCTCCTTATTCTCCTGCCAAGCATAGGGCTGATCCTGGCGTTTCCCAGCTCACTGCAGTCACTTGGCTCCCTGGTACCTGCAGAGTCAAATAGACTCTCCACCATTTGGCATTTTGGGTACTTCACACCACGGTTCTCTTTACCCAGTAACCCCCTCATGGACACTCTGGTCCAGCCAGACTGGCCTTCTTCACTTTCTCAGTGCAGTGCATTCTCTCCTGCATCAGCTGCTCCCCAGACCTAAGACGTACTCCCTCCTCTGCCCTCCACCATTTAGAACACCTTGTTTCCTTCAAGCCTCACCTCAGACACAGGCTTCTCTGGGCAGCTTTCCCAATTACTCTTGCTACTAGTGCTTTTCCCTTGTGTCTCTCTTGTATATATGTGTGTGTGTGTGTGTGTGTGTGTGTGTGTGTGTGTGTGTGTGTGTGTGTGTGTGTGTGTGTGTGTGTGTGTATGCGTGTGCATGCATGAATGCATACCAGCACACGCACTCACATCTCCTTAGCTCAATTGTTGTTTCCTTAAGGGGAGAAGGAGCTCTCCACTTGGGTCTTTCTTCTCCTGGTGCCTAAGGGTTTGCTAAATGTAGATTAAATGATTCTTACAGTTGTCTTCTCTTCATTTTTTTAAGCCTTGTATCATCAAGATTAAGAATTTTTTTGATGCTCAAGATTACTTTATTGTTTTGGAACTGTAAGTAAATATTTTTCCCCATCATTTCCATTCAAGCATAATCTCAGACTCAGCACCAGCTTGCAGGGCTTATAGTGGGGGCCCTTGGGGTGTGTTTGTACATGCAGCATTTGTACAAGGAATTGATGTTGGCCTCACGAAGTATCTGTCCAGACATCTCCTTTTGGCAGCCAATCCAAACACTGTTCCGGAGTGGTACTTGAGCAATCACATCTTGTAACAAGTTGCAAATTGAGTAACTCAGAAAAGAATTCTCCCACTTAAGCTCCTCTCTCACTTAGAATATTCCCCCGGCTCCATATTTATCTTAGGATAAATTATGTAGATTATGTTGATCCCAGAATGAACATTGAATATTTGTCCTGGAAGCTGCTGCCGAAGATGGCAGTGCTTGTGTATGAGATGCCCTTTTGCCCATTATATGCTTATTTCAGTTAGCTGCCAGTATTTAGGGCCTTGTTTCTGTAGATCTGGTGAGAAGCTCTTGCTTTTAAATCAGAGAATGTGGTTCTCCCTGACCACAAGTGAGGTTAACTTGAGTGGCTGAGCATATCCACAGCCTCGATGTCTTTCAGAAAGGCAGCATGGCTGAGCCAGAGAGTTTTGGGGGGCCCTGAAGGAAGGAACAGGTGGTGGCACAAATAGGAATTCAATACTACCTTGCTTCCCGCCCAAACTTCCCCCAAACATTCTGTGGCAGAGGTCAGTAGTTTCTCATATACCCACCCCTCTTCCCTATTTTTCGTGTCTTAAAATATTTATGAATGTGGGTGATTGTTGAAATCACAATTTTTCAAAATTGTGGACCATGGACCATGGACCATTGGACCATGACATAGAAGATGTAGGTTCTAGTGGCCTTGGGCTAGTCATGTGTCCTTTTGGGAAATGAGGAGATTAGACTAGCTCTAGCAGTCTTTGTTCCTTTCTCATCTGTTCAGAGATTTTGAATAAGGAATGTCTAAAAATGCTGTGACTTTTGATTTAGTTTTAATGTTTGGTTCTTTCAGTATTCAGTGGACTTTCTTGGCAATGAATGTGACCTCTGAAGCTTGTACCTTTTCTATTCTACTTGTATGTTATTGAGGGAACTTTTGCACAGGAGTGGGAGGGGCCAAGGTCCTTGCCAGCTCTGAGATCCTCTAATTCTCTTTTTTTCAGGATGGAAGGAGGAGAGTTATTTGAGAGAGTAGTAGGAAATAAAAGATTGAATGAAGCTACCTGCAAGCTGTACTTTTACCAGATGCTCCTCGCTGTAAAGGTAGGTGATTACTCAGTTCTGGAAAAAAAACAAGCTTCACTTTTCTGTATCCCTGTTGTGTTTTCATGAGATGAATGAAATTTTTTTTTTTTTAATTTTATTATAGTTTGCATCATTCATTTCCACAAGAGATGAATGAAATTTGAATGAGCAGGGGCCTTGAGAGATGCTCATTTCTCCCAAAGAGGGAGGACCCCAAGGGACACTTGGGACCAAGAAAAAGCAATTCTGAATATTTCTTTTGTGTTGTGCTTGGCAAAAACATTCCACCAGCTTTACTTAGCTAATTAAGTACTTGCCGCATCATTTTACTAACTAGGTGGTCATGTTTCTGGTTTTTCTTCTAATATTTTTCTTTTAAATATATTGACTTGGAACATCCATTAAACCAAAGTAATCTCATCTATCCTTTGAAGAGATCTAACATATCCACTAACAGCCATGTCCAGTCAGCCTGATCTCTATCTGGCCACTGGCCCAGATGGCTCCAGAGGAGAAAGTGAGGCTGGTGCCCTTGCCCAGCCCTGCCTCACTTAAATCCAAGTCACTTACAAGTCATGGCATCACCTTCCATATGTCATTGTCCTTTTTGAGAATCAAGGACAAGCAACAACAAGAGTAACTTTATAGAAGTTTTTTGGAAAATTCTGGATTTGTCTCAGTGCCGAAATACACACACACACACACACACACACACACACATACACACACACACGTGCGCACGCACACACAATACATATGCACGCGCACACACATACACATGCATGCTCACACACATTCACACATGCACGCGCACACACACATGCACACACACACACACACATGCGCACACACACTCACACTATCTCTATCTGTATCTAAACATAGCATGATTGGAGGGGGTTTGAGGGGGAAACACCATCGTTTCCTTCCAGGTCTGAAGGAGGTGGCCTCTGAAGACCTGTCTCACCCTACCTCTGATGACACAGAGAAATTCAGACGGGAACCTTCCCCCTTGTCGTTACTCCTTTGTTTCTGGTTTTACCTTTAATGGCATCGTGTTATGTGAAGCCGAGACCAAGTGAAGTGTGATGCTTTCTTTTTGAAACGAGTAAAGAATTTTATGAGAACACTTTGTCTTGTTTCTGTTCTCAGAAATCTCTTTTGTGTATCTAGCTCTTGTTTTCTTCACTTTAATCCTTCCTGCACTTGAAAAATGCCAAACCTTTGTAACACCTCTTATCCTATGTACTTAATTAGGTTGTTTGTTAATTGAGTAATTGATTGACGGCATACCGAGAACCCCTTATTGGTAAAAGGAACCTTTTTCCTCTTGGACTGAGCTCTCTAGAGAAGTGAACCTTCCCTTATTTTGTTTTCTCTCCTTTCAAACATTTTGTCCCAGTGTTCCAGTCTTTTGGGAGCAGCCAAATGCCTCCCCAAATTTGGAGACTGGCTCAGAAAGTACCTTTACTCCCCTTTTCCTGCGATTAATCCATGTGAGTCCCAACTGGGACAGTCTGTCCTCTTTATTCCTGTGTGAGAGTTTTGGATAAAGGAGCCAGGTTTCCTGGGAGATGGGTGACCTGTAGAATCAGAGAAAAGCAAAAAAAAACCTCCCAAACTTTGTCTCAGAACAAAGAGAAATCATAAAGACTGTATCCTGTTTAGAAATAGGACTAAATTTTTGGTGGTATAGGCTCCCTTTGTTATGAATTGTTTCAGGCCTGGGCTGTGGGAATTAGGAAATTTAGATTTTTGGGTTTTTTCTCCTAAAAGGAATTTTAGGATTTTGTAAAACTTAGCATCTTATGTTTTTCTTTATTTAGGAAGGAAAAATTATGTTGTGAAAAGAGACTGGTGATTCTCTTTTAGGAAGTTGACCTTACCTTGGCAAAGAATTGGAAAATGATAAATTAGCATGAGCTGATTTGGTGTTGCACTTTTTTGAGGCTGTCTTATAAATAGAAATTTGCTATAAATAGTCATAAATTTATTTATTATAAAATCTTGCAAATAGAATGTTTAAAGTAAGATCATCTCTGGCAAACTTATATGTTTTTAGGACTCTGTTCGGAACAGTGTTCCTTGAAATTCTGTTCGCTTGTTTCGAAAGATGTTTTTGAAATTGAGTTTAAACTTTGCTGCGCAGTTGCTCTCCTGAGCATCACTTGTTTCTGTCTTTGCAGTACCTTCATGAAAATGGTATTATACACAGGGATTTAAAGCCTGAGAATGTGCTGCTGTCATCTCAGAAAGAGGACTGTCTTATAAAGGTAAAGAATCCTGACTTCTGTGCTCCAGCAAATTCTGGAAACCCTCTTTCAGTTGTTATGAAATGTTCAACAGCCTTGGAATATGAATGGTATCCATGGGAATCTTTTTTGCACATGAGAGGACGGCATTCTTGGTGGTTTGCTTTTGCCCTGTATCCTTTCTTGGTTTCTTCCACGGTTTCCTCTAGTTGAGAGGAGACAGAGCATAGTCAGATATAGAGCTGGCCTTGGAGCCAGGACGGCTTTGGTTCCCGTCTGGCTGCTTGGCCCATCCTGGCTGAGTGACCATGAGCAAGGTGTCTAGCCTCGCAGTGTCCCAGGCGATGCCTGGAGCCTGCAGGTTGTGGACTGCATTAGTGGTGGGGGGATCTTCCTCATACAGATGACGTCACACATCTGGTCACATCTGCTTCATAAAAGTAAAGGACAAACCCTGATTCTTCACATTATTAAACCACTAAGCAGCTGAATTATAAATATCGTGGTTTTAGGACAATTGGTGTAAGTTAAAGTTTAAACACGCAAATTGAACCAGCTGGCACTCTGTGTGAGTATATCCTATGAGATGAATCCCTCTGGCCCTGAATTGTAGATTACTGATTTTGGGCAATCGAAGATTCTTGGGGAGACGTCTCTTATGAGAACCTTATGTGGCACGCCCACCTACTTGGCGCCAGAGGTTGTCATTTCCATGGGCTCCGCCGGCTACACTCGTGCTGTGGACTGCTGGAGTTTGGGGGTTATCCTCTTTGTTTGGTAAGAGCATCTTCTGGGCCTCAGAATTTGGGTAGAACTAGTTAGATGCATGTAGGTTTTGTCTAATTCACATTTCATCACTTAACACTATTTAAAATAGTGTTCTAATACTATTTGAAGTGCTAAATTTAAATTTAACACTATGGAAAATAGTGTTTTGACTTTGTATGTTATTATCTGATTCTGAAAACATGATGGTTCCTTTTCCTTTCCATCCCCACTAAGCCTTAGTGGATATCCACCTTTCTCGGAGCACAAGACTCAAGTCCCTTTGAAGGATCAGATCGTTAGTGGGAAATACAAACTCATTCCAGAAGTGTGGGAAGCCGTCTCTGACAAGGGTATGGATGAATACATTGAAAGGGTTAAGTGGTTGTGGAGTGACCAGAAGAGGCAGGGCTTACTCTCTCTTTGCTTTGAGCCTTTTAGTTCCACATCAGTTTAACTCTGTGGCATTGGCTTCTGGGTTATCAACAAGGTTCGTTTTGGGTTGTTTTGCAGATTTTTGTTTGAATAAGGAAGCTGCAGTTGTAGCAAGGAACATAAGAAGTAACTTGATTTCATATCATTTTAAAAAATGCAGCTTTTATAATTCTCTAGACGAAAAAGCAAGAGCAAAACTTAAGGGTTATTTTCATAGCCAAAGTATAGAACATCAGTAATGGAAAGTCAAAATATTTTTTCTGGGTGGCACATTATTATAATGTGTTTGAGCCATCCCTAAATCAGTTTTGCTTCCTTTCTGTATTAACCCTGTGTAAAGTCCTATTCTAATGTTCTTGCAGTGTAAAAGAAAGACTCTTTCCCTAAGCCTTGGTGTGATCATCTCAGTGTGATATCTAGACCACCTATGTGCTAAGAAGTGGAAACATTTTCAGTACTCTCTGGAAAAGTTAAGACTGAATTCATTTGAAATTTAGACAGCAAGGAAATAGAGAAAGAGAGGGCAGAGGGAAAGGAAAGGAGAGTTTGAAAGGGCCATTCTTAGCACTTTAGTGCCCCTTCAGTCTGTTTTGAAGAATGTGGTAAGAGGAGATGAGTGGGGAAGTTGACTTGCTTGTCATGGAGGATGTCACGAGTTCAAATTCTGTTTAAGTGGCAAGTTCACTGACCTCTCTGTGTTCCATTCCTCCTTCAGCCATTGATGAGCATTGTGACCTTGGGGGAAAATCCCTTCTTCTGTGTGACATTCATTTTCCTGTGAAATCTGTGAAATAAGGGGGCTGGACTAGATCAGGAGTCCTTAACCTGGGGTCTATAAATAGATTTCAAGGGGCCTGTGAACTTAGCTAGAAAAAAAAAAAGTTCATCTTCATTTTTACCAATATCTACCTGAAATTTAGCATTTCCTTCACTTATAAGTTTAAAAAACCAAAAACCCCCCATGATTCTGAGGAGGAGTCCGTAGGCTTCCCCAGACTCCTGTAAGGGCTAAGAACCTCTAGATGGTCTCAAAGGTCTTTTCTGCTACTGTGATTCTATGAACATGCTACAGGAACATGATTTGAAGAAAGTGAGAATGTTTAGCATGAAGAGAAGACCTAGTGGGAACAAGGGTGTGGCCATGTTCTGCCTCGCTTCAGAATCCCAAACCTGCAGTAGAGGCTGAGTGGGAGATGCCAAGAGGGAGATTTATGCATGATTCCAAAAGTGGGCTGGGCTTCCCGGGGAGGGTAGTGGCTTTCCTCTCCCTGGAGGCATTTAGAGCAGTGGTTCTCAACCTTCCTAATGCCGTGACCCTTTAATACAGTTCCTCATGTGGTGGTGACCCCCCAACCATAAAATTATTTTCGTTGCTACTTCATAACTGTAATTTTGCTGCTGTTATGAATCTATCAGATATGCAGGATGTATTTTCATTGTTACAAATGAACATAACCCACAGTTTGAGAACCGCTGCTCTAGAGGAAAGGCTTCAGGGCCCCTTGGAATTGGGGGCTGTTAGAAATGGGATTCCTCTTTGGGTAGAGATTAGACCAAATGGATCCTGCTGTCTCTTCCAACGTGGAGGTTCCGTAACTTGTCATCATGAGAATGCCTAGAACTTTTAATGTTCTGGTTAGTGGGTGAATTGACTGATTGATGGGTAACCTGTCACATCATTGGTTTTAGCTTTGGATCTGGTTAAGAAGTTGCTGGTGGTGGATCCAGAGAAACGCTACACAACAGAAGAAGCTTTGGCACATCCATGGCTTCAGGTACGTATCAAGATTGTCCTGATACCATTTTCTCTGCTGAGTTGATGACTGTTGACATATCAGCTCAGTTTTCGGCCCCAGTTGTGTTAAGATGAACCCATCATTTGACAGGCATTTCCTTTAATGAACTCACCACTACACACTGAGCAGGGGCTAGAAGGTGGCTAGGTAGACAGCTACCCTGAGGGCAAAGTGCAGGGTGCTGTGCCCTGGGACATTTTGTAATTGTAACGGGACATTTTGTAATTGTAACGGGACTTTTTTAGAAGTAACCACAGTTTTAATGTCAGAAAATTCTGATCCCCTGGGTACGTGGGTACTTACTTTATGATAAGCTGGGTTGCTGTGTTACAGTAAGGGCATCAGGTCCCCAGGGGATAGTAACACACAGGTAGAGTGGGTTGTTTATTTTTCTCCCAGATTTTGCTTAGACTTAGAGTGAATAAATGTCAATTGTGGGTTTTGATTCAGAACATTGGAGAGCTGTGGGGTGGGCCAGGGTAGAGCTTGATCAAGGGCAGAGGACGAGGCTCTTGCCCTTGTAAGAATTTCCTTCTAGCCATCACGTATCATTAAAATAAAATGAAGGAGTCGTGAATCTATTGCAGGCCATGTGTCATATGGCAGATTTTGGTTCCACTATATTCAATACTATGTCAAGGGAATCATATCAGGTTTGGGGGGGAGAGGGTGGACTGTACCCCTGCCACATTGAGAGTATTCAGCGCATGAGGAAGAACATTGTGTCACATCAAGGGACAGTTAAGTAACATATTTGTGAGGCCCCTGAGATCATGGAAGAATGTTCTTTAATGATAACATTGCCCTCATCGTCTGCTCCTGGGTCTTCAGAATCAACGAATCTTCCTTCTGTAGTGGCGTGTTGACGATCCTGTTTAGATTGTAGATTGACTTCAAAGGCTGTGTCTTCACTCTGCTGGGCCCCAGCCTTTATCACCCTAACCCTTGGCAGAGCCGACCTAATGCTCAATGGGTGGTTCATTCATTGGCTGTTTCCTGTGGGATGGGGAGGGCTTTAACTACCATTAATTTGAGAATGCACAGTTATAAACTAGAAAATATTTAATAGCATTAGATAAATTGATAAATACAAGGGGATGCTAACTTTATTTATTTATTGATTGATTTGTTTGTTGGAGAGGGAAGGGGAGGGCAATTGGGGTTAAGTGATTTGCCCAAGGTCACACAGCTAGTAAGTGTTAAGTGTCTGAGGCCAGATTTGAACTCAGGTCCTTCCAACTCCAGGGCTAATGCTCTATTCACTGTGCCACCTAGCCAACCCAGGAGATGCTAAATTTAAATAACATTAGCATAGTGTATTGAAAGGGGAGTTGGGGTGACAGGGATAGACCTGCACTTAGTTTGACAGCTGAAAACGTGAGGCAGGAGTGATAGGATGTGGAGTAATGAGGGCCTACATTGGGTGGTGGCAGTGTCAGAGGAAAGAAAAGGATATATTTGAGAGGTTATAGAGCTGGAAATGCCAGAATTTGATAGCTGATTAAATGTGGAGGGAAGAGGGTTCAGGGATGACACCTAGGCTGGGAGCTCAGGGAACTGAGCTGTTTTCTCCTTCAGTCAAATAAAGGTGTAAAGTTACCTCTGGGAGAAGTAATTGGCTTAAATTTACACTAGGCTGTAATTCATTGATCACATCTTTTCAGTGGGGAACAGATTTGGGTGGAAGGGAAGGAGATAGGCTCCTGGATTTGGCAAGCCCAGTTGTGCTGAAGAACTCGGCCCTTTTGACAGTTTATTTAAGGCCAGGTCTTTTCATAAACATGGAATCTTTTTAAAATGTACAAATAATGGCTCAGGTTGTTGCTCTGGGAACAGTTTGATTTCCCCCCGCTACAAAAAAGAAATAACCCCCAAAACAAAAAACCCTTACCAAATTACATTGATTTGGAACATGAGGGCTCTAGAGACAAGTGATTTGGAAGTGAAAAGGGCCTTTGTCACTAGGGACTCAAATGAAGGAGATGTGAATCATGTATCTCGGTTCCTTCTCTGTGTTCTAATAGGGAAAAGCTGAGTTGGGGCAGGGTCCGTTTTTCCATAAGTTTGTAGTTTGGATCATGATTAGGAATTGGGTGTGTAGTGCTTTTAATTCAGTACAGTGTTTTACTTAGAATTTTTATCTGGAGGAAAGCTATTACAAATAGATAAGGAAATCGTTGACCATTCCAGGGATCTGAATTTTTGTTGCTGTGGGTACATGCTGTAGTTCATTGCCTTTTTGTAATTTAGATGGGCTTGATGAGTCAGTCCCTCTAACTGAGAATATCATCATCCTGTAACTCCTCTGGTGACTAGCCTTCTGAAGCATCCCTAGATCAAGTTCAGGCACATAGTCTGAACCAGCTTGGAATTAGGTGCTGGGGATGCCAGGACACAAATGAAGTGGCCCTTATGCTCATTGGCAAATATGTAGCAAGTAATTTGGAGAGGAAGTACCAGAAAGGTGGGACTAGGAGTGTGAAGTGAGGAGAAGCTTCCTTCCTGTAGGAAGGTAGCAGCTATAGTTTGAAGGACACCAGGTATTCTCAGAGGATGCAGGGAGGTGAGAGGGCATGTATAGTGGTCTGGAACCTTTGACAGCGAGTGATTTCTGATCAATCTGTCAAGATAGATTGGAGCCAGCTTAGAGTGTGCGTTTTATCCTAGGGCATCCTAGGGAGTGATTTGAGCTTTTTGAGCTGAGAAGTCACATGATCCCTGCTTTAGGAATGTCAATTTGGCAGCAGTGTGGTTGGAGAAGAGGCTGGAGTCAGAGACCATTTAGGAAGCTTTTTACAATAGTCCAAGTAAGAAAGAGGTAAGGAGGACCTGGACCTGGGTGGGGGGCTTATCATTGGAGAGAAGGAGACAGATGTGAGTGGTATTGTAAAGGTAGAATTAATCACATTCGTAAACTGATTAAATATGGGGGGAAGGGGTGTGAGACAAGGCTTGAAAGGATGGTGATGCCATTACTAGAAATAGACAAATAATGATGAGCATGGTCTTGCGGGAAAGATGAAGAATGACGTTTTGGACATGGATTGTGGACTCAGAGCTAAAACGACCTCAGATGCTGCTCAGTTTAGTCCCCTTATTTATCAAATAAAGAACCTGAGGCCCTGTTGAGTATGAGGTGCCTATAGGACTTGCATTTGGAGATGTTCACTAGGTAGTTGGTGATCCAGGACTGGAGTTCTGGAGAGACAAGAGTTGAATATACAGATCTGGGAGTCATCTCATTAAGATAATAATTAAACTCATTTGAGCTGAAGACGTAACTAAGAGACTATAGAGAGAACAGATGGGGGACATGATGTGGTCAGTGATTTAGCAAAGGGGACTGAGGAAGAACTGTTAGACAAGAGGAGAATCAAGAGAGCAGGGGCACAACAACCTAGAGGGTTGGTCAACACCATAAAATTCTATAGAGAAGTCAAGAAGGCCAATGGAGGGGGAAGGATTGTTTTAGAGGCTTGAGAATATTGGGGGTGTGGAACCCCAGTAGCAGAGTAGTGGGAAGGAAGACAGCTGAACTTTCCCCCACACTTCCTCCACACAGATCTGGAAAACACACAGGACTCAGTCCTGGTTTGGAAATCGAAGAAAGAAAATGTCAGTGTGTCTTTTCTGAGCCCAGGGCAGCAGAGGGAGACAGGTAGAGGCCTGTAGATGCTGGGGTTGTGAGTCTAGCCAGGAAATGTTGTAGAGGGTATTCTGGTACAGAGACTGAAAGAATACTGAGGATGTGTGTCAGGGTAAGAAGAGGCCCCAGACCCCCAGGGAGAAAGCTGACCTTGTGCAGGGTGTAGGAGCAGGTGCTGACTCTTAGGTTTGCCACTCATTATCCAGATCTAGGTCATAGGTTCAGGGTGGGATGAGGAAGGGACCTGGGCCTCAGGGTCACTTCCAAGGTGGAGTGACTGGTCAGCAGGCCTAGGATGTGTCCTGAACAAGTAGCTGGTTCAGAAGTAAGTAGCATCTGTATGGGTCACAGCCCAGGAGTAGAGCTGGGTCTCAGTTCAGCTTCCAACCCAGTCAGAAGCCTGCAGTGTAATAACCAGGACAGGAATCCCAAACCAAGGGGGAAACCTGCAGTTCTGTCCTGCTGAAGGAGCAGAGCTTCTCATCTGGCTAACAGTGGCTGAGGCCAATACTGAGTTTCAATACTGAAACTCTGGAGGGAGCCTGTAGACTTGTTGCTCAGACCCAAATCCACATCAGTAACTTGCAGAGCTCAGACCAGGGGGCAGTGATCAGACTCTGCTCTGGATCAGACCACTTTGGGAGCACTGAAAGCTTGCAGGTCCCCAGCCTGAGTTGTTATTGACATCTTAGACTAACACAACATCATTACCCCAAGAATGTAGCAGAAGGATCCAATTAGACACAAGCTCAACCCCTGGACAATCCCTCCAGAAGTATAGAGAACCTGGCCCTAAAATAAAGTCCAGTCAGGAAGCAATCTAAAGAGTGACCAGAAAAAGAGAAAGCCTCCCACAATAAAGAGCTAGTATGGTGGCAGAGATACTGAAGACATTCCTAGAAGAAGAGAATGATTCTAAAACATCTACAAAGCTTCAAAGAAAGATACAGCTGACTAGCATTCCTAGAAGAGATGAAGTAGGAGTTAAAGGGGAAAAAAGGGTAGGAGAGGTTTTATAAATGAAATGAAAGCACCAGATGAAAAATTTGGAAAAGAAAGGAGAATGAACTATGGAATTGGAAAGAGAATTAACAGCTTGTTGCAAGAGCTATAAAACTATAAGCAAAGCACCAAACTTCCTGAAAATTAGATTGGATTGAACAGAAGCCAATGATCCCATGAGTCAACAGGAAATATTAAAACAGTCAAAATAGTAGGGGAAAAAAATGAAGACAGTATACAGTATCTCATAGTAAGGCAACTGACCAGGAAAACAGATTGAGGAGAGATAGTTTAAGAATCACTGGACTACCTGAAAGCCGCAGGCAAAACAAGAGTTGAGATATCATATTACAAGAAATCTTAAAACTGCCTGGTCTTTATAGAACTAGAGGGCAAAGTAGAAATAGAATCCTATGGTTACAACTGAAATAAAAAACGGAGAACTCTTAGAAACATGTTAGCCCAAAATTCAGAGTTTCCAGGTCAAATATAAAATACTACAAGTAGCTAGAAAGAAACAATTCAACTTTTGAGGAGCCACAGTCTGGATTACATGACTTAGTAGCTGCTACTTGTTAGGAATGAAGAGCTTGGAATATGATATTCTAAAAAGGAAAGGATATGGGCTTACAATTTATGAAAATAACCTACCCAGCAAAACTGGACGTAATCCTACAGGACAAACATTCCTGATGAGAAGACCAGAACTGCATAGAAACTTTGAAATATGAACACAAGAGTCAAGAGGAAATATAAAAAAGCAAATGTGAATGAGTAATCATAAGCAATTAAATGAATATATAAACTCTTTTCCTCTTTTGAGGAGGCATAGAAGGAGTCTAGTAAGAGAGAGGGTTTGGGAATAGTTTTGTTATGTTTTGATGATCTTAAAATAGGAATGGAATGGGGAGGAAGAAAAAATATACTAGGGTGGGGAAAATTATCTCATGTATTTGGGGTATGCAATAGAAGGCTATACAGATGAGAAAGGGGTAGGGGAAGTGGGTAACACTTGAACCTTACCCTTATTTGAATTGCTCAAGGAGAGAACACACACACACATAGACACTTCACCCAGTGATGGAAAAGAGAAGGGAGAGAGTGGAATGAGAAGGAAGGTATGTGAAGAGAATTAATCCTAAGAAATTAATTTAAAGAAATATATTTTAAAATTTTGAAAATTAATCATAACAAAACTTAACTTTAGAATGGTGGATGGGAAGAAGAGGGGGGGAAAGAGCCTTAGGGTCTGGGGGAAGGAAAAAAGAGGGTGGGGGAACCAAAGCAAAAGGAAATTGCACTGGGGCTGAATCCTCTTCTCTCACCACTCTCTTCTGTATATAGAGAAGACAGGAAACAAAGCCACTGATGCTGACTGGGTTAAAGTTGATCAGTTCTATGAAGACCTACAAAATCTTCTAGAAATAACACCAAAGAAAGCTGTCACATTCATCATAGGGTATTGGAATGCCAAAATAGGAAATAAAAAGATAATTGAAATAATAGGCAAGTTTAGCCTTGGGGTACAAAATACAACAGGGCAGAGATAGAGTTTGGTCAGGATAACTCGGTGGTCATCACAACCACTCTTTTTCAACAACCCAAAAGGTAATTCTACACATGGACATCACTAGATGGTCAATATGGAACAACTGATTGGTTCAAGATTGGGAAAGGAGTATGACAAGGCTGAATAATGTCACCTTATTTATTTAACAGTTAAGCAGAGTACATCATGTGCCATGCCAGGCTAGACAAATTAAAACTTGGAATGAAGATGACTGGGAGAAACATCAACAATCTCAGATATGCAGATGATACCACTCAGATGGCAGAAAGTGATGAAGAATTAAAAAACTTCTTGATGGGCGTAAAAGAGGAGAGTATAAAAGCTGGCTTGAAGCTTAACATCAGAAAAACAAAGATCATGGCGACTGGTCCCATCACTTCCTGGCAAATGGAGGGAGAAGATGGAAGCAGTGTCAGATTTTATATTCTTGGACTCAGTGATCACTGCATTCGGTCACTGCAGCCATGAAATTTAAAGACTCTTGCTCCTTGGAAGGAAAACTATGGAGAATCTGAACAGCAGGCCAAGAACAGAGACATCACCTGCTCTGATAGAGGAAGGTATGGGAGGGAACAAAGGCAGATTTTTGATTGAAAAAAATAAAATTTTGGAAAAGAAAAAAAAGCCTGCTGGGATAGTGGGATAGAGGGAAGGATAAAAGGACTTTCCCCTTAGCAGGGAGGGCCTATTTGACAAGAGATAACATAGATCTGAATGTATCCATTTTGTATGTATGACTTTCCTTCAGTATTTTTCAGCAGCCTTGAGAGTAGGAGCAAGGAAGAAAGATAGTGGGAGTAAGCCAAGGCTGGGGTTTTACACTATGTGAACCACAAGAGGGTGTGTGATTCAAGGGTCGAGGGGCAATATCTAGTGATATGGGTAATTCTAGAGTCAAGAAAGGAGTGAGGCCAGGAGGGGTGCAGTGCCTAGAAGTTATGACAAGGGTAGAAATTCAATAAACATTCGTAGCCCGCTGTGTGCCAGGCATTGTGCTAAATCTGTCTAGGAGGGCTGAGGTCTCACGAGAAATGGAAGGAAAGCACATTATTATGCTCAGAGGAGTTTGAGTCCTGGATCATGGAAGTAGGAAAACTGTGAGTGATATCAAGATCAAAGGTATGGCCACCTTGGGTTGTGGCAGAGATGGAGTGAAGGAGTAGTGAAGGAGTATCACCCCATGGGGTGATAATTTCTGGAAAAATTGAAGGTGGCAGTAAGGAGAGGAAAGGGAACACAGAGCTGAGAGGGACATTGTTTGACTGAGCTGAGGATCTACAATGATCTGGACAAGCTAGAACATCGGGCCAAATCTAATGCCATGATGTTTAAGAGGGATGAACTTAGTTACTCTCCGGTGTTTAAGAAAATTCACTTCACAATTTATCTACATAAGATCTAGTGGTTTTGGAATGTGAACTTACTCTGAGTCAGCTGTGTGACATGGCAGCCAAAAACAGCTAATGGAATTTTGGGCTGTGTGAGGAGGGAAGACTTCAGAAAACAGTAGTTGATTGATGGAGCCATTGTACTCTGGTCAGACCACATTTGGAGTGAGCATGTTCCGATCTGGGCACCATGTGGCATAGTAGCTAGACATGACCAATCAAGATGGCAGACAGCATTGCGTTCACTTTATGGGAGGATCATTTGGAAGAACTGAGAATGTTTAGTCTGAGCAAGATAAGATTTTGACTTGGTAAAATGGGGTGGGAGGAGGCAGGACATATGATAACTGTCGAAGTATCTGAGCGGTTGTCACATGACATAGACTTATTTTTGTTCAGCCCTAGAGACCAGAGCCAAGATCAGGGGGGAGAGGCTGTAAAGTGGAAAGTTTGGCTCCACATCAGGAAAACCTTGCTATGAACTCGAGGGGTCTCAGAGTCAAATGACCAACGTCAGGTGCGCTGTAGATGGAATAATGTTTCCGATGGGGCTGAACTCGACTACTGAGGACCTGTCTAACTCTGACATTCTGTGACCCTTGTAATCTATCTGAGGAGACCCTGGGGAAATGGGGCGTTTTTGATAAATACTTACTGAGTATGTTTTACATGGGTGGGCCAGCCCCTCTATTGGGAAATAGTTGAGAGTCAGGTTTACAGAGGTAAGGATTTGGCATATTCAGATAACCAGGTGAAAGGATTCTCCTGTTTGTTGTCCTACAGGCTACGGCTTGAAGATGAAGATGATTCTAGGAGAAATCTGTAGGATACAGTGGAAGGCATAATTATCTAGGGCCTTTTCCTTTTTTCCCTCTTCACTGGTTACACCATCTCTGTTTCTCTCTACTTAATAGATTCTAAATGTTATTGATGGTACCAGGATGTGGGAAGGAAGAACTGGAATTGAAATCAGTTGGCATTTCTGCCACTGAGCAGATGTAAGTTTTTGGTTATCAGGAAATTGGAAAGAAATAGTCTGGGAACTAGTTTTGGATTTCATAATTTCCTGTCTCCCATCATATGAGCAATTGAGAATTGGCTGTATTTGAACTAGTTTTAGCAGAAATTGGGAATGATTAAACCCAGGCATAGGGGATAGGGATTGGACCTGTGACTTCACTGGTAGAGAAAACTCCCTGGTATGGAAATTCCCTCTTCCAGTGCAGGTTAGCATCTTCTCTGTAGTCTACAGTCTTAGAGTTACCTAAAGTGTTGTGAGATTATGTAACTTGCCTAGGGTCCTACAGCCAGTCTGGGTCAGAGTTGGCACTTGATCTCCAGGATCTTTGGCTCCCAGGCCAGCTAAGAAGTGCTGCCATGCCAAATATGAAGGGATGGATATGGAAATAAATCTTTAGTTGTCTCACCTTAAGTGCTATCGTTTAGACTTAATTCGTGGCAGATGTGATGAACTCCTTTGTCATAAAAATGCTCAGACCCTAGAATGGGGGCTCCGAAGGCCGTTAGCTTCTATTCTTGGAGGCTTTTATGAAAGGAATAAATAGTTGTCCATCCTGGATGGTTTATTTAGTTGCCCTTGTTTCTTTTTTTTTTTAAAGTCAGAATTTATTTATTTATTTTTAGTTTTCAACATTTCCACAAGATTTTGAGTTCCAAATTTTCTCCCCATCTCTCCCCTGCCCCCACCCCAGGATGGCAAGCATACTAATTGCCTTTCTAAAGGTGGGAAGAATTCATTTTCTCATTCTCATCTGGTCTTTCTGGTATTGTTATTTGAATGAGTGATGGAGGCATTTCTTAACCACTTACTATGTGCAAAGCATGCTCCCAAGTATTGGGATCGAGCAATCAGACAGGGCCTGTCCCCAAGGAGCTTATGTTCTAGACGGCTCATGGAAGGCTGCAGCTGCAAGGCAGATGGAAAGGTCCCATGATTCTTAGGGGGGCAGCAGCAAAACAGATGGTGATCTTTCTTAGGCTCGTGGTACTGGGCCTAGGTGGTCTGGGAGGCCATGAAAGATAGGGGACAGATACATTAGGAAAACCTCTTGGAATGATGCTAGATTGTGTGTTTTTGTGTTTTTTTTTTAAGCATGTCATGTTTAACCAGCCTCTGTTGGGGCAGTCCCTGGGAGCCAGGCACCTGTTCTCTAGAATTTTATGTTCGGATTTTTTAACCCTAGAAATGCTAAGCATAGGTAGCGTGTTAGCTTTTGAGGTTCTGGGTTAGGGAATATTTTCCTTGGATCTTTAGAGATTTTCCATATAAACAAAATACTTCTGTCCTGGCTACTTGGTTTTACTGAGACACCTGGCCATGTGTAGGGTCCTGTTGGCTTAGTTAGGGATAAGCTTCAGGAAGGGGTTTGAAATTGTAAGAAACCTGTGTGTCTGTTTTAAAGCATAGTATTATAACTCGATCATGGGATTGGCTTCTTTTAGGTCTCTCTTCCTCCCATGGAGGTCATATTTATTTATTTTTGGTTTTGTTTTGAAACTCTTGATAGGATGAAGAGATGAAAAGCAAATTCCATGCTCTGCTTATGGAGGAAACTAAGTCACCGAATCTACCTTTGAGCCCAGCCCAGGTATGATATTTTGTTAAAGAAATGACTGAGTTTGAGGAGCTGGTGGTGGGTTAAAGAACATAAAATATTTACACAATGTCTGTTTTGTGGTTTGAAAAAACACCTTTAAAATCATCATTAAGAGAACTTTGTTTTTCAAGGTAAGACAAGTTAATTCTTTCTAAACTTTAAAATTCACATCCCACTAATTTTTATTCAGCATCAGTCAGTGTGGAAAGCTCCATACAGTACCCAGGCTTGAGGGGACATTCAGAGATAACAAAGACGTTTCCTTGACCCTAAAGGAATCTAGAATCTAACAGAGGAAAAGAGTGCAAACCACAATAAGACACTGTAGAAACAGTTCTACGTGGTATGGAAAGAGGGCTCATGAGAATTCTGGGAAAAGAATTTGTGATTGTCCTGTGAGGGTCCAGTTGGAAGCGTGAAGTCCTTGATGCATTTCCGAGGGACCAACCTGGGCTGGATTGTCTTTGCTGAAAGAAGCCTGCTTCACTGGAGGGCTTTCGAACACCCTTAGAGCCTGTTGTGATTGCAACTGGTTGTTCCAGATAGTTGAGTCATTGTCAGCTGATTGATTCGTGAAACGTTGCCCATTGCCCACAGTGTTTTATAATGACCAGATCACTATCACAGCACTTTCTAAGGACGACTGACAACTTTCTGTGCCAGTGTGAGGAAGAGCAAGGCCCCTGAAGAGGGTCATAAAGCCAAGATAGATGCCCAGTTCTACCCTTGGATGGTGCTGTCCTTCAGGCTGCACCATCTGTAAAGGAGGAGGGAAGACCTCCGTGGCCTTTGATGTTCGAGTCTTGTCATATTACAGAAGAGAAAAGGGAGTTCATCTTCCTTGTTTTACAGGGAGGGAACTGAGGTTTAGGAATGTGAACCGACGTGTCCAGTCACAGATAGTAATTGTTATGAGGGGAGATTTGAACTCAGGTCCTCTGGTCCCAGGGGCCGTCCCTTTTCCACAACATCACGTTTGTAGCATGTTTTTGTATCTGTCAGACGGTTTAAGACAAACTTTTTCACTAAAATTTATTTTTCAGCTTTCCACAAGCAGAAAGCGTCCTCATGAAGGGGAAGAAGAGGATGAAGCTAGCTCTTCAGAACATTGCCTGGCCTCTACCTCCATGCAGACACTACCATCAAAAGAGAAAAGGGAAAGAAAGTGACTTTTATAACTTGCCTTTTATTAGTCATCTGGGGATAATTTTCTATTTTTTATAAAGCGAGTTTTTTAAAAAATGGAAAAATTGTTTAACATAATCATTGATGTACAAATAAAAAATTAATATGATCATGGCTTTGTATTTGTATGGTCAAATATAATATTAGGTATAATCAATTATGCACCGAAGTCTGGAGGGGACCTTGGATGCCCTCAAGACCAACCCCTTCATCTTATAGGTGAACATATTATTCTGTAGGAGTAGGAGAGGAGAAGGGCACTGGCTGGGGAGTCAGAGGCCTGGGCTGAAGTCCCACCTCTTCCTCCTGTCTGTGTCCTTGGACAAGTCACTTGACCTCCTTTAGCCTCGGTTTCCTCATCTGTAAAAAGACGGACTGGCCTTGGCAGCCTCTGAGGGCCCCTCCAGCTCTGGATCTCTAGAACCATTATGTTCCCCAGCTCCCTCTGTGTTAATAATAGCAATTTCCCATTAGAAAAATTCACATAAAAATGCCTTATGGAACCTAACAACAGCCTTATGAGGGTAAGTATTCCAAGGATTATCTCCCTTTTATCAAAGATAAGAAATTCAGAAGAGATTGTGACCCTGGGTGACACATGATGCTGCAGGGTTAGGACCCAAGTCGGTATCCTTTCTACTGTGCTTTACAAAAGCCATCCCTCCTCTCCAGAGTCGAGGGAGGGGTGGGGTGCTTCTCGCATGCATCTAAGACCCAGCGAGGAGCCATCCACGCCCACACGCTGTCTGCTGCTGATCTCTGTTCTAGAGTTTGCGAGAGGAGTCTCCCAGCGGGGCGGACGCTCGTGCCTTCCTTGTGGAGCAAGGGTGCTCACGGAGCCCCAGCTGTGCGTCGCTGTCCTTGCTCTTGCCACGTGAGCAGCTCGTCTTTGGGTCTTGAGAGTTTCCTTGATAACATCTCTTTGCTCCTGTTCTTTGTCCCTGGATGATTCTGGGTTGCAACCTGCTCCCTCTTACCGTGTGCCTCTCCACTGCTGTCTGTGAGAATTATTTTCATTTCTTTGGAGACTGTCAGGTTGCAGGCCACACAGCAACACCGGCAGAATATTGGTATTGAAAGGATGGGCCTTTGTTTTCACGGGATCAGCAAAAGAGGCAGTTTCCTGACAGCAGTCCAGCCTGTTCTTTTCAGCACTGGGTTCAGTTCATCATTCACTTGTACTGCCTTTCAGATGTCTGTGTGTAGTACACTTACACACACACACACATACACAGAGTGTTGAATGAGCTCTAGACATGTCCATCCAAATGCATACTGAAATCAAGACAACAGAAAATTTTCATCCCCTCAGTTGTCTTGTGTGGATGGCCAGGTTCAACTCCTTTGAGTGATTACATATCTTTTCCAGGAAGCCCTCCAGAATTCTGTGGCTTGATGTAGTTGGCTTAATGTAATTTGTAAACAGGAGCAGCTGGAGAACCTCTCCATATACCTCTGACCCAGACTCTGTCCTGGATTCCCTCTTCCATCACTATGATGAATACTTTGGCAAGCCAACATCTCTCTGCTTTATGCCTTGTTTGATGGTTATTCTTAGGCCTCAAATCTGTCAGTGAGTTAGAGGAGGAGTGTCTACACCAAGCACGTAAAGACTTCCCCTAGTGGAATGGGTGGATGAGAACAATTTGTTCTAACAGCCATGAAGGCAGCTGAAGCAGGTGTTGTGGAGCACTTAAGAGCTTGGTCTGTTTGCCTTGGTTTCCTCATCTCTGAAATGAGCAGGAGAGGGAAATGGCAAAGCATTCTAGTATCTTTGCCAAGAAAACCTCAATTGGGATTATGAAGAGTAAGACACAAGTGACCAACTACAACAGACACGGAAGGTACCAAGATCATCCACCACATCCCCGGGTTATTGCTAGTCTTTCTGACTTTCCTCCTGCCACTAGACCCTGATGCCGAGAAAAGAGCGAGGCTGACGACTTTGTGCAACTCTGCCTCACTTCAATCCAATTCACATGCAAGTCAAGACATTGCCCTGTGATTTCATCGGCCCTCTTCAAAACAAAGGACAAACAACTATTATCACAGAGGGTCTCTAAACAAGGTTATTTCTGTTTTATCTTCCAGGGAATTTCGAAGGATCATAACATGGGTTGAAGACATTGTCGTAAATGAATTGTAAGTCTGTGTTTTGTTCTACCAAGTCAAATACTGTTTCATAATCAACAAATGAGCACAGTGAGATCTTATTCTCTAAATCAGTCAATTGTGACATGGTAAAGATGTGGTCCTCTATTGAGTATCCCTTGCAAAAATCTGCTTTCCTACTAATGCCCTCATTGAGGATGGTCTCCATTAGTATGGTCTGACTCATTCACTGGAGCTTCCCACCGAGATGCTCATATAACCCTTCATCTTGAAAAATCACCCACAAGGGCTCTACTCACATGTTTGTGAATTCTGAAATTCTTTATGCAATCATAACCTTTTATCATTCCATCTTTCCCTTTTCCTTATGACTTCTAACAGTGTTTTTCATCTTCATTGTGGCCTCTAATCCCTCCACCATTTAGTTCTGTTTTAGACATTGGTGATATTGTCCTCCCTTCCTCGTCTTGACTCCTTGGTGAATAAGTTTAACTCTACCCTCTTCTCTTCACTTGAGTCTTTTGTCCCCCCTTATCCTATTAGTGATCATGCCTTGCCAACCTCCAACCTTGGATTATTACTGCCTTTGCTTTTATTCATTTGTTTAGCAGCACAAATCTGGAGAAAATTGTGAGACCATGCTGGCTGGGTCCACTACAGATTGATGATATAGATGATCTCACCGGGGCCTTTTAATCCTGCCATAAGGGAATCACTATCCCACTCACCACAGCGGTTATTCCAAACCTTTTCATCCCCCATTAAACCTCTCATGGCTCCCTCTCTCCTTACTCTCTCAGCTGAAAATCTTGCCTCCTAACACACTGAAAAAGTTACATTTACTAAGCACCCTCTCTTTCCTCTTCATCTCATTTTACCCTGATGCCTTCTCCAAGAGATGACGCTTCTCCTTGCCAAGGCAGACCCTTCTACATGTACCCTTAGTGCCATACCATCCTGTCCTCTCCCAGAGAAGATGTTGGCCCATCTGTCATCTCTACTCTCTCGCTCATCTTTGATCTTCTGTCTCCTGGCTGAAGGACACGTCCATGTCTTTCGTTGTCCCTAAAAATCCTATTTAATCTCACTGGCCATCTCTGTTGCCACCTTTTATCTCTCCTCTGCTGTCTCCTATTGATCATCCTTTAACTCTCTCCTATAGTGGTGGACTTCCTTGAGAAGAAGTTGCCTCTTCTCTTACTCTTCATCTGACTTCCAGTCGAATCATTTAACTCAAATTGCTCTCTCCAAAGTTACCAAGGAGCTCTTAATTGCCAAAATCTAATGACCTTTTCTCATCCTTCTTGACCTCTCTTTGACACTTGATAACCCTCTTCTCCTGGATACTCTTTTCTCTTTAGGTTTTCATAACACTGATTCTCCCTGACTCTGACCTGGACCCTCTTTTGCTCTATACAACTTCCCTTGGTGATATCATCAGCTTCCGTGGTTTCAATGATCATTTCCATGCAGATGTTTCTTAGATCTGATTATCCAGCTCTAAGTTCTCTCCTGTCCTGCAGTCTCAATCACTAACTGCCTCTTGGCTGTCTCAAATCGGATGTCCCATTCACATCTCAACATGTCTAAACCAGAATTCACCTCTCCCCCAAAGCCCCCCATCTTCCCAAATTCCATACTATTGTCAAGGGCACCACCATCTAATCACCTAGGCTCACACCTACCCCACATATACAATCTGTTGACAAGTATTTTCATTATTATCTTTATAACATCTCTTGTATACACCCCTTTTGGAGGCAGCAAGATGGCCCAGTGCAAATGGCCCAGTCGGTAGAGCACTGATCCTGGAATCAAGAAGACTTGAGTTCAGATTCTGCCTCAAACACTTAATACCAGTGTGACCTTAGGCAAGTAACTTCACTTCTGTCTGCCTCAGTCTGCCAAAATGTAAAGTGGGGATAATAGTAGCACCTACCTCCCAGGATTGTTGTGAGAGTCAGATGAATAAATATTTACAAAGCACTTAGCACAGTGCCTGCCACATAGGAGATATTTATGTGCTGGCTTCCTTCCCTTTAAATCTTTCCCCTCCTCTTCTCCTCTCCCATATACTCTGGTGCAGGTCTCATCACCAGGAATTAGCCTGGACTGTTGTAAAAGCCTGCTGGTTGGCCTCCCTGCCTCCAGATTCTTGCCCAGTCCAGTCCATCCTCCACTCTGGTGCCAAACCAATCTTCTTTTTTATTTATTGTTTTTAGCATTCGCTTTTATAAGATTTTGAGTTCAAATTTTTTCCCTGCCTCCCCTCCCCATGTTATCATGTAATCTGATATGGGCTATACATGTACAATCATATTAAACATGTTTCCACATAAGTCATATGAAAGAAGAATCAGAACAAAGGGGAGAAACTACAAGAAAGAAAAAACAAAAAAAGAGAAAACAGTCTGCTTAGATCTGCATTCAGACTCCACGGTTCTTTCTCTGGACGACATTGTCCCTCGCGAGTCTTTCCGAGTTGTCTTAGACCCTTGTGTTGCTGAGAAGAGCTAAGTCTATCGACGTTGGTCTTTGCACAATGTGGCTGTTACTGTGTACAATGTTCTCCTGTAAACCGGTCTTCTTCAAGTGCAGGTCTGAGCACGTCGCACTCTGCCAATCTTCTCACCCTCCTACTTAAGCTCCAATGGTTCCCAGTTGTCCCCACGATCATACAGAAAATCCTCTGACTTTTAAATGTTTTCATAAACCGGCTACTTCCTATCTTTCCTGTGTTCTTACATTGATTCCTCCCTGTGTACTCCACTCTCCAGTGATACTGACCTTGCTGTTCCACACACATGGAATTCCTGCTCCTACCTTCCTAGACCTTTCACCTGGCTGTTCCCCACGCCCCGAATGCTCTCCTTTTTTGTCTCCACAACTTGGATTCCCTGTCTTCTTTTAAGACTCAACTGTAAATCGCCATTTTCTGCAAGGGACCTTCTACTGTTAGTGCATGTACACCTATGTCTTGTGTGCTTACAGCTGTTTTCATGTTTTCTGCCCTAAGGGCAGGGCCTGTGTGTTTTGGGGTTTTTATTCCCACACTTCCACACAGTAAACACTTAATAAGAGCTTCTTGGTTGTCTGACTTTTATAAAAATTTGTATAGATGAGAGACTGGGCGTATAAGTCTGTAGGTTTTGATGCTCTCCAGTATTAATTAATTCTGAATTTTTTTCCTCATCCCTTTGATATTTTTCCTAAAGATTTGAAGAGATAAAGGAAGGAAAAAAGGAAGGGAGGGAGGGAGGATGGGAGGCAGGGAGAGGAGAAAAGGAGGGAGGGAAGAAAAGAAAAAGAAAGAAGAAAACAAAGAATGAAAAATTCAAGCTCCAAAAAAAAAATTTGAAGAGACATCAATGATAAACTTTATCATTGCTAGAAATAAAAGTACAGACACTGCTATATTAATGTGTGAAAAGTATAAAGATGCTCCAAGACCATTGTGGGCTGGTTTCTTTTTTTTTTCCTCCAATTTTTTGACATTTTTATTTAAAGTTTTGAGTTCCAAATTCTATCCCTCCTCCCCCCGCCCCCATGGTATGTAATCAGATAGAGGTTATACATGTGCAATTATGTAAAACATTTCTATATTAGTCATTTTGTACAAGAAAACTCGAATAAAAGAAAACATGAAATAAAGTTTAAAAAGCATGCTTCACTCTGTATTAACTCTCAGTTCTTTTTCTGGAGATGGATAATATGCTTTGTCATTAGTATTGTCATTGTATTGCTGAGAATAGCTAAGTTGTTCACAGTTCTTCATTGAACAATATTGTTACTGTGTACAATGTTCTCCTGGTTCTGTTCACTTCACTTTGCATCAGTTCATGTAAGTCTTTCCAGGTTTTTCTGAAATTATCCTGCTTGTCATTTCTTATAGCACAATAGTATTCTATCACATCATAAGCCACCACTTGTTTAGCCATTCCCCAATTGATGGGCACCCTTTTGATTTCTAATTCTTAGCCACCACAAAGAACTGCTAGAAACATTTTTTTGGTACAAATAGGTTCTTTTCCCTTTTTATTTTGGATGTCTTTGGGTATTGCTGGACCAAAGGATATGCACAGTTTTATAGCCTTTTGGGCATAGTTCCAAATTGCTCTCCAGAATGCATGGGCTGGTTTCTTAAAGACCAAAAGTCGTTGAAAGGCAAACTAGCTGAAGACCCAATATTGTGGAAGTAACATTAAACCTTGGATACAGTGAGTTGATAGGTCTTATTTTTTTTTTTGGAGGGGGCAAGGCTGGGCAATTGGGGTTAAGAGACTTGCCCAAGATGACATGGCTAGTTTTGTTGTTAAGTGTCTGAGGCTGCATTTGAACCTAGGTCCTCCTGACTCCAGGGTCGGTGCTCTATTCATTGCACCACCTAGCCTCCCCATAAAGTTTTAATTTTCAGTAGTAAGATTTTGGCTCTTAGAAATATAGGTCAAATCTCATTGCAACAATAATCCACCAACAAACATTTGTTAATTGCCTACTAATTACAGGATGCTGGGAAATACAAACAAAACCGAGATCCTAGGGGCGGAGCCAAGATGGCAACATAGGAGCAGCAACATATCACAGCTCTCACATAGCCACCCCAAAATACCCATAAAATATGACTCTAAACTAATCCTAGAACTCCAAAACGCACACAAATATACTTTCCACTAAAGTCAGCTTGGCTATGTGGAACCATATCAGCACTGCAAACCGAAACCAGCTGGGCCTGGAGCCCTGGCTGAGCCCTGGGGGCAGCTGGACAAGAGGAGTTGAGCTCCGGCTGGAGCTGTGGGTGAACGGATTGGCAGCAGCTGTGGCAGTGTTCAGAACTAGGTGAGTGGAGCATGCGAGGTCTTGGCAGAAAAGCGGTCCAGCCAAAATGCCTCCAGGGCTGGGAAGCGGAAGGCAGAGGTTCTGCACCTGCCTCTGCATTGCGGCTTCCAGAGCTCTCCGCCTGCAGACTGCAGGGGGACCAAGCGATCGTTCAGAGGCCAAGTGCTCTTGCATTAAGCGGCCTGGATCCAGATCGCGGTCTTGGGCTTTGGTCTTATGGTCCTTTTTCCTTCAGTGAGCCAGAAGTGGGGGAGGGACCCAGCACCTCCCTGAGAGCTACGGCAGCTGGGAGGACCCCAGCGATTTGGGACAGAGCTTTCCCCTCTGGAAGCAGAGCCCGACAGAGATTTTAAAAAAAATCACGGACTGACCAACCATGAGCAAGAATAAGCATAAGAAGCAAAGTAAGAACAGCAACCAAACCCTAGATTCCTTCTTTGGGGAAAAGAAGGACCAAGGCAGAGAGAGGGAGGAGGACAGTGCAGCCAGAGCTCCCCCACCAGGGGCTTCCAATAAACATGAAGAATGCCTTAAAGCTAGAGATGAGCTGAAGAAGGATTTTGAAAACCAAATA
>CM053587.1:344469396-344518874 GCA_028646515.1 Pseudochirops corinnae | reverse complement strand
TATTGACTGATGCATACGTTCTCAGACATGGTTCCTGTAAGAAGTTGTCCGGCCAGACTATACAAACAGGTTTTGAGAAATTGGGGGTGGGATAATTTAAAACTTTCCATTTCCTGCTCTGCTTGATTTGAACTGCCAGTAACATGATCTCTTCTGAGAATAAGCTGATCACCTGAAATCTCATCAATATGCCTTCAATTCAGCTTTGGATAGTCAACAGCTTCCCCAGCCCTCAGCCTCTTCTCCCATCTGATGGGAGGGCTGGAGGGTAGGGTACTAAACTCCTCCCAACCACCTCTCCACTTTGTATCTGAACTTCTGCTTGGTTTGAATGTCACCGAACATTATACCTGCTGCCAAGTGCTCCCTTGAGGTCCCCCCTGCTTTCTAGTTTCCTTTTGTACCTTGTCTCTCCCCATTAGACTGCAAATTCATTGAGAGTGGGGACTGTCTTTCTTTTCTTGTTAGTCCAGTGCCGGGTACATAGTCCATACTTAATCGATGTTTACTGAATTGAAATGAATTTGCTAAATGGGGAAGGATGGGTATTGGGAGGGACAGATTAATTTTTAAATACTTATTATTTGAAAAATAAAAATAATGCATATATTTTTAAAGGGTCACTGGTAACTTTAGAGAGAGCAGTTTCAGCGCAGGCAGACAGCTGCAAAGCCAGACACATAATGCTGAGGAATGAGTAGGAGGTAAAGTGAAGCTGACTGGGTGGGTGACTCTCTGGAGGAGCTGGAGGGAACAGCGGGGCCCGCTGATGGGTTTTTAACCCTAGGGACCAAATCAGCTTGGTGGTTGGGAGAGCTACAGTTCCCCAAAGGGGTCTTCAAAATGTATCAACCCTAACAACCATTCTAGTTAGTTTCCATTCCATAACAGTCACATGCCACAAATTCAAATCATTCAAAACAGTGCCCAGGAGTTAAAGTCCTTTTGGATATGAACATGTGAATGATACCTACCTAGTATTTAGATTAAGTGGTGGTATGAAGCATTTCTGAATGTATAGATTCTATAGTAGTATATATTTCTAAAGTATATGTGGAAAGAGGTAAAAGCAATTGAAATGGATGAACTCAAAGTTCTTTCTAGCTTTGCTAGTCTCTACAGGGAATGTTCCAGAATGTCAAAACTACTTTAAAGAATGAAATGAACCTATTGCAATAATAGCACTTACTTCTCGGGGTTATTGTGAGGATAAAGCGAAATAATATTGGAAAGGGTCTGCAAACCTCAAATCACTATCGAAATGCTAGCTCGTATTACTATTAATCTGGAATGCACAAGGAAAATAGCGAGAAAATGATCGGTCACCAGGCTAAGATCACAAATTATACACAAGGGGGCGCATGAAACAAACATTCTTCATAGAGCAAAAAGCAAGGTCCGTTTTAAGCATGTAAATTTAAATTATTGCTCTTAAAGCATAGTCATACAGACTCCTAAAATATTTTCATACATATGAGGCCAATTAAACTAAAAAGTTTCCTTCTCATTATATTTCCCAGATAAATTCAAATTTTCCACAATTCAAAATACTATATCTACAAAGACGAAATTCCTTGTTCAAATTTGGACTTTAAATTATGCATAATTACATTTAATTAAGAAAACAATGTTACTTTCATGAAGATAATAAGTTTCTGCTATTCTGAAACTAGTCAATTCTCAAGGCCTTGTTTATTTCCAAAAACTATTAAAACTAAATGCCTAGAGCCATAATATATTTATGCTTGAGCAAAAGCACTTTCAACTTCTAGGAATTCTGCATAAAGTCATACTATGTAAATGCTCCTGTGATTTGACTAGTAAGTACCTACAGAGCTCTGGCCCAAGTTCTGGCCACTGTCCCCATCCCAGCCCCAGCAGCACCTGCAATGAGCCTCTCTCAAGGGGGCAAATGGATCGGATGAGGGGGAAAGTGCAGTGTATCAGGCTTCACACACATACACGCACACATACACACACACGTGCACACACGCACACACCCCTGCCCAGATGTGCCTTCATGACATCCTCTCTCCACAGTTCTGCACAAGGCTCTCCTTGTCTATGCCATTTAAAATGAGAGGCAGAAACCAAAGGTAAATAGCCCCAAAAGAAATAATAAAAAAGAAGTGGGAAGGAAAGGAAGCTAGCAGCACCAACCCGCAAACCATCCCACAAAGCAGCGTTTATTAAAAATAATTTGGTTAAGAAAGAGAGAGTGGGATAGATCAGGGAAACAATACACGGAAGCAGAGATGCAGACACCTAGTGTCTGAATAAACCAAAGACCCCAGTGCTGGGGGAAGGACTCGCTGGTGAACAAAATCTGTTGGAAAAACTGGAAAACAGCCTGGCAAAAACCAGGCAGAGGCCAGACACAGAATACATACTGAGATGGCTCCAAATACTTTTACCCGTAAAGGGTGACATAATAACCAAAGGAGGGGAGCAAAGAAGAAATTATCTGTCAGTTCTACGGACAGAAGAAAAGGTCATAGCCAAACAAAAGACAGAGAGGATCAGAGAAGAGAAAATGGATGCTTTTGATTACATTAAATTTAAAAGGTTTTGCACAAACATAACAAATACAGCTAAAATTAGAACAAGTCATGATCATATATTAATTTTTTTAAACTATGAAAGTAGGCAGTGAGACGATTCAGGTGGGAAGATGATCACCTACTAGGATCACAGATTCACCACATGCCCTCCTTTGGAGCTTCAACATGCACCACACGACCAGGCTGTACCAGCGATCACCTCCAGATTCCCCCGTCTAACCAGGAATCCACAGGAATCCACAATCCCTTGAGTAGTGCTGAGATCTTGGAATAGCCAAGCTGCAGAAAGATCTGCTCGCTGCCTGATTCTTTTATGACAAAGTACCGAGCAGAGGCCCCACTCCAAAGTAAGTTAAGATTTTAGAGACAGGGGACACTGTAATATATGGAGCCTCCATGGAGGCCAGGATTTGGTCATCTGTGGCACATAAGACAATTTTCACAGAATAATATAAAAATGTTTTTTCCCCACTTACTTGCTTCCCTTCTAATTTGCAACAAGATTCCCCCAAAATAGCCTCATTTCCAAGATACATAAGGACTGATTCAAATGTATAAAAATAAGAGCCATTCCCCAATTGATAAATGATCAATGCATATGAAAAGGCAGTCTTCAAAGGAAAACATCAAAGCTATTAACAGCAATATTTTTTTAAAGGCCTCAAATCATTAATAATTAAATAAATGCAAATTCAATCAATTCCAAGGTTTCACCTCAAACCCATCACACTGGCAAGGCTGATTTTTTAAAAAAAAGAAAAATGACAAATGCTGGAGGGAATGTTGGGAAATGGATACGTTAATCATTTATGGTAGAGCTATAAATTGATCAAGCCACTCTGGAAAATAATGTGAAACTATGCCCCCTAAATTACTAAACTATGCATAGCCTTTGACCCAACCATACCAGCACTAGGTCTACATCCCCAAAGAGCTCAAAGAAAGAGGACATTCATTTGTCCTTCCTTCATTTCCCATCAGCTGCTCTGCATGGTTTCTGCTCCAGGAAAATTCTGCCTCCCTGAGGATAAGCTCATCACCTGAAATCTCATCATCATGGATATGGATTCAGCTCTGATACTCAATTCCTCCTCAGTGTCCTCTGATTGGAGGGCAAGAAGGCAAAACAATGAACTTCTTCAAAGGCCTCTCTTAGCTTTGTCCAAAAATATGTCTCAATGCAATATGTAACCCCTGAGTCTATCACCTCCTTCAGAAGGTAGGTCATAATAACAAGAATTTATACAGTGCTTTAGGGTTTGCAAAGCATTTTACAAAGATTACTTCATTTTAGAGGAAACTCAATAGAGTGCTGGGTCTGGAGTCAAGAAGACCTGAATTCAAATCCAGCCTCAGACACTTATTAGCTGTATAACCTTGGAAAAGTCACTTAACCTCTGTCTGCCTCAGTTTCCTTAACTGTAAAATAGGATAATGCCATCTACTTCCTGAGATTGTTGTAAGGATTAGATATAAGGAGCTTAGACCTAGTACAGAGTATTAATCACTTATCTAGTAATAATAAGTAAGGAATGCTTGCTTCCTTCCTTATCCAAATGCTGTTATAAAGAAACTGAGGCAGACAGCATTTAAATGAGTTGCCCAGGGCTATACAGTTAGGTAGGACTGGAATCCGAGTCTTCCTGACCCCAGTTCCAGGGATCTCAATCCACTGGGCCACCTCACAGCATCTGTTGTGCAGAATTAGTTAAAATGGGACTGCACAGGCTGAGAAGTCTCTTTTATTCCACAGGGTGCACTGGGTTTGGAGTTGGGAGAACAGTTCAAGTTTTTAAACAGCAAGAAAAAAAACCAGGAGAAAGACAAAGATTTAAGAAGTGAGAGGCGGTGAGCACCACCATTGGCAAGCTCCTGGAAGAGACCAGAGGGAGAAGCAGGAACGAGGGAGGTGGAGACCGGCAGCAAGTTGGGGATTCTGAGATGTGGCACAGGGAAAGATGATGGTTCTCATGGCACTGACTTGTATGTAGTCTGCAGCATTTTCTTTATGAGCCCCTCCCACACCCTCCAGCTGCTGTCCAGCCTTCAGTCAGGCTCAGCCAAATTCCCTGGAAAAGCTGTCTCCACTCACTGGCTCTCATTCACTCTCTCTTCAGCCCTCTGCAGAATAGCCTTCAGCCACATCACTCAGCTGAGTGACCAGTTGATCTCTCAATCTCCCATCTGGGAGCCTTTTCCTTTTCAATCTCCCTTCTCCTCCTGGCAACACTCCTCCCTGGGTTCTCATGGCACTGCCCTCTCCAGGTTCTCCTCTCCGACCAGTGTCTCAGTTTCTTTTTCGGGCTCATCACCCATGCCAAGTGTTCTAACTATGGTTCCCCAAGGTTCTGCCACAGGCCACCTCTCCTTCTACCTCTACACCCCTTTGTTAGCTCCCATTAGTGCAATTATCATCTCTCTGGCAATGACTCATAAATATCTACAGGTAGAAGTACGCACACATGTGAATATGCATATATACAGGTATGTACACGTGTGTGCTGTGCATTGGTGTGCATATATGTATCTTGTGTTATTCTGTGTTTGTGTACACATGTATACACACATCCATTTTCTCTGACCTTCAGTCCCACATCACCATATGGCCTATCAGACATTTCAAACTGGACGTCCCAGAGACGTCTTCAATTCAACATGTCCAAAACTGACTCATTTTCTTTCCCCACAAACCTTACTCCTCTCAATAACCCTACCCTCCTTCCAGCCTCTCACATTCATAACTTCAGCATGAGGGAACATTAGCCCTCGTTCTCCCCAGTCAGCTGCCGAGTCTCACCATCTCTGCCCTCACGACACCTCTAATCTCTGCCACCTTAGTCCAGGCCCACATCACCTCTCACTTCAATGACTGCACCCACCTCCTCTATGGGATCCCCCAGCCTCAAGTCTCTCCCTACTACAATCCATCCTGTACAATGAATGCTGCTAAAGTAATGGTCCTTAAGAGAGATCTGACAATGGGACTCTCTTAAATCAACTCCAGGGGCTTCTTCTTGTCTCTAGGAGAAAACAGAAACTCCTCCGTTTGGCTCTTCAAGGCCTTCTCAAGTTGGATTTGGCCCAGCTGGTCTCTCTGCTCTTCTCATATAGCACACAATCTCCTGTCTCTCAACTCTGCAGGAGCCAGGCCACATGGCGAGAAGGCACTTCCTCCTGACCACTCCCCTGCCTTCCTGTAGACATAGCTCAAGCGCCATCTTCCACATGAAGCCTTTCCAAACTTTGTAACCAACCACTTTGTATAGATTGGTATTTGTTCATTTCACATTTATTTTGTGTCTTTTATACATACTCGTCTTCTCTCTCATTAGAACATCTTGGGGGTGGGGATTTTTTCATTCTTTTTCTAGGATCATCAGACCTCACTTAGTCTAGGGCCTGGCGTATGGCAAGCACTTAATAAATAATTGTCGAGTGACCAGTGAAGAGGGAGGGAGAATCCCTGCTAACAGAGAGGGGGAGTGGGGGCATCAGAGGCTCTTCAAAAGAGCTTTGGGACAGCTGCTTTACTTTGGAAAACATGACTGTCAGTACGGGAGGAATAAGGCTGTGCAGTGAGGCTGGGAGCATTCAGTTCTGACTGGATAACAGAAGTCCTCTGGGGATCCGAAGGGCCCGGCTCTACTCCAGCAGGGCCACGTATTCGAGCAGCGCCGAGCAGCATGGGAGTGCAAACAGAGGTGGATGCAAGGGTAACCCAGGGACCGGGCCTAACAGGGACAGTACAGTGAGAGGACAGGAGGACGGTTAAACCACAAAGGGCAGACAGTCGGGCCAAAGCAGCTGTGGGGCTTTTCCAAAACAAATCTAGGGCATGGGCATTTCTTACTTTTTGTAAGGTACATTTCTGGTGACAGTTTTTGGTATTGTTCTGCCTAAATTTCCCCGGTATCATCCCCAAAAGCCATCTCTTATGTAAGTGAGGAGTGGGCTAAAGGCAGTTTCGGGGAGGGGCCTGCTTCCAGAAAGGCCCGATGTGGAGCAGATGGATGTGCTTTGCTCGCTGAGTTGGAGCATTGCAGACATTCTACAACTAGCTGCAGTTTGCTAACCATGCGATGAGGAGACAGACCATCAATGGGCTGTGTCAGGCAGGCAGGCAGTGAGTACCGATGGAACACCTACTATGTGCCAGGCACTGTGCTTAGCACTGAGCATCCAAAAAGAGGCAGAAGACAGTCCTTGCTCTCAAGGAGCTTACAGTCTAACAGGAAAGAGAACAAGCAAATGAATATGAACAAACGAGCTATAAGTCAGAAATACCCAACAGACAGAAGGCACCTGAACTCAGAGGCACTGGGGAAGGTTTCCTGTGAAGGCCAGACTTCACCTGGAGCTTGCGGAAAGCCGAGGAAGCCGGGGCAGAGACAGGAGGGAGAGTATTGCAGGCAGGGGGCAGCCAGGGAGAACACCCAGAGCTGAGGGATGGAGGGTCTTGTTCATGAAACAGCCAAGGGCTGGCATCACTTGGACAAAGACTGCCTGCAGGGCATTCTGAATGCTAAACAGAGCATTTTGTATTTGACCCTGAAGGTGATAAGGAGCCACTGGAGTTGGGGGGCTTGGGAGGTTGACGTGGTTGGACCTGTGCCTTAGTCTACTAGAGGAAGGACTGGAGTGGGGAGAAACTTGAGGCAGGCAGAGCCAACAGCAGGTTATTGCCATAGCCCCAGTGATGAGGGCCTGCACCAAGATGGTGGCAGTGTCAGAGGAGAGAAGGGACATAATTGAGAGCTACTACCTAAGTGAAATCAAGAGGCCTTAGAAACAGACTAGCTATGTGGGATGAAATAATATAAGGAAAACAGGATGATTCCTAGGCAGCAAGCCTGGGAGGATGAGAGGGTGGCAGTACACCCTCAATAGTAATAGGAAAGTGTGTAACAAGAGAAGGGTATAGGGAAAAAGATAATGAGGTCAGTTTTGGACATGATGGTGGACTGAAGATGTCTACTGGACATTCAGTTCAAGATATCTGAAAAGCAGCTGGAGGTGTGAGACAGACAGGCAGATGTAAGAATCAACAACACAGAGATGGTCATTAAATCCATGGGAGCTGATGAGATCACCACATGAAATAGAATGGAAGGAGAAGAGAGGCTTCTTCTGTTCTCTGCCTCCGTGTTACTCTTTCTGATTCTAGGTGAAGGAAATCAGAGAAGTGTATAACCTTGTGAGCAAGCCACCAGAATCCAAGAACTAGAGTCCATGATGAGATATGTACAAAGATGGGGCTACAAAGTCCAGCAGTTGCAGGGATGTGCGCTCATCTACCCATTAGCCATGTCAATTTGAAAGTGGACTTTGTGGAATGAATGCTATGTAGAGAAGGCCTTATACCACAGCCCCTGCTCCTCAGGAACAGAACCAGTTTAAAGGCTGGCTTCAGGTATTAGGGGAGGGAGATACAATGATAGTACTTCTATTCTTGCCCCATCTTCCTATAAATATTATTTTGTGAAAGCTAACCAATGTTAATTGGTTAAATGGAACTGGGCTGTTCATTACTGACAATGGGGAAAACATCGAGGAATAGAGGCTTGAGCTAAAAGCATTAGAGAAATAACCTCCACAGCTCCTCAGGAGCACACCTAGAACCCCGAGGGGGAACTACAACAAGCCTCCCCATGGAAGAGGGCCAGAGAATAACTACACTTAAAACAAAGAACTGTTTTAAGAAAAAATAAAATGTTGAAAAAGAGGAAATAATCTGACAACATGCCCAATGTTCTACAACCATGGACTACCTCCACTTCTACCAAGAAGCAAGAGGTGATATTTTCAATAAATTCTACATAATTACATAAAAGAAAATTTTAAGATAAGAAACAGATTTATCTTCTCAAGGAAAACAGAAATACCACTTTTATCCCAATAATGGGAAAAGGAAGAGAATTTGTCTGTTGCATTACAGAATCTGGATAGCAGGTGACTTATATCCCTAATGCTAGTCCTTTGGAGAAACTGGGAAGATATACATATAAAAGATTATAAAGTCCTATTGGGATAAATATGCAATATATCTTCCATTTGAAACCACATCTTTTTCCCATTAACAAGCTTATAAACTCTCGAAAGGAAATTATTCCATAACTTATTCCTAAACACATAAAAAATGTGCAAATCTCATACGATTAAGTATGAATCAAATGGAAATATTTAAAGGCAAAAAAGGGCCCTCAATCTTCAAGAGTCAATATAGGGTCATGGTCTAAAGAAGTACATTTATAAAGTCTGATACCTCCCTTTGACAGCAAGGGATCTAGGCACCCTACTACCCTAGCAATAAAAAGCTTCAGTCACAGATTAATTCACGTGTGGGTAATCTGGCAAGGTTTGGAAGTTTCCCGACAAATTTCTATTTTCCTCAGAGTAGCTTGGTTGGAGTCCCTTAAAAGCATTCTCATCAGAGGTGAACACATAATCCTCTCGTCATCGTCCTCTTCTGACATTAATGGGCTTTCAGAGAAGAAAGAGATGAGCCGGCAATGCTGAAAACAGCAGGCCCTTCCATTTAGCCTGTTTAAGAGAAAGTCACATAACTTACAGGGAGTGTGAGACAGAGATATCAAGGGAAGGGCACTATGGCAGTCCAAGGAGGCCCTCCCACTAAGGCCAGGACTGCCACATCCAAATGAGACAGCCCATCAAACCCCACACTCTAGGGCCTAGATCCTAGACCAACAGCCCCAAACCCCTACAAAGCAGAACTTTAGGAAGGAGCAGGGAAAAAATTCAACTAGAGATGTCCTCACCTCAGGGTGCTGCGGACATAACAATCTTCAGGCTATAGTAGAAAGACATAATTAATGGGGTCTAAGTCCATGCTACAGAGCAGCTCAGACATGCCAGGGTCAGGGCAGGAAGGGTGGCTGTGAATGATTGTCCAGACATCACTCAGCTAGGATACCAGAAGTTTGGGGCCTAGAATCAGAGACTCCAAATCTGGGATGTTCCAGAGAAGGGAGAAGGCAAAACCAAGGCAGTACCAGTATGGAGGAGTCTGGCTAGGGAACAAACAGCCTACTGGATACGGAGAGACTGTCAGAAAAAACAAAGGCTTTACTTCACAACACTTCTGACTTAAAGACTGAGGGATTCAAGTATGTTTGGTTCAATGTTACATCAGCTGGATTTTAGGGTTCTTGTGGAACAAAGTACAAACCTTATTTATTAGTGAATAAAGAAAATTTAAAGAAATGAGTGTCTTTTGTGAACTCCAGCGCTAACACATGTATCAGACCTGTTTACGTTCATTTCTGAAGTGATGGGAGGACTTTCTTATAGTTACTCATATGCCTCCTGCCCCAGTGTACTGGGAAGAAGGAAGGCTGGTTTTCTGGAACACGGCCAAATCATCAAAATCCCACCATTCAATCATCGGGCCTTCCGATGACTGAAATGGGATGAAAATCACCATTCTTGCCAAGGACCAGAAGGCGGCCAGACCTAAAGAAGAATACAGAGCAACATGGGCCTAGGAAGCAAGTTAAGGGCTAGGTTGGAAAGTCTGGGTGCCACCGAATCTGGGACTGAGCAGATTTCTTTTAAACAAATTCCTAATTCCCTTACCCTGCTTCATTTCTTAATTCCAGTATCCTCATTTTATGTTTCTGATTGCTCTAAGGCCAACAGGTACAGATAATTAGGCAAATACCAGGACAGGAGAAAGGAGAAAGCCAAAAAACGAGATCTGGATTTTGGTGCTTCAAAGAAACTCGGTCTCGGGGGTTATATTTGCTTAGGTTCTGGTTTGGACTCTCCTCTCTCCTTCCTCCTTGTCCTTGGATGCAAATATATAGGAGACTGACAATATAAATGTCGGGAGATCTCAGAGAAGGTCCTAGCAATCGAGGATGTGGAAAGAGCTTTTAGAAAAGGTAGGACTTGAGATGCTTCTTGAAGAAAATAGGAAAACTGGTCAGTGGGAGCGATTACTCACACACTATCCAGAAGCAATCAAACATAATGGCAGTGTTCAAAAACCCGAAGATTCACACGCACTCAATATTCAACAGAAACTTCTTGGAGAACCAGAGAAGTCCAGCAGAAACTAAGTAGAGATGAACACTTCACACTGTACACTGCTTTCAGCTCCAAATGGAAATATGACTTGGGTGTGACATCAATGAAAACAGAAATTGATTCAGGTTGCACCAACAAAAGACACAGACCCAAATGGGAATTTCACAATGAAATCCTAAATGATGAGTGAGTCAAAGAACAAATCATCCAAACAATGAATAACTACATAAAATAAAATTACAATTATGAATATACAGTATCTGACTCCACTGCAGATTAGTAAATCCAGAGATAAAAAAATTACTAATTCACGTTACAGCTTAAAGTTTATGATTCTATGATAACCCTATTTAGTCTCAGGTCCATTTTCATCTGCCAAGCTATAGGTTCCTCCTTCTGGCCTTAGGTCTACTCCCTTCAGGGGAGGGTGAGAAGAGAAGAGGGTTCAGTTATCCTGATTTTTACACTGATACCACATAGAGACATTCATTGGCTCTTACTCTGACAACATGTGCCAAAAGCACCTAAGACATAGGCTCCCACACAGAAGACACTGGGGCTCTGCTTATGGCACATGCAATGACATCCTGCACTGGCCTACCACATGGTTGAGAGCAGCCTTTTCCCTTTGGCTTTAGAGTCAGAACTGGCTGTATTTTTAAACTGCTTGACAGACAGTCCTCGTTTCCTTTGGTGTCCAGGGGTAAAGGACTCAGTCACTCATAACAAGCAACACCATTTGGTAAGGGGGACAAGGCCTGAGGTCCACACCTCCCACCCAGGAACTGGGGTTTTGTCCTTTTCAGTTCTAGGTGCAGACAGTGTAGTCCCAAAGCCAGGAGCTCACACCATGAGGATCTTGTAGGCCAGGAATCCACGTCAGATCCAGCCCAGCAAAGAAGCCCCAAGAAGTGAGTCCAGGGGAGCTCTAGACTTGAATTTGGTGGAACTAATATGTAGGAAGTGAATTAACATGTGAACCTCATCCCTTTCTCTGGAGACAGAGACCATGTAAGGAAGAAGATTCTCCATAAGGTGTTTGGGAGAAATGTTTTTATATTTGCTCTGGTTATAGCTTCTAAGTAAATACTCCTATCTAAAAGCCAATCTAATGTTAAGCGATTAGATGGAGCTGTGGTGCTTAGGCCCCTAAAACTGAAGAAAACTGAAGAAATACAATCAGTAGTCACCAGTGGTAAAGAGACTATACCCCCCTCCAACACACACAAACATACTGGCAGTACAGGAGAACCTGGGCGAAGGGTGAAATGTAACAGAGCTGTGTCCAGGGGGGACTCAAGGTTGTGCAGAGAAAAAATGTTATATATTTATGCAGAAAATTCCTGCTGTATGACAAAGTTCTGTCCACCTGCCCCTGATGGGTCAGCTGAATAGGCTCCCCCTGGAGACAGAAAATACAGAGGCTTCCAGCCCATGGCCATAAGCCTCAGCCTCCAGATCACAATGTGATCAGCTGAGTTGGAACCATGCAAAAGACACCATCTGCTGAGGCAGAGCGGCACCACGAGTCTCATTGGAACCCTGAGGCCTGCCTATTTAGACTACAAGCTTCTACTTACTTGGCAGGCCTCCATCCTGTGGTTGGCAAATTTTTACCTTCTGTTCCATTAACCCCTGGGCTTCAGACCCACCATCTGGCCTGGAGGAAATCTCACTTCACCTGTTACTTGTGTCCACCTTCCATTCCTATGAAGTTCTACCTTCCTGTGCTTCAGATCCTCTCCATCTTCTCCAGTGTTGGCAATGCCCTGCTCCCACAGCCCCCAAACAAAAAACCCTGGAAGAATGTCTGCTTCTTACAAACTACTGTCAGCACCCTCTGCTTTGAGTCAACCTCAAAAGCAGCTGGCTGCTGGCACACCCATTCTTTGTCCAGGAGTTCAGCATTTGGCTTCCCATATCTGCACTAATCCTTGACATGGCCTGTCAGTTCATCTCTTTTCAGCTCCGCTAACACTATCTCCAAACAAGCCCTGAGCCTCCCACAGAAGAGTTCACACCTTGGCCTGGGACCTGGGAAGAGGTGGCTGGGGAAGGGGCCTTCCTCAGTATGCGCCATCTCCTGCGGAAGAATGTCCTGATCCAGCTAGCTGTTCCTCTCATGACCACTTACACAGTTATCTTAATTTTACATTCTGGGTCTCCCCAGCAGACTGGTAAACACCCTGAGGGCAGAGATTGGTTCATTCAGTCATTATAACCCCAAGGTTCAGCACTGCAGCAGGGAGCCTTAAAAAATGCTCGAGTAACAATAACTGGATTTCTTCAAGGCTCACCTTCCTCTCTTGGCATGTGTATACCCCCAGCCATTACATGAGCAATCAAAGGAATAGGGGCAATACAACACAGCTCCTAAATTATGTTCAATTCACTCATTCAATGACGGTGAAATGAAGAAACGTGGACTTGGGACTGGGGGACCTCTCTTAGCCCAGGGCATGGAACTCCAGGCTGGACACGATCTGGAGCTTTCCTCCCAGGCAGGAGTGGCCCCAGCTAGTCCTTCTACAAGGAGAGAAGGATGCTAACAGAATGTACTGTACTTTCCCTAATTTGCAGAATATTCAGGAAACAGAAACATACAGGAAAGATGGAAAGATGACAATCCCCCCAAAACAGAGGCCTGCATTCTGTACCAACTCTGTCCTAAGCTGAAGACATGACCTCAAGCAAGCTTCTAGACCTCAGCCTAGTCCCAGTCTGGCAAAGCATCTGAGACTAAGAACAAAAGGGGATGGAGGGTAATGAAGGATAAGGGGTGGGGGATTTCTAATGAAATCCTTTCTAGGTTTGTTGTCGTCCGAAAGAATTACTGGACTCAGCTGTCCTTTGGCAGAATCATAAAAGTTTATTGTTACACTGAGGCAAGGGGCTGCAAGCTGAAAGGGATTTAAGACAAAGTTATAAAGTTACGCTTTTCAGCGGGCAGGGGGGTCAGAGAGAAAACCTGGAAAAGGGGAGGGTTTAGTGTGACACTCTTTAGAGGGCAGGGGTTGTGATAGAAAAAGCCTGCAGAGTGCTGGGGATAGGGATGTAGTTTTTAAAGACATAAAACTGTCAGTCACTTAACTAGGTGGGCAAAGGTCGGATTAGGGAGAAGTCTGGGAGTGGTTAAGTGCTTAAAGGGCCATGCATTTTTAATATCATCTGCACAGGTGTATTGCCCATAATTCACTGGGAGAAATCCAATGGGAGGGGGAGGGAGAGGTGTGGTTTTTGCCTTGACACGTCACTACGTAACTTTTTGGTCAAGGATGAATGACATAAGTCCAATATGGCAGTTGGGAGGATAGGCTTGATGTGCCAAGTTTGGAAGCTAGACTGATTAGGGACCATCTTAGGAGGGAGTTATCTCCTTGATAATGTTGTTCAAGGTTTCTAAAGCGCAGCTGGCCACTAAGAACAAAGGGGTTATGTATTTCTCTAAGAATACTTGAGTGATTGATTCATGGGAAACTATCTAACAGACTGACTGCTAGCCTGGGAAAAGGCTTTTAGGCTAGGGGCAGGGAAGAGGCAGAGTCAATGCCTTTATGGCTGAAGGAAAGTATGACTTTTACAGCTTAATGGCACAGGCTTGTCACAAACTGATGTTACATACATAGTTACCCAACCACAAGTGAGATTTTTACAAACTGGTATACAAAAGCCCCTCCAAAATGATAGAGGCACCGCTTCAGAGGGGACGTGTGGGCCAAATGAGAGCAGCTGTTCATTAGGTATGGCAATGCTTTAGATGACAGCCTCTGCAAACACTAAAGAGACACATTTTCAAAGTTGTTTTGGCTACTTTTTTCACTTATACAAAACTAAAAACCTGCCGTGCCATCCTACAAAACAAAGAATTCATTTTTTAAATCATTTTAATGGTTGATATTAATAGAAATACATTTTGAAATATCTGTGAATTTCTCTTGCCATTTCTGAAAGCTCTACAATGTGCTCAGATAGCAGATTAAACACCATCCTTTTGCCCTGTCTGCAGCACCACTCTGTGGCTAATACAAGACATTAGCTCCTTACCAGGAAGACTTCAGCTTATATTCTGTACCACTTGTGGGCACTGAAGAAGTACAGAATGTTTTCCTTTAACTAAAATGTTAGTAAATGATGCTTCTCCATGATCTTCAATGTGATTTGTAATATGTAAATACATCATTAAACCCAAGTCACACAGTACAAAAAAATATTGGATATTTCAGGTCAAAAAACGTATCACAAAGAAAAGAAATTAATGCAAACTCACTCTCATAGCTCCCTCTGCTGTCAAGTCAGAAAACACGTTTTAATATTAGAGAGAATCTAGGACACTTTCAAACAACGTTCTAACCAGCAAACAGATAAATTATAATTAAAAATTCAGTTGATTAAAACCTCTGCTAACACTTCAATTTCTCTTAATATTTGCATTCATTTTTAGAATCTTCTTTGAAGTGAGTTAAAATTATGACAATCACAACTATCCTAGAAGGTTATCTAAAAGTTAATTTAAGCACAGGAGTCACAGGACTCTGGTGATTATCTGGCAAAGTCCCATCATTGTTCAAAAGGAGAAACTGAGGCCCAGAAAGAGGAATGCCCACATGACAAATAATTTCTGCTAGTTGTTCTATGAAACCTCTGTCCATGACCATGTCTTTGAATGTGCCTCCACCTCTCCTCCACCTCCTAAAATCTGTAATATTTTTCAAAACCAAACTCAAATGCCACCTTTTACACTTTCCCAACTTCCCTTGTAACTATCTGGTTCTGTATAACAGTGAGAGAGCCGGCCTCAAAGGCAGAAAGCTCTGGGTTCCAGGTTCCCTCTGACTACCCTGGTTGTGTGGCCCTGAGCAAACTGCCCTGGAAAGCTCTCAAAATCTGGGGAACCACACTGTCTCTCCATACACACTGCTAGGTTAATATTCCTGAATGTCATACACCATATTTTTGCTGACCCACACAAAACATCCTCTATGCTGTAGGGAGATGGAAGAGCGTTCCTTCTACCAATGCAGTCAGTCATATGCTTGGTACCTATCCCTAACCTTATCTGTATAAACACATATATATTATATATGTATATACATGTATATTGTATGTGTGTGTGTGTGTGTGTGAGAGAGAGAGAGAGAGAGAGAGAGAGAGAGAGAGACAGAAAGGAAGAGAGATAGTCAGTAAACATTTATTAAGCCCTTACTTTGGGCCAGTCACTGTGCTAAGCACTGGGGATACAAAAGGAGGCAGAAGATGGTCCCTGCCCTCAAGGAGCTCCCAGTCTAGTGGGGAGAAGATAAGCAAACAAATATGTACAAACAAGCTTCAGGCAGGATAAAGAGCAAAAGATCAAAAGAGGGAAGGCAAAGGAGAGATTGGGAAAGGTGAGACCAGCTGGAACCTGAAGGAAGCCAGGGAAGTGAGGTGGCGAGATGAGGAGGGAGGGCCTGCAGCACAGGGGATGGCTAGAGTCACAAGGCAGGGAACGAGCCAGCGTCACTGGACTGAAGAATACTAATGGGGGGGAGGGGGGTAAAAAGACTGGAAGGGCACAAGGGGGCTACATTATTAGGACTCTGAATGCCTTTGTATCTGATACTGGAGGTGAGAGGGAGCCATTGGAATTAACTGAGTCCCATGCAGGAGGAGGGGGTGACATGATCAGACCTGCCCTTGAGGAAAATCCCTTCAGTGACTGAATGGAGGATGGATTGGAGCGGGGAAAGACTGGAAGCAGGCTGACACCCCCCCCTCCCAGGCTATTGCAATAATTCAGGTATAAGGTGATAAGGGACTATACCAAGGGAGGACAGTGTCAGAGGACAGAGGGACATATTAGGGAGACGCTGCAGAGGTGAAATGGACAGACTTTGGCACCATATTGGATTTGGAGAAGTCCAGGGTGACCCCTGAGCTGTGATCCTGGGGGACCGGGAGGAGGTTGCTACCCTCTACCAACAGGGAAGGCAGAAGTGAGCGAGGCTTCAGGGGGAAAGAGAATAAGTTCTGTTTTGGACATGTTTAGCTTTTACAATGTCTACTGGGCATGCAGTCTGAGATATCTGAAAGGCAGCTGGACATGTGAGAGTGGAGGGCAGCAGGGAGGCTGGGAGAGGCACAGTAAATCTGAGAATCATCAGCATAAAGATGGTAACTAAATCCATGAGAACTGAGGAGAGTACCAAGTGAAGTAGTGGAGAGGAGAAGAAAAGAGGACCCAAGGACAGAACCCTGAGGGTCACGCCTACGCGTATACACACACACACACGCATGTGCACACGCATACACATACACACCTGCCACAAGTTTGGACATCAAGGACTTCTTTCCACTAACTAATAACCTACCTGAACTCATTCCTTAAAGATGAACATACCTCCACTCCATCACACCCTCCTTATTTGAGCAATTCTGATTTGACATTGCTCAGACCTCATTTTCAGTCTCCCACTGACCACATTCCATATTCCCAACACCCTCAACCTAAACCCCATCAACATTCCACCCTAAAGCTAATCACTCCTTTCACTATAATGTCTAGAATAAATGTGCCATAGGTAACAAATCAGCTTTCTTAATTCCCCATCTCTCAGCTGAGAACCTTGCCTGGCACTTCACTGAAAAGGTTAAGGTCACTGACCAAGAGCTGCCTCTTGTCCTCTCCTCCTCCTCATCTCACCTCACCAGACACCTTCCCTCACTCTCTTCTGATTCACTCCATCTCACATGAACAGGCAGCCCTTCTCTTTACCAAGGCTGACTCCTCTGTACCAACCCTGACCTCAGTCCATCTCCTCTTCTCCAGCAAACTGCCCCCCTCTTGTCCCCATGCACTGACAAATCTCCAATTTCTCCTTGACTAGAGGGGAATTCCCTGCTGCCTACAAACACCTATGTTTCCTCATCTTTCAAACATCCTCACTTGACCCATCTACCCTCTTCACTGGTGTAGCACCAATGCAATATTTATAGCACCAACGGTCACTATAAATATACCTGCATAGTTCAATACCTGCACAGATCAATCGCAAAATATAACAGACTCACCATATAGAAGACAGAAGCAAAACATTTATTCAGACACCAGAAAACCAAATCCCCAAACCAGTAAGCCAATTCCATCATAGTAGCAAAGAAGTTAATAAGCCACAACAGCACAGAGAGCCACAACATCCTTTTAGCCTTCTCACAAACCAGCACATACCTAGCTGTCACAGCAGTTGGCAAACACCAACTTTTACTCACAAGCCTAACTGTCTCCCTGGGGTGCATCCTCTCCTCCCAATCATGTCTAGCTGCTCTGACTCCCAGATTCCTGTGGGCTCTGCTCTATCCATCAAACTCCTCCCACCACAAGCGCCATGTGATTACATTCTGCCTATTATGGGTCAGGGTATATTTTCAAAGCAGGGAAGGTCTTCAAATTCCCTTAAGTTTATTAAGGGGCAGGGAAGATCTTCAAATTACCATTACCATTACAGCTGGCTATGTTCTAAATATAGTTTCCCTTTTGTGGATAATCTCTTTGAGAAAACTATCCTCAGTTGATGCCTCCACCTCCTCTCTTCTCACCCTTCTGCAACCTCAGCATTCAACTGAAACTGCTCTCTCTCAAGTTACCAGCCTTTAACTACAGTACTCTACATTGGAAGGTAGTAGTTTTTAAAGCTGTTTGCAATCTTCTTTACTGATCTTCATAAAGATAGTCAGACTTTGAACTTACTTTCCCAACTCACATGTAATATAGATGGGAATGCATTTAACATAAAATGGATGGCCCACATGTGGCATGGCTAGATGGATATCTGCTGTGGAATCTGGTTCCTGCCCTGTTCTGGGTCTCCAAAGGCAAACTGCAGTTTCTACCTAGTGGAGATTAGGAGAAGGGCCCTGGCTACCCCTCTTGTTGTTCATTGGTCCTTCATTCTCTAATAGAACCATGACATCTGTAAGATGATCCAAGTGCCTTGGATTTAAGTGAGGCAGGGCTGTGCAGTTACCAGCCTCACTTTCTCCTCCAGTGCCATCTGGGTCCAGTGGGTCAGGAAAACTGGAGATGGTCCTAGATGCAGTGGGAGATCTTGGTCTTTTTAATCTGGGGCAGCAGTATATGGCCCAACAGTGGCTGGGTGATCACTGCTCCACTCTCCTGTCTCTAAGAAGTGGCCTGGGCCAACATTATACCTCTCTACCACAATTCAAATATGCTCTTTTAGGAGTTTAAAATAAAAGTAATTTTCCTTGATCACTCTAAAGGAGATGTTAACACTTAAGTTGTTCTGGTTATGTTAGCTATCTTCTACCAAATACTGGTTATATACACAAAAATCAGGAAAGGGGAGGGAGGTGCTAATAAACCTCTTTATCAAAGCAATCAGTAAACAGGAATTGGGAAGGTTACATAAATTAGGGGAAACAGATTACACCAGAGGAAATGTGTTCTTTGACTTGGGAACATGATAAAATCTCAGCTCAACCAAGGAGAGAATGATCTTACCAGGAATAATAATTATACTTAGCAATTATATAAAATTTTAAGGTTGGCAAAGTGCTTTACAGATGTCTCATTTTATCATCACAGAAACCCTGTGAGGTGGGTGCTATGATTATCCCCATTTTAAAGATGTGGAACCTGAGGCAAACAAAGGTTAAGTGGCTAAGGTCACAGAGCTGGGAAGTGAATGAAGGCAAATTTGAACTCAAGTCTTCCTGTCTCTATCTACTGTACCACTTAGCTGACGTCCACTCTTGATAGGAGTAGTCTCTTGGATCACAGATGCTGGAACTCAAGGGACATGATGAGGGCCAACTTCTACATGTCTGTGGCTCTAGGAAGTCCCTCCTATCTACTATTCCAAAGTCCATCTTCTCGTTTCCCCATTTGTCTTGAATTCTCACCTGCTTCTCCCAGGAGTTCTTCCCAATCTAAAGAAGGCTCTTCCCAACTACAGAAAGTTCAGAGCACTTAAAGATCAAAGTTTTCTCAGCCAATGAGGAGTCAGATCTTCCTCTGCAGGGTTGTCCTTGCAGAAATCAACCTAGGCTCAGGACTGGATTGGGATTATGGCATTTCTATTTCACATACTGTCTGAGTAGTGAATTTGAATGTCCTGAGAGGGATTTTTTTAAGTACAAAAAAACAACCAACGACATCAAAAGTATTGTCCCTTCCAAATAGAAATGATCAAAAATGTTTTCCCATTTCACTGAAAGTCATGAAAGTCTGCTCCCTAGTGGAAATCATATATTATATGGGAATTACACGTTAAAGGTATGACTCTGCCTGACATTTCTGGAATATGCTTTCATGTGTTTATACCTCGACAGTCTGATAAAAAACCTATATAGCAGTTTACTTCAAACAGGGCATTGGAAAGCTGAAGAAAGCCCACGTCCATAGCTGAGCTCTGGTTTCCTCAAGTTCCTCCAACTACAGGCCTTCCCCTTTGGAGCTTGGCTTCCGGAATTATTTCCTAAGGACACAGCGGCCATCTTAAAGAAGCCACTTAGACCCCACAGGCCCCTAGTTTCCAGGGAAACATAAGACTCTGACATTACCTCAGTTTGCCATTTCTGGGAAAAATTCTTCTCCAAAAAGATGGCCATTATCCTCTTAGATCAACAGCAGTCAAAGAACAAATGAAAAAGAACCAAAGCCTTCAGGTCCTGCAGGGGAGCCAGGAGAAGAGCTGCCAGTCACTCGGGGTCGTTTGCACTGGGTCTTAAACAATGAGGGAACAAAGACTTCTTTGTGCACAGTCACCCTGGACAAGGCAGCAACTCTCAGCTACTAAAACGAAGACAAACTCTAAACTTCAGCAACTTTTTTTTAAAAAAAAAAGCCCAAATTAACATTTGCCAAGTAGAGATGGTTACAAAAAGACAAGAGCTTAGTTTCAGACACATCTGAATCTCCTGTGACATGACCATGTGTGTGAGACAGCCTGCAGCAGTGGGGAAGGACTAAGCCCGAGCCAGGAAGCCCTCTCCCACACTGGCTAGGAGACTCTGGACAAGTCTCTTCACAAAGCAGTGAGTCAAGCAATTCTCTAAGGCAGTGCCAACCTGCATTGTTAGGGGAAGTTTCCTGAGCCAACCATTGCCCTTAGATATGAAATCACAGATCCAGACACTATCCCTAGTCTCTCCTAAAATCATGAATAATTAACAAACATTCAAAATAGTGAACTCTGGTAACAAGAATATATGATTATTCCCAAGGGTCAATTTCAAAAGGATCTTTTTTAGGGCTACAGTTTACAAAATTAGAAATGTGACAAAATTAGGTTTTGTTTACTATAGAAGAGGAAACTCACCCAGTGATATGGTGGATAGAAATTTCACCTGGCAGCCAGGAAGTCTGGGGTTTGAAACCCCCCTCTGACACATCCTGGGCAAGTGCCTTACCCTGCCCGTGCACCGGGCAGCTCTAAGAATAGATTACAAAGAAGGAGCCAACCTGCAACAACGGAGGAAGTTCTTGTCCCTATTCACATACTCATATTCACTCTTGTCTTTGCAGAACCACCTTTCCTGCTTATTACTAATTCCTTATAAGATTCTGAACAACTCAGGTGCTACTAAAACAAAATAATATGAAATCCTGCCACAAACCGGGCACTCAGGGCAGAAAGCACCTTGGCACCTTTATTCCAAGCCCCTCTTCTAGAATGTGACCATGGGAACTCTTTGGCCTCCCTGCATCTCACGGTCTTCTGGTTAAACACAGCCACCTAGCATGTATCGAGGGCCAACTACATGCCAGGACAAAGGACAGAGCAGGAAACAATCCCAGTTCCCAAGGAGCTTACATTCTAAGGGAGAAAACAAGCACACATAGAAATGTGGATAGTAGAAATGCAAAGGCAATAAATAAAGATGTGCTCTAAGTAGTTAGATCCAAGGTAGTTCGGGGGAGAGGAAACTAGCAGGTGGGCAGAACCAAGAGGAGAAAACACGGCCAAAGGCCCTCGCTGAGGCAAGCCTCGTCTTAACACCTAACGCAGAGAAGGTGCTGAAGCCACCCTCAATACTACGTGGCCCAGGGGACCAAGGATTGAGCCACTCAATGCAGCTTCTTGGGGCTCATGTCCAAAAGCCAGTCAGGAGGAGGCAGTAAGTAGCTCCTTGCCTGCCACCAGAGGCAAACGCAGAGAAGCAAAGGCCAAATGAATCAGTGCTGCAGCCTTCTCCATGTTTTGGCCCAAGAAACTTCCTTTTGTTGACCATTAGATGGCCTGAGTGTCTCATTTCCCTCCAATCCTTGTCCTGAACCACCAATCCAGCTGGAGTCAGGCCTGGCCTACAACAAAGTGATAGCTATAACACCTCCAAGTTTGCAAAGCAATTTATGTTCATTGTTTCATCTGCACCCAACAGTAACAGGCTCGTACTACAGGTATTATTAACCTCATTTTACTAAGGAAAATACCGAAAACAAAGAGGCGAAATGACTCGGTGCCCATGGTCACCAAACCAGCAACTCTCAATGGCAGAATGCCTGTCTCTATGCAGCCCCTGGTAACACAAAAAAGGCTGTCTGCTAGACAAGCCAAAGGGCAGTGGGAAAACAGAATAGAATACCAACAGCGGTAAGATAGATACTGCCAAACAGGAGATGGGAAGACTGAATATCGGCATCGTGGATGTCAGTGAATTTAATTCAGGTGGTCACCACGTTATACCACTATACCACTTGGGGGCAAGAATCCCTTAGAACAGCGGTTCTCAACCTGTGGGTCATGTTCAATTTGTAACAATGAAAATACACCCTGCATATCAGATATTTACATTAAAATTCATAACAGTAGCAAAATTACAGTTATGAAGAAGCAACAAAAATAATTTTGTGGTTGGCGGTCACCACAACATGAGGAACTGTATTAAAGGGTCATGGCATGAGGAAGGTTGAGAACCACTGTCTTAGAAGAAATGGAGTAACTCTCACAGTCAATAAAAGGATGAGAAAAGCAGGGGTATAATCTCAAAAATGACCGAATGATATCTGTACAAATCCAAGGCAAACCATTCAACATCACAGTAAGACAAGTCTATGCTCCAGCCGCTGATGCCAAAGGGAACAAAGATGATCAGTTCCATGAAGACCTACAACATTTTTGAGAAATGATACCAAAAAAAAAAGGTCATTCACAGCGGATTGGAATGCTAAATAGGAAATCAAAAGATAATTAGAATAACAGGTAAATTTGGCCTGGGAATACAAAATGAAGCAGGGCAGAGACTAATAGACTTTGGTGAAGATAACGCACTGGTCATAATGTTCTTTTATACAAGAAGCCAAAAGACATCACCAGATGACCAATGTCAAAATCAGATCAATTATATACTTTGCAACCAAAGATGAAGAGGCTCTAGAGGACAGTCAGTTATAACAAGAACTGGAGCTGACTGTGGCTGGGATCATGAGCTTCTCATTGAAAAACTGACACTTAAATTGAAGAAAATAGAGAAAACCATCAGACCATATGGGTATAATCTAAATAACATTCTTTATGAATATGAAGTGGAAGTGACGAACAGACTTAAGGGATTAGATCTGGTGGACAGAGTACCTGAAGAGCTATGGACAGAGGACCACAACAAGAGGCAGCAAGAAAAAAACATCACAAAGAAAAAGAAGAGCAAGAAAGTAAAATGAGTATCTGATGAGGCTTTACAAAAAGCTAAGGAAAGAAGGAAAGCAAAAGAGGAACAAGAAAGGGAAAGATAAATCAGCTGAATGCAGAATTCCAGAGAATAGCAAGGAGGGGATTAGAAGATTTTCATAAAAGAGCAATATAAAGAAATAGAAGAAAACAATAGAACGGGAAAGACATGAGATATTTTGAAGAAAATCAAAAATATCAACGGTACATTTCAGGCAAAAATTTAGATTAAAAAAAGACAAAAGTGTCAGGGACTTAATAGAAGCAGAAGAGATTAAGAAGAGGTCGAAAGCTAACAAAAAAGAACTATACGAGAAAGATCTTAACACCACCAATAATCATGACGGTGTGGTTACTGATCTAGAGTCAGACATCCTGGAGAATGAAGCCAAATAGACCTTAGGAAACACTGCTAACAGTAAGGCCAGTGGTGGTGATGGATTCCATCTGAGCTGTTTAACACCCTAAAAGGTGGGGCCATCAAAGTGCTTCACTCAGTGAAAACTCAACAGGGGTCATCAGCTTAGAAAAGATCAGTTTACATCCCAATCCTAAGGAAGAGCAATGCCAAGGAATGCTCCAATTACCAAATAATTGCACTCATTTCACACACCCATAAGGTTTTGCTTAGGATTCTGCAAACTAGGCAGCAGCAATAGGCGAAACAAGAATTACTAGAAGAGCAGGATGATTTTCTAAGGGGCAGAGAACTAGAGACCAAATTACCAACATTGACTGGATATGAAGAAAGCAAGAGAGTTCCAGAAAAAGATCTGCTTCAGTGACTATACTAAAGCCTTTGATTATGTAGATGACAACAAAATGTGTCAAGTCCTCAAAGAGATGGGAATACCAAATCTTACATAACCTCCTGGTAGAAATACTAACCATCTCAGACATACAGATAAGATTCCACTCTGATGGCAGAAAGTGAAGAAGAATTAAAAAGCCTCTTGATGAAGGTGAAAGAGAAGAACATTAAAAGCTGGCCAGAAGTTTAACATTAAAAAAATAAACTAAGATTATAGCAATTGGTCCCATCACTTCCTGACAAACAGAGGGAGAAGAAATGGAAGTAGTGCCAGGTTTTATATTCTCGGGCTCAAAGATCACTGCTGATGGTAAGTGCAGCTATGAAATTAAAAAATGCTCACTCCTTGGGAGAAAAACTACAGCAAATCTGGACAGCAGACTAAAAAGCAGAGACAACCCATCGCCAACAAAGTCTAAGCTATGGTCTTTCCAGCAGCAGTGTATGGCTGTGAGAATGGAATTATAAGGAAAGCAGAACACCACAGAATTGGTGCTCTCAAATTGTGGAGCTGGAAAAGTTTTGAGACTCCCTTGGATAGCAAGGAGATCAAATCAATTAATACTTAAAGAAATTAATTCAGACTATTCACTGGAAGGACAAATACTGAAGCTGAAGCTTAAATATTTTGAACACTCAGTGAGAAGATAGGACTCATTGGAAAAGCCCCTGATGCTGGTAAAAATTGAAGGCAAAAAGAAAAGGGGATGACAGAGATTGAGATGACAGTGTCATGGAAGCAATGAACATGAGCTTGGACAGACCTCAGCATATTGTGGAGGACAGAAAGGCCTGGTGTGCTATGGTCCATGGGGTCACAAAGAATCAGACATGACAAATGAACAACAAGTTGGGGAAGGAAAGAGGGAGCAATCGGGGAAGACTTCATACAGAAGATGGTGCTTGAGTTGCATCTTAAAGGAAAAAAGGGATTCTCTGAGGAGGGAGGGCAGTTTATGTATGGGAAGCAACCAGTGCAAAGACACAGAGAAGAGAGATGGAGAAGGATGTGTGAAGAACAGAGAGAAGGCCAGTTTAGCTGGACCACAGAATGAGGGAGGGCAAAAAAATGTGCAATCAGACTTAGAAAGACTTGGGTCCAGCTGGTGAAGGGCTCTAAGAGCATACAGAAGAGTTTATACTTTATCCTAAAGGGGAGGTGGGGAGGAAGAGAGAGCAACACCATAGACCTCTGATGGGACATTATTAAGTATATTCTCTAGACCGGTGGTTCTCAACCTGTGGGTTGCAACCCCTTTGGGGGTCGAACAACCATTGGAAAACACACATTTGCAATGGTCTTAGGAATCGCGACACCGCTCCTCTATCTGTCACCAGGTGGGTCTGCCCACATGCAGATGTGCCCACATACGAGTATTAAAGGGTCGTGGCATTAGAAAGGTTGAGAACCACTGCTCTAGAAAATATGTATCACAATAATGTAACAATGTAAAGAGAAAGAACAACCATCACAAAACAAGGCTACAAAGAACAAGCATGGCCCCAAAGAAGAACTAGGAGAAGACAGACCCGCCCCGTTCTTTTGCAGAACTGTAAGGTCCAAAGGTCTGCAACACTGCAATGAATTGGCTGGATTTGTTTTCTCTTCTTCCATTTTTTCTCTAAAAAAATATTCTTTGTTTATGAGATGGCTCTCTGAGAGGGAAAGGAAAAATGTTTATAACATAAAAATGAAAAAAATCAAAAATCTTTTTTTAAAAATTCATATTAACATTCATCATACATCTAGAATACAGAGTATATTCAAAATGGTTTCATGACCTAGAACAAAATATAACTCAAGCAGACTTCTGTCTAGTACTAGGAAATTATTTCAAGAATAAAGAAAGCCAAGCGAAGCTACAGAAGTCTACTAAAATCAAGTCCATGCCCCACAGAGATTGCCTTGCTTTGTGGCTGGTATCCAGATCATTACAATTTATTTATAAGAGGGAGTTTCATTCAAGGAACATAATTTTAAAATAGAGAGGACAAAATTATCAACAAGCAAACAAGAGTTAGCTATTCTATGTTCCTGAAGAAAAGTCTGATCATCATACAGTATCGAGCAATTTTCCAAAATACTGTGTTGAAGACCCGGAGCAAAACCAGAAAAACAGGTTTCCAAGAAGCTAAGAAAAAGCAGGAAAAATTCCAACTATATCAACAAAACCTAATCTCTGCAAAAAATACAACACTTCAAAATAGAAGGAATTTACTCATCATAAAGGAATAAAATCATCATATCATCCACTGGAACACAAACTACTAAAAATTTAATGGCCCTTCAGATTCAACAAAATCTTACATGAAAAAGATAGCAGAGTTCTCTGCACAGAAATGAGCTTCCTACCTTTGGCCATTTGGGATTTAGGAGTCGGGCTTTGATAGCATCATCCAGGGCCTTATGATACTCCTGGATTTTGAGGTAAGCTGCAGACCTATTACTGTACAGAATACAGTTCTGAGGGTCCACCGCAAGTGCCTCATTATACAGGACAATGGCTGTGTCGAAGTCTCCATCCTGACAGGCCTGGTTGCTCTGACGAACTTTCTCGACAAATTCAGCTTTGCTCAGTGCTGGCCCATCTGGGCTTCTTCTGCCAAAAGACTTGGCTCCAAAAAGAGGAATCTACAAAGAGAAAAACCTTGTCAGATAAGGACCATAGAGTTCTGACACATTTAACACAGTACTGTAACTTAAAATTCCTTACCAATTCTAGGTCCAAACCTTTTGGCAATGGCCTGACCAGTTCTAAAGCTGTGGTAAAACCACACATTCTTCTTAGCATATGAAAGGATTTGACAGTATTCAAAATGCCCAAACCAGGGGTGAGGAACCTGCGGCCTTGAGGCCACATGTGACCCTCCAGGTCTTCAAGTACAGCCCTCTGACTGAATGCAAACTTCATAGAACAAATCCAACCCTGTAAGTCCTCAGGTGGCCTCAAGGCCACAGGTCCTCCACCTTAGTCCAAACTAAAAGGGAACTTGATACTCTAGGCCCAATTCATCTGCCCCAGGGCCTGGTCACTTTTGCAATCCCTCCAAGGGACTATAACAGTCTAGATGTTTTCCAGCTCCCAAGGTGGCAATCAGTCAAAATATTCTTAGGGACCTTGGTTCTCAAGGGTGGCATTAGAGAAAACCTAATAGTCCGCCAAGGCTCGTCTAATGGGCCACCCAAGCTGCCCAAACTATAGAAAATTAGATAACTGAGTCAACATAAGAGAAATGGAAGCCTGATGGAGGAAAACAACACGGAGCAGAATGATGAAGAGAAGAAAAAGTCACAAGGAGTGAGACACAGAGAAGCTCAAGGAGCATCAGGGCACAGAGCGCTAGGGAGCTGAAGACGCCGAGATCAAAAAGCCACAGGTTCAAGCAGCACAAGTGCATAAAAGAAAACATTCCCCATAAAAAAGTAGCCAAAGGACATGAAAAGATGGTTCTCAAAAGAAAAAAAGAATTGCACATGATTACCAGCCACCCAAGGGCAGCTAGGTGGCTCAGTGGAGAAAGTGCCAGAACTGAAGTCAGGGAGACTCATCTGCCTGAATTAAAACCTGGCCTCAGGCACTTGCCAGCCATGTGACCCTGGGCAAGTCACTTCACTCTGTTTGCCTCAGTTTCCTCATCCGTCAAGTGATTTAGAGAAGGAAGTAGCAAACTACTCTAGTATCTTGGCCAAGAAAAGCCCAAAAGGGGTCACAAAGAGTTGGACATGACCGAAAAACAACCAAACTACAACAACAGCCACACAAAGAATTCCCCCAAATCACTAAAAAATAACGGAAATAAAGATCAAAACAACCCTGTTTTGTCTCACACCCAGCAAACTGGCAAAGATGACAGAAAACAGAAATAGTCGATTCTAGAGGGATTGTGGAAAGATGCACACCTATACATTATTGGTAGAGCTGTGACTTGGCACAATTTTTCTGGAAAGTAATTCTAATCTTTAGCCTCACACATAAGCCTGTAGTAGAATAACTAGAGCAGGAAACCATAACCACAAATGAGTCAGCAGTTCAGCCGCCCTGAACCTGCAGAGCCGGTCACGACCCCTTTGGAGGTCGAACGACCCTTTCACAGGGGTCGCTTAAGACCATCGGAAAACACATATTTCTGATGGTCTTAGGAACTGAGACATGGTTCCTCTATCCATCTCCAGGATCTGCCCACACGCAGATACACCCACATGTGAGTATTAAAGGGTCAGGGCATTAGGAAGGTTGAGAACCACTGGTGCAGAGCTCCCAGTGACCTAACAATGACTAAACCCAACAAGAATTCACTAAAACACAACCACATGCAAGCCAAAAGGAACTAAGAGAGTGTAGACCAGGAGGGCAGTGAACAGACCTCATCCTGGATTAGACTACTTTGGAAGAAACAGAAACTTACAGAGCCTCAGACTGAACTGTAAAAGGAGCAAGACAAAACCTCAAGCTAGATAATTCCCACACACACACACACACTCCTAGATATGCAGAGCTCAAAATTAATGTGAAGTCCAAAGTCAAGAAGCAAGCTGAAAAAATGAGCAAAAAAAAAAACCCTCAACTATAAAAAGCTGCTATGGTAACAGAGAAGCTCAAGACACAAACTCAGAAGAAGAAAATGACTTAAAAACATTTATATGCAAAGCCTTAAAGAAAAATGAAGATGAACACAAGTCTAAGAAGAATTTCTAGAAGTTAAAGAAAGAGATTTTAAAAGAACATAAAAAAGATTTTAAAAAATCAAATAAGATCAATACAGGAAAAATTGGGGAAATAAGAGCTATATAAGAAAATCATGAAAAGAGAATGAATAGTTTGATGAAAAAGGTACAAAAATGCTGAAGAAAATAATTCCTTAAAAATTTGAATTGGCCAACTGGAAGTTTATGACTCTATCAGACAAGAAGCAATAAAACAAAGTCAAAAGAATGGAAAAAAATATAAAAGAAAATGCGAAATATCTTGTGAGAAAAACAACTGACCTCAAAAATATATTAAAGAGAAATAATTTAAGAATCATTGAACTACCTGAAAGTCATGAACAAAAAAACAGTCTAGAGTGTATTTCAAAAAACCATAAAGGAAAACTGCCCAGATTTCTTAGAACCAGAGGGCAAGGTAAAAATTGAAAGAATCCACCAGTCTCTCCTGAAAGAAATTCAACAATTGAAAATTCCAAGGAATATTATAGACAAAATCCCAAAGTCCCAGATCAAAGAGAAAATACTAAAAGCAGACAAACAGAAATAATTCAAATACCATAGAACCACAGTCAGGATCACACAAGATTTAGCAGCTACCACTTTAAAGAACAGAGGGAATCTTGGAATATGGTATTCCAGAAGGCAAAGGAATTATAGTATTACAAGCAAGAACAACCTACCCTGCAAAACTGAATATAATTCTATAGGGGAATAAATAGTTATTTAATGAAATAAAGGAAATAAAGATACTGGGGTATGGCTGCTAAACACATGCTACATCTTCTTGGAGCTGGGTGAAGATGGACACCAAAGGTGGCTAAACATCCTTGAAAAGAGCTTGGCAAATCCGCATACCAGAAGTGCTAGCCCACCCTGAACACCACATACACCAGAAAGATGATACATGTAACTCCTAAGAACTTTATCATTATTAGGGCAGTTAGAAGGCATCTATATAGACAGTACAGGTGTTACTTCATTGTCTTATGGTACCTTTTATTTAATTATGTTAGGATTATCTCCCCAAAAAAATGAAGGTATGAAAAAGAGGGATGCACTGGGAGAAGAGAAGAGGGAGGTAAAAAGGGGAAGTTTTTCTCACATGAAAGAGGTGCACAAGGAAGAGCTTTTACAGTAAAGAAAGAAACAGGTGTTGGGGGTGGTAGGCAATGTTTGAACCTTACTCTCATCAGAATTGGTTCCAATAAAGTAGAATATACATACACATAAACATATGCACACTCAGTTGGGTATAGAAATCTGTCTTACCCAACAGGGAAATAGGAGGGAAACAGGATAAGAGATATGGGAGGAGGGGGTGTTAAAAGGAGGAAAGATTAAGGGAGGCAATGGTCAGCCACAATAGACTTTTGAGGAGGGACAGGATAAAAGAGAGAGAAGGATAAACAGAAGAAAATAGAACGAAGGAAAAAACATAGTTATACTGTGAATGTGAATGGGATGTGCTAACCCATAAAATGGAAACAGACTGCAAAATGGACTAAAAACCAGAATCTAACAATATGTTGTTTACAAGAGATACACTTAAATAAAAAGACACACCCAGAGTTGAAATAAAAGACTGGAACAGAATGTTTCAGCTGAAGTTAAAAAAAAAAAAAAAGGCAGGGGTAGTAATCATGATTTCCGACAAAGCAAAAGCAAAAATAGACCTAATTAAAAGGGACAATCAGATAAATTATATTTTGCTAAAAGGCACCATAAGACAATGAAGTAATATTTTAAAATTTACAGCAAATTTCTCTGATAAAGGCCTCATTTCTCAAATACATTGCAAACTAAATAAAATTTATAAAAGTGCCATTTATATAAGAGCCTTTCCCCAATTTATAAATGGTCAAAGGATATAAATAGATACATTTCAGAAGAAGAAATCAAAACTAGCTACAGTCATATAAAAATGCCCTAAATCACTATTTATTAGAGAAAGGCAAAACAACTCTGAAGTATTACCTCATACCTATCAGAAGATGACAAATGAAGGGGATGAGGGGGAATGGGTGCATTAATGAACTGTTGGTAGAGTAGTAAATCTGTTCAATTATTCTGGAGACCAATCTGGAACTATGCCCTAAGGGCTATAAAACTGTATATACCCTTTGATCTCGCAATACCCCTACTAGATCTGTGCCCAAAAAAGATTAAAGAAAAAGAAAAATGACCTACACGTACAAAAATATTTATAACAGCTCTTTTTGTGGAGGCAAAGAACTGGAAATGGAGGGGATGCTCATCAGTTAGGGAATGCCTGAAAAAATTATACATATGATTGTGATGGGTTACGATTATGTAATTAAACAATGATGATGAGGATTGTCTCAAGGGGGAAAAACATGGCAAGACCTACATGAGCTGATGCAAAGTGAAATGAGAAGAAGAACTGGGAGATCATTATGCACAGCAACAGCAACGGTGTGACGATAATCAACTGTGAAAGATATGGCTGCAGTGATCCAATATAACTCCAAAGGACTCATGACGAAAAAAATGCTTATTCACTTTTGCAGAGAACTGATGAAATCTGAGGGCAAAGTGAAGTAAAATTTTCTCGCTTTTTTTTTGTTTAGTTTTGCAATACGGCTAATATGGAAATATGCTTTGCGTGATTTCACATGTAAAACTGATATTATATTGTTTGCCTTCTCAGCAGGTGGGAGAGTCATGGGAGGGAGGGTGAGAATCTGGAACTTAAAATTTAAAAAGAAAAAAACAGCAAAAATAATTTTTTAAAAAACAGAGAGGGGAAAGGATAAGAGAGAGATCAATTAAGAGAAGCAGTGGTCAGAAACACAACAGACTCTTGAGGAGAGGGCAGGGTAAAAAGAGGAGAATATACATAAGAGAATAGGATGGAAGGAAATATACAGTTAGCAATCATAACTGTAAATGTGAATGGGTTGAGATCAACCATAAAAAGGAAGAGGACAATAGAATGAATTAGAAACCAGAATCTAACAATATATTGTTTACAAGAAACATACTTGAAACAGAGTCAAAACAAGAAGCTGAAGCAGAATCTATTATGATTTAGCTGAATATTTTTTTAAAAGGCAGGGATAGCAATGGTGATCTCAAACAAAGCAAAAATAGGCCTAATTTTGAAAAGAGATAAACAGGAAAACTACATTTTCCTAAAAGGTGCCATAGACAATGAATTAATATTAATACCAAATATACATGCACCAAATGCCATAGCATCCAAATTCCTGGAGGAAAAGTTAAATGAGTTACAGGAGAAAACAGATAACAAAACTATACTAGTGGATAACTATTATGGGAATGGGAATCTGTAAATCTTCCTTGCCCCTTGGTCCCTTGATAGGTTTAAGTGACTCTGAGAACCTTCCCTGATTTGAAAATATACTCTGTCCCCTAATAGGCTGAATGTGGTTACATGGAGCCTGTGACAGGAGGCTTGTTTTTCAAGAATGCCCACACCTTGTTACTTTGTGATTGGGCAGTGGGGCAAGAGGGTTGTGACATCCTCTGAGCCAGGATAAGGCTATATATACCCTGATGTGAGGTTTTGCTTTGGGGCTCACTTTGGCAAGAGTTGTGTGATTTGGCCAGATGAGACAGCCATTGAGCCTCCCGGCTTTGAAAACTCAGATGTTGGTTCTTCCCTCTCTGGTAACTAACTAGGTATGGATGTAATGGTCAGACGGCTGGAAGCCCTGTCTGCTGATCTGTTTCTCTGTCTGTATTTTTTGTCTGTTTGTAACATCTGTTTATATTCTCTGAAGTTTGGGGTGCTGAACTTTTGCCCCTGAACTAGGTAAATGATATATGATTGATGAAAGTGAGATTGTTAACCCATTTTGAGTTGCTTTCCTTTAGAAAAGCAGATCTAAGAACCTGTGCTAGCAGCCATCCTGGGTATGCTAGAGCACTTGCTGCTACCTTAACTTATTCCCTTCTGACACCTAAATAAATCTAACAATAAAATAAACAAGAAAGAAGTTTAAAAGATGAATAGAATTTTAAAAATGATATGACAGACCTCTGGAGAATACTGATGGGAACTGAAAGGAATATCCATATTTCTCAACTGTGTATGGCACCTTCACAAAAATGAACCATGTATTAAGGCATAAAAACCTCACAGATGCAGAGAAATATAAATATTAAATACATCTTTTAATGACCATAATGCAATAAAAATTACATTAAACAAAGGGTCTTTTTAAAGCATAGATTTTTTAAATTGGTAACTAAGTAACCTAATCCTAAGGAATAAGTGGGTCAAAAACAAATAACAGAAGCAATCAACAGTTTCATTAAAGATAACAACAATAAGACAACATCCCACAATCTGCAGGACAAAGCCAAAACAGTCCTTGGGGAAAAATGTATATCTCTAAATGCCGACTTCAATAAAAGAGAGAAAGGAATTTAGAATTATACAGATAAAGTGACTAAAACGTCATACCCTTTGACCTAGAGATTCGACTGCTAGGCATAAACCCCATGGAGGTCACTGACAAGAAGGAAAGCTTTTTTGGTAACAACTAAAATTGAAGGTTTTGAAATTATAAAGAATAAGGTTGGCCAGAAAGAAGAGATATGCACCTTTGTAGAGTCAGGAATTCCAAGGGTATAGAACATGGCATACATGTCAGATTTTTTTGATGTGTATACTGGTTTCAATGAATTTTCTCTCCTTTTTCTTTTCAAATTCTGGGTTATAAAGGATGGCTATCTAAGAGGAGTTGAGAGAGTGGTTGTAGGGAGAAATATAAGCAATATAAAAAAACAAAAGAAATAAATAAAATAAATACATATAATAAGAAAAAGCCATGGTCTTTGCCTTGAGTTTATATTCAGAGGGAGGAAAAATATAATATATATATAGATATCCTCCTCCTCACTCTGCTCCCAAGCTAGAGAAGGATGAAAAAAGAGCCATGGTCCCCCTTCATAAACATAAAAGTTTATAAAGACAACCATGCCTACCAATTTCAATGGCTTTAGGGAGATAGGAAAAGAGCCAAACAAGTGGGAAAGGGAGTTGTTGAAAGGGATGATTATGGAAAGATGACATCATGCTAGGAAGCCTTAGAGATGTACCACTCTAGTAGGCCATAAAGGGAATCACTTCTAGACTTCCTACCCAACCCAAGCATCCACAGAGGGACCTCTAGAGTCCCGCAGAGATTCTTCCAAAGCAAATGGAGAACCAAGCACAGGGGTCTAATCCAAGTAGCCACTCCTTGAGCTTTAGGGAACTCTGAGCTCCCTGCTTGAGCTCCAGGGCATCCATGCCTAGCAAGGTAAACCTTGCCAGGATTTATGGCCATCAGAAATCAGTTTGGGAGCATTCTGAGTGGATCCAGCATAGAACACTTTGCCCAAGCAGAAAAGGTCTGTCAATCATGTATGAAGAACAAGGCTAACAGATAGCCAGCTGCAGTGCTCTCCAGATCAATGAAAAATGCTACAAGACAAATAGAAAATTTCCAACAGGCTGGATAAATCTTCTCTAGAGGGCTGGTAAGAGGAAATGGATAAAAATCTACAAGTGAACTGCTACAGAGAGAGCCAAGAGGTCTTTTCTCAAGCAATTTAAACAGCAAATGCTAGCAAAAATTCGAGCTCTCATTTGGCTGTGGCCCCTGACCTTGAGAACACTCTTATCTGTAGATTTCCCAAGGGGAAGAAGCTGAACCATAATTTGAGCGATGGCCATTTGAAGGACCATGTTCAATGCTGGTTTTGCAAACCTACCACTTTGCTATGCCACTATAGAAACCCCATAAGATCCAAGAAGAGTAAATTAGTCTCCTTAATGTCAACAGTAAATAAAACAAGATTTTGTAAATGAAAGATTGAATCACAGACTACTGGAGCTGGAAGGACCTCAGAGACCCACAATTCAACACATAATTCACCAAGAATCCATAAATTTATCCTTCCCTCGCCCAAAGTCCTCCAAGGAGGGGATTACACTATTTCTACAGGCAGTCAATTCCACTTCTGAAGAACTCTAAGTGCCAGGAGCTTCTTCCTAATTTCTTAAATTTTCCTCATCAAAACCTCAACACATTGCTCCTACTTTTTCCTCTTTCCCATGATTTCCCCATAAATTTCCCAATGAGAACGAAGTTCCTCATTGTTGGTGAGGATTAGATCCAAAATAGAATGAAATTATAATTACAGCAAGTTGAGAGATTAGCTGTTCTGCTTTTAGTACAGAGAAGGCAACATCAGATATCTAGATAATTGTAGTTTTCTATATCTAATATGTTGTTGTTCAGTTGTTTTCAGTTATGTCTGATTCTTTGTGACCCCATTTGGGTTTTCTTGCCAAAGACAATGGAGGGGTTTGCCACTTCCTTCACCAGCTCATTTTACAGATGAGGAACCAAGGCAAACAGGGTTAAGTGACTTGTCCAGGGTCACAGTCAGTGTCTGAAGCCAGATCTTTAACTCAGCAAGATGAGTCTTCCTGACTCTAAACCCAACAGTCTATCCATTGTGCCATCTATCTGTTCAATATCTAATATATAATGTCCATGATCTATTCTCAAACTCATATTTTTTCTTTCTGCACAGGCCTTCGGCATATTCCAATGACAAGATAACTTCTTTTTTCTGCCCAAATTGTGTCCTATCATGCTTCTCTGCGCTATCCTTTACCTTGTCCCTCACATGTAGACTGGATTTCCACATATTATTTCTTCTTAATAGACAATATCGATCACTGTCCCACAACCCCTTTTATCTATCCTCTTCCTTTTGAAAAATATCTTTTCCTTCCAAAGTCATATTTAAGTCATAGTTCTCATCCCATCAAGTTCCAGTGTTTCCTATGAAGTTAAATAACTATTAATTAGAGAAATGCAAATTTCTCCACCTCCCACCTATCAGCTTGGCTAATGTAACAGAAAAGGAAAGTGATAAATGTTGGAGAAGATGTGGGAAAACTAGAATACTAATGCATTCTTGGTGGAGTTGTGAACTGATCTTAGAGATCTAGAGAGCAATTTGGAACTATACCCAAGGGCAACCAAACACTATGCATAATCCAGCAATACCACTACTCCGTCTGTGTCCCAGAGAGATCATAAAAAATGAAAAGGAACCACGTGTACAAAAAAATATTTATAGCAGTTCATTTTGTGGTGGCAAAGAATTGGAAATTGAGGGGATGCCCATGAGTTGGGGAATGGCTGAACAAGTTGGGATATATGAATGTAATGGAATACTATTGTTCTATAAGAAATGATGAGCAGGCAGGTTTCAGAAAAACCTGGAAAGACTTACATGAACCGATGCTGAGTAAAGTGAACAGAATCAGGAGAGCATTGTACACAGCAACAGCAACATTGTGCAAATTAACTATGATAGACTTAACTCTTCTCAACAATACAATGATCCAAGACAATTACAAAAGACTTATAAAGGAAAATGCTAACCACATCCAGAGAAAGAATTATGGAGTCTGAATGCAGAGCCAAGCAGACTAATTTCACTTTTTTTGTTTTTCTTTCTTATAGTTGTTTCCCTTTTGCTCTGATTCTCCTTTCACAACATGACTAGTGTGGAAACATGTTTAACATGATTGTACATGTGGGAGGGAGAAAAATTTGGAACTCAAAATTTTACAAAAATGAATGTTGAAAACTATCTTTACATATAATTGAAAAAAATAAAAGGAAAAAAATTAAATTTGTGTATCTCCCAAATTTGCATCAGGATATCCAATTCATCTAGACATTTGATGCTAGTTTTACTGTGGGCTTACTGCTTGGACTTTTTCTCCTGTGAGAATCCACAAGTTTCTACTGCTGCTGTCTCTCCTCATCTGTGGTGCTCTATGGTATCCAGGTTGAGGTGTGTGTGTGTGTGTGTGTGTGTGTGTGTGTGTGCGTGTGTCTGTGTGCATGTGTGTGTGTGTGTGTATATATATATATATATATATACAAAGCTATATATTGATTATATATCACATATATATTATCGAGAGCCTATCATATATGTGTGTGTAATTTATATCATATTTATACATGATATATAAATATATTATGAGAAGATGGCATCATGCTAGGAAGTCTTGGAGATGTAGCACTCTACTAAGTCATAGAGGAAATCACCTCTAGATGTCCCATCCAACCCAGGAATGCCCAGAGGGACCTTCAGAGTCCTGCAGAGATCCTTCCAAAGCAGATGGAGAACCAAGCACGGGGTATGAGCCAGGCAGCTCCTCCTCTCCCCATCCTCTACCCCGTGTTGAGCTTTAGGAAATCTTCTATAGAGTTCTCTATTTTATACATACACAGACAGACGTATATATGGAGAGAGGAGACAGAGAGAGAGAGAGAAGAGAGGAAGGAGTGAGAGAGAGACAGAGACAGAGAATGAACAATTCTCATCTCAGCCAGGTTGGAAGCACAGCACAGCAGCCACCCAAGGGGCAGATCCCATACCAGTGATTAACGTGGAAGTTTTGACCTTCTCTCTTCCCAATTTGTACTGGTTTTCTTTTCCTTAAGCAGCATGGTGCCCCACCCCAACCCCTGCTTCTGAGAGTTCCCTATATTGATTCCAGACTTAGTACAGATACCTGCTCTTCTGTATTCCTATTACAGCTGAGAAATCCTAGGCTCAAGCAATCCAGTAGCTTCAGCTGCCCCAGCAGCAGGGCTCAGAGGTCCAGGCTGCCATGCCCAGCTCATTATTTTATTTTTAAGTTGTGATAACAAAATCAAAATCAAAATCCCATTCTTAGATACCACCTTCTTCACCAGTAATTCACTTCCCAAATCAGCTCCCTCTTGTGAAGCTCTTCCCTCCAGTGCTCAACAAGGACCAAAATGCCTGGTCTCACCTGAGACTTTACCTCAGCAGTGCATTCTAGATCTTTCTGGCAAACATGATTTGCACTCTCTCAAGTCCCACTGAATCACAGTTGTCATCATACAGGGGTAACATGTACTTGAAGATTCTCTGCAGCTCCCTGGACACACACATTCCCCAGGAGTCAGGAAACTACCCTTGTTGTTCTCAGGACCCTCAGCAGGGAGACACCACTCCTCTTCCTCTTCTCTTCTTCCTCTGGCCCCAACAGGCTAAGCTCTCACTGACAGTATCTGTGGGTCCATTTCATCCCTCCTCACAGAACGAACACTTGTTAACATCTAACTGCCATCTCCTGCATTAAATCATGAGTTCTCTTCTGCTTCTTCAGCCAACAAGCATTTATTGAGCACTTCGTGTATACCAAACACTGTTCTAAGTTTGGGGATAAGAAGTAAGGTACGTAGAAATGTGAATATTTGTCCCACCCACCCACCCCCTCATCTCTTCTTTGATTCTCCTTCTGAAAGCTGCAGTTTCTGCTAGGTAGCTTGGAAGCACAGCAGACGGATCCTGAACCTGGAGTCAAAAAGAGCACAGTACAGATCTAGCTTCAGTCGCTTATGGGCCCTACGACCCTAAACAAGTCACTTAACCTCTGTTAGCCTCACTTTTCTCACTTCTAAAATGTTCATCATAGTTCCTACCTAACAGATTTTTTGTCAGGATTGGATGAGATACTTGTAAAGAAATCTGCAAACCTTAAAGTGCTATAGAAATGCTATTATTTAAAAAGAGAGACCCCAAAGACATAAAAGAAAAAAAGGGAAAAGACAATTCCAAAGATACTCATAACAGCTCTTTTCGTTGTAACAAAAAACTGTAAACTAAGGCAGGTGCCCGTCAACTGGAACCTGACTAAACAAATTAAGGTATATTAACAAAATCTTACAGCACCATAAGAAATAAAAAGGGGGGGTGGTTTCAGAAAAACTTGAGAAGACAACACATAATTTGATGCAAAGTAAAGAAAGTGGAACCAGGAGGACAATTTATACAATAACAACAATTTTGGAAGGAAAAACAATTTTGAAAAGTCTTAAGACCTTTGATCATGTAAAGACCAACTATAGTTTCAGAGGCCCAATGATGGAGCACACTGCCTACCTCCTGACGGAGAAGGGATGAACTCAAGCTGTTGAATGAGACATGGACTTTTGGATGTAAAAATGTGTGGATTTGTTTTTCCTGATCATGTTAATTTGTCATAAGGGGCCTTTTTTTTCTTTTTTCAATTGCAGGTGAACAAAATGAGTGGGAAAGGGAGACCAGTGAGGGTGCTGCCAAAAAAAGAAAAAGAAAGACAAGAAAAAAGTGCCACTGAAGCACATGAAAGAAAATGCCCAGAAGAGAGCAGAAGGATGTTCTAAATGACACATAAACAAGCAGGGCGGCTCTGAAAAGAGTGTGCTGAATTTATTATATACTGTTTTTGAAAAGCTATACATGAGAAGACTTATGGTCTTATACTGAATTATCTTCTATTCTGCTTTGTACATGATTTTTGTGTGCTTAAGTCCGTAATTTTTTTTAATTAACAAAAATTTGGAAAAATCAAGGTGCCAGCTATCCGTCATTTTATCTATCTAGGTAAATCGGCACCCTCTCTGCACCTTCAAGCCTGCCAGACCCACTGGGTCCTCAGCCAGGCTCCCATAGCAAGGCTGTATGGCAGGCAGCTCCCTCTGACTTTAAGGCTGACTCTCCATTACCCCCCCCTCATTTCAGGCCCTTCCCGATAGGTCCAGTCGCTTGGGAAGCTAGCTGCCCTTTATATGCTTCATATGCTTTGTGTGCCAGTATCCTGGCCTCTTTACCGTCCCCAACCACGGTCGACTCCATGCCTGGAATGCCCTTTATCTTCATTCCATCCCTAGGAATGTTGAGGATGAAATGAATTAATGGTCATGAAATATTTCATAAACTTCAAAGAACCACATAAATGTCTGCTGCTATAAAAGAATGGCCTGCCTTCCCAAGGCACTAAGCATTTCTTGAGCACTCACCACATGCCAGGATCTGCGCTTGGGGCTGCAGGCCAAAGACAAAAGGAAAAACCAAGCTGGGCCACTTAGGCATCTGTCAGTGATGTTTTCGCATTTTGGAGAACCCTCAAAGAGCTTAGTGGGGGAAATAACATATGTGCAAACAGCTCTTTACAGGACATAGAGAGTAAACACTAAGGAGTGCACAAGCAACCGGCAGCATAGGAAGAGCCCTTCCTGTGCAGGCGGGAGATGGGAGCTGAGCCGGGCTTTGAAGAAGGCAGAGGTGAGAATGGAAAACACTCCAGGCATGGGGTCCGACAGCCTGGGCCAAGATGCTGAGTGAGTGGGGAGATGGCATATCATTTCTGGGGTGTAGTCCGTGGGGCTAGAATAGAGGATGTAAAAAGGAGTCGTGCAGAATCTATCTCTGAATTAGACTGTGAAGAGCTTCAAATACCAGAGAGAGAAGCTTATATTTTATCCTAGAAAGAGCCCCAGGATGCTGCCGGAGGTCCCTGAGTAGGAGAGTGGCCCTGTCAGAGCAGCTTCTCAAGACAGAAGTATCGCCTAAGCAGCTGCTGGACAGAGGAGCCCTCTTAGAAGAAGCCAGGCAAAAGATGAGAAAGGCCTAAAGCAGAAGTGTGGCTGTCTGTGTGAACAGGAAGGGGACACATACAAGTGAGGCTATGGACAGAAATTCAACAAGGGTGGCCAGTGATCAGACATGGGGGCAAAGGGGATTTCAAGGTGATTCAAGCTGATTTCAAGGTGGCAAAGCTAAGTGGCTGCAGTGTATGGCCCTGCCTCAGCACAGAAAAACCAGTTAGGGAGCACCAGGGCTGGCTTTTCCAGAAGCATACTGATCTCTAGAATCACTGCCTTACAAATACAACTTTACAGTCTAACTGGTTGGGAATTCAAACTCAAAAGGCCCTTGTGCATCAGAAAACCTGGGTAAAAGGTAAGACCTGCTTTTCCTGAGATTCTTCAAATCTCTTCTAAGCCTTGTCCTGAAAATTATGTCTGAAGAAGCTAATCTTGCACTACAGGTAGAGAGGAAAAGATTTATATAACTTTCACATACATAGGATTCAAGACCACAATTACAAGTATGCCTTTTTTCAATAGAAGATTAATATATTATGCCCAGAATCTTTCTGCTTATTTTATTATTCTTTAGTCCCATATTCATAGGCTCATAACCCACTGAGTTTTCCTCTAAAACACTGCAAAATCAATCAGCCCCCAAACTGTGCTCGTTTATGAATTGCAAAGCTAGATGCCAGGGAACAGTAGGACCTTGTCCACAAATGACTCAAATTCTAACTTGGAAATTTACCACAATATTATTGTAGTAGTCATAATCTCTATATTACCATAGCATTTTATTCATCTAAGGAGCTTTGAAAATAGGCCACATCATTCTAACAAGGAAATGGAGACAACTTTTTTTTATTATTATTATTTTAGTTAATAGAAGAAAACCTTGATCTGCTTACTCTTAACCACAGATACCCAAGAGAAACCTAAGTTGGACACAAATTCACTGTTCTTGTTAAAATTTCAAATTCTAGTTAGGATGTATATATTTGTACCTCTCTCCCTTCCTTAAAGAGGTGGGTAAAGCATGTAGCACACCCTGTCAAACGTGGTTACTGTATCTGTTGGTTTTACTTAAATATTCTTTATGAAAAGGAAAGGCTTGTTGAATAGTGAGTAGGGAAATATGAAAACAACAGCCATCTATAAAACATTCATTTTAAAAGGTGGAATGATGCATTTGTAAATGCTGAAACATACAAATTATCTAACAGAACATATAACACAAACTAGCAACTCTGATCATGAATAAAGATGGCTAGGAAATTACCTGTCATTGATTTCTAACTACACATTTGCTTTTCTCTTCCTCATTTTTGAATACATTTTGTCATAAATGAAAAAAGTTAACAAAACTCTTAAAAAGAGACCTTAAGCCAAAGTGAAGTATTCAAAGAAACTGCTAAGCAATGGTTCTGTCTGAAAAAGATTAGGCTAAAAGGAGAGCCTACAGGTAATCAAAGAGGTTTTTTAAATGTAAAATTTAAAAACTACTCCAATAAAATTTAATTAATAAAAATTAATTAATAGAAATACAGATTTGGATGTGCACCCAACACCGTCTAGACAAGAGAGAATGATTAACCTGAGTACTCACCAAGAAAATGTTCATGTCATCCATCTGCTCAAAAGCCAAAAATGGCTCCCTGTTTCCTGCCACACAGTGTCAGAATTCCTGTACCTGCTCTTCAAGGCTCTCCAGAATTGGGCTCCTTCTAAGCTGTTGTTTCTTCCTGATCCCAACACCCGCCCCCCCTTCTGCTTGAGTCAAAGGGGTCTCTTCCTCCTCACAGTGCAGCTAGACCCATGTCTCACCATCCTATCTTTCCTACCTTGATTCCTCTAAATGCAACTCTTTGTCTCTCCCTAACTTCTGCATCCTTTGAGCCCCCTCCTCACTGCACTGAAGAAAATAAACAGGGTTTTGGAACCAAAGTACCTGCACTGGAACCCTGCCTCTGCCACTTACTCCCCATATGACTCTGAGTGAGGCATGGAGCCTCGCAGGGCCCCTGCCCTGTTTCCTTATCTGGAAATAATGAGGTGGGACTAGAAGGTCTCCACATCCTTTCTGGCGCCACTCCTATGATCGTGGCTCACCTGGCTCATAAAGGTTCACATAACCAAAATCAGATCATGAGATTTGGAAATGAGGGTTATCAACAGTGCCTTGGACAAATGGTCATCCAGGCTTCAGTTAAATACTTCAAGCGATGAAAACTCAGCCCTGTGAGATGGGCTGGTCCATTGGAAATCTCTAAGTGCCGCTAACAAAATCAATCTTCCTCCCTAGAATTTCTATCCACCATTCCTACTTGTAACTTCTGAAACAAAGTCAAATCCCTCTTCCCCATGATGCCCTTCAAATACATAAGGACCTATTTCTCCTTTAGGATCCTCTTCTCTGGGCTAAACATCTTGCTTCCTGATCTATTAGTTACACTACTGTTCTGGACCCCTCCCCATTCTGATCACCCTCCCATAGATTGTCTCCAGTGTATCCCTGCTCGCCATAAAATATGGCTCCTATGACTATACTCAACACATTAGAAGGAATCTTGCAAGCAGAATTCAGTGGGCCCCTTACCTTTTTTTATTTGGATCTCATAATTCTCTTAATGCAACTAGTAGTAGCTGCTCAAAAATCTAATGCAACCACAACACTCAGGTCTTTTTCATATACATGACAAAAAATCCTGCCAACCTTGGGGGCTAGAGTTCTCACCCTCTTCCTCTGGGTTCAGAGATCAGGTTCTTTCTTTCTCTCTGGTTCTTTATGATCCTATGCCAAAGCTCTGGGGAAATTGAAGCTTAGATTTGGCTCTTGTCCAGAGTCTCTCCCAAAAGGAAGTAGAAAAGTACTCAATATACAAAGCAGATCAGGAATAGAATTGCTAGACTCATAAGCACACAATGACAAAGACCAGAGACATGAATGGAACCAGAATTCCTATTACATTCTCCCCATAATTAATATTTGCTGTCTTCAGCAAATCAGGTGGGGTATATCTGGTACTTGTTCATATCCCCAGTGCTGGAAATTTCTCTGGAAACTTGGAGTACATCACAAGCACTGTCTTTGTGACTGTCTTCCTCAGTGCCTTAATGTCTTACCAAAGTTGATGGTACGGTCTTAGTGCCTTCCTAAACACCATGTAAATAATACATCAATTCATTCACCACATTCTTAAATTAAAACAATCCAACAATTGACAAATTGTGTGTGTGTGTGTGTGTGTGTGTGTGTGTGTATGGTCCTAGGCCTAGCATAGCCAGAAATTATAATCACCCACAAACGCATTTAGGCAAACTTAACAAAAAAAGACACTTTACAAAGTTCTCATCTGTTATCATCTGCTCACTCCTAGCCTGCAACAGTCCAGCAACTCTGAAAAAAGAATTGAAATTGAACAATTAACAATAATGAAAAACAGAGAAAAGGGAAAAAAAACTCCTCTCTCAAAAAAAAAGTCTTATCCAAAAAAACCCCAAAAACTCTGAGCACGTGGATCACACCCAACACAGATTAGGAAGCCAGGGTCACCTGGAAGTCGCCTCCTCACCAGATCCGCAATCCTCCATCTTGTCAACAAGGATATTATAAAATGCCAAACATTTTCCCCCCAGAACACAGACACACAATGTACTTTCCTGATCCCTATCAGGTGGAAGTAACTGCTCCTTCCTCTGCTATTGCAAATCTCTTCTACTGCGCTTATAACCCAGTTGTCCACTAGGTCTCCTCTCCTCTAACAGACACACCAGGCTCCTTGGGGTGCATTGCCTGTGTAATAACAGTCATGACCACCAACGTTTGGCCCTTGCCAGGGCCTTAGGTCCTGGAATCAATTGGAGCTATCTTGTGTTTCACTTCCTCTAGGGATATTCAATCCTCTCTATAAGTATCAAGCTCCCAAAAAACATGTGAAGTACAGTACATTTTCCAAGAACATTAAAAAAGATAACAGAGACTCTAATGTCCTGGAGACTCCAGGTTAGCCAGGAAATAGAGCCTTTTCTCTCTTCACTCCCTGACAGGGTCAGTCTTTATGATTATAGAAACCAGCAATAACAGCAGGAGAAGTCTCAACAGTAAGAATGAGGTGGGATATTAATTAACAGGAGACAATATCCTCCGTGACTTGCCACTGAGCGGCCTCCTGCAGGAGTCCTACTCACTCCCCTGCTGTGGCATCTGCACACCCCATGAGCAGGCATTTCTCACTTCCTGCCCCTGCAGCTCTGTGGAGAAGCACCAGATCACTATGGCTTCCACAACTCCTACTCAGGCCCAGAAACCCTTGCCATCTTATCTGAAGCAGCGCACTGAAGCAGACCACTGTGTATTCCAAATCTCTACGATGTTATTATGAAATCAATAATCAACCAATAAGCATTTATTTACCATGCACCTACCACGTACTAGGCACCAAGCTGGCATGCTGGAGACACAAATTCACAAGCCGAATAGTCCCTATCCTCGAAGAGGGACTGCACATGACCGAGCAAGGGAATACAATGTGTTAACAGTTAAGTAAACACAGGAGATATTTGAAATGAAAACTGATGGAGGAGGGAATATGCAAACAAGTAAAGGAATCAGAAGCTCCATCCATCATCAAGGAGACCCTCTTTGGCCGCCTGCCATATGCTTTGGGACCACAGCTCTACGAGCAAGGGCGCCTTGGCCCCCCCTTCACAACCAGTTCAGTCATAACTCGCCTCCCCCCACCCCAACATCCACTACAGACTCTGGTAATCTATGCTGTATAACAGTTATCTGCGTGTCTCTAATTTCCTTTCCTAGACTTAATACTCCATGAACGGAGGCACTACATCTAATTATCTTTACTGATGAACACTTTACACAGAGTAGGTCTCCAATAAATAGATCCTGAATGACTAAATCAAAGTCTATGGCAAAATTAGCTTGTAGCTATTTTGCATATATTTCTATGTGAACACGTGGTCTTCCAGAAAGAATGAAAGTACCTGCCTGTAGGGCAGAGCTTTCACTGCTACAGTCTTTGCGTCCCTAACAGAATGCTGAAATATACCAGATGGACTGTTGATTATGTAGAAGAAATAGATTAGACCAGATTAGGCCAATTAGACCAGAATGCAAAGGATGTGAAGGAGCAGATATGGAAATAGGCTGGGAAGGTAGTTAGAAGAACTCTAGATAGGGGGTAGGTTTTATCTTTTTTTTTTAATCTTTTAAAAAAATTTTTTTTACATTCTTTTTAAATTTCGAGTTCCAAATTCTCTCCCTCCCTCCCACCCACTGAGAGGCAAGAAATATGATATCAATTACACATGTGAAATCATGCAAAACATTTCTATATTAGCCATATTCCAAAAAAAAAAAAGCAAGAAAAATAAAGAAAGTTTAAAAAATTATACTTCAATTTGTACTCAGAGTTCATCGTTTTCTCTCTAATGGTAGAGAAGCATTTTTTCTTCATGAGTCCTTTGGAATTGTCTTGGGTCACTGTAGTCAAGCCTTTCACAACTGTTCATCATTACAACATTGTGGTTACCGTGCACAATGATCTCCCATTTCTCACTTCATGGTGCATCAGTACAAATAGGTCTTACCATGCCACCCCCCTCATCATTTCTTATAACACAACAGGATTTCATCACAATTATACACCACAACTTGTTCACTTATTCCTCAACTGATGAGCGCCCTCTCAATCTCCAATTCTTTGCCACCACAACAAGAGGTGCTATAAAGATTTTTGTACATATAGTTTCTTTTCCTTTTATTTTTTGGGGTATAGCCCTAGTAGTGGTACAGCCTTTCAGGCCTAGTTCCAAATTGTTCTCCAGAATGGTTGGACCAGTTCACTACTCCACTAACAATTCATTAATGTATCTATTTTCACTCATGCCCTCTAGCATTTGTCATTTCTGATAGGTATGAGGTGACACCACAAAGTTGTCTTAATGTCTTTCTCTACTCCATAGTGATTTAGGGCACTTTTTCATATGACCACAGATAGCTTTGGTTTCTTCTTCTGAAAATTGTTTATATCCTTTAACTGCTTATCAGTTGGGGAACGGATCTTATTTTCATAAATTAGACTCAGTTCTATATTCAGGATATATTTGAGAAATGAGGCCTTTATCAGAGAAATTTGCAGTAATTTTTCTTTACATTACTTCACTGTCTATGATGCCCTTTCAGCAAAATGAAATTTACCTGATTCTTCCTTTTAGTTAGACATTTCTTCACTTTTGTCAGAGATCGTGATCACCACCCCTGCCTTTTCCACTTCAGCTGAAATATATTATATTATGTTCCAGCTCTTTGTTTTAACTCTGTGTGTGTCTTTATATCTCAAGTGTGTCTCTTGACCCATAGAAACAACATATCACATGGTTTCTAATCCATTCTGCAGTCTGCTTCCATTTTATGAGTGAGCTCATCCCATTCAATTCACAGTTATGACTGCTTACTTTGTATTTCCCTCAATCCTATTTTCTTTGGTCTCTTCTTCACTCTCTTTTTTTATACTGTCCCTCCTCAAATATGTTTTACTTCTAATCACTGCCTCCCTTAAGCCCGCCCTTTTATCATCTCCCCTTCTTTCATCCCCTTCCCTCCTATTTCCTTACTGAGTAAGACAGATCTCTGTATCCAGCTTACTGTGCATATATATATTCTTCTTTCTTTGAACCAATTCCAATGAGAATAAGGTTCAAGCATTACCTGCCACCCCCAACCCCATTTTTCCCTCCACTATAACAGCTCTTCCTTGCATCCCTCTTTCTCAGCCCTTCCTTTTCTTTTTTTAGAGATCATTCCAAAGTAATCAATCCACATCCATGCCCTCTATCTATGTAAATTCCTTTTAGTTGCCCTAATAATGATAATATTCTTGGGAGTTACATGTATCAGCTTCCCCTATAGGAATGTAAACAGTTTAACTTTATTGAGACCCTTATGATTACTCTTTCACATTTACCTCTTTATGCTCCTCTTGAGTTTTCAGTTTGAATGTCAAATTTTCTATTGAGCTCCAGTCTTTTCATCAGGAATCCTTGGAAGCCTTCTATTTCACCAAATTTCCATTTCTTCCCCTAAAGGATTACACTCAGTTTTGCTGTATTTGTTATTCTTGTTTATAAATCCTAGCTCCTTTGCCTCCTGGAATATCATATTCCAAGTCTTCTTCTCCTTTAACACAGAAACTACTAAATCATGTGTGATCTTGACTGTAGGTCCACAATATCTGAATTGTTTGTTCTGGCTGCCTTGAAGCATTTTCTTCCTTGACATGGGAGCTCTGGAATCTGGCTATAATCTTCTTCATCTGGGGATCTCTTTCAGGAGGTGATTAGTGAATTCCTTCGATTTCTATTTTACCCTCTGTATCTAAGATATCAGAGCAGTTTTCCTGAATTTCTTGAAATATGATGTCTTTTTTTAATCATGGCTTTCAGGTAGTCCAATAATTCTTGAATTATCTCTTCTCAATTTATTTTCTAGGTTAGTTGTTTTTCCTATGAAATATTTCACTTTTTCTTCTATTTTTCATTCTTTTGACTTTGTTTCATTGTTTCTTGAGGTCTCATGGAGTCATCAGCTTCCACTTGCCCAATTTTAATTTTTAAGGAATTATTTTCTTCAATGAGCTTTTGTGCCTCTTTTTTCCATTTGGCCTATTCTGCTTTTAAAGGAGTTCTTTTCATCAGTGAATTTCTGTGCCTCTCTTACCATTAGGCCAATTCTGGTTTTTAAGGTGTTATTTTCTTCAGTATTTTTTGTACCTCTTTTACTAAGCTGTTAATTCTTTTTTCACGATTTTCTTGCATCACTCTCATTCTTTTCCAAATTCTTCCTCTATCATTCACTCCTAACTCTTTCTTTAACTCTTCCAGGAATTCTTGTTGGGCTTGGATCCAGTTAGCATTTTTTGAGGCTTTGTTGTCTTTTGAGTTTGTCTCCTCAGACACTGTAGTAGCTTTTTATACTCTAATTCTTTTTTTTTTTTTTTGCTGTTGTTTTCTCATTCTTTTAGCCTATTTCTTCACTTTGAAATTTATTTTAAGTTGGGCTCTGCTTACCTGGTGGGTGGGGAGACACCATTCCAAGCGTCAGACTTTTTTGGGCTATTTTCAAAGTTGGTTCTGGATGTCTGCAAGTTTTTAGTTCTTCCATGGTCGTGTGATCCTGGGAGAGGTATGGAGAGGTATGGACACCACTCTCCTGGTGTACGTTCTGGTCTTTACACAAGAAGGGTCCTGGTCTCCTGCAGCCACAAACACTAGCACTCTCTTTGGCTTAGAATTATTACCAGGGTCCTTCCTCCCTTGTAAGCAATAACAAGCACTCCCCTCTGCCCTGGAACTGTGACCCAGCACTGCATGTAGGCAATAGAGTTGCCAGTCAGTGCCAGTGGTACCCAATGCCAGCAAAGGGTCTCCTGCAATCTCTTTCTGACCAGCTGTCTGATCCCCTTGCCATCTCTGGGTTGAGAGCTCCCAAAGCTGCTGCTGCTGCTGCCTCAGTCCTGTTGTTGCCACCATATGTGTGAGCTCCAGATTGGTTTCTACCCCAGTGTCATGGATTTCTCCTGGAAACCTCAAATTTTCTTAATCCAGAAAAATGTCTCACTCTGACTTTTTGTTGGGTTCTGTCTCTCTAAAATCTGATTTGAGGTATTATTTCAAAGTTGTTTGGAGGAGAATGTTGGGAAAGTTTGGCTGGGTTGCTCTAATCTGCCATCTTGGTGCTAGCCCCTAGGGGACAGGTTTTGAATGTCAGACTAAAGATTTTAAAATTCATCACAGAGATACCAGGGAACCACTAACTACTTTTGTTTTTTTTTTAAAAAAACTTTTATTTATTTTAGTTTACATCATTCATTTCCACGAGATTTTGAGTTTACAAATTTTCTCCCTATCTTACCGCTACCCACCACCCCAAAACAGCCATCCCATTGTATAACCCCCTCCCCCAATCTATTCTCTCCTATGTCCTCCCCCATCACCCCTCTGACTTTCCGGTAGGGCAGGATGGATCTCCCTACCACAGTACCTGTGTATCTTAAGTTCCAGTTGGATGTAGTTAATAATAATTATTATTATTATTATTGTGTATATGTATATATATATGTATATATATATATATATATATATATACACACACACACACACACACATATATATTTTTAACATTTGATTATAGAACTTTAAATTCTAGATTCTTTC
>CM053587.1:344417481-344468896 GCA_028646515.1 Pseudochirops corinnae | reverse complement strand
CCTTCTATACAACCAGACTAATGTCCAACGTGAAAGTATTTGCAGATCCTATACTTGATAGCAGCCACATTTGGGGGGGTGGGTGAGAGGGAGAGGAGAAAATCTGAAACTCAAGAGACTGTGGAATTGAATCTTGTAAACTAAAAGTAAATAAATAAATAAATTTTAAAAATTAAAAAAAAGGAAAAGTGGATGGAGAACATCTACAAAAAGGTGGGGCAGGACTCTGCAGTTGGAGTACCCTCACCACCCAGCGGCCACTGTCATCTGAGAATGGCCTTATTTTACAGGACTGCCGAAGTTTGCTTTGGCACAAATCTCCCCAGATGGCACTAGGAGAATTCATTTCAGGACAAGGCCATGCCCACCTGGTCTTTCCTGGTCTGGAGAGGAGCTGTCCTCCCCCCCTCCCTACTCAAACTACAATGAACCTTTCCGGTAGAGAAACTGGGGCTTCAACAGTAAGGCATCATTTGAAAGCCCCTGTTATGGCCACTTTGTGCTTGGCTTCCTGCCAAGGAGCCCGAGAGGTGGGGTTAAGTCAAGGGATGAAGGGGAGCTTCTTCTATCTTATCACACTCCAGTAATACATGACATTCAGGTACCTTCTAATTCCACATGTGACTCACCTGCTGCCATTCCCAAGACAAATAGGGAGATAGTGAGAGATCCCATGACTGCCCTTGATAAAATCAAGTCTCCAGGCCCAGACTAACTATGTCACTGATACTGAAAGAACTAACCAATGTGATTAATGAGGTTCTCAAAAGACTGAGAAGAACTGGAGAAGTGCCACAGGACTGGATAATGGCAAACATTGATCTGATTTTCCAAAAGGAAAGGAGAATGGAGTTTGCAGGCTCAGGCCAATGACCCCGACTTTCTGAACTCCCTGGCAGACAACTGTGGACTGCGCTACTAAAGGAAGGGTTTGTGAACGAGTAGAAGTGGCAAAGTGGCACTGGAAACTGTGTTAAGAACAGGTCACTGCGGACTAACCTCATTTCCTTTTTTGATAGGGCCCCTGTGGAGTCAGCCTGTAGAGCAGGGGAGCACTGGAGATACAGTTTAACTAGATCTTAGCAAAGCCTTTGATAAATTTGTTCATGCTATCCTTGTGGACAAGCCAAAGATGTGAGCCACACGATAGGACAGTCTGGGGAATTTGGAACTTGTTAAACGGCTGGGCTCAAAGAGGAGTCATTAATTTTTTGATATCAACTCGGAAGGTCTCCAGTGGAATGCCCAAGTTATTTGTAACATTTTTATCAATGATTCAGAGCAGGGATTCTTAACCTGGGGTTCATGAACTTGTTTTTCAAAATATTTTGATAAGTGTATTTCAATGTAATTGGTTTCCTTTGTAATCCAATGTACTTTGGTTTATGTATTTAGAAACATTATTTTGAGAAGGGATCCACAGACTCTACCAGAGTGCCAAAGGGGTTTATGCCACAAGAAAAGTTAGGAAACCCTTACTCAAATAAAGAAATAGATAGCATGCCTGCCAACCAATCAGTTAATAAGGATCTGACAGCCGTGTAATGAATGGATTGGAATGGGGAGAGACTGGAATTCGAGAGACCAATTAAATAGTGAGTATGATAGTGTAGTTAAGGTGATGAGGGCCTGGTCTGGAGCGTAGAACGTGACAGATGAGTTGGTGAGATTTGATGATTTAGGAGGCTATAATTGTCACAATTCATTTATATGTGTAGATTTTGGATTTGCAAAGACAAGACGCAAGCATGGAGGACAAGAGAGAATCTAAGATAATCCTGTCTTTAAGCCTAAAGGCATGAGGCTTCAGAGGATGTCACTTATAGAAACGAGGAATTTGGGAAAGAGCATTTAGAACCAGTGTGAGACATGGTCATGTGTGTTTCTGTATTTAGGTTCTTTACGTGTTCATATCACCTTATATTGTTCTTGGCTTCTCATGGCAGTCTTCTTATATGCGACTCTCCTCTGTGGACTATACTGAGAACAATCATGCTGAATATAGCAGCAAGTACCCTAGCATGCCCAGGTTTTGTGATCTGCTTTTCTAAAGGAAAGCAACTCAAAAGGGGTTAACAATCTTACTTCAGTCAAACGTCTATCATTTACCTAGTTCAGGGGAAAAAGTCAGCACCCTGAGCTTCAGAGAACACAAACAAGTCACAAGCAAACAAAAAACACAGAGAAAATAACACAATTCAGCAGACCAACAGACAGGGCTTCCAGCTGTCTGACTATCACATACATACAGTTAAGTCACCAAAGAGAGAAGCACCAACATCTGGGTTTTCAAAGCCAGGGGACAGGAGGGGACAAGGGGTGGGGGTGCTCAACGGCTGCCCAGAGTCTCATTTGGCCAAATCACACAACTTGTCCCAAAGTGAGCCCCAAAGCAAAACCTCACATCAGGGTATATATAGCCTTCTCCAGGGTCAGAGAATATCGCAACCTCTCTTGACCCACTTGACTACAAAGTAACAAAAGTTGTGCCTTCCTGATAATCAAGCCTCCCACCACAAGCTCCATGTGAGCACCTGCAGCCTATTAGAAGGCAGAGTATATTTTCAAATCCGGTAAGGTCCTCAAGCTCAACTAAGCCTATTAAGGGGCAGGGAAGATCTTCAAATTCCCATTCCCATTACACTGACCCATGTTCCCTGCACATGCCTCTCCATCTCTTGACTCAGTGTTTTTGCACTGGCTGTCCCCCATGCCCAAAATGCTCCCTTCTCTCACTTCCTCCTCTTAGACTGACTTCTTTCAAGAATCATCTGACATCTGTCTACATTCAGAGAAAGCTCTAGAAAGACCAGAGTTTAAATGGAGACTGAAGCAATCTACATGCTCTTGTTCTTTTTCATGTTTGGTTTTCTTTCTTCTTTCCCGTTGTTCATGCCGTCGGTTACAACCCTTCTATACAACAAGACTAATGTCCAATGTGAAAGTATTTGCAGATCCAGTGCTTGATTGCATGCTGCCATGGGGGTGGGGGGGGGGGGAGAGGGAGAGGAGAAAACTTGAAACTCAAGGGATTGAGGAACTGAATCTTTAAACTAAAAGTAAATAAACAAGTCAATGGAAAAAAAAACAAGAATCATCTCACATCCCACCTCCTGAGAAGTCTCCTCCCCAGCTGCTAGAGCCTTGCCATCTAAAGTTCCCTTGTGTCTATCTGGATGGATTTTGTATATACAGATATTCTGCCTCTCCCATTAGAAGGAAGGGACCGATTTTGCTATTTGTTTGTATCCCCAATGCTTAATCTGGTGTTTGGCATGTAGCATTTAATAGAGCTTGGTGACTGATTGATTAACAAGATCCTCAACAGCTGTGGGTAAGATTTTGACTTGCTTTATTTTCATATATACTTTCTGCATTGTTGTGTTCCAGTTCTTTAAAAATGTGTAACGTCTTTCTGGGAGCCCTCTGCCTCTTAAGTTGCCTCTGTGCACAGATTTTGTATATTCTTTTAATACTGTTGCCTTTTGCTTTGCTTCTGCTCGATTTTTCTTCCACTTCAGAATTTTATTTCCTAGATCTGTTCATCTCTCTTTCATACCTCTATAGAGACTCTCCACTGTAAATTCCATTTCTTATAATCTGCTAAGTGTTTTAATCCTTCACTGAGTTCTCCCAGAGTTGTTCTTAATTTCTTTTTTGTGGGTTTCATTTCCTTTTTGATCCATTTTGGAGTTTCTTGTTTGGGGAGTATAATGGATGCTGTATTTCATCAGGCACTGTTTAGTTTCCCTTGTCTTGTGATATTTAACAGAAATTTGTATTTTCCTTGAGGTTTTACTGTTCACTCTTCCCTTTGGTTTTAGAATTCTCTCTGTTGCTTTACTTGCTTATGTTCTGGGCTTTTTATTAGGGGGTTTCTCCTAAAATCTTTGGTGTTTCAGTCTTTTGTGCGTGTTCTATCACTTTTTGGTTTCTCTGCCTTTGCTGTGAGTACATTTCTGAGACTAGACTTTAAGGCTCCTTCAATTTACTCAATGTGCAGGATTATGAGATTCAATGGCTAAAGTAGAAAATACATATATAAAAAGTGTCAGTTGAGAGTCAGGTGAAAGACCCCAGGGTCCTTAGGGTCCAGGTATAAAAACAGATTGTAATTAATCTCCTTTACTGTTATTTTTTCTGATACAACTAAATTCTTTTTTGAAAATTATTCTATTTCATTATTATTTCCAATTACATTAAAAAATTTTAAAGTTACTTCAAAAATTTTTTTGAGTACCAAATTCTCTTCCTCCCACCTGCCTTTTACCTTCCTTAAGAAGATAAAAATTTTGATTTTGATTATACATGTAAGGTCATTTAAAACATAGTTTCATATTACTAGTGTTAAAAAAGAAAGCACAAATTAAAACAATAAAAAAAAGTTTTTAAAAGTCTGCTTCCATCTACATCCAGAGTTCACCAGTTCTCTCTCTGGAGGTAGACAGCATTTTCATCATGGGTTCCTTGGACTTGTTTTGGATCATTGTCCTGATCAGAGCGGCTAAGGCTTTCACGGTTGATCATCATTACAATGTTGCTGTTACTGTGTACAATGTTCTCCTAGTTCTGCTTATTTCACTTTGCATTAGTTCATATATGTCTTCCCAGGTTTTTCTGAAAGTATCTTGCTTTTCATTTCTTATAGCACAATAGTATTCCACCACAATCACATACCACAACTTGCTCAGCCATTCCCCAGTTGATGGACATCTCCAAGATTTCGATTCTTTGCCAGAACAAAAAGAGCTGCTATATTTTTATACAAATAGGTCCTTTTCCCTTTTCTTTGACCTCCTTGGGATTCAGACCTAGTAGTGGTGTTGCTGGATCAAAGGGTACACAGAGTTTGTGATAAACCTCTATTTGTTTCTGACAACAGACCACTGGACAGTGGCAAGAACTTTCTGGTCCAGGTGCTTCTGCAGGAGGCTTTTCTGGGCCTCCTTTATTCTCCTGCGATCCTCTGAGCCTGCTTCCACTTTACTGTGTTTGTACAGAGTTGCTTGCATATTGTCTCTGCTATCAGACTACCAGCTCCTTGACAGCAGGGATTACGCTATTTAGGGGGCTCTGCCTAGTCCAGTGCCTGGAACACAGGAGGTGCTTGCTGACTAGTTGACAGGAGGTGTGGGCTGCTGAGTCTGCAGGAAGAGTTGCCAGGTTCCATCCCCAAGCATGGTTCGCAGAGATGCTAGGCAGAAGGGCTGGCCTAGAAGCAGGGCAGGTGACAGAGGCAGCATTTTGGCCTTGGGGTGAGAGGTGCCTCCACTTGGATCTGACTGGAGGTGGTAGTGGCCAGCTGTTTTGGCACACACTCCCTCTTGTCTCTCCCCAAGGGTGTCTGAACACTTCAGGTAGGTCTGGGTATCTGCTTTGGGGGCGGCAGTTTTTCTGTAGTTAGTTCTCTGTAGGATGATAACTTAATGGATTGGGCTGGAAGTGCTACCAGTGGTCTGGGGTGGGGTATACTGCTGTTCTTGGGTCTCTCAGGCTTATCCGTCCATCAGTTGTTCAGCAGCTTGGGCTGCCTTATTAGGTAGTGAGCTCCCCGTCATCGTAGGTAGTTAGAATCTGAATAAGCCTTTATTGGGGATATTTTTGAGAGGATCACTACACTGAGGAAAAGCTCGGGCTAGACAGCCCTTTGAGGTCCCTTTTGTTTCTGAGACTATATAGTTGGAATTAGAGCTTTCTCCTATTTTGGTCTGATGGGATTGATTTCTGTTGCAACAGAATATTTCTTCTCTTTACAAAAGAGATGCCCAGTGATAATTCTACTTCCCACCAAAGCTGCATTATTTAAAAACAAGAAATTAAAAACATTTGTTTGTACTTCTTTTATGTGCCCCTCAGGTTTATAATAGTATTAGGGACATATTTTATACACACAATATATATTATGCATAATACATAGATATAATGTATAATCTATATACATGTCATCAGTCCCTTGACCTTCCTGTCCCACTAAGTTGTGAGAGAAATAATTATTTCTCTTTTGTATTTAATAACTAATTACTGAATTAGGACCAAGGTTTTTTCTCCCTTTTCCACTTCCTAACTCAGAAATCAACCAGTTTGGGAAATCATTCCCAAAGACTTATCGAGGCTAAGATCTAATCAAAGACAGTTTTAAAAAATTCTAGGTTTCGGCTAATGTGTCATTCCTGCTCACTGCGTTTACTCAGACAGAGCTGTGAAAATGGGGAGTCTCCCTTCTGTCAGATCAGTGAAATGGAAATTGGTAAGTCTCTTTGATCAACACTTGGGTGATCCAAGTCCCATACCCCCAGACCCTCATCAGAATGAGCCCATTATTATAATATTAATTCCCTCATTAATTGTTAACCAATTAGAGTGGATTGCCACCCTCAGGAACACTTGCCCTTCCAAGGGCATGTAAACTGTGAGGCCACTACCATGAGAGGTCTTTGGCATCTGAAAGTGCCACTGACCTTTTTTATTAATAACATGCAGGCCTTATTAATAAAATAATTAAATTACCCCACAATTGCATCTCTCAAACTTTTTAAATGTCATAGGTATAAATCCCAGGAGGGGACAGGCCTGGCCTTCTTTATCTCTCTTGCACAGTACTCTACACATGGTTTGTCATCTAAAACTCTTTAATGAATCGAACCATCGGCTACTTAACAAAATATTGGTGACCCCTCCACAGCTCGCAGCTCAAGCACCTGAATTTGAATCTTTTTTCTTCATCACCCTGGTACAGTCTTTGGCATAAACAAACACAACCCTCTTATCATTATTAGACAGTTCTACCTAATGACCCTCATCATCATCACCATCTTCTTCTTCCCTTTCTTCCTCATCTTCTGACCCACAAAGAGCTCGGCCATATGGATGGGTGGTCATCGCTTTCCTTCTAGGAAAAGCAGACAGCAGGCTGAGATGTTTTCAGAAAATACGATGGCATGAGCAGGGTCTTATTTTAACTTCATCTAGAGACAAAACCAAGAAGGGGCTAGCTACTTCGTTCTCTCTGGACTCTCCTTAGATAGCATGGGCTCATTCAGAAACCCAAGGAACAAATTTCTTAATTTTTTCCTAATCCTATTAAAATTCACCATATGACTATTACTGTCAGTGGTAGGAGGGACTTTAGAACAGAGAATTTGAGATCTGGAAGGAAACAGAAAACAAAAAACAAAAAACAAGGCAGGGGCCTTAAAACCTAGAATAAAGCACGTCAGAGCTGGGAGAAACATCTGAACAGAGAATGTCAGAGTTGGGAGGGGCCTCAGCACTAGAAGAGGTCTAAGAGAATATTCTAGTTCAGCCTCCTCAATCTGTAAGAGAATCTTTATTTGGGGCAGTGGGGTGGTGGAGAAAGCTGGGTCCTACATCATGCCAGACCACCAGCTTCCAGGAGTTTCTGTTGCATTAGGCCTGATCATGGCAGGCTGGGCTACAAAGGCCATGTATAGCTAAAATCTAGCTTGCCCCTCTAAAAGTTCATTTTGCACGACCAGACCAAAGACTTCAGTAGACAATGTCCATGTTTCCCCCTACATGTGTTCTCTAGCGCTCACTGGACCACATCCGGGATGAGGAAGGAAGGAAGCGTTCCCATTCTGGAAGCTCCCTTACTCAGTGACAGATGCTCTACATGGCTTTTAAGCGTCCAGCAGCTTTACTGAATGTTTCTAATGTCATTTGTCTTAAGGCAGCAGGCTGTGGAGAACCTTTACAAACTCCTCTGGGCCCAGAATTTATGCTGGGAAATGTTCTTGACTGGATATGTCAGACAGCTAGAGCGTCGGGCTGGGCATCAGCCCAGAGAGTCTGCATCCTGCCCCTTCACCCTCATGCAGCATGTCCACTTTGCTTCTCCCAGACCTTGACCCGCTCTTGTCTAAGATGGGTATAGCCCTCTCAACGTGTGCCTCCCATGGCAGGGTGAAGGGCCCCAGGAGGTTAAGTAACTAAGGCGATTTACAGGCTTAGAGATGTGACAGGCACTCTCATTATCTGGATAATCAGGCAGGAATGGTGGCTTGGCTTACCTTGATGTGTATGAAGCTGCCCACAGTGCAAAGTGCTTTCAAATCAACTGTCTTCACTGAGTCAACTTTATAAAAATAAGAGCCGTTTTTCAACTGATAAATGGTCAAAGGATTTCTTTTCAGAAAAAGAAATCAAAGCTATCTATAGTCTTTGAAAAAATGCTCTAAATCACCATTGATTAGAGAAATGCAAATTAAAACAGCTCTACCAGACTGGCTAATACAACAGAAAAGGAAAATGAAAAATGTTGGAGGAAACATGGGAAAACTGGGACATTAATGCACTGTTGGTAGAGTTGTGAACTGATCTACCCATTCTGGAGAACAATTTGCAACTACACCCAAGGGCTATAAAATTATGTATCCAGCAATACTATTACTCAAATCTACACCCCAAAGATATTTTTTTAACAAAGGGGGAGGGGGAAGGACCTATAGGTACAAAAATATTCATAGCAGCTCTTTTAGTGGTGGCAAAGAATTGGAAATTGAGGGGATGCCCATCCATTAGGGAATGGCTAAACAAGTTGTGGTATATGATTGTGATGGAATACTGTTGTGCTGTGAGAAATAACATGCAGAATGTTCTCAGAAAAAACTAGAAAGACTTACATGAACTGATGCAAAGTGAACCGAACGAGAACATTATAAACATATAACAGCAATACTGTACAACGATCAACTGTGAATGACTTATTCTCAGCAATAAAAAGATCCAAGACACTTCTAAAGGACTCCAGAGAAAGAGCTGATGAAGTGTCTGAATGCAGATGGAAGCAGACTTTTTAAAAACTATATTTTTCTTGTTTTTTTATGTTGTTGTTGTTGATGTTGTTTTTGGCAAGGGGTGGCGGGAAAGATGCGCTTTCTTTTACAACAAGACTAACATGGAAGTTTGCTTGACTGCAAATGTATAATCCCTACCAAATTGGTTACCTGCTCAATGAGGTGGGGAGAGTAGGGAGGAAGGGAGAGAATTTGGAATTCAAAAAAATTTTCAAAGAATGCTAAAAATTGTCTTTTACATGTAATTGGAGAAAAAAATAAAATATTTAAAAATCAATTTTCTCTTTGGCCTCCACAATAAAGCTAGAGTTGTCTCTATTTTTATGAATCATCCAATGAAGAAGTAGAAGGTCAGAAAGGCCAAATCCTTGCCCAGTGTCACTTAGGGGCCGAGCTAGGGCCCTCACTCAGGTCTTCTGAATCCCAGCTCACTCTATCCCCTGCACACACTGCCTTCCTTCTCTCCTGCTCCCCAGCACCACTGCCCGTCCTGGTCATGATGGAATTATGAAATCTTAGAATCCCCTCTACAAGGAAACCCCGACCTTGAGAGGTTTTTGGTTGAATTATAGTCTGTGCCTCTCCCAAGATTAATTCTAAGCCTTTGTAAAGCATAAATGATACTTTCAAGTCAGTTCCATAAACATTTATTAAATATCTACTCTAAAGGGAGGTGGGAAGGGAATAAGCCTTCACAAAGTGCTCTCTATGTGTGGGGCATGTTCTAAGTACTTTACAGTTATCCCACTCACTCTTCACATAGACCCTGGAGGGAGGGGCTCTTACTGTCCCCATTTTACACTTGGGGAACCTGAGGCAAGCAGACTTGCTCAGGGTCACACAACCCATAAAAGTCCGAGGCAAGGTCTGCACTCAGATCTTCCTGACTCTGGACTGTTATCTCTCCACTATACAACCAGCTGCCTCTGTGGCACAGCATGTACTTGGCATGGGGATCTAGAGATAAGCACTTCGGTCTAGAGTGGTCTACGAATATAAAAGGTTTCCAGCCTTCCTGGCTGACCCACCCTGGGAATCCTTCTGCACCACCCCACTTAAGTTTCCTTTTTAAACCCTTGGCAGCTGTGGGTTACATAACATTAATTGGTGCCCTGTTTGCCTTCAGAAACACCAGTGAACAGGTGCCTCACATTTTCTGCTTTCCTTGGCACCTTCTTGCCCATCCTGGCATGGGTGAGAAGGGCTTGAGGGTGGCTGCTGGCATCACACACAGACCCCGCTCCCTTCAGATAGCTTGGCCCAGCCTGTGCCAAGGAGAATGTAGGGACATGTCCACAAGACACTGGCCTAATCGATCCCCTGCTGGTGAAGCGAAGACCAGGGAGGGTTGGAGGTGGATGGCCAGCCCTCCTGTGGATGCCTGGGCAGCAGCCCAGCGCACCTGGAGATGGAAACAGGCCTGGAGACTGGTCTGAGATTAGGTCAGGGCCTTCAATCTCTCTGATCCTAAATTAGTTCATCTGTTCTATGGGACTGATGCTCTTTGTGCTACAGGGCCCCCAAGATTCTTGTGAAAATCTAACAAGACAATGCATGTTAAAGGTTTTTATAACCACAAAGCACTCAAAATAAACATCCAACAGTGTCACGCCTCCCCACCCCCAGGAAACTCCAGTAGCTCCCTCCTGCCCAAGGAGCAAACACCAAACGCTCCATCTGGCCTTCAAACCTCTTTGGGACCGGCCCCCTCTTACCTCTCCAATCTTCTCACCTCTCACTCCCTCATCCTCCTGGTAGTTCCACCAACAAGACCCTCCATCTCTGGGCTTGCAGTATTCTCTCGGGTCATCCCCTATGCCTGGTACTCTGGCCTCCCTGGCTTCCTTTAAGGCCCAGGTAAAATCCCCCCTCCTACAGGAAGCCTTCCCAAGTAGACTTAATTCCAGGACCCTCCTTCTGCTAATTAGTTCCTACTTATCCCATATGTGGTTTACTTAGACATGCTTATTTTCCTTGTTCTCTCCTCCTATTAGACTGTGAGCTCCTCGAGGGCAGGGGCTGTCTTTGGTCTTTGTATCCCAGCATTTGGCACAGTGCTTGGCATGCAGTAGGCGCTTAATGAATGTGCCTGACTTACTGTACAGCTCACTTATGTCAAATGATAGATGGGAACAGATTCCAAAACGAGCAGAGATTCTGGAGAGGCCCTTGGCGCTCTTTGGAACAAGAGCCAGTCAGTAATCAATGTTTGTACCTGCTCTGTGCTGATCTTTTTTCTCCATCAGCCTTCCCTTTCTCATCTCCTTCCCCTTTTCTGTCTCCACTGGAGGGAATTCTGACCCCTCACTCTCAGGTCCCTCTTTCTTTAAACTTGCTTTCTTCTCCCAGAGTGTGGGAGGCACAAACAGTCCCCTGCCTGCTTCCATCTCCCCCCACCTGCTCCCATCCCTGCCCCCCTCCACTCTTCCCACTCTTCCCTCTTCAGGAGGGGAGCCTGAAGCAGCATTTCCAGGCCATGGAGTGGACAGTCCCAAAGCCAGAAGGCAATCGCGGAGGCCTCTGGATAGTGCTACAGAAGCAGGAGGAAATGTTTCACTTTAAGGGTGCCAGTGTCTCCTCTCGTCAGGGTTTGATCTAAAAGACTGACATCTCAAGACAGAGAAGAAGGTGTAAGAGAACATCTGAACCTTGAATATACTCTCCTTCCCTTCCTGTGGGACCCACTGTCCCCCCGCCTCCTCCGGCCCCCAGCCCCTTTCCCTCAAACCTGAACAAGAGTAAAGCACTGGGAGTATTGGAGTGTGCTGGGAATCAAGGGGAGCTGCAGCCTGGGGCCCCAAGAGATCTCGGAGTGGGTGAGACCTGGTTTCAGTGCCTGCCAGGGACACTTACTTCCTATGTAATTAGCCTCAATTTCCTTGTCTGGAAAAGGGGACAACAGTGACTCCTTAACGGATTAGCCCAAGGGACAAATGAGATATAGCCCTCGGCAGACTACTCTTCACCATTTTTGTATGTTCTGGACACTTCTGACAGAAGTACAAAGGAAGCCAATCATACTGAAACGCCATTACCAGAATATTTCAAAAAGCAAGCCCACAGACCCAGGGCTGAGAACCCAGCTAATTCCTATCAACGGGAGGGCCAGACTCAATACCAACTCCCAAAGGCGAACCACAGCAGCTGCTTTGGGATGGCTCTTGCTCTCTGGGGAAATCCTCTCCTTTCTCAACCAAAATGACTTGAGAATAATTGTGGAGTTTGGCACCCATTCTTGGTAAGCCTGCCTAAAGTCCTCTGATGGTCCGGTCCTTCCTGATCTTCCCCCACTGGGAATGCTGGGTAGATCACTTTAGAGCCTCAGTGCCCTCAGTGTCAGAAGAAGGTGCGAATACTCCCCCTGAGGACACCCAGGTCTGTGGAAAGGTTTGCACATTTCCAGGGGCAGAGGTGTGTGACTATGAGCTGATGGTCTGACCCTACTGAGAGCACACAAGACTTTCCTAGTCTTTACTGAAGGCCCCTGGACTTGGGGTTTAGAGCCCTGAGCTTTACCATTCACTAGCTAAATAATCTTGGAGATGTTCCTTCATTTCTTCCAACCCCGATTTATTCCCCCATGGAAAAGGGATGCTAGCTGGTTCCTACCCTGCCCGTCCCCAGCCTCTGTTATCTCTGGGTCAGGATGTTGTTAGTGGTCTTTTCTTCTAGTGTTCCTAAAGGGCAGGGGCGCTTCCCATTTGTCTTTGTGCCCCTGTGCTAAGGGCAGGGCCTGGCAATACAGTCATAGCTACTTTAAAAATGCTTGTGGATGGACTGAATTCTTTCATTTAGCTTTCAGATCTCTTTGCCACTGTAGACCTGAGTATCCTCTAATGCTCAAAGGTTCTAGTTAAAACCTCCATCCACTAGTAATCATACGATGAATTTTCAATCCTTGGAATTTCAAACACAACCCAGGAGTGGAGTGGGGGGGGGGGGGGATATCTGGTTGAACAAACATAAAGAAGAAAATCATTATTTGACTTCCAGGTTAGGAGTCCCACACTTGTATCAAAGGGAAAAGGACATCTCCACCCCTCAATGAGTTCCTTCTCCCCCTCACCCTGGAGAGGGCTCCATCACTTTGTGGAGGGTCCTTCCTTACTCACAGAATGACTGATCTGAACTCTGCTCATTTTAATACAGAAGGTGAGGGAGAGGTTACAACCCGTGGCCAAAAAATAGCCTTTCTTGCTGACTGGTAGGTCCTAGGGGTTGAGTTGCCTGTGGACATGGGACATCTACAGATGGCATAAACCTAAGAATTATCTTCCAAAGTGTCCAGACCATTTGGTCTCTAAACATCATTAGAGAAAAAAATCTAAAAGGAAAAAGTGGTTTGAAGTGAAGTGACCATCAAAAGAGAGGAGAATCAGTGCTTTGCATTTCTCAGTGTTTCCTACTTCATCTTCATCAAGAAAGGCTGTCTCTAACCTTCTGAAGGAAGATCAATAGGGGACAGTCACAGCTTCAACCCCCATCAGTGAGTCTAAAATTTTAAAATGACAAATTAACTTACAATGTAATTTAAAAGTCACCCAGCAAAAAAGAGTCCTTGTGACGTTGCGTCAGAAGATGCCAAGGCAGATCTTAGCTTCACGTGAAATCATAGATCTCGGGCTGGAAGAAAGGGGCCCTGGGGGTCAGGTAGCTCAGGGCCTCTCATCCTTTTTGATCTCAGGATCCCTTTATACTCTTAAAAATCACTGAGGGCCCCCAAAGAGGGCTTTTTAAAAAATACGGGTTACATATCTATAGAGATTTACCACATTAGAAATGAAAACATATTAGTATAATTATGAAAACAGTTTTGACCTTTTGGATGCCCTGAAAGGGTCTTAGTGACCCTAGAGGTTCCCAGACCACACTTTGAAAACCACTGATGTAGTCCAATCTTCTCACTTGACTGTTGAAGAAACCACAGCCCAGAAAGAAAGGAGGAAAGCCAAGATTTCAACAGACCCTCAGACTGCAAACCAAGGTCTTTGTCTTATGCCACGGTACTTTTAATGGCAGAGTGGCCTTGGGTAAGCCAGTCCCCTTTTGTGAGGCTGTTTTATTTGCAAAATGGGTGTAATGGTGCTTCCCTTACTCCTTGGGATGCTTGTAAGAAAATCATTTCTATAAGCTACAAAGTGCTGTGTCAATGGGGCTGGTGTTCTCTTTTGGGGACAGGGTAACATCATGCCATTCCTCCAAAGTCAGGGGCCAGATATCCCTAGGGTTTAAGAGACAGAAAAGTTAAATGCTCTAGAGGCTCAGACTTCTTGACCCTGCATGAGTCAAGGGTCCAATCATCAGGGTTCAATAAATGGCATTCACTTCATAGCTCTGGGCCAGGGCAGGAAGCAGGCGCACCCATCCCTGCTCTAAAAGAACTGGCTATCAAGAATTAAAACACTGCTTTTCGGTGCATCTAATTAGGAGGCAAACAGATAATGGCACCAAGAGGAAGGAGGGGAAAGTTGGATTTAAGCTCTCGTGAATCTGTCTCTACGTTGTCGGCACACAATTTGTGAAGCGATGAGCTCTTCCCTATGTTCTCCCTCTCACTGCTGATTGGTTGTTACTAATCATTTCATTAGCTTAAGCTTGTCCAAGCCCACAATGAGCCTGCTCTCATTTCTGAAGGCCTAACTAGCCTAATACATATTGTTAGAGGAAAGGGGAGTTTGGCAGACAGAAGGCTGCTCCTAGACTCAGGGACATGGATATTAGTCCCAGGTCCATCAGTGACAGCATGATGACGTGTCTTGTGTCAGAGTGGCCCCAGACATGGGTAAGAGCCTTGATATTTGATAGAGCCATCATCTTTGCAGACATGGAAGGAAAGGGGTCCACACATCTGAAAGATAATGACTATAAGCTCCACACCTATCCAATTAAAGGTCTCACATAAAATGGATAATCTGAGGTTATTAAAGAACGACAAAGATACATAGAGAGAACTGGCCTTGGAGTCAGGAGAACCTGGGCTATAGTCCTCTCTCTGACTCATACCAGCTATGGAACTATGGCTAGTACTGCTCAGTGTCCCAGGGAATTCGCTATCAGTACTGACTGAAGGACTTTCCAAACTCACGAGCTTCCTGTAGCCACAAAATCACAAGTGCTGACCAAAACCAGAAGACCCAGAAGCCAAGCCTAAGAATGATGGGTAGCTGTGCATTCCTTGGGGACAGTGCCAAGCACCGGAATGACCAGTGTTCTGTGTTCAGGGACCTGCCTAGCACCATGGAACCTTCCCAGATCTCCAAAGAGACAACAGGTCTGGGGACATGAGGTGAGTGCACCCAAGAGCACTCTGGTGGGTTTTGCAGGGAGTATAAATATGTAACTGAGATGTTAAAAGGGGAGTTCTTTGGCCAAGCTGATGAGTCTCCAGATGAAGACTCTGTTTGGGGATTCTGCATGTGTGTACGTGTGCAGGCATGTGTGCATGCACACACACACACACACACACACACACACACACACCCCTGTACTTCTAGATCCATTCACAGTTCAGTGAAGATGAGTGTGATGACATGACTGGCTTGGACAGCTGTGGACTGAGTGAAGTGTGGGTACATGTCTGACCACAAAGTTAATATGCCTTCTTCTACTAGGACTGACCCCAAGACGTTGAGTTCTTTAGCACCATGGAAACAAAACTAGGATGAATGCTATGGTTATTCTCTAAATTTAAAAAGTACTCAAATTATCTCACTAGGGGCATCCTCCCAACCAAGACTTAAGCAAAAGCAGTAAAATAATCAACAATCTTTAACTTTTATTTGCTAAATTCAACCTGCCTATAATCAATCAGAAGGTGAATGCAGTAAAAATGAGTAAGGCAGACAAGGGTTAAAGACACTGTTTTGGTGAGTTCTGTGAGGGTTTATAAAGTCAGCAGTGACAGGAGCCAGCACCCAGATCTGACATGGAAAGACAAGAGGATCCTGGTGATTGGGATTAGCTCCAGGCGCCTCTCCCCAGGGATTAAAAAAGGCACTTTGTTACCCCTGATGCACCACGACAAAGAACCAAGCATCAGGGAGAAGGGGTAAGGGACGGAAATCCTGTCTGTGTCTCCTACTGCTGCCCTATTATGAGGGCCTTTGTAGCTCTTTGGAACAGCTCCCAAGTTTTCTCCAGGAGGTTACAGAACTGGGACTCTGGGCAGGATGGAGCCCATCACTCTCTGAAGGCAGGGGCTGGGCTTTGTTTACTTTATCTTACCTCCTCAGCCTTACCCAAAGGAGCACAGTGCTGGGGAAGTTTTTGATTAATGAACAAGAGATTCCCCCCCCATCCCACCCAATTGTACAATCAGGGCTTCCTTCAGTGGGCTGCTCAGACCCGCCTCCAAATCTACACAAAGAATCAACTCACATATACAGCAACTCAAAGTTTCAGTAACTTTGCTTTAGGGGAAAAAAAATTCTAAAGAGAAACTGGAAAAGGAGGCTTTGTTTAGTTTGTGATCAGAGGTCACAAAGACCACAAGCTGAGCTGATCCTGCCTGCTAAGGAGCTGACTCATTCTAAGAAGCTTAGGAAAAGCTCTCTCAGCTTATTCTGTACATTGTTAATTGGAAATAATCCAAATTCCGGTGTTGAGGTGAAAACATAAGCCCCAAACATACTCTAGTCATCCCTGATACAATTCACATATACACAGGTTGGTGCAGAAAGACATTAAAGTCAAGAGGGAATCAGGCAGGGCCTGGGGGAGGGGAGAGAGGAACAAAGATTCAGGGAAGGATTAGTCATAAGCAAAACTAGCCATGTTTAGAGGGTGGAGTGGAGGGGGGGAGGAGAAAGAAATTAAGAAAGGAAGAAAGAAAAAGGAAGAGAAGAAGGAAGGAAAGAAGGAAGAAAGAAAGGAAGGAAGGGGAGGAAGGGGAGGAAGGGAGGAAGGGGAGGAAGGAAGGAAGGAAAGAAGAAAGGATGGAAGGAAGGAAGGAAGGAAAGAAGGAAGGAAGGAAAGGAGAGAGTGAAGTAGGGGGAGAAGTAAAGAAGGAAGGGAGGAAGGAGGGGAAGGAGGTTAAGAGCCTCTTGTCAGGGGCAGGGCAGTGAAAAGACAAAAGCAGCCATGACTACAGACTACATCAGCCCCAGATCTTTAGAGCTGGGCACACACACAGTCTCTCAACATCCCCTTCCTCTTTGTCAAGAAAGGGATAAGATAAAGCGAGAATACGGAAAAGTATGAGAAGACACGACAGAGGAAAATATACAATTAGCAATCATAACTGACTATAAATGGTATGAGCTACTGATAAATTGTAGGAGGAAAAAAAGTCTGAGAAAAACAGAATCCAACATTGTGTTGTTAATAAGAATACACTCAAAACAGAAAAAATTCATAGAGTTATAATAAGGGGCTTGATCAAAAGATGATATACTTCAGGTGAATTAAAAAAAGGCGAAGAGAACAATCTTGATTTCAGAGAGGGCAACAGTAAAAAGAGACTGAATTAAAAGATGAACAGAGAAGCTACATTGTGCTTATGGCACCACGGACAATATTTCATATATATTTACTAGAAGATAAAGCATCTAAATGCTTAAAGGAAAAGTTAAATCAATTTATAGGAAGAAATAGACAGTAAAACTATAGTATCAGGACATCTAAATGTACCTTTTTCAGGCCTGGACAAACCTAACCAAAAGATAAACTCAAAAAAAGTTTAGAATCTGAACAGAATCTTAGAAAGTTCGATATTATAGATCTCTGGCAATTATGGAATAGAAACAAAAGGAAGGGAGGAAACAAGCACTTTAAGAATGTAGAATGTGCCAGGCCCTGTGCTAGGCACTTTACAAATACAATCTCATTTGATGCTCACAACTCTGGGCAACAGCTACTGTTATTAGTTCCACTTTACAGCTGAGAAACTGAGGCAGAAAAAGGTTGATTTGCCCAGGGTCACATTGCTATTGAGTCAATGAGGCTGAATTTGAATTCAGCTCTTCTTGACTCCAGGACCAGTGCTCTATCCAGTTGTCTCTAGGAATAACACATCACACACACACACACACACACACACACACACACACACACACAAACATACCCGCCACATATATTAAAATGCTATGAGCAGTTAAAAATTTTAAATATATTTTCTTATATATAAACATATTTTATATGTTCATATACATACATATGTATATTTTTCAAGTGTGCATCTATCTTTACAAAAATAGATCACATATTAAATGATAAAAATCTTAAAAATTAATGAAGAAAAGCAGGAATATTAAATATCTTCCTTTACCAAACTTAAAGGAAAAAAAGAATTTTTGAAGAAACTATTAGAAATTAACTAGAAATCAAATTTCTTAATCTTACAGAACTCGGGCATCAAAGAACATAGCAGAAAAAGAACAGAAAATTTCATAACAAAAAATGATGACAATGAGACACTGAAACCAAAATTTGGGGGATGCAGTCAAAGCAGTCCCTAGGGTAAAATTTATATCTCCAAACATTTCATGAAAAAAAAAAAAAGAGAGAGAAAGAGGGGCCGCTAAGTGGCGCAGTGAGTAGAACACAGGCCCTGGAATCAGGGGGACCTGAGTTCAAATCCAACCTCATACACTTAACAATCACTAGCCGTATGACCCTGGGCAAATCATTTAACCCCAACTGTCCGGCCTTACCGGCCTTACCCATTTCCCCGCAAAAAAAGCAAAAAAAAGAAAAAAAGGAAGAGAGAGAAAGAGAGAGAGAGAGAACAGATTAAATAATTGGTCATTCGACTAAAAAAAAAAACAAGCAAATGTAGAAAACTAACAAATTAAACCAAACAATGAAAGGAAACTCTGAAAACCAAAGAAGATGTATATAAAACTGAAAGAAAAAAAGTGCTGAATTGACAAGACAAAGTAAAAAGCTGTTTTTCTTTGGGGGGGGGGGGTGGAAATAGATGAACTGTTTGATGGTCTTATTTTTAAAATGAGACAGGAAAACCAAATTGTTAGTATCAAAAGCAAAAAGGAGAAATTCCAACAGATGAAGAAGAAATAAAGGAAATTTTTAGAAACTATTTTGCCCAATTATATGCCAACAAAACTCACAATTTAAATGAAATAGATGATTATCTACAAAATAGAAAGTATTCAGATTAGCATAAAAAGACAAAGAGAATTTAAATAAACCAATCTCAGTAAAAGATATTGAACAAGGCGTAAATGAACTGAACTCCCAAAGAAAAAATTCTAGAACCAGATGAATCCAGAAGTGTATTCTATCAAACATCCAAAGAACAATTAGTTTCGGTATTACATAAAGTGTTTGTAAAAACAGGGGGGAAGGGGGCAGGTAGGTTGTGTGACCTTGAGCAAGTCACTTAACCCCAACTGCCCTGCCTTCCCCCTCCAAAAAGACAAAAAACAAAGAAAAAATTAGGGGGAAAAGGATCACACCAAATTCATTCTTTGATACAAATGTGGTTGCATGACATAAAGCAAGGAAAACTATAAATAAAAGGCCATGTTAAAAACTAAAACAATCATAATCACTATTACTAAATTAGTAGGAGCATAAAAAGCTTTTGACAAAGTATAATAGTTAAAAAATTAGACACTGAAAACACAGGAATTTAAAAGGAGCTTTCCTTAATATAAGCTGTATTTACCCAAAACCAAGATCTTGCATTCTATGTAAAGAGAGACAAAATAGAGAGCTTTCCTATAAGATCGGGGTAAAACAAAGATGTCCACATAATCATTACAGCCACTCAACATAGGGCTAGAAGTGGTAGCTACAGTAATACAACAAGCAAAAGAAATGGAGGGAATAAGCACAGGCAAACAGGAAACAGAATTCCTGACTTTTGCAGATGGTGTGATTGTCTATACAAGGACCTTTAACAACTCAACTAAAAAACAATTTAAACAACTAACATCTTCAGCAAAGGAGCAGGATGTGGAATAAACACACACAAAGAAATCATCATCCCATCTATATATAACCAACATAAGCCAGCAGGAAAAAACAGAAAAATTTCATTCAAAAGAATTATAGAATGTATAAAATATCTAGGATTCTACCTACCAAGACACACAGGAACCATATGAATACAACTACAAAATATTCTTTACAGATGGAGAGATATTCATTGCTTATGGCTGGGCCGGGCCAAAATAACAAAAATGACAGTACTACCTAAATTAATTTACTTATCCGGTTCCATACCAACAAAACTACCAAAGTATTTTAAAACTAGCCATTATAAGAACAAAATTCATCTGAATGAATTTTCAAAGGTCAAAATTCTCAAGAAAAATAATGGAAAGAAAAAAGTAGAAGGAAGGAGGCCTAGCAGTACCCAATACTGATGTATGGTTCAAAGAAGCAATTACTGAAAGTTTTGGGTGCTGGCTAAAAAAAAAGAAAAGAAAAGTTAATTAGTGGAATAGGTTAGATCACACAGAACAAAATGAAGATAGGAATATGATGTTTGATAAGCTCAAAGACAATATTAATTATTGGAGTAAGGACTCCTTACTGCACAACAAAATCAATGCAGCAAGATTAGAAGGGAAACAGTTAACTAACTGTGGAAAAAATCTTTGCAGCAACTTTCTCTGATAAAAGTCTATTATCTTATATAAGCACATATTTATATTTGTATATATATGGAACAGATTCAAATTTTTAATAAGAGTTATTCTCAAATGATAAACCAGAGGTTCTCAACCTGTGGGTTGCGACCCCTTTGGGGGTCTAACAACCCTTTCACAGGGGTCGCTTAAGACCATCGGAAAACACATATTTCCAATGGTTTTAAGAACCGAGACACCGCTCTTCTATCCATCTCCAGGCAGGTCCGCCCACTTGGAGATATGCCCACATATGCATATTAAAGGGTCATGGCATTAGGAAGGTTGAGAACCACTATGATAAACAGTCAAATGAATTTGAACCAACTCTAATCCTAACCCTAGTTCCAAAGTAGTTTTCAAAGGAAGAAATTCAAGCTATCCACAATCATTAAAAAAATGCTACAAACTGCTAATTAGAGAAATATAAAATAAAGCAATGATGGGGTTATGCCTCATACCCACCAGAATGACAAATATGACAAAAATTAAAAGTGAGGAATATTAGAAGTGATGGGGGAAAACAGACCAACTAATGCCATGTTGATGTAGTTGTGAATAGGTTAGCCCAGGGGTGTGGAACCTGTGGTCTCAAGGCCACATTCTAGGTCCTCAAGTGAAGGCTCTTTAACTGAACCCAAATTTCACAGAACAAATCCCCTTAATAAAAGAACTGTTCTGTAAAACTTGGACTCAGTCAAAAGGCTGCATCCAAGGACCTAGAAGGCCTTGAGGTGGCAGGTTCCCCATCCCTAGTTAGTTATTCTGGAAAACAATTTGGAACTATGCCCTCAAAGCAATTAAACTGTTCATACCCTTTGACCCCAAGACTCCCTACTGTCCAAAAATATTTATAGCAGCTCTTTTTGTAGTGGCAAAGAACTAGAAACCTCTGTGTATTTGGAAACAGCTGAAGGAAATACGCTCTGGGAATGTGATGGAATATTATTGTGCCAGAAGAAATAAAGGAAAGGGAGGAATTTGGGAGAAACTATATGAACTGATGTAAAGGGAAGGGGGAAGAGCCAGGAGGACAATTTATACAGTAACAACAAAGCTGTAAAGAAGAACAGCTCTGAAGTCTGAAGAGTCCTAATCAGCACAGAGAGAGACTCAAGGTGCATGGAGCAGTGGGCATTTTTATGTATGACCAAAGAAATGGGGGGAGGGAATAGAGGGAGGAGGAGAGAGACAGAGACAACAGCTCCATCAGCAGAAGGGATCAGAAGGCTGCTGTAGGAGGTGGCATTTAGTTTGGACTTTGAAGAAAACTAAGGAGCCCCAAAGGTGGAGGAGGAAGGTGGGGCTTTAGGCACAGGGGCAGCCTGTGCCAAGGTCTATCCCAGTCTCCTTTGCAAGACCATGGTCCTTGCTCTTCTCCTGTGAGAGTGTGCTCCACAGGCTTCTGTCACGAGCCAATCCTCTCATCAGCCCCCGTGGCTCAAGGGAGGCAGCTAGGCGGGGCAGCAGATAAAGCACAGGAGTTGGAAGACCAAAGAGGTCCAATCCTGTGCTGGATGCTCACTAGCTGTGTGACCCCACATCTCTGTCTGCTACAGTTTCCTCTTTCCTAATGAAAATGCTAATAGCACCTCCCTCACAGGGTTATGAGGATCAGATGAGTTAAAAATAAGTAAATCACTTAAAAAAAAGAATCTTGTTTAATTTGGGGTTTCTGCTTATAGAATAGCTTTTTATTCTTTTCAACAAATTAATTTTTTTTCTGTTCCAAATTCTCTCATTCCCTTCACTCCCTTACCCATTGAAAAGGCAAGAAAAACAAAACCCTTTGCAAATATTTATAGTTATGCAAAACAAATTACTGCATTAGCCATAAGAAGGAAGGAAGGAAGGAAAATAAAAGATTTTCCATCTACACTTCTCTATATGGAGGTGAGCAGCATGTTTCATCATGTGCCCTCTGGCATTGTGGTTCATGCTGCTGAGCATTCCTAAGTCTCTCAGAGTAGCCTGTCTTGAGTAAAGCACTCAGCAAACCTTCAAGTGCTATGAAATGCTAGCTAAGATAAGGACGGTGACGATGATGGTGACTCCCAGGCCATCCATCCAGTCCTCTGCCCTCCCCTGAGCTCCTCTCCCATGTCTCCAATCACCCTGAGCTCATCCTTTGTCCTCCAAAGCCCAGTTTTCCTCCCACCTTCTCTGGTTCTGTCGAAGATACCACCAGCGCTCTAGTCGCCCAGGGTCACAGCCTACAAGTCCTCTTCTGTTCTTTCCTCTCACTCACCCCCAAACCCAACTGACTGTTGGGTCTTGTAGATTTTTGCTTGACCAGCTCCTGTACCCACTCCCATGCTCTACTCATCATCTCTCCCTCCCCAGTTCAGGCCTAGACTCTTGCAGCAGCGTCTACCATCTCCATCAAGACAGCTGAAGATGCAGTGGACAGAGCAATACAATACCAGACCTCGAGTCAGGAAGACCTGGGAGTTCAGATCTAACATCAGACACCTACTAGCTGTGTGACCCTGGGCAAGTCACTTAACTCAGTTTCCTCATGTGTAAAATGAGCTGGAGAAGGACATGGCCAATGACTCCAGAATCTTTGCCAAGAAAACCCCAAATGGGGTCACAGAGAGTCAAACACAATTGAAAAGTGACTCAACGACAACAACAGGTCTGGCCGTACCATTCCCCCCTGATCAAGAAGCTTTAGGGGCTTCCCACGTATTGCCATAAAATACCAACTCCTCTCTGGTATAGATTGAATCCAGACTAACTTCAGGGATGATAACAGATGACTCCCCTTTACACACTCTGTGCTGTAGGAAAACGTATCTACTTTCTCTCTCCTGCCTCTCTGCTCAGAGCGTTGCAAGGTACCCCTGGAATAGTCTCCCCCCCATCCTTGACCTCTGGCACCTGGAGCCCCCAGCTCCCTTAGAGGCTGAGACAAGTTCTATTTGCTTCAAGAAGCCTTTCCTGACTGTCCCCGGCATTAGACTGCCTGCCCTCTCCAATCTCTTGTCTGTATTCAGCACAAGGTCTGTATTTTCTTTTTATTTTTCTTTTTGGAGGGGGGAAGATAGGGCAGTTAGGGTCAAGTGACTTACCCAAGGTCACATGGCTAGTTTTTTGTGTTAAGTGTCCGAGGCTGGATTTGAACTCAGGTTCTCTTGACTCACAGGCCAGTGCTTTATTCACTGCACCACCTAGCTGCCCCACAAGGTCTGTATTTTATCAGTGTGTTCTGTCCACCCAGCACAGTGCAAGTTTCCTGAAGCCAAGGGCTACTGTACTTTCATGTTTGTGTTCCCACCACCTGACACACAGTAGGTAATTAAATAAATGCATAGACATTGATTTAGACTAACAGCAAATGCCACTGAGATTAGATCAACCATTCCTGACCTACTCTGGGGTCTCTGAGGATGTTCATTTTTTAAGTAATTCCCCTTATTTCTTAGGAGAACTCATCATCTTCTGGACACATAACCATTGGGATTAGAATTCATTCATTCAGAAACATCTGTTAGGCACCTACACTGAAAAGAGCACTGTTCTAGGCACTAGGAGAAAAAGAAAGATGAATCCTAATTGACAATGGCTGCTCTTCTGAAGCTTAGAGTCTAGGAGGGGAGATGCATGTTTCTACAAGGCTTCAAAGTATACATGGCACTTTCTTCCCAAGCCTCTCCACAGCAGGGCATCAGCAGGAGGCACCCCACACACGAGTGCATCTGGGAAAATACTACACAAGGGAGAACAAACAGAAAGGGGAGTGGAAGATCAATGTGGGGAGAGCGAGAATAACGGCAGTTCTGCCCAGGGGAGCAGGCAAGATGGCATTTGTGAAGGGCTCCAGCGCCTGGTACAGAGCTGTTGTCCTAGGAACACCTGTTCCCTTCCCTTACATCCCCAGGGGCACAAAGCAGTCCTGGGATTGGCTGGGGCTGGGATACCGCTTTATGGACCACAGCTGGTGCTGGGGAGGCAGAGGAGAGGTGCAGGGTCTAACCCTAACACAGCATCTGGCAGGTTCTTAGTTTGACTAATTGTTCTTGCTAACTCTATGCTGAGTTCTCTGGTTTCTATGCTACTTAAGGGCTGCAAGTTTTGTTAGCCTCTAGACTGGGCGCCCTGTGGAAAAGCCCTGGGTGTCCTACCCAGGTTATAGCTCTGGGGAAGACTCCCTCTATTCTGACCCTCCTAGACTCCAGAGATACGCAGGCACTGCTAGACCCATGCAGGATGCGCTAGACTTCTCCAGTGGCCAAGAAGGACGCTCAAAGTACAAGAAGGCAGGATCTCCCCATGCCCAGGACAGAAGCCAGGGGCTCACATCTGCTTTCTCTAGCATACAAACTATGGGATAACGAGGAGGCAGCGCAGTATGGCCAAGGCCTGGCTGTGAGGCCTGACTTTGCCACTTGCTGGTTTGTTGACTTAGGCCAATTCACTTAACCTACTGAGGTTTCCATTTCCCCCCTTCCCAGTGGGGGAATGGGGATGAGGCGCTCTCTCAGGTCCCTTTGGGCTCTCACATTCTGTGACCTTGTGGGTGATGAAAAGCGTTTGTTTTCCCAGGTGGTGCTTTCTCTGTCCCCTTGCAAGTGCCACAAACGAACCATTGGGTATCTGATTGTAGCCATGTGATTACACACTCAAGAGTTGAGACTCAGCATCTCTAAAGAAGCCAATAGGCACCTGAGGACTTTTTAGAATTACAAATGGCATCGTTCAAGAGATAAGCAGATGCTGCGCTGGTCTCTGGGACCTGCCGCCAGCAGGGAAGGCCATGTTAGTAGAACACATGATCTGGCAGACTCTCTTCTCCCCATAAGCTAATCACTGAGCAGAGAGAGCTGCGAGGGTGAGTGTGGCTGGGGAAGCCCAGGACAGAGCTGCACAAGGACACAACCGCGGTGACTTTCCAAAGAACTTTTGGACAATTTTTCCTACTCCAAAATAATATTATGACTCCATGAACATGCCGGTTGTAGTAATAGGGCACTGTAAGGTCACATGATCTGCCCCCCACTCACAGATACACTCTCCATTCCTTATCACTGGGGCTGAATTCTTCTCCCCAACTGGCAGGCAGCTATTGCATGAACCTAATCACTCTATGTCAGCTTACGAATGAAAATGGAGCTCCATTTTAATTAGCTGGTTACACTAAAATTAAATTGTTGGTGATGGTAAAACCACCTACACACTCTACTCAGAGAAAATGCCTGAGTCTGCTGAGACCCTTCCTTACCTCAGGGGAAATTACTGAAAATGATCAAGAAAACCCAACAATGTGTCATTTCCTGGGAGTTTGCACTCAACAGAAACCCACAGTTGTAGAGATAAAACCTGTCACCAGTCTGATCTCAAAAGTACCAGTTACAGAGGGTTCCCAAGCTTGGCTCACGAGAGGATGAGCACATAAACAGCTTCAAAGGTTAGACTCCGAGGCCTGGCCTAGAAATGTCTTGACTCACCTGGTATAATAGGAATCGACTCCCAAGGCCTCCCGAACGCTGGCGATGTACTGCTCGAGGGCCGAGCTGGTGACTGTCTGGAGAATCACGCTGCTTGTCTCCTGGAAGTCACCAGAGTTTTCTGCCATGTTATCACCCAAATAATATTCATGGAACTTGAGAATTCCTGCAACAAGAAATGAGAGGCCACCATGACACCAGGCAGGAGGAAAGCACCCAGTGAAGACTCTCAAGGAAGAGGGGTTGGCTGTGACGAGCTCATAAAGAATCAGGAGGGAGCCTGACACTTGTAGAGCTAAAGGTTTAAAAAGTGCTTCCTTAGCTCGGCACCCCCCAGCTTTCCCCAAGAAGCACAGGGTGTGCAGGGGCACCATTTGAAAGCTGGTTTGGTGCTTCCACAAATGGGGTTTGCACTCCGAAGGGACAGAGCCCTGGTGTCACAAACACCTCGGGTCTATTTTAGGACAGATCTTTCTCAGCTGCTCCTACTGAAGAAAGCCCCTTTCCGATAACCACACAGAAGAGGACTCTGAATGGATGTGATAATGCATATACAGACATATGAAAGGCTGAGCAGAAAGGGGGCTTTCACAGCAAATGCCTCTCATTTCACCAAAGGACATTAAAACAGACGCCTTTCCAAAAGGCCAAAGGAATGCATATCAAAGTGTGTGTTTTAAAAAATCTATATGTAGCAGAAGCAGGCAAACAACGTACACAATGACTGTAACAACGTAAACATAATGAACAATAAAACCAAACAGATTGCTAGGTAATTATGGGGACCAGGCTCGGCCTGAGGCAAGACAGGACTGGAGGAAATGGACCTCCCTCCTGCCTCCCCCCCCCCTTCACTCCTCCCCCTCCCTCCCTCTCTCCCTCCTTCACTGCCTCCCCCTCCCTTCTTCCCTGCTGCCTCCCTCCTTCACTGCCTCCCCTTCCCTTCCCTCTCTCCCTCCTTCACTGCCTCCCCCTCCCTCCCTCCCTCCCCCTTCCTCCCTCCCTCTTTCACTCCCTCCCTCCCCCTCCCTCCCTCCCTCTTTCATCCACTCTGGACGACGAGAAGGACTGGTGTGGAACATTGTCTGGCATGACTGATGGGACAGCAGATTTTACTGAACTGTTTGTCACTCCTGCTTTTTTCACCTTTGTTACAAAGTTAGGTTTGTTGGGAAGAGATCAGTTGGTAGTGAGTGTGAAGGAAAAACACCAAGTACCAATGAAAATCAATAAATGACTTCAGATGTAAGAAGGGCCCGGGTAGACAGGGTGCAAAACCCAATTTTTTTTTAAACATTAATGTTTTTCCAGTGATGCTGTGGGGCTGTGAATCACAGGATCCCACCATTTCCAACAGTTCAAAACTATGGATGACAGGGTGACGGAAAATTTCTGGACACAAAGAGGTGTGACAGCAGGCTGTGAGAAGGATGTGGGCAGGAAGAGGTCACAGAACTTCCCACCTGGAGGGTGCTCCTGGGGCCATGAGGGAAAAGGAAGCGGGCTAGGCTGGTGAGGACGGGAGTGAGAGCAAGCAGGCGGATGGCCGTCCCATGTGCTGTGGTGCTGCCCACCCAACGACAAGGGCAGGCTTCCAGGCTCGCCATTGTGCTTCTAGCAGGGAGGCCCAATGGGCAGCAGTGACCCGATGAGCGGACAGGGACCAGTTACCATCAGCACAGCTGGCGGGAGCACCGACATCCCTGGGATTATGGACACACTCGAGTGCAAAAGAGTCTGCCAGGCCAGTGAAGAGGGCAGTCCTCAGCAGAGTGAAGGCAGCAAGCAGGCTGGCCCGTGCACAGACACACATGAGTGAAATGAAAGCAGCATCCCACGAATGCTGGGGACTGGCCACAAGAGAGCGATGGGGCATGTGGGCCTTCGGAGATCCTGGCTGGCTCTGTCTGACTGGGTCTACATGAAGGAGGACTCCCCCTTCAGTGCCCCACTGAAAACAAGGAGGGACAGACCCTTAGTGATAGCCTGGCTCAGTACTGAGCAGACCTGGCTTTAGGAAGCCTGACATGACACTGCAGGGGGTTAGGCCTGTCCCTTGAGATCTGCATTAGAAGGAGGTTCTGCCACCATGGATACTAAAGGATTCCCAATGGGGTCATTGGCAGTCACAATTTCTAACATAAAAATGTCAGAAGGAAGACACTTCCTGACGCGACACTGGGGAAAAGATTACAGGAAAATCTACTTTCTTGGGAAAAGAATTAACAGGCAATACAGCTAAGGAGCTGAGCAGCCTCTATGACCATCATTCAGTCAACGTCATTCAAAGGCAATTTCTTCTAGATCAAAAAAAGTCTCAAAATTCATCAAGAAAAGCTTGGTAACCCTTTCTCACTGTGATTCCTTTAGAAAACAGCTAACACACATTCAAAAAAAGCCCATGACTTCCAACTACAAGACCCACTTCTCCAGTCAATAAACTCTTATTGGATTTGGGGTCTCTCCAATGTAGGAAAGCCATCAGCATTTTATTATGCAAAAAATATGGCCCCAGCAGCTAATTAGTGATTCTGTATTTAGTCAAACTGTACAGCCCTTGCATTTAATGTTAATTTAATCATTAAGGATTTGGATGTAGGTTAGCAGCAGAATCGGTTAAAATACATAGTGCTGGCTCTGAAATTCTTCATGTGAGGCTATACTGCAAAATCTGATGGAATCTCTGGGATCAGTTTAGACCCTTTAGCTGCCGTGGTGAAGGGTCACAATATTAAATTACATCCAGAAAGAACTCATTAAGGCTAGCAGTCAGCACTTTATTAGATAATGAACAACAGCTGCCTGCAAACAGGGGCGCTCTTCAAATTAATCCTCCCGGCACTTGGTCCTCCAAGATAAATGGTTCCATATTCACAAGGTGAGACTGTGAGATTTCTGGGGAATGGGGAGGTTGGGCTGTTCTGTTCATTCAATGCCCTACAGTGAAAAAATGCATTGTACCTGAATTTCTGCTGAAATCCCACAGCTGCTTCTAGGAGTGATATATGATACTGCACTCCTCCCACCTCCCATCATTTAAATCCCACCTGTCTGGTACCCCAAGGGCCCTAAGAACACAAGCTGGAGAGAGATCTCACCTGCCCCTGGAGCAAGCAGCCAGCTGTACAGGTAGCCTGCAGCCAGTGAGTAGTACAGTACGAGCCCGCGTTGGCCGTTCACCATTTCTAAGATCTGGTCAATCGTAACTGGTGAGTAAGGGTCTGAATCCTGATGGCCTGTCTGACGTTCCACCAGAAGATCAGCAAACGCCCTGGTCCTTCCCCTCTCTGCCACGGCCAGGGCTTCATCATGATGGCCTGGAGTGGAAAGGCAGAGAATAGTCCTTAAGAAGGCAGCTGGGCCTGGTCAGGATGTCCCTCCAGCTCCAGCCTGTGGCCATTGAAGCCCAAGGGAAGAAGACAGGCCAGGGTGGTGAGGCAAGGTGCAGCCTGCCCACTTCTCCCTGACCTCCAGCACATCAACAGGCCAGAGCCCCTCTTGCCCCCTGGGTTCTCTGCCTTGAGATCCGGTACCAGAAGGGTGCTATGCTGCTCTGCTGAATGGATGAGTTATGTGGGGTGGGAGAAGGGAGGGGTCTAATTCTGCTGCCACTAACTGGAAAAGTAGTGCTTACTTTGTGTGTGTGTATAAATCATCTCCAAAGTGCAGGATGGAACCCAACGCTCTCTTAGAGCAGATTATAGGCAAACTCTATAGACAGCAGGTGAGTGCCAACAGGCAAATTCCAGAAAGGCAGCTCTGCTTGAAGAAGCACAGACCCTAGGGATGTAACAGGATGACTCCCGGCAATGCCCACCAGAGTAGACTTGAGACACGCCCATGGTTTGTGGGGAAGATCATTCTCATGGGACACTGGGACAAAGAAGAGTCTGAATGCAGGGAGGCCAAAGAGGACATTAAGCAGGTCACAAGGTGACAAGTGGATGGGAGGAGAGGTGTGTCGGGACTGCAGAGTGCACTTGCCAGAGAGGCTCACAGTATATCCTCACAAAGTCCAAATAGGATTGAAAATAGTCACTGAATAACCCGATTTTAAAACATAAAAATGTGAATTCAGAATTGCTACTGAAAAGGGAAAGATTTCTACTGTGAGACATCCCATTAGTAAGTAACAAGTGGGGTGTGGTGAAAAGCCTACGGATTTACAGTCAGAAGCCCTGGGTTCCCATCCTGGCCTTGCCATCTGACCTGTATGGTCACAGACAAGTGTCCCTCAGCCTCTCCTGGCCTTAATTTGCGTCTCTGTAACATGGGTAGGTGAGACTGGAGGGTCCCTAAAGGACCCTCTGGCTTTAACGTTCAATGTGACAGGGTCCCTTAGGCAAGATGTGATGATTTCTGCTCTCCGGAGGCTAACACCCAGATTTTATCTGCATGATCTTACCAAGGCTGACGAGCACCCGCTGCAGGGCCTGGTAGGACGAAGTCTGCAGGTCAAACAGCGACAGTTTGTAGTCTGTGCTCAGCTGTACCTCATGGCGGATGGTCTCAAACAAGGCCGATGCTCTGTAGAGCTGCAAGGAGACAGGCAGAGGGTGATGGCTCCCACTGTGCCTGGGGCCCAGAGCATGGCCATAAACTAACCCAGGAGCAGCCAGGGAGTGGCCAGGACGAGGGGCCTGGGGCTAGCCCTGTCTATGGCCTGCTCCATGGAAGCAGACAAGGCAGCACTGGCGCTGAGCAGCCAGCGGCGAACCCCAAGGCACCCACAGGAGGCATGTGCCAGGCCATGGGAGGAACCAGCCCAGGACCCTGAGCCCAGGAGCCTTGGAGATGGCCAAGCTTCCAGCCCAGTGTCTCAGCCGTCCTCCCAGGAAGCCAGCCCTATTCCCCCAGTACAAATTTCAGGATCCAGGACATGACCTCATTTCACAAACACAGCAACACCTCACTCATCCAGCTTGAGGAATGGGCTGCCCCACATGATTGAACCTTTCAGACAAATACAACATGGGCCCACCTTGGGCCTATGGCTCTAGTACTTGGGTGAGTGTGGCCAGCCTCTACAGAGTGCCACACATCTCTGACTTTCTCCTACAGTTCTTTAAGCTTTCAGATGGCATAGACATGGCATTCTGAACACCCTCAGTTTGTACCCTGGGTGCCCTGAGGGGCTCTGGAGGTTATAGCCCTGCTCACCATCACACTGGGTGACCACAGGCTGCTGGGGTTTTCTCATGTCTTGGGCCTCCTTATAGTATATCTGGTTCCCCCATCTCCTCCTGTTCCTACTGATGCGCCTGCCTCAACCAGCCCCATTTGTCACCTTATCCAACTGCTCACAATTCTGCTTTGCTGTTTCAAACCTGCCTGGGTCTGGGATGCCAGAGCAGCACATCTGCTGGACTTGTGTGCAGGGAAAGTGAAAAAGCTTTGATGCAGGGCCTGCTGGGCTACTTTTGTGTGACCGTGTAAAGCCCCATACAAACATCTGCTCTGATCACTATTGTTTCCATCGTGAACACCACAGTCAGGAGAAGAGAGAGGTCCCTAGAGCCAGAACAGGACGTGGACACCACACTGGCCAACTCCTTCATTCCACAGAGGAGGGAACTGGGGCTCAGAGTGGGGAACTGGTTTGTCCCAGCTTACACAGACGGAAGCGAGCCTCTGCACCCAGGATGCCCTGCTCCAAAGACTGCTCATCTCTCTGCTATATGAAATGGCCTCTCTCAGAGTTCTGAGCTGGACCCAATATGCACTGACTGTATGCTGTGCCAGCTCTCTGTGGAGCACAGGAGTGAGAGAATGAACGAGTGAATGGATGGACTTCTCCGTCAGGGGGTTCTAGCCTAGACTGGCTGAGACTATGAGAGACCTGGGGAACCTTCAGTGGTGCAGAAGAGACCTTGGGCTCTCCCAGGCAATGCCTGAGGAATGCCAGCTCTGCTGCACGCACCGTGGCTTCCCGACCACAGGCTGTCTTGGCTGTCTCAGAATAAGCTTGGCTAAACACAGTGTGGCTCATCACCACAAGGATGGGCACCAGTGGCCACAAAGTAAGATGTTAGTAGACATATTTTTAGTGCACTAGTGACTTTATCGGCAAAAGGAGCTACAGACACCGACCAACGCTTGGCCCCCCATGACAGACGGCCCATGCTCTGCTGCATATGATGTCAGGGAGTCGTCCGTGGCACTGAGGGCATGTGTGCCAGCAGTGGGACGGGAGCCGAGGCCATCCCGAGTCAGAGGCCCAGGCCGCCCCACTGCCTCTCTCTACACAGCTTTCTTAAGTGAGCTGGAAAGAAGTGGTCATTTGCAGGTTAGCCCTTGTGAGCATAGAGACTTGTGGCCCTTGAGTCTCACTTTGTTCAATGTGAGACACTAAAAAACAAGGTGACTTCACTGGACGGTCAAGGCCTAGAAGAGCTGCTTATGTAAAATGTTCAGTATAAACTTATCCACACACATGTTGCTTCCGTCAATAGGATGCAGGCACCTTGAGGGAAAGACTGTTTGCCTTCTGTCTCCCTGCTGCCTGGTACTCTGCCCAGCACACAGTAGACAATAAGTGTTTGATGCTTGGATTACTCAGCAGACATGTAGGGAATGGAGTGGAGAAGCACATTTTTAGTGGAGTCACTAGGAATGACCATCTCCCATTTCTCCTACACTTTAAAGAGTTACTAAAGGTGCCATCACCCTCACTTTGTAGAGACAGAGGGTCTGAAAGAAATCATTTGAAATCAAGTACCAGGTTTGCTGCACCAGCCACCCTTCTTCTACCACCCCTCACTCCTCTTCATACAGAAGGGGCTCCTCTACATCAGCACGGAAGGGAATGGCCATAGCATTTGGAGCCAGGAGTGGCCCTGGCTTCCTCACTTCTTCCCCAGGTCATATGGGATGAAGCACTTTCCCTCTCAGGAGAACCTTTCCAGCTGGGAAGGGTTGGTGAACATCCCCACACACACACACACGTAACCAAGTAACCATGTTCCATAAGACAAACTCTTTGTAGGCAGCTGTACCACTGAGAGGGCCGTGGCCACCCAGGCTTGGTGGCTCAGGAGGAGGATTTAAGACCCAGTCTACAATTGCTCCCCAGACAAGGTCACACTGGAGGCATCTAAAACACAGAGGGGGGATGGGGCCTCAGAGGTCATCTGACCCAAGCTCCTCTTTCTACAGAGGCCTGGGAAGGGCAGTGACATGCCCAAGGTAACTGGGAGGCTTAGCAACAACCCAGATCCTCTGACCCCAAATCTAACATTTCTCTACCCTATCACAAGCTCGGCTTCTATGGCTACTCCTAGGAGGCCGCTCCTTGGAACTGGAGGCACGGTCCAGAGTCTCCAGCTTAGAAAGCCTCTTCTTGGCGATCCAACAAGCCCAGCTGAACTACAAATCCGGTAAAAAAACAACAACAACAACAACAACAAAAACCAAAAACCTCCTGTGAGCCTAGCATTTGTTGGCTGAGAGCTCTGACTCAGTGTGTGTACCCAAGCAAGCAGATGTTTAGGAAAATGTTCTGGCTTCAAATATGCCTATGATACATTCAATAGATTTTAAAACAAATAGTAAAAACCTTTTGTCAAGCAGCTTTGACACATGAGCCTACATAAACACATACCCCCATTTATGTTCTAAATCCTAAATCTATCCCTGATTTGGAAAAGCCCAGAATGGCAGAGCTGGAAGACAGTGGTACCCAGACCCCTTGCTCTCAGTTAATAATATCACCTTCCTCCCAGGCTCCTAACCCTGAAGAGGCATTGCAGCCACTCTCCTCCCTCCTTTCTACATGCATTCATATGCATGTGTGCACACAACCATGGATGTGTACACACACACACACACACACACACACACACACACGAGTCCAACTCCCCTGCAATGCTACCAAAAGCCTACCACACAGCCATTATTTCTGTCTCTGGCCACCTGCCATCTCTGTGCAAGTGCCCAAAGGTAGAGGGAGGCATCAGACCAAACAAAACTAACCCCTCTATTGGGGGTGCACCAGGTAAAGAGATTGGCCTTGAAGATCAGCTGGTCCCACGACAAAGGGTCACACCCTCTCTGGACCTTGGTTTCTTTCTCTACAAAGTGAGGGTGATGGCACCTTTAGCAACCCTTTAAAGTGCTGGAGAAATGGGAGATGGTCATTCCTAGTGATTCCACTAAAAATGTGCAAAGACCTGAAATCCAATTACATTTTGTTCCTGGGTCATTTGTCCCTATAATGAAATATCTATGTTACTGGTTGAGGGAAAACCCAGGGCGCTTAAGAGGGACCTTCAGGAAATCTCTTATAGGAGTGAGCAATATTCCCCAAGAAGCCTTTCTCACTTCTGGGGAATTGTAGCTGTGGAATCAGGCCCTCCCACTGTGGCAACCCAGGGGCAGATGGGCGGAGCACAGGCCTCTCCTCTGCTTCTGGGGGTGGAGCCCTTTCTTGTCTGCTGCTGCTCACCTGGTGCTGGGACTCCTCCAGGTTTCCACTGGCCCAAAGGGAGAGGCCCAGACCATGGCGAATTTTGGCTTCATCCTCTCTCCGCCCCAGCTGCTCAGCCAGCCTCAAACCTGAAAGCAGAGAGGAGACAAATTAAAGGAACAAAAAGCCATTTTACTCCATCAGAGTTCTATAAAATCCATCTACACTGTAAGAGGAAACACGTGCCTTCTGCTCTGACACAGGAGAGAGGTGGCCACAGTCTAAGCCTGTGCCCACTTCCCTGGAGGTCCTGGCCATCCTGGCCATCGTTCCAAGATGCTCTTGGCTTCCAAGCTGGCCAGACAGGCCACCTGATGGTGAATGGCAGAAGCCAAGCTTGCAAAGCAGGCCTAGACTCAAAAACATTAAGGGGCCCTAGCCTGGCTGCCCTCCTAGGTGGCAAAGCATCGGAGCTCCCAAGCGATAAATCCACCTTGTGTGATTCTCTGGTTGCCAATACCTTCTAGCGTGGAAGCCGAGAAGCCAGTGCAAGGAAGCTTCCCTGTATCACAAGCCGCCCGCACATCTGGTGGTACGGAAAGATTCTACAATGTATTCGGGAGGTGGAGCCATTACCTCCGTGGCCCAGATTGACCTTGGCTCCTCTTGTGGCTCCTGATGCAACCTGATTTCAATCTGTTTATGCTTTCAGGCTGAAGCCTCTGATGAGCCCTGTGGCCTTATTCCTGCATTCAAAGCTCAGGTGAGTCTGTCTTCCTACAAACAGCCGCCTGCCCTCACCTGTGGCCTGGGGCAGGCACACACAGCAAGCTGCCATATTTCTGAACAGAACAAACCTCAGGAGCTTTGTGGCCACTAATGCTCAAGTCAGCCTCCTACTGGAGTGGCCAGTAAGAAGTCTGCAGCATGCTGGGTTGTGAGACTCATGACCCTTCCATCTTCCCAAGGGGGATGCTTTGTATAGACTTAACCTGGGGACCACCAACCCTACCTGGACTTCATCAGCTCAGACTAGCACAAGCTATGTGGCCTTCCTGGAGCTACGTGAGGACTGAGCTCAGTGGTGAAAGTGAAGTCTATAGTCATAGAATACAGACTGTCAGAGCTGGGACAGACCTAAGAACAGGGGGATGTCAGAGCTGCAGGGGCCTTAGAATAGGGGATGTCAGAGCTGGGAGGGGTCTTATAGCCCCTAGATCATTCCATGGGCCATCTCCAAATCCTTTCATATTCCCCCAACTTCTCTATTCTGCTATGGTATCACCTTCTTCCCAGACTCCAAAACTGGAGCATCACCTTTGACTTTCCTTCTCCCCAGCCCCACACATCCCACCATCTGTCGGCTTCTGCTATTGTTCCTTTCCTGCCCCCTGCCCCAGCTCTGACAGCCCCTCTCCCTTTCCTGCTCACTCACTACAGTTCAGGCCTTCACCTCTTCTGGTCTAGACTACACTAAAAATAACAGGAATAATGACAGTGTTACCTTCATGTTTACAAAGCCCTTTTCTTACAAAAACCAGCTGTGACGTGCATGTCCTGTAGGTGTGACGTGTCATTATTTTGATTTTTACAGATGAATAAACTAAAGCCCCAGAAAGGTTCAATGCCTCAGCAGAGGTAGGATCTGAACTTGGATCTTTGCCATCTGCAAGCCCACGACCCTTCTGAGCAGGCTGCCTCCCCTCTACCTGTTACAAGCACCATCTGACAGGTTTTCCGGGTGGGGGCCCATGCCCGCTAAGGCCTTGGTGACCCTGCTGCCCCCCATTACGCTCCTGCTCCTATGCCTGCCCACAGTGTGCTAGACAGCTCTGGTGCTCCAGGCCTGGGCTCTCCTGACCCAGGCTCAGCTCCTCCTTCCTCCCTCCTCTGTGATGCCCGCCTCAGCCTGGCTGCCTTTGAGTTGTCTGCTCTTGACTCAGAGATTCACAGGCTCCATCTTCCATGCTTTCCAAGATGGAATCCCCTGTCTCTGTCTGCTAGAGTTCTTCAGGAGCCCATTCAGACAAGTCAGGTCTCCACCTTGCAGCCATTTCTGACCCTAAGGGGAGAGAGCCTCACTGGCCCCCACGTTCTGGGAGCACCGTGGTGGGTGACCCCTCTCCTTTCCTTAGACCTCCCCCCTCCCATCATAATTAGCTGGATATTTGTGCCTCCCTCCAACAGACATGAAGCCCCCGAGGACAGGGGTTCACTCCGAGCTGTGTCCAGTGCCCCATGGCCCCGGCACTCTGCCAGCTCTACGTAAGGCTTCTTAATAAATGTTCAATGGAATCGTCTCTGAAGGAAGCACACGGGGTCACAGGATTCAGAGCCAGGAGGGGCCCTGCTTACTTAAAGATTCCTCCGGAGACAACACTAAAGAAAAGAATATGTATTTCCAAATGCACATTTCTGGGAGAAGACAGGAACAGGAACGTCATTTCTGACTCTTTCCATGACCCTTGGCTCAAGGACACAGGACGAGAGAAGGCCATGCTGGGGCTGAGCTGCAGGGACAGCTGGGATGCCCCCAAGCCTGTACTTTTCATCCCATTTGTCATTTCCTCTGAATGTGACAGAGGCAGCTGGTGGTGCAGTGAAGACAGTGGAACGCTGGGCCCAGGGTCAGGAAGACCTGAGTTCAAATCCAGCCTCAGACACAGACCAGCAGGGTGACCCTGGGCAAGTCACTTAAAACTCTGCCTCAGTTTCCTCAATCTGGAAAATAGGGATAAAAAAGGCAACCCCTCAGAGGATCAGATGAGGTGATATTTCTAAAGTTTGCTGCAAACATTAAAGTGTTATACTGACCCCACATAAAGGCCTGAGGAGTGACTTAGTCTTCGGGTGAGAGGGGAGGATAAAAACAGACCTGAAATAAAGGCTATCCGAATACCCCTTCTTCTCCAGGCCAGCTTCTCAGCAGGAGGTATCTCTTCTATTTCAGGCCCTCCCCCAGATCAGAGGTGACGTGCCCTGCAGCTTCAGATCTGGGGGACAACAGGGAGCTCCTGGTGAGGTACTTTGGGCAAGTGTAATGTTAAGGGAATAGACCCATGTGACCTGCTTTGGGCTCTGGCCCAGGCCACAGCTGAGTCACAGGGAGCTCAGTGTGGGAGTTTACCCAACAGACATGAGCAGAGAACAGGAATGGGTGGAGCAGGAAGTGGGAGTTGTTTGTGGGGAGGCCTGATGGAGGGAAGGCTTGGGGATGGTGGTGCTCCCTGCACTGGTGATGTGTATCAACTTCTTTATTATCATGGTGGATTTGGCTTTCTGGTGTATGAATAAATATCTTGGTTTTGTCTTCAAAGAAGAGAGTCTGTTATATCTTGTGATTCAAATCTGGAAATATGCCTGCACATTCATAGCAGTCACGGTGGGTATTGCATTGGTGATATAGCAAGTCACTGAGATCCCATGGAGGCTCGCTTTTCCTCTGCAGAATGGGGAAGACCATGAACATGGCCTAGGGCAGAGGGTTCTTGGGAGGAGAGCACAGAGGAAGCCGCAGCCATCCGTATAAGGTGTGAGATGTGATGGTGAAAGTGATTTAGCCAGTCAATCACTAAGCACTTGTCACGTGCCAGTGCCCGCGTTAGGTGGTGGGGAGGAGCATTTACAAAGCACCTACTAGATGCCAGGCTCTGGACTAAGCACTTTCTGACCATCGCCTCTTCTGATCCACATCACAACCCTGTGAGGCAGCTTCTGCTATTATCCCCAATTTATGGAAAAAGCAGAAATGGCCCCCATCTTCAAGGCTCCTCCATCCTCATGAGGGAGGCCTTGTGTACAACTAGGTATAGACAAGATACCCACAGAGGAGGTCGAAAGGGGCAGGGAGTCCATGAAAGGGGTGGTGCTTGAGCTGAGTCTGAAAGGAAGCCAGGGTTTCTAAAAGGCAGAAGTAGGGAACGAGGGCATCCCCAGCATGGGGGACAGCCAGTGCAAAGTCAAGAAGGTGGGAGATGGAGGGTTATGTGTGAAGAACAGCCAGGAGGCCAGTGTGGCTGGACCACAGGAAGGCTGCTAGAGAGGGCCCAGTTTATGAAAACCTGTCGAGGCCAAAGAGAGCAGTTTGTAGTTGACTGTAAGGTGCTAGTCCTGGAGCTTACTGAGGAGGGGGACAACAAGGTCAGACATACACCGTAGTGGCATCATTTGGGCAGCATGGGTGGTCAAGTCCCTCAGCCCCAGCCTGGGGGTAACATCCACTTCACACCACGGCTCTACCACTGGCTGGCTGCAGGACGTTGGACAAGTCCCACTGGTGAGTACGTTGGTGTAGGTCAGCACTAAGAGCCCTTTGAGCTCCACCATTGGCTCTGACCTGCTGTGCCTCTGGGCTGTCCAAACTGGGGAAGGTGATGCCTCTGCCATGGCCTGGAGTCCCCACTGAGCCACACAGAGCCCTCCCAGGCATGTGCTCGCCAGGTGTGCTGCACCTGGATGGGCTCCATCCCGTTTGGAAGGGCCCAGAATCAGATCTGACTAACAAAGGGAAGCATCTGCTGTACACTCCTCTGCTGGGCACACTCACATAGCAGATACCATGGAAATGCTACAAATAGTATTTTAAAGCCTTGAAAGATGGCAAAAAAAAAAAAAAAAAGAGAAACAATAAAAATGTACTTGAGTGTTTTCCATAAATACCGAGTTATGTCAGAATGTCCTGGCAAGTCAGTGGCTGCACTGAGACTGTGTTTCAGGAACTACAAAGGAGCCCAGCTGAAATGCCATTGTGAGCTCTTCTGAATGTGAGGCCTGGGTTTTGTTTTGGGTTTTTGGTTTTTTTACAAATTCAACTTTCACTGCCAGTGTATCTGAATTCTGCAACTGCAAGGTTACAAGAAACTAGGCGTCCCCAGCCACAACCCTGCACCCAGGAGGCCAGAGGTTCCCAGGGCAGAATGCAGGGAGGGGCTCATGGGGGTCTTCCCACATTGCCTCTGTTCTTCCCAAGCCAGAGAAGCAGCAGGTGGGAAGGCATGGGCCTACGCCCTGGAGGCCTGGCCTGGCTCTGCCACTGCAGCCTTATGGAATGTGGAACAAGCCACCTGCCTTCTCTCAGACTTTGTGTGGGGACACCAGGACCCTCTCAGGTGACCCTGTGCCAGTCCTCTACCAAGGGAAGGGACACCCTGTGGCCTTCCAGACTCTGCCCTCCAGAGGACAATTCTGCAAACAAAGAGCAGCAACTGGGCCTTATGATCTCCCTTCCCCCACCACAGTAACCCAGGAGCAGGGAATGAGTGACCCCACCAGTGGGGAGTCCTGGAGTGGGCAGGGGCCTCAGCAGCCGAGTCCTGCCCAGACCTGACCAAGAATGCCCTCAAGAGCAGCCCAGTGACCTCTTTTGAGGGCCCACCACCTCCACTGAGGCCCAGCATTCAGCAAGACCTGAGCTCAAAGCCAGCTCCAGACACTTGGTAGCTGTGTGACCCAAAGCAAGTCACTTCATCAGTCTGCCTTAGCTGCTTCAACAGTAAACTGAGGCTAACCCCCTGCCCAGATGAAGCCACAGGCCTCAGAAAACCTCTCAAGGCCCCCACAAAGCATACCAGGACACAGATCCCGTGAGTACCTGGGGCCCACCAAGAGCCTCTTATTCTTCCACTGCCCACAAATCAAACTCCTCCCCACACTCTAGGGGACTCTCCTCTCTTGCAGAGGCCACACGCCACCCAACTGTGGGTTAGCAGAAAGGGAACAGGCCCAATGGCCAGGAGACCTGAGGTTCAGCTTAGCTCTGGCACCAGAGTGTACTGGGAAAACTGAACAACTGGTTCTCCAAGGAAAGAAATGTCCACAGGACACACTTTTAAGTTTAGTCTGCATTATTAACACTCCCTCCATCACTTTCTCAAGTCTAGACAATCCACAAAAGGATAAATCCAGCCCTGATTTGCAGCATTTGCCAATTTCTAAGGTATAAAAGTTCACACTGAAAATTTGGCGATTGATTCTTCAAAACCAGTTGGAGCTAGGTCCAGCACACCCCGGTCATTTTGTGACCTTCAAGAAGGCACTTCCCCTTTCTGGGCTCAGTCTCCACATCTGTAAATGAGGGCCTTAGAGCAGATGATGCCTTGTGCCCCTTCTAGCTCTGAGCAGCCTTCCCTGGCCTCAGTTTCCCCATGTGTACCCTGCGGGGGCTATGAGTCCTGGCTGTGCAGGTATCCCCCACATGTCCAGCAGAAGAACCAGTAGCAAGCTGGCAAATGGCGAGGATTCCAGGCCCGTGGGAAGCCCCCAGGCTGGCGCTGCACACCCTCATTCACCTACCTTCCTGCAAGTACATCACGGCCTGTGAATAGTTCTGCAAGGCGTGGTGCGTCCGGCCCAGGCTGCTGTAGGACACGGTCTTGGCCACCAAGTCGTTCATTTGGGCCGCGATGCTGAGGTGCTGCTCCTGGTAAACCACAGCCCTCTCGAAAGTGCCCAGAGACTCGTAGGTCAAGCCCAGGTTGCCATAGGCGCGGCCCTGGCCCGTGGGGTTGTTGGTCTCCTCCGCTATCTGCAGGTCCAGCTGGTGGTACTGCAGTGCCGTGTCATATTCGCCCATCTGCTGGTAAACACCGCCCAGGCCGCAGGCAGCATCGCTCTCCAGGGCACGGTCCTTCATCTCTCTGGCCAGGTTCAGCTGGCGCTCCAGGCACGAGATGGCCTGTTCATAGTTTCCCAGCTGGCTGTGCAGGCTCCCCAGCTCGCCATAGGCCTGGGCCTTGTTGAAGGCCTCTCCCAGCTCATGGGCCACCACCAGCCTCTTCTCAAAGCACACTAGCGCTTGCTGCAAACTCCCCATGGCCCTGGAGGGGAGACAAAAGGGGGAGAGCGTTTTGTGCAGGTGCAGACATGGTCAAGCCCTGGGGAAGGGGAGTCTTTCTGTCACTGTCACTTAGCAGGGCTCCTGCCACCTCAGTCCCCTGAGCATGAGAGCCAGGGGGATTACACCAAAAAGCTACCCCTGGCTGACCATTCCAAGGACCCAGTGGGACCCTACCCCTGCCAGGAAATGGAAATGTATGAATAGAAGCAATGAGAGGCCAGGAGTTCTCAGGCCTTGCAGCTTTCTGTTTCACTACAGTTTAAACTTCTTATTTAAAAGCTTACGTTGCAATGGCTATGGATCCTCTGGCCACAGTTTTTCTGTGTATGCTTCAGGTGGTGCTTGAGCCTGGTCCTCAGCCTTGCCCAGCTCAGAGAGTTCTGGGCCCCTTTCATCTGTACACACTGGGGTGTAGAACTCCAAGGAATCTCAGAGGGGGAAGTGACGACAAAGGCCATCCAACCCACCAGCATCTGAAGGAGATCCTGACAAGCTGCGACTGCTGGTGACCTGGCCTCCTCGCTCTGGGCCTCAGTTTCCCCACCTATGCAATGAGGCTAACCACACTTGCACAGCATGGCCGTGAGGCTGTGGACTCTGCTGACAAGGCCTGGCTGAGTCTGGAAACGCTCCTTGATCACCAGCCCAGCCTGGCCCTGGGGGGTAGATTTCTGGGCCCCGAGGGCTCTGGGGGCCCCTCTGAGAGGTAGCTGCTGATGTGCCCTGCTGCTTCCTGGCTGTAGGACTTTGACTGCTCTGAAGGTTTATTTTTTCTTCCTCATCTGTGAAACAAAAAGGCTGCCCTGGCTGGTCTCTAAGGTTCCTTTCGGTGATGAGTCCTAGGATTGCTCCTGGGGAAAAGGGGGCCTGTTATCTGCAGGGCAAAGAAAGGATCCCCTGGAAGTCTCAGCCCCTTAGAGTAAAAGCAGAAAATGTGTAGCCTTGACCTTCTGGGGCCACTGGAGAACCAATGACAGACTGATGGATAGCACCATGTAAAGAGGAGCTGGGATCACTAGGCCCCACTAGATCTTCAGCTAGCTATTGAACTCTAGGGAGGTTGCGTCCCCTCTCTGGACCTCAGTTTCTTGGCCTGTCTAATGAAGGTCCCTCCCAGCACTGCAATGCTGTTGTTCCTCTATCTGTGAGGACCCCCCGGAACCATCCTCAGCCTTCTGCAACCCCCTGCTGACTCTGAGGGGGCCTGGGAGGACAGAGTAGCTGCTGGCTGACTGAACCCCTGGGGCTCCCACAGATGGTGCTGCAGCCCACCCCGGCCTCGGACACTGCTGGCTCTCCCGCTCACTCACCTGTGTCCATTGCCAAGGCCACGGTAAGCCTTGGCCTGGTCCTGCATGCGGTTCAGACTCTGTGCCACAGACAGGTACTGCTCATAGTACTTGATGGCCTCCTCGAAGTCACCCAGGGCCTCATAGCAGTCGCCCAGGTTGCCATAGGCCCGGCCACGGTCCAGCACAGACTCATTGCCACTGAGCTGCTGCAGCATGGCCAACTGCTGCTCGAAATAGCCAATGGCCTCCTCCATGACGCTCATGTTCATCTTGGTGATGCCCATGTTGCCGTAGACTTGGGCTTCAATGGCTGGCTCCTTCAGCTTCTGGCCCAGCTCCAGCTGCTCCTCGTAGCACTTGAAGGCCATGCTGTACTTGCCCAGTGACATGTACACGGCCGCCAGGTGGCCATGCGCCCGGCCCTCACCTGGCAGGTCGCTCAGCTCCTGGCACACTTCCAGCTCCTGCGTGTGGTAGCCCAAGGCCTTGTCATATTTCTGCACCAACCGGTAGGCGGTGCCCAGGGCTGCATAGGCGCTGGCCTCCAGCCTCCTGTCTTTGACATGGTGTGCCAGGCTCAGCTGCTGCTCATAGAACTTGATGGCACCGTTGATATCCTTTTTACAGACAAAAATATCCCCCAGGTTACCGAGGGCACGGAACTTGGCCTGGGGATTGTTCAGAGACTGGGCAAGGGACAGCAGATACTTCTGACACTCCTCGGCCTTGCCGAGGTTCAGCAGGGCCTTGAACGCCAGGCCCAGGTTACAATAGGCCTTGGCTTGACTCAGCTTGTCATGCAGGTCTCTGGCCAAGGCCAGGTCCTGCTCGTAGTACTTGACGGCCTCCTCGTAGTTCCCGAGGCAGTAATGGGCATAGCCGAGGTTGTGGCAGACCTTGCCCTCCCCCTCCATGTCCTGCAGCTCTGGGGAGAGCTGCAGGTACTGCGAGTAGTAGGGTGCCGCCTGTGCGTACTCTCCGCGGGAGCAGTGGAAGTTGCCCAGGTTGCTGAGGGCACGGGCCTCGCTCTGGATGTCGCGGAGCTCCCTAGCAATGTTCAGGTGGTTCTGGTAGTGCTGCAGGGCACGGTCGTGGGCCCCCAGTGCCTGGTAGGCCACGGCCAGGTTCCCGTGGGTGGAGGCCTGAGAGGCGCGGTCATTGACCTCCATGGAGATCTGTAGCTCCTGCCGGTGGTACTTGACGGCCTGGTCATAGAGGCCTAGAGCGTTGTAGGCGTTGCCCATGTTCCCATAGGCCCGGCCCTGGGCCGCGTAGTCGTTCAGCTCCTGGGCGATGGACAAGTGCGCCTTGTGGAGTTTGAGGGCTGTGTCATAGTCACCCTTCATCTGGTGTATTATTCCTGAAAAGGACAGTAAAAACACAGATCAAGCCAAGGCAAGGCAATGGCGAGACGCTGCTGTGCGGCAGGTGGGCTAAGGGCAGGGCCCTGGGTGGAACTGTGGGGTGGGAGGACGCCCACAGCACTCCACAGGGCCTTAGCCTGGGGCATCTCTGAGGTTATCACTATCCTCACTGGCAGAAGATAATGCGTCTTACTGTACCTGCCTGCCAAGGATCCCTGAAATAAGGTCTGTGAACTCCTACAGAAACACGGTTATGGGCTGAGCACCTGCGTGGGGCTGGGAGAAGCGCCCTGCATGGGACGCCTGAGGGGGGTCACTTCCTGGGTGAGCCTCAGTCTGTTTACCTGCACAATGGGGATAATCCTTGCCCTCCTACCTCCCACTGTACTGTGACGTCATCCATAGCTTGAAGTCACTGAGGTTCTGCTTATCCTTGGAAGACAACAGATCCCTGGCGCCTTGTCCAGTGATGGTTGTTCTAGGAGGTGGCAAAGGGGCCAGTGTATACTCTGTCTTCCCTTCCAAGCTTCTGCCCTGCCACCATCAAGTGAACAAGCCTCTAGTTCAGTGGTTCTCAACCTTCCTAATGCCGTGACCCTTTAATACAGCTCCTCACACTGTGGTGACCCCCAACCATAACATTATTTTTGTTGCTACTTCATAACTGTAATTTTGCTGCTGTTATGAATCATAATGTAAATACCTGATATACAGGATGTATTTTCATTGTTACAAACTGAACATAACCCACAGGTTGAGAACCGCTGCTCTAGTTGGAAGTTCCCTGTCACCAGACCTTGCCCATAGCTCTCCCACTCCCAGCCATCTACCTTCTTCCAGGCCAGTTCCCCACCCCACTTCCCACCATCATCCTTGGCCACATTCCTATCCATGTCAGAGACCCTTCCAATATTCTGGCCTCGACCTCCTCACCTCCAGCCATTCCTAGATCTGTTTGACTCTAGGTACCCAGATGGGTGGGAGGGCAGGTGCCTGGGGAAGCCATTGGCCTGACTAAGCCTGGTGTGACATCTAGAAAAGGAGGCCCAGAGAGCACTGGGGGAGGAGGCAACAGCCATAAAGCGCTCTGCAAACCTGGTCTTGGTCTCCCAGGACCTCCCTCCCTCATACCCCTCATGGACCTGGATCTTCTCTGATGCTCCCTTATCTGCACAGGTGCCCTTCCTTCTCTGCCACCCAGAGAGCTGCATCTATGTGAGGCTTCTCGAGGGCCTAGTCCCGGGCTGGGGATTCACAGGCACTTTATCAATACTTTCTGAAAGAAGGATAACCTCAAGTCCTCCCTGAGATGTGCTCCTAGGACATGCAAGCCTAGGGTTGGAGGCTTCATCAAGGTTAGCAATAGAGACATGTCTTCAAACATGAGCAAGCTGCTCAAGAAGAAAGGCTCTCAAGGGTCCCTGGAACCCATCCCATTTGGAAAGTCTATATTCATAGAAAGCTCTGAATTTTCAGTTTTAACCTTCGTTTCTGAATTTGTGCTTTTAGACCAAGGGGAGCCTACAAGCATTTATCTTTCTAAGAACTCTCAAGAAAAATCCCTTAGCCCCTGTGCGTGTCCCTTCCACATCTGTACAGTGGGAATGACAAGAGCTGCCATCCTCACAGGCTACGGGATGTGAATCAAGTGACAGATGTGACAGGGCTTTACAGATAGGAGAAGAGAGGAAAGAAAGAGGAGGCAGACAGAGCAGGTCTGGGGAGAAGAGGAGAGGAAAGATGGCAGGAGCGGAAGGGAAGGAGGCAGAGTACGGGGGGAGTGGAGAAGGGAGAAAGAAAACCAAAGTGCCTTCTCTCTCACAGCATCCCAAAGCCAGGCTTGTCAGTAATGATGGCCACTCAGGCTCCTCGTTGTGAAAGGAACTGCCTGCTGGTTAGAGCAAAATGATCTGAACTCCAGCCAGCTCCCTCAGTCAACTCCTCCTTCTCCCCCACAACCCCTCCTCCTCCTCTTCCTCCTTCTCTTGCTCCTTTCCTACCCTCCACGTTTTAAGCTTCCAAGAGGCAACAAAGAACCAGGGAGGTCCCCTAAAACAAAGATTTCTGTGCGTGACCCAGAGGAGGTCTAGACAGGCCTGACACTGGGTAGGGATGCCCACCGGCCACCCCTGTCTCCACTGCCCTGGACACAGGCAGCCAGGAGGTCTCTGAACTGCTCTTGGCAGCTCCCCCCTTTACTGAAGCAACCTTAAAGAGATCCTGAGTGTGGCTGCCAGCCCAACGACTGAACACACCTGGAGATCACCTACAGGGTCCCCTTCCCAAGGCTGTCAGGCAGAGGGAGGCTTGCACGATGCTTCTCAGCGTGGGCTCTTTGGGTGACAATAGAGGGGGATTCAGAGAAGACTCTGGGGGCGGTAACCTTGTTGAGGCCATGTTCTTCAAGGGTGAGGCAGGGAAGGTCACCCAGATGTGACACTGCCAGCTGTTCTTCTCAACTGGGACAGTCGGAGATGCTAAGAGGAGCCAGGAATCTTCCAATAGGCAGGAGAGATGTTCCAGCAAAACCAAGAACTCTCTTAACTTAGCCCTGGTACCAGGCTTTCTTTTACCAAACAAATTCTGCAAATTCGGTCCTGCCTTCCACGTCCCATGACTACCAAGGAGGACACGTGGTGAAGAGAAGGAGCCTAGACCTTGTATAAGTGCTACTCACTGGCTAAGGGTCCTGGGCAAGTCATTTCAACTCTGGGAAACTCAGTTTCCTCATCCACAAAATGGGACTCATGATACCTTGTACGGTATATTACATCAATTGTAATGAGGATCGATTAAGTGCTTTGTGATCACAAAATGCTAAAGAAACCATTATTATCACTTTGTTATTACTTCTCTATTGGTCTGAATACTAGCACCTTACATCTAGGCCAGAACTCTAAAATGAGATAATGGAAAGGAAAAAAAAGAGTGTGTGTGTGTGTGCGTGTGTGTGTGTGTGTGTCTGTGCATGTGTCTGTGTTGGTGTGTGTGCACACATGCACATGTGTAAGGACACACACACACAGACACACACAAACATATCCTAGATTCAGAGTTGGAAAGAATCCAAGGGTCATCCGTTCTAGGTACCGCCTGCCCCCCATCACACACAAGTCCGCTGATGCTCAGAGCAGGTAAGCGGCTGTTCAAAGTCACTCTAAGAGGCGTCTGGGTGTCGCAGGGCCCAGTGTGCTGGCCTGTAGTCAGAAGGCAGAGTCTGCGAGCCACTGTGTGTGCACGCGTGTGTCACTGTGGACACCACTCCCAGGGTCTCTGAGGGGCTCAACGTCTTTATCAAGGCCTCGGAGGAAAGTGTCGCTGACCTGCTGGTTAAACTGGAAGCACAGAATTGGAGGGAGGGATACACCTGCATGTTAATGCACTGGGAGGTCAGAGTGCTTGACAGAACCGAGTGGTGAGCTGAATCTAAGCGGACAAAAGTTAATAGGGATAAACAGAAAGTTTTATATCTGTCCTCAAAAAGTCAGCTTCGCCAGTACAAGATAGGAGAGCAGTTTATGTGGGAAAACATCTGGGTTTTAGTAGGTTACAGCCCAAGGGGAATTGACAGTAGAACAAGAGCCAGCAAATGGGGGCCTTTACTGTGGTCAGAACCTGTCTGTGGTCATCCTGGCCCCCGCCCTTTAAGGAGGGCACTGACAAAGCAGAAAGTGTCCACGGGATGGTCATGAGTCTTTAGACCAGGGCACACAAGGGGTAGCTGAAGGAATTGTGGATGTTAACCTTAAGAAAGAGAAGACTTTAGGAGTGTTATGACAGGGAATGTTGGGGCTGAGGGGTCATTTGAGGCTGGGTGTCAGGGATAGGCCGGACAATTGATCACTGGAGGAAATATGGCAGAGGGGGCTCAGGCCTGGATCAGGGGCTGCACAATCGATCACCTGCCGGGAGTAGAGAGCAGAGAGGGCCTGTCTCCCTCAAATCCCCAGGCTTTCCGGGATAAATCACACCCCTTACTCCCATTTTTCATCAGTAGTTAATTTCACAAACTTAATTCAATATTTGTTCAGCGCCTGGGCTGTGTGCCCCTGCTGTCAGGTAAGTTGAGGTTAGCGGGTCCCCTGAGCTGCAGCAGGCTATGTGGTCTGGGTGTGTCTGTACCCAGTCTGGCATCAGCAGGCCAGCCTCTAGGAGTGGAGGTCACTGGGTTGTCTGGACAGAGGTGAGCCCCCCCAGGCTGAAAAAGGGAGCAGCCTAAACTCCCATGCTGTTCAGGGGAGGGCCTGGCCTGATTGTAGCCTCTGTACTTCCAGCCTAGGTGAGATGAGGTGACCTAGTCTTAGTTAAACAAGTGCTATAGCAGCACTGGGGTTACGCAAAGACAACATTTAAACGGTTCTTGTCCTCAGGGAGTCAGCATTCTGACTGCTCCTATTTTCCTAAGGGAAATGTGCTTGATGCTCCCCAGAGGCCACGAAAGGTATCCAACCCCTTTTAGAATGTTTCTCCATAAGATGGGTCTGGTGCTAATGCATGTGCAGGTGGTGTGGACACTTCAGGCCTGAACCCTGCCCAGAGCAGGGCAGGGATGGAGGGGGACCCAGAGACACAAAGCTATCAGGACTGCAATGAGAGTGACTGAGGAGGAAGCCCCCGCAGAGAGGAAGGCATCACAGACAGATTCTAGAGCTCCGCCACCAAGACAAAGAGACAAGCACCTACTACATTTGGGGCCTTGTGCTAAGCGCTGAGGATGCAGAAACAAGCCAGACAGTCCTTCCCCTCAAGGAGCCTGAAGTCTAATGGGGATGCAAACACCTACAAGAGAGCCTGACAGAAAGGGGCAGCAGAAGTAGATGGAGAAGGGAACCTGCCCAGGTCCAAGATTCCTGGGGATCAGGTAGAGAAGGGAGCTTTGCTGGGGCCCCTCATCCACGCTCAAGAAGGTGGGCCTCAGGGTGACGGCATCTCCACGCTGGGAAGGCTGCTGCAAAGAGGGACGCCGAATCTCCCGGAGCCATGCGACCGAGCCAAAGGTGCTGAGGGGGCCACTGCAGAGATGCAGACTGACACACCGAACCCCACAAGATGACACGCGGCCCATGGCAGGATCTCGCTGGGGGCTTGGGGCTCACGGGGGAGACAGGGAACAGGAACAGACAGGGACTGTAAAAGGGAGCAAATCTCTATTTCCCTCCTTCAGAGTTCCTCTGTATTAAATAGAAAGCAAACAATACGGTGGGGGGGAAATGACTCTAACATCAAAATGGGCCGCGCTCACTAATTTGGTGGACAATGAAAGCTAATGTTTATGTCACATTTTCTGGCAGCTGGAGGGCACCACAGTGCCCAGGGCACCAGGCCTGGAGTCAGGGAGACGCATCCTCCTGAGCTCAAAGCGGGCCTCAGACGCAGCCCAGCTGTGTGACCCTGGGCAAGTCACTTCACCCTGCTTGGCTCAGTTTCCTCCCCTGTAAAATGGGCTGGAGAAGGAAATGGCAAAGCACTCCAGTATCTCTGCCAAGAAAACCCCCAATGGGGCCATGCAGAGTCAGACAGGACTGAAACAAGAGAACAACAACAGAGAGTGTTTACTCTGTACCAGGAGCTTGATCAACAACCCTGGGAAGTAAGTGATGTCACTTTATTCCCATTCTAGATATGAGGAAACTGAAGCAAACAGAGGTTAAGTGACTTGCCCAGGGTCACGCAGCTGACTGGCTGAGGCTGAATTTGAACTCAGGTCTTCCTGACTCCAGACCCAGAGCTCTGTGTACTGTGGTGGCCTCCAGTTGCCCATGATCATGGAGGTGATATAGGGAGTGGGCTCGAAATTTTATTTTGAAACTACGATATAATTGTAATGTTTTGGAAAATGCAGTCAGTACCTACTCCCAGGGGTTATTGGGAGGAGCACTTGACTGTGGAGCACTTAGCACCATGCCTGGCTTGTGTGGGAATGAACTGGACACAGATGCTTCAGATGCTACAGACTGCACATACACACACACACACACACACACACATACTCACAGACACACAGACACACACACACAGGGATACTAACTGGTATGGAACGTTAACAAATCTGACACATCTCAGAAATCCCCATTCTAGGTGACATTTCCTAGGCTAAACGTTACAGTACTGCTAAGGGCAGTCCTTTGAAATTCTTTCAAGGCATGCTTTCAGACTTAGGAGGAGCCTTGATGTGCGCCAAGCACCACACAGTCTCAGGATTTGATCGGACCAAGATACCGGGGTGATAAGAGAAACTGGCAAATGGATAACCCATATGAGATTGTTACTCTCTCAGCGTGGGGGGGGGGGGCGGGGGAAGAGAGAGAAGCGAGGAGGGATAAAATTTGGAACTCAAAACCCTAAATAAAAATGTTTAAAAAAAGAAGTGACGTAGAGGCGTGGCACTGGGTGGGGGAGACAGAGTAAATGAACCCAATGGGGGAGGGGTTTCCACATCTACTGAGCCAGCCAAGTCCAGGTGTCTGAAGGGCTTTTGCCGCGCAGGCAATGCCGAGTAAATGAATTTATCATTTCACTTCGTTGACAAGCTTCCTATTTAAGAGAGAACAACGGTGTGGAAGGGGAAGCCAGGTGGCGAGGTTAATGAGAAGGCGAAAGTGAGCAAGTCTGGAAGCCAGAATCCATTGTCCTTCCGGCGCCTCACTGCTGAGTGGCTTCTCCACCTGGAATGTGACACCTGGTGGGAGCAGAGAAGTAGCCAAGGCCGCCGTCCTTTGTTACAATCATTGGGATGTGGCCTCGTTAAACCCAAGCTGGGAGATAAGCAAAGGAGGCTTTAGGGACAAGCCAATTCTGAAGGGCTCTGCCATGGAGCTCTGGGACCCAGGGCTGGGAGAATCCCCTGCCAAAAAAAGGTCAAACTCCTTGGCCTGAACATCAGAGCGCTCCAGCATCAGCCTTATCCCGTGTTAAATCCATGCACACACTCTCAATTCCAGGACGGAGGGCTGTCCAGTTCTAATCCCAAACTTCCTGGCCATGAATTCCCGGGCCCGCCCATCTCCACCCTTTGAAATGGAAATGATTCTCATTCTTTACCTCTGGCTCAAAAGCTCCTTTCTCCCAGAAGGGTCCCCGGAGGAGTGGGCTCCTCCCTCCACCCGATCATTCTGCCCCTCTCCCAGCCCCCACCAGGCAGAGAATTTTGCGAGTCCCCATGTGCTTCTAATACATTATCTTGTAGTAGGGCTATCTGTGTGCATGCCTTATCTCCTCTTACTAGACCATGCTCCAAGTAAGAAGGAACTGTGTCTGATTTAATCTTTTTTTTTCCTTCAGTGACAAGTATTGCTCTGAACTGGGCTAGGACTTAACACAGGTTTGTTGATTGACAGAATGAATGTACTAATCTGGCCTGATAGCACCTTTAGAAAAATCCAGCCCCACCAAGATTCATGGTCTTTGGTAATTAATCAGATACCTCTCTTTAGCCAAATCTATCAGGTTCCCCCTTCCCTCCCCCCCCCTCCAGCCAAAGTGCACCTGCCCCCTGAAGGAAGGGCTCTAACATCAATAACAAATTAGCTGTCCTTGCTTTCATTGAGTGGGCCGAGGCCCTCCAGGCTTCCTGCCCAATTCCCTTCCTTTCCTTTTCAGTTTGGAGGAAGACACTGAAATAAGGTCTTTGGAATTCCCGATAACCCTCCATTCTAGTACA
>CM053587.1:344325163-344417381 GCA_028646515.1 Pseudochirops corinnae | reverse complement strand
ATGAAGGGTAATGCAGAAAAGAGCCCTTCACCCACAGGAACTTGTGAACATGACCTTGCTTTCCAAGGGCTCTCTCCTTCTTCCCCCTGTTGAGTTACAAATTCTAGGGTAACTGTGGGCTCATTAGCACAGCCTGACAACAGAACTATTCACAGATTTCCTGTGTCTGTGCAGGAATCTCAGCAGTAAATCCTAAGGCAGCGGGCAGGATTAATTGTGCTACTGAGAGAGGGAAGCAATAATTACTAATATGAAAATGGAAGAGCAGAGACGGGGGGCTCTGGTGACGGATGGTTGGGCACCAGGCGCTGCCGGCCCTAATGGTTCTCTGGCCAGGCCATTGGGATAGGAATTGGGGGGAAGCCCAGACCAGAATGAAAAATGTGGCGGTCCGCACGTCAGAGCTCCTTCATCAGTCACTGTTGGGAGAAGCCACATGTGCTCCTTGGGCTCGGGTTCCCAGCGTGTGGAGAGAAGAAAAGCAGAGAACTGAGTCAAAAAGGCCGAGCATCATTTAGGTGAGGGGCTTGGTTTGGAAGGGAAATCTCAGCCATTTTAAATGCTTGAGGGCAGACTCACACAAAGAGGGAAACAAAGAAGGAAGGGAGTGGCCACAGCCAGCACACCGTGAGGAGATACCGGTTCCACCTCCAGTCAGGCTTTGTAAACGCTGGACAGTTCCTTTCCAGCTGCTGTCACAGACTCCCTAAATGGCCAGGGGCAAGACACAGTATGGCTGCATGGAAAAATACTGATTTGGGATCAAGGGACCTGAGTTCAAACCCTGTCTCTTCAACTTACTATGTACAGCTTACTATGACCTTGGACAAGTCGCTGACTTTTCTGGGCCTGTTTCCTCCCCTGTAAAATTGTGCCAGAACATACACTCCCTTCCCATTGGAATTGCCCTGAAGTATAATGGATGGGCTGCCTTAGGAAGCACTGAAGAGGGGTAGGTTGGTCTCTGAGATCCCTTCTGACGCAGTGACTCTGTGGCCAATCTCCCAGGAGTCAATGAGAGAACCCAACACACATATGGTCCTAGAGAAAAGTGACTGGCCATCGTTATCATGGTCTTACCTCTGTCAGGGGCAGGAAGGGATTTAGTTCAGCTTTTAGAGAGAAATGAAAGTAATAGGGTTCTGGAATTTGGGGAAAATCTTTGAACGTATGCTTTACAATACATAACTAAGGAGCAATGAGTTTCTGGAACAAATATGGCAGAAATACATGGAGCTGACAAAGATGTCTACTACCTACATAAGACTGAACTATGGGGAGATAAATAGGCCTGATCCAGGACTCAGACCTCAGAGACCTTAGTATTGTACCCTAATTCCTTGTGAGGTGACGTGGCTTGCAAAGGCTGGCTCCCCCGAAAGGAATTTCAGGGGCACACCAAATAGGCTTGATCCAGGACTCAGACAGTGACCTTAGTACTGTACCCTAATTCCTCTCAAGGTGATGCGGCTTGCAAAGGCTGGCTCCCCTGAAGGAATCTTGGGGGGTGCACTTGAAAGGACTTCTGTCTGATATCCTGACATCAAAAAACCTTTACCCCCAAACTTCAGGCACCAAAAAGGACATGTTCCTTATCATATTGTGCTAAAGACTATTGCAAGTCAAAATACTTGATTCTCAGGGATCTGGCTTCTATACAGATATCTTTGAGACTGGTTTCTATGCAGATGTCTTTGAGATTGTGGCCTGCTCTCAGAGATCGTCCTTTGTCCTGTAAGATATATTTTGATAAAAGACAACCAACCTTCCCCATGACTTCCTGGGTCCTTGATAACAAGCCTTGTCTTATCCAAGCTACTTCCCAGGTATGGCAGACTATTCTATTAGTACTAATATTCCGGGATATGATTGAGATAAGGATACTTGAATCTTTGTCATTTGGATCTTTAAAAACTTTGTTCTATGCATCAATAAACGGACCTCATGGTTCTTCCTTGAGCTACCCGTGTTGTCTGGCTACTTTTTTCTCTCTCCCTCTCACATCTCTGCTCACACCTGAGGCTGGTACTCGGGTGGCGCCCTACACTGAACAGATGAGGGGAGAAGATAAAAGACAAATAAAAAGCTAATTAAAATTCCTGGCTAACTCAACAAGGCCAGATCACCAAGAGCTGCTTCAAGAACTCATTTCTAGATTCCCGAAATCAGACACTTCTTTCTGCTGCAAAAGCAGGAGCTATTTGCTTTAATCAAATATGAATCATATCCCCAAACGCCACCAACTTAATTGAATTCCTAAGATTATAAGATCAAGTTAGTGGAGATCAATTCAATGAGCAATTATTAGGTCCAAACATGGGCATGGTCCTGAACTAGGTGCTTCCAAAGGAAGACCAGAAAAGGGCAGAAAGGCCCGACCTGAAAGATGGTAAAACCTGCCCAGATTCCTTGCTTCTTGTCTGTCAGGACTTTTGATAATGTCATAATTCTCCACCAGCGATGCCCAGCTCTGCCAGTGCTGGCATCAGCTCGAGGATCCCTGATCTACACAGGCATGGCATGACAGATGGTTTTGCTTCCAATTAATATCTTTATTCAGACATAGTGCAGGGGATGAAGAGCCAGGCGAAAAACTAAATTGCAACCTCCCTAGTCCACAGGTTCTGCTCTCTAATATTAGCTGGAGAGTCAAAGTCTGTCGAAGGGAGGGTTTTACCTCCAGTCAGTCCCAGAGGATGGCACCTGGGAATACTCTCTATGCGGCAATGACCCGCTTTCTTCAGTGTAATCCAAGATCTGGGGCACTTTCACATTGTGAAGCCCTTCAAGGAAATCATCAAAGTTAATTATCCAATTAATATCAAGGCTGGATATACAGTAATCTGTCAAAAGACAAAGGGTTTAGAACTTCTATGCTGATCAGTTTCTTATCTTTTAAATGGAAATGAGGGAATTAGTCACCCTTCCAATTCACTCATTGTGAATATTAATTTGTCTTTTTCTGGTTGAGTACCTCCCTAACTTGATGGTTGTAATTATCGAGGTTGAAGGGGACCCAACTGCACGTCCCACCCCAGAGGAGCCATCGCTGCTGAATTCAGGCTGATTGTCTAGGGCGGGAAAGAGCTTGGGGTTAATGAAGGGGGAGCAACAAGCGTACTCCTACTCCTGTGTACACAGTAAGCACTTAATAAGTGTGTTGATTTCAGTTTAATTTGTCTGCCAAAATGACACTCTCCAGTGCAGGTCTGACCATGTCATTCTCCTGCTCCCTGTGGCCTGAAGGATAAAATAAAAACCACATTTGGCATTTAAAGCCCTTTACAACCGGGCTCAGAACCATCTTTACATACTGATTTTGCTTGGCTCTCCCTTGTATATGCTGACCCATTCACTGTTCCCAGTACAAAAAATGGAATTTCTTGCCTCTGTTGCCCGGGAAGCACAGGGTAAGGGAGCACCCCCCCCCCCCCCATCAACTGATTTCCCCTAGGCCAGTGAATGAAATCCCAGAAGATGAGGGACAGACAGCAGAAACAACCCAGTATCAGGGTCTGAAACAAAGTGTCAGGATGGGTTTCTACTCTGGTGCCCTTTATGAAGTGTGAAGTCCTCTGATAAAGCAGATGGAATCAGAGGCTGGCCAGTCATGAGATGACAAGCGGATGGTCATGTTGCCGACAACACACGCTCAACAGGAATCTGCCTCCGTGCCTCCGAGGACTGTAGCCTTCAGCAGCAGAGAAGAGAACCCGCCACGGAGGAAGAACCCAGTCCTGGAGAGGGAAATGTTTCCCACCTCTGGGGGTACAGGTGGGGGTGGGGCAGGGACTGCTCCCAGGCCATCCTTTCTCGCTCTGAGCCATTTTCCCAGAAAGAGACACGGAATCTGGGGGTGGGGGTTGGGGGGGTGGGAACCCCACACTCATTAAGCACTTCCTCTGTGACAGGCACTAAACTCATATTATTTCATCTGCAGAGAGCCCAGGGAGTTGAAGTAGGATACAGTTCTAAGGGGTGTGAGCTAGGGCTGCTGAGCTGTGCAGAAAGAGGCTGGGGAGCTGAGCTGTCTGCCTAGCAGACTCTCCACCAGGCAGAGCAGCCTGAGGCCACCTAGAGAAGGAAGAGCAGGCACCTGCAGAGCCTGACACACAAGCCACCCTGGCCCCACGTTCCATAAACGTGTGCCTTCCTGAAAGCGTCCTCTTTGTGTGTGCACACTCCTCCCCCAGACACTGCTCACTTTTGTGGGACCAACACACCAGGAGGGCAACGGTCGTACCTATTGTGGTTACTTTGCCATCTGAGTAAATGACTTTGCTTTGAGCGGATCATGTCTACTAGCTAATGATTAAAGGGAAGCACGTCAGTGGGGGCCTATGAGCTATAGAGTTTTAGGAGCTGTGAGTGCATAACTACTCTGAGGGACCCAACCTGCAGGGTGGGGGAGATGTCATCTCCGAGGAGGCGCTGCACCTGCAAAGTGCCCCCCTCCTCCTCTCTGGCTTCCTTCAAAGCCCAGCTTAGCTGTCACCTCCGACCTACCTTTCCTGGTCTCCCCGGGGGCTAGTAAATCCCTCCTAGAAACAACTTTGCATTTGCTGGCTCTATTTTGCACTCACTTCTCCAAGTCTGCCTTGATCTTCTCCAGGAGATCGTCACCTCTTTGTTGACAGGGGCTATGTGAGTGCTCTCCATATCCTGAGCCCTCCCTTCTCCATCTGTGCCTGGGACTTTTGAGGTGCTGCCAGTGTGTCTTCTAAATGGAACTGAAGATGCTGCCTCCAACTACGTATAGGCATGTGAGCAGCACCACCCGACCATGCCACTCCCTGAGCCTGGGCTGTATAGGGAACAAAAGGAAACTTCCTCAGCTCCTAGGCAAAGCCCAAGAGTTGCTGCAGCACACCTTTGTAGACAGGATTCTGTTTCATGCCTCACATGCTGTAGCTAACATGGAATACAGGTTATTCTAAATTTAGCATTCATCTCTCACCCTGGTGCCTTTGCTAGGCATGTGTGGAATGCTCTCCCTCCTCACTCTCAACCAGTCAGTCAACAAGCATTTCTCAAGAGCCAGTAGGTCCCAAGCACTGTGCTGGGCACTAGGGACCCAAATACAATGAACAAACCAGTCCCTACTTGCACGAAGCTTCTGTTCTAACAGGGGACACAACGACCTATGGAGACATATGGGGAGTAAATACAGAGACAATAAAATCAACTGAATAAAAAAGTGGCTAAATACAAGAGAGTTTGGGAGCTTTCTTCAAGGCTCTGCCAATGAGCCATCTCCTTAGGGAAATGTTTCCTGACTGCCTCCTTCTCTGCCTCCTATTCAGATCAGTAGGAATACAGCTATTCATGTGACATCGTTTGCTCTTAGTGACTGTAAGCTCCCTGAGGGCTGAGGGATCTTTGTGTTCCAGGGCCTGGTACGATGCCCTCACGGACTAAGCTTGTACTAAATGATTCTAATCACTAGGTCGGGCTGTAGGAGCCACCCTCCTTTCTCATCTCTGCAGTTCATAAGATGTCTTCCTTCAAGGCTCCATTGAGATGCTGTCCCCTCCCTGAAGCATTCCCTGAGCAGCCCAGCTGAAAGAGGTCTTGGGGAGGAGCCAGCTGCCCTCCGGAGTGGTCTTCAGACCAAGTCACCAGATGGGCTATAGAGGGCGCAACTGTTCAGGCACATTATGGATTCGATGGCCAATGAGGTCCCTTCAAACGCTGAGATTTGTCTCCCTCATCAGATTTTCTCAGAATACTTTATCTGAACCACTCCTATTCCCTATCCCTGTCCCATCCTAGCTTGTATTATATGCATCTATGGACATGAGATCTCTTTCTCAGTAGACTGAAAGCTCTCTGAGGGGAGAGAGCCTGTGGCTCTTTATTTATCCCCAGTTCCCAGCACAAGCCCCCCACGGAACTGGGACATAATAAATGTTTCAGTGATTTGAATCCCAAAGATGAAGAGAGAAAGGGAATGTAATATAGAGAGAGACCTTTAGAGGGACACACAGGGAGTAAGAGAGAGAGGGAAGAGACAGATATAGACAGAGACAGAGAAGAGAGACAGACAGAGAGAAGAGAGACAGAGACAGAGACAGAGACAGAGAGACAGAGAGAGAGCCATCAATAGAAAGTAAGGTAGGAGTTACTTGAGAGGCAGAAGTTCTGAAGATCAGAATATATTCCACACATATTGACTGATGTCTATCATGTGAGAAGGCATGGTAGGAGATACAATGAAGAGTGCGCGCACGCACACGTGTGCACACACACGCACACACGTGCACACATGCACACGCACACACGCGTGCACACGTGTGCACACACAGCCCCCGCCTTCACAGAGCTCACTGCCTAGCAGCAGCCACTAAATGCTGCGACTCTGCACACCCAAATGCAAAGACAGATGGATTTCTGCACCAAGCCTGCGATGTGGGCTGTCAAATGTGCTCTCCACAGGCAATCGGGTCTGAAGAGCTCAATTTTAAAAATTTATACTGGATGGAAAACACAAACCTTCTTACTGAGGGAAGAATCCTGGCTCTGTGACAAAGGATGCTGCCCAAACCAGCCAGTCAAAATGCTCCTCATTTGTCTCACAACACGGGCTCCTAGGAAAGGCCATTTCAAAAACATGGAAAGAGCCAAATGAGGGCAACGCTGGCGATACTTCTGCTGCTCGGGCTCTTTCCCCTTTCCCCCTCCCTAGGAAAATGAGTGCCCTGGTAAGGCCTGGGACACCCACCCTGACTGCTTTCAAGGATTTCATTTACCTGCAGCTTTCCAGTCCACCCCTGCAGGCCCGAGGGATGGTCCTGCCCTCGGCGATCTGGCTGCTTCCAAAAATAACAAGTATGAACTGTATACATGTGCTGTGTACATGAACGCAGAGGTTGCCCTCCCTCCCAGATACACTGATAAACTTCAAACACCAAGCACTCAGGAAAAAGAGTGTTTCTGGAGCGCCAAGCTGGTGAGGTGTGCTAGGAAAGGATGACAATGGAGGTGATTCCCTTGTTTCAACAGAACACACTGCAAGTATACCTACACACATACGTAGTACACGCAGACATACACATGCATGTACACACACGTGTATGGACTGTCTGTGCCTGACCTGCGGTAGAGCCTTCCGAGCTCCCGCTGTTCTGATCAGTCACAGCTGCTCAACGTGGTGACACCATCTGGGGCCCCTCAAGTACGGAGGACAAGAGCCAACCAACACACGCATGTGCACATATATACATCTCTGTGCATGCATGCATACATACATGTGTGTATAGAGAGAGGGAGAGAATCCATATCTATGCGCGTGTGTCTCTGTAGCTTGTTATAGGATATGTGTGTACACACACTCGCACACATACACACATCCCTTTATTAGACTGGAAAGATTCTACTTTCACAGGAAGACCTCCAGGAAAGTCACTTCCTCAAGCCCATTTCACAGACTGGTGCCCAGTTCACATTTCTCAAAGTCCTTCCACTGATCTCCCAGCCCTCTGAGCTCATCTTTATAGACCTCTACTATAATTTGTGGTACATTTGCTTTTGAAGATATATTATAACTCTTATTAGATTACATTATTCTAGAAGACAGATTTATTTATCTACAGAGGTACAATAAATGTATTTTAAAGCACCTAACAGTCCCATTTTATAGGTGGAAAAACTGAGGGACAGTGTGGGTAAACAACTGATCAAAGCCTCCTGCCTCTTCCTGCTCTCACTCAGGGGTCAGGAACCTGAAGCCTTGAGGCCACATGTGGCCTCAGACTGAGTCTGAGCTTTATAGAATAAATCTCTTTACTAAGGGGATTCATTCTGTGAAGTCTAGATTCAGTCAGAGGGCCGCACCTAAGGACCCAGAGGGCCACATGTGGCCTTGAGGCTGCAGGTTCCCCACCCCTGCACCAGACCTACTCCACCAAGGTTTCCATGACCTTTGAAACGCAAGAGTGCTATCACCTGTGACCTTGTGGATCATCTGGTCAAACCTCCAGATTTTAGGGATGAGCAGACTGCGGCCTAGGGATGTGAAGTGGCTGGCTCCCCCACAGCAGCAGAAGATGCACAGCAAAGATGAGTCTCTACTAAATGCTCATCGAGTAACTGATAAGGAAGAGCCAAATATTGGAAACCAGGTTCTCAGAGCCCAAACCTCCTTCACTTTCCACTATGCCAAAGACATTTTCTTGCTACTTGTCTAAGCCCATATGACACACTACAAAACATCAATTCTTTCTATACTGTGCTATCCACAGTAACTCTGAATTTTTCATTCAAAATTAGACATCTACTTGGGAAAGAATATTACAGACCATCAATAAGACAGTGAGCTAGAATGCTGACACATTCACAGATCTGAAATATAATCAGGATACAAACACATGCTTAAGCCATTTCTTCACATATTTATCACTGAAATCAGCAGGTCCTGCCCCCAAGGCCCTGCAAGCAGTGTGGTGCAGTGGTGAGCACTCTGGGCTGGCCCTAGAGAGTCTGGGATTTGAACACAGGTTCCACCACTCACCCATTCTCTGCCTCTGGAGTCAGGAAAGCCCCCAACCCTCTCACCCTCTGTGGGTCTCACCTTCCTCCACTGTGAGATGAGGAGGTTGGCCTTGATGTTCTCAGCGCTGCTTTTGGATCTGACTCCTAGGATGCTACTTTTGAGGGTTATTACATACTTCAGAGCTACAAAAGATGCCAATCTGAGGGTTGTGAGGGTTTTTCCCCTTAAGAGGCATACGTGGAAATTACCCTTAAGCAAAGCTCACTACAACAATCCAATGGCTTCATGAGAGAACTGAGCACCTCAGACAGTGCTCTGAGGTTCTGAAGAAATGGGAATTAGGAAGCCAAGACACTGGTGCATTTCCTATTCCTAAAATGCATGGTGCCCCCAAGGGGAAAACCAGAAAAAGCCCTCCGGGAAAATCTGGGAGAGGCTCTGGGAGAGGCAGTAGAGAGGGAGGGGGCTCCATTTTTCTGATACAGCTGCTCATCAATTTAATGCATCAGTAATCAGTGACTAACTACAAGGACCAGAATCCTACTGGTTCCTGTGGTAATCAAGGCCCTGCTTTGAAGCTAGATCCATTAACTGCAATATGCCAATGGGTACAATGCAGGACAAGTTTCTCTCTCATTAATTTTTCAGGAACATGCTCTGTACCAATATTCAAAGAAAGCTCCATTTTTCTTAAAACAAAAAGGCAACTTGGTGAAGTAATCAAAAGAAAAAAAATGTTACTAAGGTTTATCTTATGTCTTAGTTGAGTCTGGGGCAGGTCATTCAGGGAGATGAACGTCTCTTAGCCAAGCGCATGTGCTCAGCTGGAGACCAAGAGTGCTCTGTCACAACCATCTACAGTCAAGGGAACCTGAGGGATCATCTGCTCTGAGCCTTTGATTTTCAATGAAATGGGGGCTTAAAAGGCTTGGGTGACTAGACAATATCAACCTTAGTTACTCAGAGCTGAGCTGGGACTCCAACCTCTTCAATCTCCAAAAGAGAAGCTTAAAATTCTGAAAACCACTTTCCTTGTCTCCTCTTTATTTCTGGGATCCCAGACAGCCCCAATGTGGCACTGTGTGTGGGGTACACTCTGCCCCAGGCCACATGTTGGTAGGGGATGTGAAACCACATCCACCAAGGCTCCACCCACCCCAGGGGTCTCCTCAGTAGTTTATCTACTGTGACAGCTTCCCTCTCTTCCTTCCTTCCGTCCCTCCCTTCCTCCTTCTATCCTTCCTTCCTTCCCTTCCTGCCTCCCTGCATTTCCTTCCTTCCTGCCCCCTTCCTTCCTTCTTTCTCTTCCTTCATTCCTGCCCTTCTTCTTTCCTTCCTGCCTCTTTTCATTTCCTTCTTTCCTGTCTCTCTCTCTCCCTTCTTTCCTTCCCTTCCTTCTTTCTTTTCCTTCCCTCCTTCCTTCTTGCCCCCTTCATTTCCTTCCTCCCTGTCTCCCTCCCTTCCTTCCTTCTTTCTTTCTTTTCCTTCCTTCCCTCCCTTTCTCTTTCCTTCCTTCCTTCCTTCCTTCCTTCCTGTATCCCTTCATTTCCTTCCTCCCTTTCTTCCTCCTTCCAAGGGAGAAGGTGTGGACAGTAAAGCTCCTGGGTAAACAAGAGGTAGTAGTCACACTTGCTTCCCTGCTAAGAAAGAACCCTGGGTTAAAGAGAGAGAGAGAGAGAGAGAGAGAGACAGAGACAGAGACAGAGACAGAGAGAGACAGAGAGACAGAGATAGAGACAGAGACACAGAGACACAGACACAGAGACACAGACACAGACAGAGAGAGCGGGAGAGAGAGCTCTTTTAGACCATTCTGATCTGCTGGCTGAGGCCACCTGGTCCGGATACCCATTCTTCAAAGGTCTGGGCTCCCCATCCCTATGGTCCCTCTTACAATGGGGATGCGGGGGTGTGTGTGTCTCTGAATAAATGACTGCTTCATTTGCTTTCTTTTCCTTCTGGGTTCAGTCGCTGCATTATGGGGTGAATCCAGTTTGACTTCCTTTGAAATACCACCTAGACCATTACCTTACAGCAATGCCTCCAGCTGCACTAATCCCTTCCATGTCAACGGGCAGGGGGCATTAGAATGTTGTCTTCCCAGCCAGGTTCAGGACTGTTCCAAAACAGACCAAGAGGATGGACAAGACAACTTCCCATTGTTGAATGAGTGGGATCCCTGAAGAGTCGTGGGGGCCAAGACTGAAGGAGATGGTTTCCCATTCCTAAAATGCAGACCAGCTTCCACTGGCAGAGGTTCTGATGTGGAGCTGCCCTGCTCCTCCACAGAGAAGGTAAAACTGAAGAAGGTAGGAGATGCCTGCTGAGACCCTATGACCTAGTTTGATCAGAAGTAGAAGGCAGGGCTTTGGGAGCTTGGCTTCATCACGTTCCTGGTCTCTTTCTTCCCTGCTGAAGGCCAAGGAGGTAGAAGCCTAGATACCATACTCTTACACCATCTCTTGTCTCTTTTGGCCCAGATCATGAGAGAGTAGCCCAGCCTGGCTTTGCTTGCAGCAAATACTCTGGGCCAGAACTGAGCTGAGAAAGCAAAGGTCAGACCTAAGAGACATTTTGCTTTCCCATTCATCTCTCACGCTTTGCTAGGGATTGAGAAGTCTGTGTTCTCTGGAGGAGGTGGGCACTAGTCTTAGCTCCATCCCTAAGTCATCATGTTACCTGGGGCAAGTTACTTCAATCAATCCATCGAGCATTTATTAGGCAACTACTGTATACAAGGGATACAAATGTAATGAATGAAACCATCTCCATCACAGGCAGTGCACATGCATTCAAACAGTTTCTTGGACTCAGTGACCCCATCTGTAAAGTGAAAGGATTCCACCAAACAGTGCCAAGGCTTAGCTTTCCAGCACCTTCTAGTCTACACGAGTGGTATCAAACGCAAAGAGAACGGGGTTCACTCATCAGTACATAAGGGTCTTGCAGGCCACATATTAACTCAGAAAAACACATATCAACATTCTCTATGGTCTACAGTATCTTTACTGATTTTGTTAAATATTTCCCAAGTACATTTTAATCTGGTTTGGGGAGGACTCTACCTCGTCTGACACGTCTGGCTACCTTGTGCTCTAAGGTGCTAACATGCCAAGAATCTAACTCATCACTTCCTAAATTAGGAAACATCTTTTGTGTAAAACTTGACTTTAACACTCCATATCAGATTTGTTTAAAAAGAGGGAAACTATCAGCTGCTCTTGGTCATGATCACAATAACAGAGGATAATTCTGCAGCACTTGACAAGCATTGTCTTACTTGGGCATCCTAAGAAATCTGCAAACTAAGCACTAGCTCCATCATACCCATTTTACAGAGGGGGAAACCAAAGCTCAGAAGGGGTAAGCGGCCCAGGAAGGATCTGAACTTTGGATCCCCTGACTCAAGCCCAGAGTTCTATACACCATACCAGAAGGACAGAAACAGCCATTTTTTGCCCAAATTGTAACACGCATTTCTAAGACATCATCAGACTGTGCTTTGGAAGCCCAACTCCTTGTGCCAAAGGTCCCTTTGTGTAGGCCCCGATCAGTGAGCCATGGAGATGAGGACCAGCTGGGTACATCCTGCTCCTTTTGCCTAGTGTTCACCAGAGAAGCAGGGGCAGCGGAGCCTTTTGTTATGTCTAGGACAATCATGGATGTCCTTGAGACCAATAAACAGTGAATGCATGTCTATTATGTCCAACTAAGGGGCTGCTTAGAATCTCAGTGAGGCCAGCATGGCCCTGCGTGGCCCCAAAGCCCTAGCATGGCTTGATGCTCCCATGGCAAGCCCTGTACATCCCTCTGATCTCATCTGCCCCCCACAACAATCCTGTATCATCTCAACCTTCTTTCACAGAAGGGGTTTGGTAGAGTGAGCACCACACACTTAAGAGTCAGGAGGGCCTTGGGTTCACATCCTGACCCCACCTCTTACTAACTGTCTGATCCCAGGGTCACCTTCCTGTGTGGACCCTCAGTTTCCTGATCTGTGAAGTGAGGAGAATGACAGTGCGGGGCCTGCCTCCTCAGGCCTTGGGAGATTGCAGGGGAGCAATGGGGGACAAGCACACATGAACACCAGGTCAGATCTGTATCTTGTCTGGCAGCAAGAGAGATTTCCAGCTAACATCACTTATGCCCCCTGACATCTCATGGGACGAAGGTTGTCTGGTGCCTAGCCCAGTGCGTGGCATACAGTAGGTACTTGATAAATGCTTGCTGTTGTTGTGGATGATGATGGCCATGCCCATACACACATATTTACATGTTATCTCCACTGTTAGAACGTGGGCTTCTCAAGCAGTTTTGCTTTTGTCAATGTCTGGTGCCTAGCCCAGTGCATGACATACAGTAAGGGTTTAATAGATGTTGTTTGTTGTTGATGATGATTCTGGTCATGCCCACAAAAGAGGGAAGTGCTACTGAGGCTGTGGTTTCACAAATTATTACTGAAGCACCTGAAATCCTTGGTAAGAATTTTAGGAAACCTAGTATCTTTCCTGGAACATAATGGATTTATAAGGAAAGAAATGATCGGCGGGTAGGCTTCTCTGTTACTGTTACCAAATAATAGTTAATAAAACAATTCATATTCACACATTGTTTTACAACCCACAAAGGGCTTTACACATGTGCAAATATGATTATTCCCATTTTATTACTGGAAAAACTAAGGTTCAGAAAGGTATGATAGTAAGTGGCAGAGCCAAGACTCAAACCTGCTCTGACGCCACATTCTGTGTGCCAACCAGAACGAGAAGTCTGCCTCCAGATCGGTTCATGTCCTGGGTGTTAAGTATTTCTTGGAGCTAGAAATAACTAAACTAGGGACACTTGTGCTCATTCCAGATTCCAAAGCTTTATTTGTGTGGTTTCCAATCTTCCTCTTCAACATGGGGGTGGGGAAGAAAGGAAGGAAGGAAGAAGGAAGGAAAGGAGGGAGGAAGGGAGGAAGGAAGGAAGGAAGGAAGGAAAGGAAGGAGGAAGGAAGGAAGGGAGGGAGGGAGATGTTATATGTCAAGTATTGTGCTAAGCACTTTAGAAACATCCCATTTGATCCTTACAACAATCCTGGGAAGTAGATGCCATTATGATCCCCATTCTACAGTGGAGGAAACTGAAGCACAGAAATTAAGGGATTAGGGGTGGCTAGGTGGTGCAGTGAATAGAGCACCAGCCCTGGAGTCAGGAGGACCTGAGTTCAAATCCAGCCTCAGACACGTAACACATTTAGTAGCCGTGTGACCTTGGGCAAGTCACTTAACCCTAATTGCCCTCCAAAAGAAAAAAAAGGAAATTAAGGGACTTACCCAGGGTCACAAAGCCAGCAAGTGTCTGAGGCTAGATTTGAACTCAGGTCTTCCTGACTCCAGGCTCAGCACTCTAACCACTGAGTCACCCAGCTCCCTAAGCTTCCTAGCTGGAGTCTGAACCAAATAATCGCTGTGTTCTTGCTGCATATCCTTTCCGTGCAATAATTATGTGAATCTCCTTATATTAGTAGACAGGTTATGAGCATCACCTAGAACTTCATGCAACTCATAAATACAAATCAATCAGCAAGCACTTATTAGCACCTAACGTAGGCCAGGCCCTGGGCTGGGTGCAGGGGGCAGACACACAGAGTGGAACAGCCCCAGTGGGGACTCCTCTAGTGTGATAGCCACCTGCAGATCCCTGAGCCGCTTCGCGGTCTTTAGCCAGTCCTGAATCCCATATCCGGAGAACCCAACTCCCATCTCTCCCTCTTGCCCACAGGGATGACGTGGGAGCCTGGACCAACTGCTCTGCTGGAATGCAGGCCTATTCATGATGCTTCATGCCAGGCTAGGACTCGTTGGCCTGGAATCCTCTCCACTGGGGAGGCCCTGAACTGGAGCACACTTTCCCGAGTGCTCTGGTGATGTTCATTTCTCCACTCCTGGCTCTACTCCTTCCTCTCCAGACACCTCCATCTCCTCATCAGCCACCTTGGGAAAGTCCCTTCCTTCCCAGCCTCCTTCTATAGTGCTTCCCCCATGAGAATGTAAGCTCCCTAAGAGTAGAGACTGTCTTTTGGGCTCATTTTGTATCCCCAGCTCTTAGTGCTAGGTAATCAGTATCTACTTAATGAGGGCCAGCTAGGTCTCACAGTGCTGGGTCTCAGGTCAGGAAGACTTGAGTTCCAATGTGGCCTCAGACACTTCCTAGATGTGTAACTCTAAGTAACTCACTTCACCCTGTCTGCCTCAGTTTCCTCATCTGTAAAATGAGCTGGAGAAGGAAATGGCAAAGCAGTATCTCTGCCACAAAACCTCCAAAAACGGGTCACAAAGAGTTAGACAGGACTGAAAAAAGACTAAATAACAGCAGCTCATTAATCAATGCTTTACCTCTCATTGATAGCTCTCCAACTGTAAACTGGACACACACGATGGGGCTAGACTGGTCAACCAAGGTGCCTAAGACCACAGAATTGGCAGCTGGAAGGATTAGAGTCCAACCCCCACCCCATTTTACTAAGGAGGAAACTGGATTCCAGGTCGGCTACGAGATTCGTCCCAGGACACACAGACAGGAGTCAATAATAAGAATCTGGACATGACTTGGTAGCAGTGGGGACCACTGTGGACCCCTGAGTAGGAGAAGAACCATGATCCAAGAGGTGCTTTAGGAAGAACAGTCTGGCAGCAAGGCACAAGATGGGTTAGTCAAAAGTAACGAAGGTTTGGGACAGGCTGAGAATCTTGAGAACTAGGCATTAACCCAAGAGGCTTTCCAAAGCGGAAGTGATAGGATTGATTCGCTGCCAAATCCTGTCCTTGAGATAAACACTAGGAGAAAAGATTTCCTTCTCAACTTCCTTCAGAAAGCTTGTTGTTCAATCATTTCAGTCACATCGGACTCTTTGCTGCGATCCCATTTGGGGTTTTTTTGGCAAAGATGCTGGAAGTGATCTGCCATTTCCTTCCCCAGCCCATTTTACAGATGAGGAAACTGAGGCAAACAAGGTGAAGTGACTTGCCCAGGGTCATACAGCAGGCCGCATTTGAATTCAGGTCTTCCTGATTCCAGCCCCAGCACTCCATCCACTGTGCTGCCTAGCTGCCTGTTCCGAAAGCCACCTGGTTCCATTAACTGCTACAGCCATATTCCAGAAAGCAGACTCTAGGATTTGGACTTCAAATCCAAAATTCTGACTTCAGAAAAAGGCCCAGCCTTCAAAAGAAATGTCTAACATAAAGGCATCCCTTTAAGCTGCCTTCTCCACCTATAACCAGGTGACATGCAAAGGAAAATCTTCAGAATTCCTCCTGGAGAAGACCTGGAAGATTGCTCTTCAGGAAGCAAAAGGCCCACAAGCCTTTGGTGTGCCCTTCTGTGAACTGACCTGGCACTAGGTGGTATGGCAAAAACAGCCTCGCGTGAATTTGTACTCATTTTATATGTGGAGATTTTCCCTGTCAAGTGAGTACGAATGTGCCGGCCCTGCTGAGTCTGCAGAGGACATCACGTTCTCTGCACAGGCTCTCTCTGAATGAGGCCCAGCCTACACCAGGGGTGCTGCCTGCTTAGGGTCTGGGCCCAAAGCATGACATGTTGGACACTTCAGGGAATGAAAAAAGAAACTTCACCAATGCGGAATCAGCACAACGTCAAGACGGCTGTCACAGACCATGAAAAGCCTTTTTTTTTTTTTTATTAACATTTAATAATGAGCACGAGGAAAGTGCCATGAGTCTCCTAGGGGATGAGGCCCAAACTGCTTGGAATGTTCCAATCGGCATCCTTGCCACCACAAATATTCAAAAACAAACAGGGAGGGAATGTTTACAAGTATTTGCCCAACTGATGCTGATCTAGTAAGAGGCAATGGAAAATCCGACTGCCTTGTGGGGCCTTCCCCAGCAGCCCCAGGACAGGGTCCTCCTGAGCAGATCTGTTGATTGTCATGACACTGATGTGTAAAGTGTGGACTATGATTTTAGACAGAACTTTGGGGATCACTTCAGTGTAGAGAGTGCCTGATAAAGCTTGTTCCTCACTGTTCATGTGATGTCCAGCACAATACGCTGGAAAGGATTCTGGACACAGACAGCGATGAGCCGTGCAGCCACAGGAATGTCCCACTGTAAACTACAGGGGATCTCAGAGGCCCCTCCTTATTACGCCAGCCCCACCTGTTGATTTGGGCTCTGTGTGATATAAACACACGCTCAGACCAGGGAAACATTAAAGGTCACCACAAAACAGGGAGCTCCCTGGTCTTCTGTATCATGTCATCCTCTTGGTAAAAACAATTTTTCTTATTCAGGGTAGTTATAAATAGTCAAGGCTTCAGTTAACTAGCACCCAGCTAGCCAGAGGCCCGAGCCAAAGGTAAAACATCCAGATCATCTGATGACAACAAGGAGATGTGACATCCACGTGCAAGGTGAGGATCCAATGTGCCAACCGGTTGGTGTGGTACTTTTTTTTGGGGGGGGGGGGAAGGGCTGAGATGATCCCAGAACATTAACGTTTAACATTTAACACAACAGAGTCACAAGATGGCAGGCAAAATGACCAAGAGTCCAGCAAAAGCCTTTTGTTCTCAGCAGTCATTTGGCTCCAAACAGCAACTGTCACAGGGAGGGCCAACCCCCAGTCGGACACACAGAATGAACTTAATAAATATTTCATAAAGGATGAAAGAAGCCAAAGAATGGCATCTCCCCTCCAAATCTGGCCGGGGCTGTCCCTGGGGTTCTCATCTGATGTCAAGTGCAAGGTTCAAATGGGGGGGATTACTGGTCAGGGCTTTTAGTGAGGAGGAGAAAAGATGGCCGTGCGGTGGGCGCCAGGCGCGCCCTTGGAGCACTGAGGGCCACCTCTCTTCTCCATGAGCTTGGGCTGTGGGTCGTCACTCAGGAGCCTTAATTAAAGGGGAAAGGGGGGCAGTCCTCCAGGCCCAGGCCCTGCTGGAGTTTTTCTCTTGGCCCCTCTGACTTGGTGGTTTCACCAGCTCTCTTCAGTTCAGCCATGCTCTCTAGGCAAATGACAGAGTTTTATGGAGACAGAGATGGCTGCAGGGTAGAGATGACTGACGTATGCAGACACACACACAGGTGTAATGGCGTGTGCACACAGATACGTTTAGTGTGTGTGTACGCCTACAGCAGAAGCACAGACATTTCCTAAGCTTATGTGTGTGTGTACGCACTGTTACATACAAATGTGTATGTAGACACACACCTATGTCTGTCTGTATGCACATATCTATATCACCTCTATCATCTCTCATGTTTGTCTATCCATTCATCCATCAATCTATTCATTTCTCTATCATCCATTCATCTATCTATCTATCTATCCAGTATCTCTCCTGAGCTCCAGTCCTACATCACCAAGTGACTTTTGGACAATAGAACTCATAAACTTCTTAAACTCAACAGGCATGAAACAGAACTTCTCTTTCCCCAAAGCCTAGGTCTGGCCATGTTACTCCCCTACTCAATAAACTCTAGTGGCTCCCTATTACCTCCAGCAGTCAAAAATTAAATCCTCTGGCTTTTAAAGCTCTTTGGAACCTGCCCCTTCCTGCCCATCCAATCTTCTTACACTTACTTCTCTCCCCACACTCTATGATCCAACAACAATGTAGTGAGCATTTCTATGGCTCTCGGCATGTGTTAACGCCTTTGATTCTCACAGCAGCCCGGTGAAGTAGCTCCTATTATCATCCCCATTTTACAGATGAGGAAACGCTGACTTGTCTAGAGTCATACAACTAAGAAAGGTCTGTGGCAGAATTTGAGTTCAGGTCTTCTAGACTCCCAGCCCAGCCTTCTCTCCACTGCTCCGCCCGGCTGATGCTCTGGTTCTCTGTTTTCACTGGCTGGTCTCATTCCTGGAACACTCTCCTCCTCATCTCCACCTTCCTCAAGGCTCAGCTAAGATTCTCCATTTCAGAAGAACTCTCACCAGGTCTCTCTTCAAGTTGGCGCCTTCCCTCTGAGATGGTCTCTGAGTTTTCTGTTGGTATCTTTTTGGCCTCTTGCTCTGCTTTCCTGCATGTATCTTGGTGTTTGCACAGATGCTCTCCTCCCTGACGACTGCAGAGACTGTTTTTGCCTTGTCTGTGTGCCCGCAGCACTTAGCATGTGCCTGGCACATAGCACCCATTTAATAAAGGCTCGTTGACTTGACCTTCCTCCCAAGGCCTTCCTTCTTCTAAATTCCCCACTACTGTAAGGGCACCACCCATCTCTAGTCACCCAAGTGTGCAAACCTAGAATTATTCTCCACTCCTCACTCTCACTCACCCCAAATAGCAGATCAATTGTCAGATCTTACGGTTTCTTTCTCCAACATATCTATCATATAAATTTCCTCTTTTCCGCTCACATGGTTACCACCTTAGAGCAGGCTCTCATCATGCCCCACCTGGACTATTTCAGGAGCCCTCTAAGGGTCTCCCTGCCTCCAGTATCTTCTCTCTCCAGTCCATTCTCCATTCAGCTGCCAAAAGGATTTTCCTGAAGAGTAGGTCTGACCATCCTGTTGTAAGCTGGGCCTGTTGCAAGCCAGTCTGATGCTTGAGGGTTGGAGCTGGAGCAAAATGACTATCCAACTGTTAACATAAAGGAGTTGGCTCATCTATAGCATGGAAAGGGTACACAGCAAGGACACGGTACTGATTCAGCTCTCTGCAGCTTCCCTGCCCCTGTGCTGGCCATGTTGGTGCACTGACCAAGTTTAAAAGAAATCAGGTCCTGCTTCTTTGTGGGCTGGGCCACCAGAAGCCTCTGTCAATGCTCTGAGCCTTAGTCCCCTGAGCCAATTAAGCCTCAAGGATGGTTTCAATAACTTTTAAGGAAAAACTAGCCAAGTCTACAAGGCAGATATTTTCAGACCCTTCCTTAAGCACCAGAGGCTGGCTCCCTATTGCTTCTGGAATCAAATGTCCTTGAAAGCTCTTTACAAGCCAACCTCCTTCCTATCCTTCCAGTCTTCTTACATACCCTTCTGTGCCATGTCTCTACCATACGGCACTTGCTATCCTACTTGGTGTTCCTTGCAGCATAGCCCATCTCTGCACCTTTGCACCTGGAATGCCCTTCGTCCTGTCCTCTGCCTCTAAGAATCCCCGAGGCCTTTAAGATTCAGCTCAATCACCACCTGAAGGAAACTTTCCCTGGTCCGATCAAATGCTAGAGAGTCCTTACTCTGTAGGTAACTTGTACAGACCTAGTTACATACATGTTCTCTTCCCCAGGGTCAGCTAAACACAGTGGACAGAGTGCTGGGCCTGGAGTCAGGAAGACCTGAGTTCAAATGTAGCCTCAGACACTTCCTAGTTGTGTGGCCCAGGATAAGTCACTTCACCTTTGTCTACCTTAGTTTCCTCATCTGTAAAATGGGGATAATAATAGTACCTCCTTCCTAAGGTTGTTGTGAGGAACAAAGGAAAAATTTTAAAGTACTTAGTACAGTGCCTGGAACATAACCAGCTAACCTGCTTTCCTTCCCCTTCCTTCCCTCTCTTCCCTCCTTCCCTCCCTCCTTCCTCCCTTCCTTCCTCTCTCCCTCCCTGTCCACCATTAAAATGGAAGTCCTTTGAGGGCAGGAATTGTTCTCACTTATGCTTTGTATTCTCAGTCTTAGCATCACGGCTGGCACATAGTAAGTTGTTCATAAAAGATTGTGGGTTGATTTCCTGAATGGTGAATCGGAAATCAAAAGGTATGATTGTGAATACTACTCCCTGAACATTTTCGTATGGAATTATGTGTAAGTGACTTCACTTTTCTAGACCTCCTCTTCCTCATTCATGAAATTAGAAGGTTAGAAGCTATGATCCTGATGGTCCCTCTGAGCTCTATGACTGAAATATTCTATAAAACATGAGGATTCTGACATGGGGTCTAGTCTATTTAACAGACCACGCCAATACGTAAAGTTTCAAGCTTAGTGGATGAAATATTAAAGTCTATCTTTCCCCCTCTCTAGTCTTGGAGCCTGAGGGGTGACATTTGGCACACTGAATCCCTGATGCTCAATGACACCCTTTTAGCAACATACAGCCCACACTGAACAAAGCCTCTTGAGGTCATGTAATCCTTGGAACCAGAGGAAGGCACCTTAGAGATCATCTCATGAAGAAACTCCGTGAAAACAATTGACCAAAATGCCATCCTGCTTTTGCCTGAAGCCCTCTGGTGATGGAAAATTCATCATTCAGACCTTCACAGCCATCACTTGGGGCCATCCTGGGAAAAGGATCCAAAGTACAAGACTCTAGGCCAGTCACTCTCCCACTCTCCCTTGAAGATACTAAGCAGAGGGAGGGATGGGACCAGCTGCTATTTCCTGAAGCAGCCCCTTCCACTTTGGGAGAGCTCCAAGTCAGAGATTTCTTAACCTGGGGTCTGTAAACTTGGCTTCAAAAATATTTTGATAGCAATATTTCCATATAATAGGCTTTCTTTGTTATCCCAGCTATTTTATTTTGTGCACATGGTTCTGAGACGTGGTCTAGAGGCTTTCCAAGGTGGCTGGGGAGGAGGGAACATGACACAGAGGCTGAAGAACCCCCACTCACAGTGGGAAAAGCTATTGTTTCTCCTGACACCATCTACATCTTGTTTTTGTGACATTCACACATTGCTCCTGTTTCTGCTCCTGGTGGCTCCAGACCAAACAAGTCCAATCCCTCTTTCTAGCACCTGCACACAGCTGTCCTGTTCCCCTCTTCTGCCCTCTCCTCATTTCCCCATTTCCTTCAAATACTCCCCATGGGGCCTTTACTTGGGGCCCTCTGCCATCTTGGCTGCCTTCCTCTCTATATTCTCCTGGCTTATCCATGTCATTTCTAAAATGTGGTCCCTAAGAGCCACACTGAATATAACTCCAGGTACTATTGACCTGAGTATAGTGGGATTCTTCTCAATACTATTCAGCCCTACTGAATTAGTGATCATATCCCACCTCTGACCCATATTATACTGGCAGTTTACTCATTCCCCCAGATCCCTTTTTTCTTTAAATTTTTATTTTTAAAATTGACAAAAATCTGCATTCTCTCTCTTCTACCTCCTTCCCCCACTGCCAGTGAAAAAGAAAGAACATAAAAGCCCTGTTACAAACATGTCCAATCAAGTACAACAAATTCTTCCGTTGGCCGAGTCCAAAAGACGACTCACTGTGCACTCTGAGGCCATCCTCTCGCTACCAAAAGCTGGACCTGCTGCTTCCCGGAGAGTCTGGTCACTGCATTGATCAGACTTTGAAAGGCTTTCACACAGTGGTGTCACTGCGCAGGCAGCTCTCCCACTTCTGCTCCCTTCACTCTGCACTGACGGCTGTAGAACCATCCCCTTCAGCATTTCTTGGAGCAGGACGACGTTCAATCACACTTACATACATCACATTTCCCAACTGAAGGCCACCTCCCGCGGTTTCCAGTTCTTTGCCACCATGAAGAGAACTACAATAAATCTTATTATACACGTGGGCTCTTTTTCTCTCTTTGGTCTCTCCAGGGTATAGATGATCTAATGTTGATATCGCCAGGTCCAAAGGTTTGCACAGCTTAATAACTTTTTTGAGCACGGTTGCAAATTGCTTCCCAGAATGGCTGGGCCAGCGCGCAGCTCTACCAACAGTGAACTGAAGTAACCTCTTTTCCCCCAGAGCCTGGAGAATTTGTCATTTTCGTTTTTTGTCAACTCTGCCAATCTGAAAGGTGTGAGGTGCGACCTCGGGTTGTTTTAATTTGCACTTCTCTCATTATTAGTGATTTAGCACATTTTTCCCCCACATGGCTATTCCACAAGAATGTTTCATCAAAAACAAATTGCCATCCGACCACGCCTCCATTCTCCTGGCCTTGTGAGTGATTTTCTGAACCCAAGCACGAGACTTCATGTTTACGTCTACTGGATTCTATTCCCCAGGGTTGAGTCTCCCTATGTCCTAGCTTAGCAAAATCGTTCTGGTTCCAGTCTCCATCTTCCAGGGTACTAGCTCTCACTCACAACTCTGAGTCATATGTACATGTGGAAAGGACATCTAGGGTTTATTCAAGTCACCAATTAAAATGTTAAACAACATCTGGCTAAGCGGAGGTTTCTGGGCACTTCCCTGGAAACCTCCTTCTAAGCTGAATGTTGTTGCCCTTTCAGTCATGTCCAACTCTCTGTGACCCCATTTGGGGTTTTCTTGGCCAAGATCCTGGAGACGTTCCCCAATATCTTCTCCAGCTCATTTTACAGACGAGGAAACTGAGGGAAATGGGGTGAAGTGACTCGCCCAAGGTCACAGAGCAAGGAAGTGTCTGAGACTGGATTTGAACTCAGGAAGACGAGTCTTTCTGCCTCTAGGCCTGATGCTCTATCCACTATGCTGCCTAGCTGTCCCTCCAAGCTAGATGATGGCCAAAGATGGCATCTTGATGAGACCAATGCTAAAAATCTGAGCAGAAATCTCTCTTCCTCTAACTTGTACCCACTGTTCCTTGTTGTGCTCTTCGGAGCCAAGGGAAGTAAGTTCAATCCATCTCTGATGGTCTTCTCATTCAGCCCCAAATACTTCCAAAGAAGCGATCTGGGGTGGTGAGGGAGCAGGAAGCCAGGGGAACCCAATCACAGGGCCTGCTCTCAGATAAAATGGTCCCTCACTCTTCTGGCCTTCACCCCTCACTAGACTACCTGGTCTTACCATCTTTCCTGCTGCTACCTCCCAAGATCCTCCGGGCCTTACCCTCTATTGTACATCTATGCCCAATAGTCCCTTGGCACTGGTGTCTGAACTACTTATGTAACTTGAGGCCCTCTCTCTGACCTTTCCATTTGCCTAAAGGGGTCACTGGACCCCTAGACTTTCTGTCTAAACTTAATGAGAGGCGGCTGAATAGAGCTCTGGACCTGGAGCCAGCACTGAACTGAATTCTGGCCTGAGACATGTACTAGTTGCATGACCCTGGACAAGTCACTTAACCTTTGACTACCCCAGTTTCCTCATCTATAAAACAAGGAGCATCATAACACCCATCTCCCATGATTGTGGAGATAAAATGAGATACTATCTGTAAATGATAATTATGATGATGTCTCCTCCAACTAGAGTATGAGCTTTTTGGTAGCAGGAAATGCCTGTTTTTCTATACAAACAGAAATATCCAGCACTTAATGTGCTCAAACAGACAGTAAGGACTTGATAAATCCTGTTTTATTCATTTGTTCATTCTTTCCACATGACAGTACTTCAACTGCTTAAAACAAACCAAAAAAACCCAACCTAGTTCAGAGCCATTTGAGCCCATTTTCCTGTAATTTGAACATTTTGTGCATTTGAAGTAGCTGCTCTTTCCAGCTGCATCAGAATTCTGAAGCAGCTGGGAGTAGCATCTATTTAAAAATGCATTTTGCCTAAGAGAAAGGAAATAGCTTCCTGAGAGCTGGGGTCACCTGAGTGGATGAGAATCTTCCTGGCTTTTATCTACTGAGACAAGGCCATGGAGCTCAAGTACTCACAAGAGGTGTCATGCAAAGCAGCCAGCACAGGCAGGGGCTGGACCTGGGTGGGATCTCACTTTTAGAGGAAATTCCCATGGGAGGAAACTCTCTCTACCAGTGCAGGTCTAAGACTTTCTCCAGAGCACTGAGGAGTGAGGTGACTTGTCCAGGATCACACAGCCAGACACGGGTCCAAGGCAGGAAAGGAACCCAGGCATTACTCATTTTGAGGCCAGCTCTCTATCACTAAACCTCTCTCTGCCTCTGATCTAGTATCATCAAAGAATTAGTGAATCATAATGTTGGAAAGAGCCACAAAACTGGGGACTATCAGAGATGGCAGAGGTTAGTCTTAAAATAGAAAACTCCAGCTGGCAGGGAGCTTAGAACACAGAAGGCCAGAGTGGGAAGGGACCTGAAAGCAGAGCCTGTCATAGCTAAGAGGGGCCTTGGGACACAGTGCAACTGGAACAGACCTTAGGGATGAGGTAACCGAGGTGTACACAGGAAGAGTGACTTCCCTGCCCGGGGCTGTGGAAGCAGCAGGAGCATCCTGAGTGCTCCTTCGGCTGAGGGCTGCTCCCTGACAAACCCAGGGAGGTCTAATGGAGACACATCTGACCGAATCTGGATCAGAGGCTGGGGAGTAGGAGGGCTCGTGCTACTTCTGGGGGCCTGGTTTCGCCCTCTCGCTCTGGGTTTTGTCATTACTCGGGTCCTCTCCTTTTGCCAGGATGGGTTCTGAGAAACAGCCGGAGAAACACTGCAACTGTACTGCAATGGGAGGTGAAAGCACAGCAGCCCATCTCAGGCCCAGACGGTGGACTCCACAGCCATCACATTCCATTATTTCTGCTGGAGCAATTTGCTCACATTTTGGAATGGAGATCATAAATTATTCAGAGCCTGAGCAAAAGAGCTGAAGACACAAACTGCTGTCATAAAACTCCTGGTGCTGGAATAATAAAAAAGGAACAAAGGAAAAACCCAGAAGAAACCTCAAGGTTGGACTCCTTGACCTGCTTAATCACAAGCCATGTTGAGAGCTGTTTACTGTGCAACACCCCCCCCCCTCGGACACTGTCCATTCCTGTCCTTCGAGGACGCTCATACACAGCTGTCCCAGGCAGAAAATGCCCCTCTTTTCCTTACCTATGGTATGGCACCCTACACCTCATGCCACCATCTTCCCATTGGTACAACCAATAGAACTATAGGGTCTGAACTGGGAACAAATGAATAAAAAACATTTACGAAGCATTTGCTATTCGTCTAGACCTATGCTAAGTGCTAGGATACAAACACAAGCAAGCTAGACAATCTCTGCCTTCAGGGAGTGTCCACTCTAACAGGGGAAGACTACACCTGTGCAGAGGGCACAGAGGAGGCAGCAGGAGAACCTAGGCCAATTTCTGCCCTGTCCAAGCGCCTGAGGACCAGAGAGCAGACGGGACCCCACTGGGGTCACAAAGAGAAACTGAGGCTCTGCCCCAGGTCATCTGACCCCCAATGTGGTGACCTGCACTTCCTATGCTACTGGTCTGTGTATGCACCACATCCCTCCCAGACCCTGTCTTCCAGATGCTTTAGAAGGAACAAAGAAATCCCTCAGGTTGAGGACTGCACATGATTAACTTTTCTACCTCCTTCAATGCCTTCCACAGCAGCAGGCACCTCCTATGTTTCTGTGGAACCTGGATTCTGTTAGCCCAGACCGGGTATAGGTAGGCCAGGAGAAACACTGCCGCCCTTCGACCTTCTGCCTCCACTCGGCTGCCATGGCCAGCCTGATCTCTGCAGCCACAGGTTCATGGCATTTACAACTGCTGAGAAGTTGGAGGCAACCTCATCTGACCCCTGCATGTTCCACTGGAGGAAGGTGGGGCCTAGACAGGTCAAGTGATTTGTCCACAGACACAAAGGTGGTAAAGAGCAGAGCCTGCAGATGTTTTTCCTTCTAAGAAAATCATGAATATCTGAATAAATTAAAATATCTAAGTAGAAATCCCTAACCAAATGATCATCATAGCCTTCCTGAGGTCACTTTGAGTGTGAGAGAAGGTCCTAGGAACAGAGCTCCTGATGGGGGTAGGGAGAACATTTACTGCTGGGCTTGAGATAGTCTCTGGGCATCCAGCTCAAGACGTTCCATGTGCGTAAAAATCACAGAGTGCATGGGACTCTTTAAATTCTTCAGAAATGAAGAAAGTGGGGGAAAGAAATGACAGGTCCAAGAGAAGCCCATTCCACTAGTGTCTGCCTCCCTGGTCACCGTTAGGGAGGGTCCCAGCCTCCATCCATGAAGACCAGGAGGACGCCCAGGCTCCTTAAGGCAAGGCGGCCGCCCCCTTCCCAGCACACAGGAACAAGAGTGGAGGAGGTGAAAAGCCCGCGGCGCAGGACTGCCAAGACGTCTGGGACTTGAAGCCGCTGCCATAGTGCTCTGCCAGAGCCTCTCTGCTTCTGCACTTATAATTAGCATGTTCTGCAGGAAACAACATGGTTTCCAAGATGGCACAGATGGGATAAAAGTGAAAAGAGGAATCACAAAAAGGCCAAGGGAAGAAAGGGCTTAGTTCCTGACCCCAGGCAGGAAGGGAGAGCTGGCTCTTTATCCGGAGAATCCTCCTGAGGGAAGCAACAAGGAGGAAGGCAGAGAGAGCCCTGGGCTTAGGGCCTGTCTCCTGGCCTGGGTCTGAGTGTGGACCCTGGGCAAGCCGCTCTGCCCAATGGACATCCTGATGTGCTCTTTGGAATTCCCTGAAGCTGGGAAATTGTTACCTAGAGAGAGCAGGAGAGGAAGAAACAATGTGGGACGGTGCTGCCATGTTCCTGGCACAGTGTGGATAGAAGTGGGCGGGATAATGGAAAGATGCTGGATCTGGAGCCAGGACAGCCACAGGCTTCCACCCCATCTCTGCTGAATGCTCAGGGGCAGTGTGGCTCTGACTAAGTTATAGTCTCTCTGAACCTCAGTCTTCCCTTTGTAAACCTGGGCTAAGGACTCCTTACATTTATCAGGACTGTTAGGAAGGTCACATAAGGCAAGCAAAGCCCACCTCAGGGCTGATCAGCACTCAGGCAGGGCTTACAGCCAAGTGGAGGCTGCCGTCGCCTCCCTGATGAGACTCTCAGCAAACTCGGGAGTGTAAGACGAGGTGATGGGCCCAGCTCTGCAGTGCTCCAGTTAATGCTGGCTTAGTAGGCAGAAAGCCCTTATTGGGGGCCTGCCTTACCAAGACCTAGACTCGCCTTCTGAACAGCCAGCTAGTTAGTCATAGTCTTGAGGCAATCTTTCTCTCCCCCCTACCCCGCCTCTTCCAAGCAAAAATGGCTGGACACATCAAGGCAGGCACGTAGCTCAGATCACCTCAATGAGAGGGGACATGAGTGAGGTCCCCTTGCAGGAAAGCCCACACCACCGCTAAGCCAGATCCTATCTATGACATTCAGGGTATCACCCTATATAGCAGAGAGACCACTAGACTGGGAGTCAAAAGCCTAGCCCTCAATTAGCCTGATCTGTAATACAGGGAGAACAATCTTTCTCCTGCTGACCTGGAAGGATTGTTGAGAGGATGCACAGACTGAATGTGTATTACGTGAATATACTTCGTAAAGTGTCTCACAATCTATGCCATTTAATTATGAGTGCTTTACCAAGTACTTTTGTATACATTATTATCTCAGCTTGCCTGGCCACTGGCATCTATAAAACCCAGAGAGCATCAGAGGAAGGCCCTGCACAGAGGTTCTGGAGGGATCATGGCCCAGGGCATGTGGGAGGAAAGAGCCTGGATTGGCTGTGATGGGCATCTCTGGGAAAACATTCTCTGTTCCCTCCCCACCGTGACCCATAGCTAGAGCAATGTAGAAACGCCAGCCACTGGATAAAGTCGCTGAGGCCCAGCTTCAGACTTACAGAGGAAGTTGCCTTTACAGCGACTCTTGGTGGGCAGGGTACTTTTAGGTTCAGAGGATTTAGAGCTGGAAGAAACCTTGTCCAACACAGTCCTTCATTTGAGAGATGAGCAAAGTAAGGCCCAGACAGGTGAATCTCTTGCCTGAAGTCATGCAGAGAGTAGCAAGCAGCACACCTGGGGTCTGATTCTCCCTGCTCCACGCTAAAATCACTGGTAGGAGGCCAAGAACAACTTCTTCATACCAAGCACCACTCAGGAAAAAACTGTGTCCTGGAGAAAGTTCCTGGCCAGCTCTTCCAACCCCTTGTCAACTGGCAAACCCTTAAGTGCTCAGAAAATTCTGGGGCACGGAAGTTCCCTTGAAGATTCCATAAATATCTTAATAGTTCAGAACACTTTTTATGGTTCTTTTTCATTTGCAAAGCTAAAAGATCTCTCTTGCCAGATGCAACTCAGCAGAAAGTCCTTTCCAATGGGAAAGGCAGCAAAGTTTGTTAGCAGGCAAGAGAAGGGCTATGAAGCAGTGACTGCATTCTCCCTACCCCAGGCCCCTCTCCCTTCTCTGCCAAGCCTCCAGCTGAGCCAGTGAAATGGGAAAGAACTTCAAAGTGATCATTCTGCCATGTAGATAAAGAGGGGCTTGCATTTTCAGCTGCAAAGTCTCCTCTTCTAAAATCACAGAACTGTGAATGAGAAAGGCCTTTAGAGACCATCCCATCTAGTTTCCTAGCTAACATGCTCCTAATACATTTGCGTTGTTAATGTAATGGGCACTGGCCAATAGAGGCCAGGTCCCTTGGGCAGGAGCAATCTGTTCTGCCTGGTGTCAACCCTCGTGGATGCTCAGTGAACCCGCTTCTGGAAGTGTGTGAAGACATGGGGGGTCAGAGTCGGTAGACTGCATGAGGTCCAAGGATGGGCCCTCCACTGGCCAGGCCCCGGCTCATGAGAAACTCACTGAAAGCACAAACCACAGACCTGAAGAGCAGCAACACAAAGGCCTTACACACTGGTAGCAAGGGCCCTGATTCACAGATGAGCTATCCTAGCTACGGTAAAAGGAAGCAAATAGCTGGTCTTAGAGGTTGGGAGGAAAAGTCTTAGAACTCTGGAGCTGCTTTCGCAAGATAAGTAGGTGTGTGAGGAATTAAAGACACTCAAGAGAATGCCTCCAAACAGGAAATAAGATGGTTTGGGATCTGACAAGAAGTGAGGGTGACCCAGAGAGCCTGCCGCCAGGGACGCACCCTGGAGAGGTACCTTAGGAAACATTTACGGTACTATTTGTGTAGTAGAGAAGAATCGAAAACCAAGTAGATCCCCATTGACTGGGGAATGGCCGGGCAGCCTGCGGTTCCTGGATGAGCCAGAGGAGATAAAAACATGAAGAATTAAGAGAAGCACAGGAAGATTCATGTGAAGTGTTACAGGTAAGTATAGCTAGGAGAACAACAAGCACGCAATGATGACGATCATATAAATGGGAAGAACAAAAAAAGCAAAAACTGAATGCTGCTTAATCACCATGAGCAAGCTGGGTCCTGCACAGGAGCAGGGCAGAGACACGGCCCTCCCCCGGCCTCTGGGAGAGCAGGAGGAGGACTCTGGGTGTGGAGCACTGCAGACACATATCCTCAGCTTCACTGAGACACTGGTGGTGTTGCTCAACTGTTTTTTTTTTCTTTCTTTTAAAATCTGTTAGAAGGTAACAAAGCTTGCTGTGGAAGGATACCTATTGAAATGAAGGGGATAAAAAGACAAAGGAGGCCCACAAGTGTCTTAAAAGAAGGGCCGGCCAAGTGCAGCTGGCAGGTGGGGTGGCTTTGCAGACACAGGACCTCCGAGGGATCTCAGAGATCAGTGAGCTGAACATTCTCATTTTGCAGATGACAAAATGGAGGCTCCAAGATGGGAAGCCATGTTGCTGAGGCCCACAGTGAGTCGGAGCAGAGCTAGACTCAAGGACACTCATCTCCTGACTCCTACCCTGGTGCTCCCATCTACTCAGCCCCTGGAGGAAGGTTCCCAGCAAGGTTAGTGAATATTTAATACCCATACAGTTCTTATTCCTCCTGAAACTTGGGATTTGGGGGACTTCCTTGGTAATGATTCCATGTAGAGTCTCCCTCTCTATAAGGCCTTGAGGCAGGACTGAGAACCCTCAGCCTGACCCACCAGATCTCTGAAAAGACCCTCTGCTTGGTCAGGGCCCACTGTCTGGGATTTCTGGTTATACTCCAGATCTCTGGGAAGGGCTGGAGAACTTTAAGCCCATTGCCTTCTGCTTACTGAGATATCAAGCATATTACGACTCCCCCCAGAGCACTCCAGCAGCCGGCCACGCTGGATGCTGTCTTTGTCCCATTCGGCATTAGATAATGGATTTAGTGCAAACTTCCATTTCAATCAGTGAATGACAAGCAGTGAACAAGTGGCTTTAGCTCTGTGGCCAACTCCAACATTCTGGCTCAGGATCATGAATCCAGTTATGTTGTTCAGTCACTCAACAAATATGAAACTGCCCACTGTGTCACAGATGGTAGCGCTAGATACTGATGGAAGGAACTTAATTGAGGGAAATAAAACATGTATACAGATAAACACAACGCAAAATAGATTAGGATTAAGTATACGAAGAGCGTATGAATTGTGATGAAATAAGCTACGGGTGAACTGACTGCAAACAGGAACATGAAGAAAGTCTTCATAGAAGAGGTCAGACAGAACGTGGGGTTTAAAGGGCATTCTCGAAACCGGCAATTGTGGAAGCAAAGATGGAAAGCGGGAGAGCATTTGTGCGCATGTGATGTGCTGGGGGGATGGCACTTTGCACTGCTGTTTGATTGCAGCAAAAGGTATATGAAGGGAGCAGCGTCCCAAAAAGCCTGCTGCTGCTGGACTGGGGAAGGTTCCAAATGCAAAAAGAAGCTTGGTTGAATTCAGCCCAGAAATACAATGGAGTACAAAACCAGCTTTTGAGCAGCAGAGGGATGGAATCACAGCTGTCAACAGAAGGGCCAAGTCTTGAGGCTGTCCTCCGTGGGAACTCCAATCCTCCACTCCCTGGCACCTTCCAGGGTCCTCCCCTGTTCTCTGGCCTCACCTTCCTTCACTCCCAACCTTGATGCTTCATGTAACCAGCTCAAGCTGACCTCAGCCTCCTCTTGTGACTTGCCAGCTTTCCAGTCTGTCTGTCTGCCACTCATTCCTCATCAAAGCCTGGATGATTCCCACCATCTACCTCCTCTGTTTTTATTCAAATGTTCCTCAACAGTGAGGGAGAAACTCGTTCAAACGTGCTGTCTGGGACCCTACAGTATGTTATCTAATCCCAATCCTTTCACACACCCCTAACTGATCCTCTAGCACAATCCTGTATCTCTTCCAAACCTTACCTTCTCTCCTAAAGTCTCCTGTAGCACCCCTTTGACCATTCTCATGACTGGGGGCCTTGTCTCATAGTTTACTGAGAAACTGTGTGACACAGTGGAAATAATCAGTTCTGAATAAAAAGGGCCTGGTTCAAATCCTACCTTTGATGCTGATCACCTGCATGGCCTTAGCCAAGCCACCTTGCTTCCCTGGACTCCATTTCCTCATCTGCAAAATGAGGCTGGGAAGTTGGACCAGGCGTCTTCTGGGGTTCCTTCTAGCCCAATAAGTCTATGAACTGACAACAGAGACAGATTCATCACGAACTCCTCCCCTTCCTTCCCTCTCACAAACCAGACATAATTCTCCATTTTCCCTTTGATCTCTGATGAAGAGCTGCTCCTAATTTCTAGCCAAGGCTAAGTCCTCTATGCATATTCCTGCTTCCATTTCCTCCTGTTTCTCCAGTAGACTGTACCCTCCATTGACCTAGTCCCACGAAGCCACAAATCTCTCAATCTCCCCTTATCTTCATGCTTCCTATAAATACGTCCAAGCTTCCACATCCTTAAAAAAACCCAAACCATCAGACCATCTCAGAGCCCAAGCTGTCATCCTATATCTCTCTTCCCCTTCTCTTGTTCCCGTCACTCCTTCTCCTCCTCCTCAGCTGAATGGTGCAGTAGACAACAGCAACCTAAGACAAATCCAACCTGCCTCTGAAGTTTTATTTCAGGCTACTCTCCTTCACATACACTAGAGTCCCAGTCACACCATCTCCCATCTTTATGCCTTGCACTGACTGTCCCCCATGCCTGAAACGCCCTCCTTCCTCACTTAAGCCTCTTAGAATCCCTTGACATTTCCTTCCAGGCTCAGCTCAAATGCCACTTTCTATGGAAAGCCTCATTCCCACCCTCAGCGTCTCATGTCTTACCCCTTAAATGACCTAGTATCTATTCTGTACCCATTTTGTATGTGCCCCTACACATACATATGTTCCCTACCTGTCACAAGATTTCTCTCTGAGTCTACAGCACTTAGTGCAGTGTCTGGCATGCTGTAGGCATCCAATAAATGCTTACTAAATGATCTGATAGCAGTGTGAAGGATGAACTAGAAAGCATAGGGAAATATGAGCCATATGACAGCATAATGAAATGAATTCAGAGGCAGTTTAGCTGGGACCCATATTGCAGATCTCAGGAACCCAATGTCAACTTGGAAGGTTTCCCGAGGAAGCACCCAGGAATCTGTCCATGGTCCTGAGATGTCATATACATACATACATACATACACACATACATGTGTGTATGAATATGTATGCATGTATACACATAGACACACACACACACACATACTTGGGATAAAGGCATAGATGACATTATTATCCAGTTTTCAGAGGACCCCAAACAGTAAGGGAAAGGTAACACATTGGGTCCAAAGAGTCAGGCTCCAAATGGATCTTCATTCATAGGTGAGGACATTCAGTTGAATCGAATAAGAAACTACTAGATAGAGATCAATGTAAAGTCTTAGACTTGGGCTGAAAGCCCTACTTTACATGTTCAGGATGGGGAAGGCAGGGTCAGGGGGCAGCTTGTCTAAAGAATGATGAATGCTGGAGAACTGCAAGCTCAATATGAGGCCAAGAATGTGCCGCAGCAGCGCAGCAAGCTGATGCAAACTTGGGCTGCTTTAATTGAGGCATTACTTCTTGAGGGCACATTTCCATTGTCTTTTGCCCTGGCAGACCCTGTCTAGAATTTGGGGCACCATAATTTAGAAGTGACATAGTAAGCTGAGAGGACACAGAGAAGCATAACCAAGACAATAAAGATCCCTGAGCTCATGCCATGCGAATATTTCTTAAATTTATTTTTAAAATTTAAAGATTTTTAAAATTATGAACTTGATATACATCAGCAACCAACCATTTCCATATACAAAGAGCACAAAAAGAGGGCTGTATATGAAATTGTAAATCCACTAGATACAACTTGTTTTGTTTGCTTTAGAAAGAATAGATCAACTTTAACAGGGCAGCACTAACACCTTCGTATCTGTGTCCCCTCCTCAGCCTCCTTCTGTTCCGTAGGCATAATTTTTAGGGGCTCCACTGACATTTTCCTTCTTTTCTCTCTCCTTCCTTCCTCTTTTTCTACAGTGCTATTACTATGCCCTCCCAGCATTCCCCTTTCCCCCAATCAAAACCCTCTCTTTTGTAACAAACAAGCACAACTGAGCAGTGCCAATCTGTGCTGTTAGGTGGATCTACAAATGTCCATCTCCTTCTCCACCTGCAGTCCACCACGAGGTGGGAAACACACTGGACCATCAGTCATCTGGTGTCCTCACTGGTCCCTGAATTGATCAAAGAGAGCTCTTGGGTCTTTCAGTGTTGTTATCTATAATGATGTAGTCAACATCCAAATTGTTCTTCCGCTTTTACTGACTTTTCCTCTGCAGCAGTTCATTCGACTCTCCCAGGCTTCTCCAAAGGCATCCCTTTTGACCCTTCTAATGACATTTCACTCCAAGCACACCCTGGCATTTGTTCAGTCATCCCCCATGAGACGGGTGTTAACTTTATTTTTAACCTTTTGCTACAACCAAAAGTATGCCTATGAAAATGTCTGTGCACATGGGTCCCTTTCCCTCTGCCTTCCTTCCCCTTGGGGCATAAACGTAGTAGTGATATCACTGGATCAAAAGATATGCATAATTGGTGACTTTGGGGGTTTAATTCTAAATCACTTTCCAGAGTCACTGCACCACTTCAGAGCTCCAGCAGCAGGACCTCAGTCCCTCTGGTCTCTGCAGCCCCTCTGACAATGGCCGGTCCCAGTTTGTGTTATCTCAGCCAGTCTGTACAGGTGAAGGTGGAGCCTCAGAGCTGTGACCATGTGCGGCAGTTTCATTATTAGAGACTTGGGGGACTATTATGCCTAATCACTGGTGGTGTGCATTTCTTCTTTTGAGAACTATCCATTCATTTCCTTCGACTTTGTTGATTGCAGAGATTTGGACCATTTGAAGGAACTGGGGATATTTAGTCTAAAGCAAAAGCTTAGTGGTAACATAATAGTTGACTTTGAAAGGGTGTCAGGTGAAAAGGGAATGGGATTTGTTCTGTTTTGCTTTAGAGAGTAGAATCATGAGCAATTTAGGTTTCACGTTAAGAAAATATTCCTAGCTATGGGAATTATCAAAAGGTTTAATGGGTGGCCTCCTTGGGAATACCTGAGCAAATACTATCCAAGCTTCTCATAGAGGGAATTCATTTTCAGGTAGTTAGAGAAGATTGCAGCTGAGATTCCTTTCAGCTCTCAAATTCTGGGATTCCCAGTGTGAGAGACTAGAGCTATGGAGACCTGCTGGGTTCCTGAGGTGACTCAGGTATGAGCCAATGAGGGATTACACTGGCATGGCCACCCTGGGAGCAGGAGGGCCACAGGGCCACCATAACAAAGTCTGGCTTTCTATGAGGAGGAGGGGGACAACCATGAGGAACTTCCTTCACTTTTTAGTTGCTATTGGATACCTTCTAAATGACATCAATGTACTTTGCAATCCAAGGTACAAGCTTTTAGCTCTCACACTAACTTATCTCTTGAAGATAGAGGGGCAGAAAGGGCCCCCTAAGGACTCAGAGGGAAACTGAGAACCAGCCTTGAGCAGCAGCAGGCAAGGCTATTCCAGAATGAAATGGAGAGCAGCTGAGTCAGCACTTCTGTTGCATTCAGGCTTTAATCCAATCGAATAAATGCATTTTCTGCTGCACCAAGGGGCTCTCACAGGGCCTGAAAAGAATTTCAGGAACAATATGCTGAAAATGTCTCTCAATAAAAAGGTCCTTTCTTTTTTTTTGGAAGCTTCCATAAAATTGCTAATTATCCTAAGAGAAGCCTTGAAGAGCTTACCCTCTGCGGATTTTACGCTGGCAAAGAGGTGACAATCAGGGGGTGATGTGGGAGAACACCAGCCTCTCTACATGGCTGTGAAGCCCTGATTGCCAGTGGGGGTGGGGGATGGGGACGAACAAAGCCTTGGCTTGGAGGGGAACACCCAGACTCCATCCCATCCTCCAGCCTTCCTCCTCTGTCCCCATCTCTATTCCCCAATCATCAGACTTCCACCCAGCAGGCCACAGTGGACACTTCTTCCGCAAGAAGACTTTTTTGAGTTTCTGTGGCAGACAAATTCATCCCCACCTGGACTCTGGTGATGAGACTCCTGACCTTGCTGCCTGGCTCCTCCATCCAAAGACCCACAGGCTCCGTGGGGCCTGTGCTTCCAGCTTCTCCAGTCTGCTACAACCCGCCAAGGGCTGCGCCCCATTAGTGTAGCCTCTGAACATGGGGAGGGGGCGGTCACCCGCACACCACCTTTCTACAGAGTCAAGTCTCATACAGGACCTCCACTGCCCACCTCCACTGGTGCAGAGCAACCAACCATTGGCCACCATCCAGGCTGTGCATCCCCCCAGCAGCCCCAGAGCCCCATCGGGCATAGCCTCCCTATAGAGGCCGCTTCTCTGTTTATCCTAACTCAGGTTTGCACAGGACAATGCACAGTGGGATGGGGGAGGGGTAGCATTTCTAGGGCACATTGAGGTCTGCAAGGCCACTTTAGAAATCAATCAAACAGTAAACATTGATCAAGTACCTCCTCTGTACCTGGCACTTTGCTGAGTACTGGGGATACCAAAGAAGACAATCCCTGCCCTCAAGGAGCCTGTGATCTACAACAGGCAAACACGTCTACACCGAATTAACAGGAAATAATTAGCAGAGGGAAGGCAGCAGGATGACGGGGGCTTGGGAAGGGCCTCCCTGGTGAGGTCTTAGTTGGGCCTCAGGAAGCCAGGGAGGTCAGTAGGGGGAGCTGAGAAGCGACAGCATTCTAGGCTTAAGGATCAGCGGGAGAAAACGCCCAGAGCCAAGAGATGGAACAGCCACTGGACAGAAAAGTACATGGTGGTGGAGAGTAAGGTGTAAGAGAACTGGAAAGGTAGAAAAGGGCTGGTTTTGAAAGCTAAAAGGAGAATTTTCTATTTGATTGTGGAGGTAATAGGGAGCCAGTGGAGTTTACGGAGGGCAGTCACCTGGCCGGAAGTGCACTTTAGGAAAATCACTGGTGGCTGAATGGAGGATGGGCTGCAGAGGGGAGAGACTGGAGCCAGCTACTGCCCTAGTCCAGGGGTCAGGGGAGGGGGGCCTGCACGAGGGGCTGGCTCTGTCACAGGACAGGAGGAGGCATATGTGATAGATGCTGCAAAGGTAAAATCAACATGCTTTGGCAACAGAGTAGATGTGGAGAGTGGGAGAAAGTGAGGAATCCAGGGTGATTCCTAACTTACAAGCTTGAGGTGCTGAAAGATTGATGTGGTTCTCTATAGTGGCAGGTGTGAGAAATGCTGGCAGTTTGGTTTTCACAGATTCTATTGGAACAATGGGTGTTTACATGCAGGAAGGCATAAATCTGTAAAGAGGTGCCTGAGCTAGGCTGGCTTGATGGTCACTGACTTTTCATTAACACACATGCTTAATGGGCAGGTTGGGAGAGTTGTAACCTAGAAGAGCTGGAGCCAATCCCAGCTCTGAAGGGAGGAACGGTGGGAAAGTCAAATGAAACAGCATAAAAAGGGTTTGCCTTTGTCTGATCTTTTGTAGCCCTTTCCCAGGAGGCTACCCATTTATTCACTACAGAATAAATGTAAAATAAAGATCATGAAACTTCCTGGATCCCCAATAAGTGTGGCTATTCCCCAGACAGAGTACAGATTTTTATTTATAACAGAGGGAAGGTAGGAGGGCTAGGGAGGGTTTAGGGGAGATAATGAGTCCCACTTCAAACATACTCGAGTTTAAGATGTCTACTGGACATCCATTTGGGGTATCTGAAAGACAGCTGGAGAGGCAAAACCAGAAGTGACAGAGGGGTTAGGGCCGGCTAGGTAGATTTGAGAATCCTCAGCAGAGAAATGGAAATTAAATCCATGGGGGCTGATGAGATCACCCAGTGAAATAAGACAGAGAGAGAAGAGAAGAGGGCCCAAGGCAGAATCCTGAGATCTGGATGAAGACCCAGCAAAGGAGACAAGAGGAGTGGGCAGAGGAGCAGGAGAAGAACAGCCTTTTCAAAGAGTTTAGCTGCCAAGGGCAGAGGAGATAGGAGGATGACAATTAGCTGGGATGGGGGAGGCAGCAGGGAATTAGCCAGTACAGAAGGAAAGAATGAAAATAAGTGAAGGAGTCAGGATGATTGAGTCTGCTAGAGGAGATGGGGTGGAATGGGAATGCTTGAGCAGCAGAGGGTCAGCCTTAGTAAGGAGCAAGCTGAGACACAGGTGAAGGAGGAGATCGGGGCAGGAGGCACCTGAGTGACAGATGAGGAGAGGGGAAAAGAGGGAGTTGATGGCAAATGGCCTTAATATTCTTCTATAAAATACAGGGCAAGGATCTTGGCTTGAAAAGGCTGGGGAGGAGAACCATAAGAGGTTTGAGGAAGGATGAGAAGGTCTGGAAGAGCTGCTGTGGAGAATGGGATAGTCAGTCAGTAAGGAAGGTAGGGGAGGATTGCTGAACAGCAGCAAGGGTCCAGCTAAGGTTCTGTAACATAAATCTGCAGCAGACCAGTGGAAACGGTGGAGGAACAGGAACTCCTTTGATACTCACAACTATGCGGGAAGGTGGGTGCTCTTTATTACTCTCTTCATTCTACAGATGAGGAAGCTGAGGCAGAGGTTAAGTGCCTAGCCCCAGGTGCTCCAGCTAGGACACAGCTAAGGAAGCAGCTGAGGAGCACAGTGGTGTCCACAGTGGACACTGGGTGTGGTATGAACTGAGCAGTTTGGGGCCTGGCACTAATGTGACATGACCCCTTCCTGGGACTGCCATTCATTCATCTGCACAATGCAAGCTTCTGCTGTGCTGGTACTCTGAGTGCAACAGCATCAGAGGTTTGTGTAGCTGGTGGCTCTGATCTTGTGGTGGCGTGGAGCACCCCAGCTCCTTTTCATATATTCTTTGGAACCTGCTATTTGAATACTAAGAACACAGAAGATAACATCATTTTCCTCAGGCTAGAAGTTAAACACAGAGGGAAAATATACAATTAAGGTTTGTGTATTAGATGGAACAATGAGATGTGCCCTGACTTTTTGCTCCTGAAGTCATAAATATTAGGGTTCTTCAAACTCACACAAAGCCCTTCTTCTGAGCCAGGCTTTGTGAGCGGCTTGGCGAAAGCCCAAAAAGAGGTTAACCTATCATTTGGTTAGACTGCTTATGTCCCAGGCTCATGTCACTAGGGGGCAAAGAACTATGTGAAGGAAGGGAAAGAATCAGTTCCATTCAGTATCCTTACTCAAAGTAATAATTAAAACTAAAAAGGTGTCATAAAACCTAATCACTGTCTGTTGGGTTAACTACCAATTTCTCAGGTCTGAGTTCATTTAAGAGACTCTTGGAACCATGTTCCACCTTGTATTTACATGATTTTTCTCTGAAGAGTCAGGGTGCTTTATCAAATTCATTAAAACAAGTTGCTATCCCTCCTGACCCCTAAACAACCTTCTTGTGTATTGGGAGTAGGGATAGCAGCAGGTATGAGCTGCATGGGAAGAAGGCAGGAAGGCAGTAACAGACAAGGATGAAGAAACGACAGAGAGAGAGACAGAGGGAGAGAGGAAAGGGGGGGGAGAGTGAGAGAGAGAAAGAGAGAGAGAGAAAGAAAGAGAGAGAGACAGAGAGAAGGAGAGAGGAAAGAGAGGGAGAGAGAGAGAGAAAGAGACAGAGAGAAAGAGAGAGAGAGACAGAGGGAGAAAGGAGAGAGGGGGAGAGAGAGAGAGAGAAAGACAGAGACACACAGAGAGAGAGGGAGAGAAAGAGTGAGGCAGAGACAGAAACAGAGAGACAGAGAGAGAGAGGGAAAGAGGGAGAGGGAGAGAGAGACAGAGAGAGACACAGACAGAGACAGAGACAGAGAGAGAGAAACAAGCACTATGACCCAGGTCTAAAAGAATGATTTGGAGTGAGTTCCTGAGTGTTAGTTATTGGCTTTTCCCACCCTACTTGAACTGTCTGTCCCCAAATGCTCTTTGGCCACTTGAGGCTTTTGCCACCATAACTATAATGGCAGCCTGGAATGTCTGCTTGTTAAAGAGCATTGAGCTACACAATTCTCCTGAGTCAGAAGCCCCTGGCTCTGGCTAGAGGGCTGTGAGTGATCTTGGACAAATCATTTCACATCTCTGGGTGTCAGTTTGCTAATCTGTAAATCAATCAAAAAGTATTTATGGAGCACCTACTATGTGCCAGTTGTTGTACCAGGCACTAGGATCACAGATACAAGCACTAAACAATCCCTCTGCTCAAGAAGCTTCCATCCTACTAAGGAGGCCCATGTAACCATACAACCACATACAGAATGGTACAAAATAAGTATGAGGCAGATGAATGCAGTGTATTTTGGGAGGGAGGGAGCACGCGGCAGCTGGCACATGGTGGGGTCTGGGCTGCATCACCCACAACTAGGGTAGGGGTGAGAAGGGACCACACCCCAGACTCGGGGACAGCCAGGCAAAATGTACCAGGGTGGGAGTGGAAGGGTTGTGTATAAGGAACAGAGAAGACTAGTCTGGCTGGACTGTGGAGAACAGGAAGGATCACTGTGGATAAAGAGATGAGGATCAGGTTGTGAAAGAGGCTTATACTCGATCCTAGCTGCAATCTGGGAATTTCTGGAGTTTGCTGAGTATGGAAGTGACATAGTCAGATCTAGGAGGAAGGGAAATTACTAGACACCAGTCATGTGGAGAATGAGTAGAAGAGAGACCAAGCCGGAGGCCACTGCAGTCATCTGGATGAGAGGTGACAAAGAAATAGACGATGGAGACAGCTGCATGAGTAGAGAAGAGGTGAGTAGGAGAGATGTTGTAGCAAGATGTTGAGTAAGGAAGGGTGAAGGAGAAGGGATAACACCTGGGTCTGAATCTTCCAGAACAGGGGCATTTGCAGCAGAATGAAGGAGGCTGAGAAGATGGAGGGTGTGGGGAGGAAGGAGCGGTTCTCTCTCTGGCTTGTCAAGTGTCAGAGGAACCTGGGATTCCCAGTTTGAAATTTCTAAGAGACAGCTGGTGACATGGGACTGAAGTTCAGGGGAGAGACCAGAGGCATCTAAATAAAGATAATTAAACCCATGGCAGATGATGGAATCACCTGGTAAGGGACCATGGAGGGAGGAGAGAAGAGGGTCCAAGACAGAGCCCTAAGGAACAGCCATGGTAGAGAGAGAGAGACAGAGGATGTGGATGGGGAGCCAGCAGAGGAGAACAGAAAGGAGCCTCCAGTCAGAGGGGAGGAGAGCCCGGAAACAGCAGTGCCGTGGGTAAGAGCACCAGGCTAAACCCGTGAGCACTGAAGGGCGACATCAGGGCCCCTCCTTGGCTGCTGTAGGAATCTTACAGTAAATGATCAGTTAAGAGTATCACCATGATCCCTCTGAGCCCCAACCGGAGCAAGTTCCTAACATTCAGAAAGAGATTCGGCTCTCTGCCTGAAGTTACGTTTTATCTTGCTAACGCCTGACCTCCTCGTGGGTCACCGTTCAGTTGTTTCAGCTGTATTCGACTCTCGGTGACCCCATTTGGGGTTTTCTTGGCAAAGATGCTGGAGTGATTTGATATTTCCTTTTTCAGCTTGTTGTACAGATGAAGAAACTGAGGCAGACAGGGTTAAGTGACTTGCTCAGGGTCACAAGGCTGGTAAGTGTCTGAGGCTGGATTTGAACTCAGGTCTTCCTGACTCCAAGGCCCAGCATTCTCTGCACTACGGGGCCACCTAGCGGCCCATGACTGAGACAAAATGAAGTTCCCCAGAGAAGCAGCAGAACCTCTTACAGGGCTTGCGATGGTCACCTGTCAGATCTACGAAGAAGGGAAGAATCTGCGACCAAACAAGAGAGAGAGGACATTGTGAAAGGGAAAATGGATGATTTTGATGACCTTAAATTGAAAAGGTTTTGCACAAACGGAGCCAACGCAACCAAGATTTGAAGGGAAGCAGAAAACTGGGAAACAATTTTTACAGTCAGTATCTCTGACAAAGGCCTCATTTCTAAAATAGACAGAGAACTGAGGCAAATTTAGAGAATACAAGTCATTCCCCAATTGATAAATGGTCAAAGGATGTGAACAGGCAGTTTTCAGAGGAAGAAATTAAAGCTCTCTATAGTCGTATGAAAAAATGCTCTAACTCACCATTGATTAGAGAGATATAAATCAAAACAACTCTGAGTACCACATCACACCTATCTGATTGGCTAATATGACAAAAAAGGAAAATTATAAAAGACAGAGAAGATGTGGGAAAATTGAAATACTAAAGCATTGTTGGTGGAGTTGTGAACTGATCCAGCCATTCTGGGAGAGCAATTTGGGACTGTGGCCAAAGGGCTATAAAACTGTGCATATCCTTTTGACCCAGCAATACCACCTTCTACAGCTATATCCCAAAGAAAGCCTAACAAGAGGAAAAGAAGCCATACATACAAAAATACTTATAGCAGCTCTTTTTATGGTGGCAAAGAATTGGAAATGAAGAGGATGCCCATCAATTGTGGAATGGTTGAACAAGTTGTGGTGTATGAATGTAAGGGAATACTATTGTGCTATAAGAAATGAGGAGCAGGTGGACTTCAGAAAAACCTGGAAAGACTTATATGAACTGATGCTGAGTGAAGTGAGCAGAACCAGAACATTGTACACAGTAACAGTCACATTGTGGGAGGCCTGACTTGACAGACTTAGCTCTTCTCAGCAATGCAATGATCTAAGACAACTCCAAAAGACTCACTATGGAAAATGCTATACACATCCAGAGAAAGAACTCTGGAGTCTGAACTGTTTGCCTCCCTTTTCTTTTGTGGTTTTGTTTTGTTTCTTCTTTCTTGTGGTTCCTCCCATTAGTTCTAATTCTTCATTACATCATGACTAATGTGAAAATATGTTTAACATGAATGTATAAAAAACCAGTCAGGTCCTTGGGAGGGATGTGGGAAAGAGCAAACTTTCACCACGGAATCTCCCTTAGTCCTTGAGGAAAATGGAACAACTGATGATGTCCATTCCGAGACGCCTTTGGGGTCCGAGGGGCTCGCTGTCTGTCACACTTCCAGCTTACTTTCTGTAGCTGCTGCTGCTGCTGGCTCATCCTGACTCAGCTCTGGATGCCCCCATGCCTTCCTCTCCACACCAAATGGCAGAAATTGCTCTTTGGTCCTGAACTAGCTCCTTTCTTTATACAATATCCTCAGGTCACAGCCAACTCCTTCATCCAGTCCTTCAATCCAAAGAAATGCCTTTGATAGATTCAAAGAGGCATTGAATGAGGGGATGTGTTCTCTCTCACCTGACTGATGTATCAAACTGACAGTCTGGATGCAGTGGGGACAGGCAGCACTGTGGCCTGGAGTTAGCAATATTCATTTTCCCCAGTTCAAATCCAACCGTAGGCACTTCCCAACTGTGTGACCCTGGGCAAGTCACTTTACCCTGTTGGCCTAGTTTCCTCATCTGTAAAATGGGCTGGAGAAGGAAATAGCAAACCACTCCAGCATCTCGGGCATGAAAACTCCCAATGGGGTCAGAGAGAGTCAGACAGGACCGAAAAATGACCGGACAACAAAAATTTAATTGATTTACTCCATTTACCCTTGCTCTTACACATGAAAATGCCGAGAGGAGAGTACACCCAGGAAGAGGGCATAGTCAGCAGTGCCCGATGCAGGATGAAACCTGAAAAGAGACCATCAGAGCAGCTTCAGGTGGGTGATGTGCTCAGAGGCCAGACCGTAGGGGATCATGAGGTTAGTGATGGGAGAGGAAGTGGAGGCAACGAGGATGGAGGGCTTTTGGGGAGCCTGACCAATAAAGGGAGGAAGAGTAGATGAGGAGGAGGGGGAGGGAAGGGAAGAGGGGCAGGGGAGGGGGAGGAGGGACAGAGTGCACTGTGCCTGCGGAGCCTTCTACTGTGCCCTCTTCTGGCCCTGAAATCCATTGATTACACAATTAACAAGCAGTTATCATGCATTTACTACGGACCAGACACTGTTCCATGCTGGAGATACAAAGGAAAAAGCAGAGTGGCCTTTCCACTCAAGGGGTTCGTGGTCCAATGCAGAAGCCAAGGCATTTGGAATAGAGAGAGGGCCTTAAGGAGGAAGGTGGCAGCAGTTGGAGGGACAGGGAAAGGCTTCTGGGAGGGGATGGTCCTTGTGCGGAGCAGCAGAGATGAGGTGCGAGAACATTGGAGGCCTGGAGAACTGCACAGGGGGCAGCCACCCAAGGAGGCCAGGAATGCTCGACTTCAGGGTGTGAGGAGGGGAGTGAGATGTTAAAACATTGGGAACAGAGGAAGGGGTCAGGATGCCAAACATTTTCTATTTCACTCCAGAGCCGGGAGCCAAGAGAGCGCCTCGCCTCCCTCTACCCAGCCTGGAGGTACAGGGGGTGACCAAGGCTGGTGTCCCTGCCCTCTGCCCCCCAGCAATGCCTCCCAGATGTCAGGGGAGCATCCCGATTCATCCACCACCCTCGACCCTCGGGGTAGCCCATGCCTGCAGTGACTAGTTCCTCTGCCTTCAGATTACCCAATCCCTGGCTGAGGAAGAGAAGAGTATCCCTGATCTCAATGCCACCCTCTCTTTCTAGCTCTTCCACTGTGGAATTTCCATTCGGAAATCAACAACCTGCCTTCACGTTGGGTTCCTCTCTAATCACAGATAGGTTATACAGAGTGCCTTTCTAAACCAAAGAACTTCAGAACTCTCCATTGTATTGCCCTCATTTTACAGATAGGGAAACCGAGGCATAGAGTTTGGTGACTTGCCTAAGACGGTATAGCAGAGTAAGGATCTGTGGCTAGATTTGAACGTGAGCCCTCCTGACTCTGAGGCAGCTGCCATGCCCATAAGCCCCCTGACGGCCCACCGCTCCCATTTCCAGCCTTACCCCCAGCAGACACCAGGCGCCCTGGCCGCCCCACCCCCCGTCTCCCCGCGCCCCCATGTACCTGTCCTCTGATGTGGCTTTGATCACGACTTTCCCCCTGGAGAGATCGTGGTGGCGACTGAGGTTCCCCCTCCCTTCTCCAGGGATTCAGGGTGTTTCACAGAGAAAAATGGAAAAAGCAGAGGCCATTTGCTGTGACCTCCAACTCCTCCTCCCTCCTCCCTCCCCAAACTACTGGGCGTCACCTTCTGCCTCTGACCACAAGAGAACTCTTCTCGCCACAGTCAAGCTCTGAAGTGCTCTGGACCCCGCACCCCTCTGTCTTCCCTAGCAAAATGCCACCTGAACAGCGCCCTATCCCCTTCTCTAATCTTCAGTCTCCCCCACCTTCTGGTTCTTTCCAGCCTAATACGAGTCCTACATCCCGTGACCCGAAAAACTTTCCTACACGCACCCAGGCACCATCCTACCCGGGGTGTGCACACGAGGTGATCTCCAAACAGCCGCCCACCCCAGCACTGTTACAGAACGCTAACGCTCCTTCTGGCGCGGTATTTTGTTTTCTTTATTTAAGGCTTCCTCTTGCTTAAATAGTCTATATTCAAAGGCCCCTCCTAGTTCTGACATTCCAAGTTCTATGATCCTATAAAATCTGTAGGGACAAGTCCAACAGAAGATGCTCTAGGCTCCTGTGGGTGAAATACAAAGCTCTCAAATGCTGGGATGTTCTCCTTGGCCTTAACAAAACCTGGGGGAACATCATGGAATAGCACTGGAGAATTAGGGTTAGGGTTAGGGTTATGAAACTCAGAGGCAGCTCTCTTGTGATCAGAGTGAGTGCTAGCAAACACTCTAGGAGGAAGGTCAGTCCCAGGTGGTGGGCAGAGCTGTGCCCAGCACAGATGGCGCAGCCCAAGGCCACACCTGTATACCCCCATCAGCCCAGCAGTGTGCTGAACAGAAGCCACCACAGATGGGCCAGCTAGAGGATCCGCAGATGCAGGGGGGAGTGGATGCCAACTGCAGCAAGAGGCCGACGATGAAAATCTCCCAAAGCTCCCGCTGCCTGGGGCACGGACAGAGGCCAAAACCTAAGCAGGAAGGAAGCAGCTGCAGCAGGGCTGAAGGCCCAGGAGTCAGGAAGGTCTGGGTGACGCTGGGCAAGTCTGGAGCCTCCTGAGCTTCACTTTCCTTATCTTGCTGCCTCTAAGGTAAGGGCTGCTAAGGAACAGTCAAGGCAAGTGTCTACTATGTGCCAGGGGCATCTCTACAGGGTTTGGTGGCTTCCAATTCTTTGTAGAGGTTATTAAATGGCACTAAAAAGCACCTAGTAGAGAGAGATGACCTGGGTTCAAGACTCCTCTCCATCACACACTTGCTGTATCTCCCATACCTGAAATTCTCTCCTTCTTCATCTTCCTACAGAGGGGTAACTGAGACTGAAAAGGTTCAGTGACTTGCCCAGGGTCACCCAGCTAGTAAATGTCAGAGGCAGAATTTGAACTCGGGTCTTAAGTTCAGCACTCTAACTATGGCACGGCCTTGCTTCCTTCCTTGAACAAGATAATCTATCTCCTGGTTCTGTGCCTCATACCTGGAATGCTCTCCTTGCCCACCTCTCCCTCCTGGCTTCCTTTATATAGTCATTTAAAATCCCACCTTCCCTAAGAATCCTCTTCCAGAACTTTTTAATGGGAATGCCTTCCTTCTGGGAGGATCTCTATTGGAGCACATGCGTGTGCACGTGCATATAGACACACACACACACACACACACACACACACACACACACACCCCTTAGGCTAGGAGCCCTTTGAGGGCGGGACCTGCTTTTGCCTTTCTTCATATACCCAGGGCTGAATGCCATGCCTAACACACAGTAGGAGCTTGCTGACTTAGCCTGTGTGATCCTAGGCATGGCCCCTCTGCATGCGAGGTGACTCTGTAACACTAAGCTGTAGAGAAGACTGGCAGAGAGAAGGTCCTCCCCTGCACCTGAGAGATCCCGAGGCCAGCCAAAGCCCTGCTCTATCTCCCAGCAGCCTCAGTACAAATCTCTGACGGGAATGCTCTTGCTCCCAGAGGAGAATTAAAATCCCATGGGATTCTCCCAATGGCTCCTCAAGCTACAGAACATCAGTGCTCTCGGCCCAGATTTTCCGTGGAGGAAACTGAGGCCCTGTTAGTTCCAGGGCCTGCCCACGCTGGGCCCAAGGGCTGGGGACAGGGCTGGGGCAGACTTGTAACCTTGAGCCTGGGGCTTTTTCCACATCAGTCTGCTGGGCTGGATCGGATGGTGGGCCCAGTGATGGTGATGGCCACTCCAAGACTGGGGGAGCAGAAAGGGCTCAGCTAAGGATTCATCTCTGTGTCTTTTTGAGGGGAATTTCCCAGTCTCTTGGGACTGTTCCAGCTCTGATCTCCAGTGAGTTTCTTTTCAGTGTTTCTTTCCTGTCATAGTAATAGAAACGTTATCAATGCTCAGTCCTGGGCTTTCTCATGGAAATACCCCACAGGGCCTTTTGCCTCATAAACCCATTTAGCCTCACACGTTCAAAATCATTTGTGTAAAGAAGAAGAAAACTCAAAGCAGTAATTAGAAAGACAGAGCTGTTGTGTTTTCTTTCCCATCACCTTATCTTCCTTATTCAGTTCTTGAAGACTCAGCTATTAAAAGAAATTAAGTAATTCATCAGGCCCATTTCAATTACCTGCTGCTGATAACATCAGATTACAATTAGCATCGACAAATGAACCAAGTGCCAACTGCCAAGCAGAAACATAAGCTAATTTACTGCAAGCCTCTGCCCGCTGGAGATGGGAGTCAGGAAGCTGGCAGCCACTCCATGACGGCAGCAGTGGTCTTCCTCAGGGGCCCCCACTCGTCCAGCTTGGGAGCTCAGCTAAGACTCGCTGGGGGATCTGGACACAGAGATTCTGCCACTGTTCACAGAAGGTCATAGCTGAAAAAGAGCTCAGAGCAGAGAGTGCTGGAGCTGAGGAGAGACAGGGGAAGCTTAGGAGAGGGGATGTCAGCGCTGGGAGGGGCCTTAGAACAAGGGATGTCAGAACTGGGAGAACTCCAGAACAGGGAATGGAGGAATGAATTGCCCCCATCTATTTTCCTTAGAATTGAGGGAATATCAGAGCTGAGAGAGGTTTCAGAACAGGGAATTGGGGGGGGGGGTTAGAACAGGGAATGTCAGAGATGGGGGTGGGCTGGGATTGGGGAGGGAAGATCTTAGAACACAGAACATCAGAGCTGTCAGGGACATCTCAGATGATCGAATCTTCCATTTTACAAAGGAAAAAGGTGTTCAAAGAAGGGACTGGTCCAAATTCACAGAACAAGTTGTAAGCAGACCAGGGACCAGAATCCACTTCTGGAGTGTTGTTTGTTTACTTAACAACTTCATCCACTTCAATGCCACGATTTACGCACAGACAATATCTTTGAGGAAGTCGTTATCCTAGGTGACAAATTTAATCAAAAGGAGATAATAAAATGATTATTTCTTAACTGAGGCACAGTTGAGTATACATTACTGTAATTGAATAATTGTGTCATAATAGAAATATAGATGATAGCCCAGTAAACCAGTGGGCCTGAAGTCAGGAAGATGAGTTCAAATCTAGCTTCAGACACTTATTGTTTGTGTGACCCTGGGCAAGTCACTTAACCTCTGTCTGCCTCAGTTTCCTCATCTGTCAAACGTGGATAACCATAGCACCTCCCTCCCGGGCTGTAGTGAGAATCAAATGAGATAATATTCATAGAGTGCTTAACAAGCTTTAGAGCACTGTATAAACACTGGTTAGTATTACCACTACATAAGGTGCTTTATACGGCACAGTCAGTCAACAAACAGTGATAAAGTTCTCACTAGGTGCCAGGTACTGCGTATGGCCCAGGTGCTCCCCTGAAACCACCCACATCAGTGGTCCTGACAGGGTTGTTCCTGAGGAAGCTGCATCACAGAGAGGAGCAAGGACTGGCAGGGCAGGAACAGGCCAGTTCTCCTCTCTACAAGAAGAGGGTTTTTTCTCTTTTTTTTTGTTATAATGTGTCTCTGTCTCTCTCTCTTCTCTCCTCCCTCCGTCGTAGTCCCTCTCTTACCCTCACCTCTCCCTCTCCATTCCCCCCCCCCCACATGCATGTCTGTTAATATTTAATTAGAAAATATCCTTTAGGGAACTTTACATTTTTCATTTCTCTTTCCAAGAAATGGAACATTATTTCTATTGGTGTTTGGAAAATCAGTCTCAGGCTCTTGCCCATAAAAGTTTATACTTTTCTCCTGCCCGCCTCACCCTCGAAAGGATTGTTCTAGAGGAAACATGAGTGAATGAATGAGAAAGCATTTGCTAAGGGTTCCCAACGTGCCACACACTGTGCTAAGCACCAGGCCACAAATACAAAAAGGAAGATGATGGAGCATCCCTTGTCTCCAAGGGTCCATATTGATCTTATGAGGTCACAGTGAGAATGTGCTCTAAGGTGTCCTAAGAAAAGGGATTAGAATTCAGCTTAACAGAGATGCTCCGAGGCAGGATGGGTAGTTACATCCCTGCTTCCCAAGCAGAAGGTTCAAAGAGTAGATGCCTGATTTGCAAATGCTGCCCAAGGGACAGTGGCACACATGGGAAAAGTTCCTAAGTGGAGCTGGCCCAAAGTGGAAGGGGCTGCTGTGCTGGGCAGTGGGTAGGCATGCCTCTCAATGGAAGCCCTTGGGAAGAAGTGGGTTGACTACTGGTCGGGTATGTTCTAGTGGGGCTCCGAGTGGGAGTCAGACCCACACAAGGACTGTGGGACTGGACATGGATTCAAAGTCCAGCTCTCATCACCTGGGTTACCTTGGGCAAATCACTTAAACTTCCACAACCTCAGTAGTATGGTCATTTGAAAAATGAGAGGGTTAGAATATGGCCTCCAAGGTTCCCATCAATGGCCATGGGGTCAATTATTATCTCTATGAAAATATGCCCAAATTTACTTACTTACTCTATCTCTCTGTCTCTGTCTCTGTCCCTCTCTGGCTCTGGCTCTCATCTCTCTTCTCTGTCTCTGTCTCCTCTCTTTTTGTCTGTCTCTTCTCTCTCTGTTTCTTCTCTTTGTCTTTCTCCCGTCTCTCCTCTCTCCCTTCTCTCTGTCTCTCTCTGTGTCTCTTTCCTTCTCTCTCTCTTCCACTCCTTTTCTCTCCCTAACCCCCTCTTTCTTTTTGCTAGGTCCAATCCTGCATCTAATTTTCTATTAAATATTTTAAATTGGATATTCTTCCATGTTTCTCTCAAACTTAACACGCACCAAGAACTAAATCCTGATCTGTCCTTCTTGCCGGGTTCCATATCCTTTCATTTCCAGCTATAAAACCTTGGTACTGTCCTTGCCTCTTCACTCTTCTCTCCACTCACATGGCTGCTGCCCTAGGTCAGCCCTCCAGCCCTTCCCAACCGGACCACTGCACCAGCCTCCTGTGTGGCCTCCCTCTCTTTCAAGCCTCTCTCATCTCTAATCCAGCGACCTGTGTGACCTTCCTAAAGCCTCACTCCTCTGCCCAATAAGCTTTGGGGCCCTCTATTATTTGTGGGACCAAATACAAACTTGCTTGGAATTTAAAGCCTTTTACAGCCCAGCTCACACTCGCCTTCACCGGACTCTATTATCTACACAAATTAGTGATTTTGCTGTTCTGCACACAGAGACGATGCTGCCTGGCCTTATTCCTTTGTACAGGCTGGCTGTCCCTTGGGCCTGGCATGCACTCCCTCTTAAAAGCTCAGCTCAGACACCACCTCCCACAAAGGCCCTGCCCATTCTCCCCAGGTGCTGCCACCGTCCCCTCCTTGTGTAGCCTTCATATTTACATAGATGTGTGTCTGCTGTGGTGCCCAGTGGAATGTAAGCTCCCTGAGCACAGGGCCTGTTCTTCCTTTGTATTCCTAGGGCCAGCACAGTGCTTGGCAGGTTATTAGGCCCTAGCTGACTGATTGCTATTCAGCCTGCAAGCCTCCCCCAGTCCTAATGAGCCCTGATGAGGCCCAGGGGCTCAGTCTTCTCTTTGGAATGCAGAATTCTTTATTCAAGGAACTCAAACTAAGTTTTCAGAAATTCCATATTTTAGAAAATCCAGTGAGGTGACATTCTTTGAATCCTAGAGCTGTGACAAGGGCCAGAACACTGCCAACAACCAAGGAGCTCTGGTGTGTGTTTTCCTTAGAATCTTTCAGCTGGCTCCTTGCAACTGACCTCTTCCCTATTGAATCGAATTTGTCCTGTCTTTGTATCCTGGGATCACAGCACCCCAACCAGGGAAGGACCTAGGAAGTGCCCCACCCCCATCACCAGGCCATGCATCTTTCTGCAGCCTCTATCAGAGAAAACCTTTACCTGCATACCTCCAGGGAATGGAAACTCCTTAAAGCTGGAGATAATGCATTCCATTTGTGGACAGTTTTAAATACTAGGAAGATCTCTTTTATACTGGACCAAATGCCAGCTTTCAGCTCCCCCACTTATTGTGCCACCACCAGGAGCCCACTGCTGTGCTAGTCAGTGGGAGGAGAGAAGGCCCTCCATCCCTGCTCTCAATGGACAGATCATCCAGTAAGGAGAAGGCATGAGACCGGTCCACGTTCTTTTTGTCTCTCTCTCTGCCCCGACTCCTCACTGATGCTGCCCCACCCCAGGGCTAAGCACATGGCTGGCATGAAATAGGCTTACTGAATGGAAAGGAATTCCCCATCCTTTCCAAATTGAACAGGTAACACTCTCTAGAGGCATACCCAGCAATGCTGATGTATTTTCAACCCTATTTGTGATGGTTTAAAAATTCTGACAAATAATAGTTTAAAAAGAGGATATGTGGAAAGTGGCCAGGTTCCTAGCCCAGGGACAGTAATTAGTTCTCAGAACTAAATCAGACACAACAGCATTGGGAGGGACAGGGCGTCCAAAGCAGTGCTGCCACGCCTGGGTGATGGATGCACCAGAGCACTTTGATGTCGAGTGGGATTTAATAAAAAATGCATTCGTTACATAATTATTAGAATATACTGCTTGAGGCAACAGTATCTGCAGTACACCTGTACTGAGAAAATGATTTTCTCTACTTGGCAGCGTTGTGTTGGGTTTGGGTTTTTTTCTGACTAAACAAGGGTTTGCCATTCAAAAAGCAAAGGGAAAGAAAAACATCCGATTCCTCTGGCATGGCGGCCAGAAAGCCAGCGTTTCCCAAAGCGTCATGTTTCTGAGGTCAAGCTCTCCCAGTAGGCATGAGCACGGGAAATGGTACCGGCCCTGCCAGGCTGCCCGTCAGGCCCTCGGCCCGGTCCTTAGGACACTGTGGCAGATGGCAAAAGGTTTTCCCTCAGGCCTGAAGCAAAACGAGACAAGGGGCTGCCACAAACGGTCCTGCTTTTCCATGGGGTGAAGGGGTTGGCGAGCCACAGGCGGATGAGTGAGAGGCTTGGTGAGATGACCCAGGCATGGTTAGAGTTAGAGGTCTTTCCTTGGGCTCCCTTTGATCTGCCTTTGCTGTCTGCTCTTTGGGATTAAAGAGACAGTCCGACAAAATTGTGGGCGCTGTGAGAGAGCTTAGCTCCAAACCAGCTGGTGCACTGATTGCACGCGTGACCCTGGCCAAGTCACTCTCCTCCCTGAGGCTCAGTTTCCTTGTAGATAAAACAGGGATAATGATTCCTGCTGGACTACTTCACTATGTCTGAGTTTCCAACGATATAATGGATACAAAACAATAAATAATTGTCAGTGGTTTTATTTTGAACACAAAATAAATCCAGAAACAAGACCAAGAGAGAAAGAAAAAGGAAAGGGAGATGGGGCGATGGGTGGGGGAGGAGGAGGGAGAAAGAGGGGGAGACAGGCAGACAGCCTGAGGCGGGCAGGGGGAGACCAGCAGCCCAAGCTGTCTGGGGCAGGCCAAAACCCTTGGCCATTGTTCCAAGGTGGAACCCAAACTTAGTGACTTACTTTCTTTAAAAAGTCAAGGAGCTCACAAGCAGATCCTAAGGGCCTCCTGTGACACAGCCATGGTGGGAAGTGGCAGGAAACCAAGAAAGGCCACACCCGACCAAGCCACCAGCCCAGCTCCCAAGAACACCCAGAGACAGACACCCTGCAAACACCTAGGCACAAACAAGACCACCACGGTCCATCTGGGAGGCCTCAAGGGGAAGACACTGAGATCAAGGATGCTCAGGAAAGGTTCTTGTAGAGCTGGGGCCTGGGCCGAGACCTGGGGGCTGTGGTTCTGGGCCTGGAGGCGGCCGAGGGAAGTGCCTGCAGCTGGGATGGAGGGGCCTGTGCCAGGAGCAACACGGCCAGTACCTGATGAGAGGCCTCGGGGGAGAACAGGGTGAAGGAAACCTGAAAAGGTAGGAGTGGCCCAGCTAGAAGGGGCTTTTAAAAGCCAAACAAGATCTTATATTTGATGCTGGAGGTAAACACAATCTTTTTATTGATGGTTAAAATACCAAAGGGTCTAAATCAGGCCCACTCCCTTTTCTTTAAAATTAATAAATGGACAAGCAGGAAGATGTGATCCCTCCCAGTTCCCGAAGAGCTGCTCCCTCTCTTGCCTCCCTTGGTACTAAGACCTCCACCTTCAAGCCCACATGGGGCTCCTCCAGCTTGGAGTCTGCCCCACATCCTACAGGGAGAGACTTACTCTGTCTCCTTCCTTTCAACGGCAAGGTTCCCCAGTGAACTAGAACTTGGCACCTGCTGCCTCTCTCTATGTCTTCTCTACCCCACCCCTCCTTAAAGACCTGCTTGGGTATGTGTGTGTGAGGAAACAGGTACTTATTAAGCACCATGCCTTGCCACTGGACCCAGATGGTTCTGGAGGAGAGAGTGAGGTAGGTGATTTTGCACAGCCCTTCCTCACTTAAAGCCAATTCACTTGCAAGTCAAGATACCACCTTCCTGATGTCCCTCTGCAAGAATGAAAGACGAATAGCCCCACTGGTGACCCAGCTAGCCATTTCCAGTTGAGCAATGCTCTTCCTTCCTTCCTCCCTCCCTCCCTTCCTTCCTTCCTTCCTTCCTTCCTTCCTTCCTTCCTTCCTTCTCTCCTTCTGAACACATAGGGAATCATACCCTTACCTGTGGGCACTCTGCCCAAAGAAATATAAATTTTGATAGCTTAAACCTTGCAAGATATCTGGATGCTCATGAGCTAGATTTCTTTCTTAAGGACCATGCCTTGGACCCAAATCACTCTGGCTTTCGATGATTGACCAACAGTGGGTCCCAGTACAAGCCTCACTTGGTCATCGTTTGGGTTTGATGTCTCAGAGTGAGTGTAAGTAGCAATTTTTTTCTTTTTCAGGCAGAAACCCTGAGGGTCTTCCCTTCCCAGATTGAGGTTTTTGGGGGTTTTTTGAGGCCATTTTTTGCTTCATTTCTTACCTAGCCTTAATCACCAAATGGGCATTGCCTCAGACAAACTGAGATCTGGGAAAGACCTGAGCTTAAGAAGACCAAGGTCCCTCACTGCATCCTGGGCCCTCTCCAGTCAACCTGATCTAAGTCTTGCCACTGCACCCAGATGGCTCCAGAGGAGAGTGAGGCTGGTAACTCTGCACAGTCCTGCCTCACTTAAATCCCACTCGCAAGTCAAGACATCACCTTCCTGATGCCATTGGTCATTTTCAAGAACGAAGGACCAACAATGACAACTATATACCAAGCACTGCGCACAGCAATTCACAAATGTCATCTCGCTGGATTTTCACAGTAATAACTCTGGGACGTAGGCACCACGATCGCCACCTTACACAGGAGGAAACTGAACGGCAGTAAGTGACTTGCCCAGGCCACACAGCTAGTAAGGGTTGGAGGCTGGATTTGAACTCGGGTCTTCTTGAGCCCAGACTGCCCAGAAGAAAGCAGTAGATGGTAGGAATGCTCCAAGGTCAGAGCTTAGTAGATCAAGAGAAGAGAACAGAGCAAAGCTGAACTGGTCACCCAAGGGTCAAGGTGGGGAAGGGAAGAGAGTGTAGCCAAGATGGGGGTGATAACCTAGGAAAGAGCTGAAGGCTGCAGGGTGTGGAGGTCACAGGTTTCAGTTCTATGGCAGAGAGAGAGGTGGAAGTAAAAGTGACTGTGATCAGATCATGGGATCTCAGAGTTCGTGAAGATGAAAGCAGTGCATTTGTGGGTGAGGGCGAGGCCAAAAGTACAACTGTTTTGTGTGTGGTTGAAGTGGGGTGGAGAAATAGGTCATGAGAAAGGACCAAGGTAAAGGCCAGCAGTAACGGCACAAGCTGGGGACCGTGAGCTGGGCACCCATCGCAGGAGGAAGGAGAGCTTCCTGGAGCTTGGTAGATGGCTGCCACCCAAATCTTCATTGCGTGACAGATATGGATTGAGTGAATGTCAGGGAGGAGAGGCTATTCAATGATGGAGGCTAAGGGAGAACCTCCCAGGGGCCATAGGGAACAAGGAGAACAGCACTCCCCACCCCTAACTTGACCAATGAGAAAGGGCAGCCTGAGGATGGGAGGTGATGCATCACTAGGCGGGAGCCAGAGCTTGGTAAGGCCAGGGATACAAGGATTAAGTGCAAACTGCTTCATTTGTCAACTTCGGTCCATCCCGGTCTGGACCTGGCTCCACCCTCCCTCTCCCACAATCTCTGACCCAGCCAAACGGGCCTTCTTGCCATTCTTCCCTGTCCTGACCTCCCTGCATACAAGCTTTAGTTTACTTCAAAGCTAAGATCAGGCTTTTCCCACTCTTCAACCCCAATTGCTAGTATAGGGCCCTCCAAAATCACCTTATTGTACTGTCTGCACACTTTGTTTTTTTGCTTTTTTGGAGGGGGAAGGTAGGGCAATTGGGGTTAAGTGACTTGCCCAAGGTCATATGGCTAGGTTTGTGTGTGTGTGTGTGTGTGTGTGTGTGTGTGTGTTAAGTGCCTGAGGCCGGATTTGAACTCAGATTTTCTCGACTCCAGGGCCAGAGCTCTATTCACTGTGCCACCCAGCCTACTGCCTACACACTTACAATATCACCATGTGTATATGGGTTGTCTCCTCTAATCAAATGTAAGCTGTCTGAGAGAAGGATGGGTTTGATTCCTGCCTTCTGATCTGCAGCACCTAGGACAGTGCCTGGTAAACAGCTGCATTTGGCAGATGCCTATTGATTGACTGATTCTGAGGATTCAAACCACCCTCTGTCCTCAGTCATGACTAGGGAGGTGGCACAGGCGTGCACCTAAGAGACAACCACGGGCAAGGGTGCACCTCTCTGCATCTGGGAGTCCCTGGCATGTGCTGGTATGTTCTACTGGCCCCAAATCTACACCAGAACATTAAAGAAATGCTTATGAAATGCCTACCAAGTACAAGACCTCCCCGGCCTGGGCACTACTGAAGAAACAAAGAACAGTAAGACATGGGCCCTGCCCTCAATGATATTAAAGCCTCGGAGAATTAGGCAGAACTACCTTCCCCGCCATTGAACAAATGAGGCAAACTGACTGAAGTAAAAGCAAGTGGATCAGACAAAGCTTTATAAGGCTACTTCTACTGTGGTTTTGTACTGAGTACTGGAAATGTATATAACATGACTTTTATTTCTATGACTATTAAATCAGTTGCTCTGATTTTAATATTTTTCAGGGCTATCCCTAGGACATTATAGGATCTTTCTTCTCTCCTACTCACTATCTACATACACACACACACACATACACACACACACACATTTATGTAAAATGTGATTAAAATGAAAATCACATTTGGGAGAGAGGAGGGACAGAAAGAGACAGATTGGAATTGTAGCTACATAAGGGAGGAAGGATCTGCTTGGGAGGAGGAGAGTTGGAGGTTTATATCCTGAGGCTGATTGTATGTGATTGTACTAACACTGCCTCTTTCTCCCGCCCCTCCTTTCTACCATGAGTCACTGAGCTGCAGGTCCAGCTGCATGGTCCCCAGAGGAATATGGGGCCTCTCCAAAATACATACTCCAGTGTATTACCCTGTTTTTTGCATCCTGGTTATGGCTCTTCTGATATTTCCAAACACACATAAGCCTCTCACATAGTTTTGGTTATAAGAACCCCATAAAGCACAAGGTTTCATCAGCATGGGCACTCCTCCTTCCAGTGCAGTTTCTAATCCTTCCATTCCTTCGTAGATGAAGGCTCAGAACCAAAACACTGATCTCCTAGGGTGTGACCATCTAGTGAGAAGCCTCTCCTCTCTGTCCTCAGCTAGGCCGGTCCTAGGATGACAGGTGTTACTTCCAGTCTGTGAAGTCCTACTACTATCTGTATTCCACTGGAACTAGAAAGTAACTTACATAACAAGTTCCTCTCATTTTCTCTAGTCATTCAATTCATTTATTCTGAACTGCCATCATTTGACCCAAGGCAGGTACAAGCCACCAAATCCTAGCAGTCATGATCGTGGCCTTCTCATTTCCATTTCTGCCCAAACAACTGGACTGACTCATGCCACACCATCTTCATCCTGCCAGCTGGCTCCCCATGGAACCCCCATTTGACATCATAGTTCCCTTTGCCCAGCTCCTTCTGCCACCACAAAAGATGAAGGACACTACAAGACCGAGAGCCAGTGTGTATTTTTCTTTCTTTCATGGGTTGCCACGGCCAAAGCATTCATCACCTAGGAAGGAGTTAGACTAGACAGCCTCCAAGCTCTACCAAACTTTAAACTGAGCATTCTTGCAGCCGGCTGACTGGCAATGAACTTCTCCATCCTTATTGAGTCTGGTTCTCAAAAAAGAGACACATTCTGTTACTAGGACCGTAACTGAAGCCTTTCCAGTATGGCTAGACTGGCCTTCAAGAACCCAGGAGCACAGCCACACCCCAACAAGCCATCTACAGAGGAATCCTCTACAGTTACACAGGCTATCTAGAAACCAAAAATGTTTACTTAGATGGACTCATTGTTGTAACTGAACATCACCACAACGGTCACATAAAATCAATTTGATTTAAACAAAATTTTCCCATTTAAAAATAGAAGTCTGTGTTCACATTTATACCATTGCTTTCATTTGTAAGCATAGAGTAGGAGGCTGGGAAGCTCCATTCTCTGTGATATTAAATGCACTAACTAAAGAAATCCCTTTAAAACAACCTCCAATTCCAGTCAATTGATGACTACCTAGGAACTGCTTTTTCATTTAAACCAAACACAGCCTTGTATCATTTCATTCCCTTCTCTCTAATTAAATAAATCTGGTCTTTCTACTTTCCAGACAGATTAAAAGGCTGGGGTGTTTTGTTTTTCTCATGCTTTAGTGTTCCAGTTCTAAAGTGAACTGTGATGACAACAAAAACTTGGGAGGTTGTAAGTTGGCTCTTCACCAGAGCATCTGAAGGTCAGAGGCAATGTTCAACGTGAAAATGAGTCTGCCTAGTGAATAACCGCTGGTATGGCAGTCCTGCCAGATTTTCTATGCCTCCCCTTCCCTCCCAGCAGATAAAAGTGACCATCTCAGGCCTTACCCAGATTGGAGGAAGCCCGGCCCTCGGCAGCACGGTCTTTGAGGTTCTCAGCTATGTCCAGCTGCTGTTCATGGTACTGCTTGGCCCTCTCCAGGTCCTGCATACACCTGGCTGCATGCCCCAAGCCAGCATAGGCACGCATCTCGATGGCCTTCTCCAAGAGCTCCTGGGCCAATTCCAGCACATAATTATGATAGGACATGGCCTTGTCGAAGTTCCTCCGGTAGTGGTAGGCACTGCCCAGGTTGCTGTAGGCCCGGGCCTCCTCTCGCTTGTTGCCCAGGTCCTTGGCTATTTTCAGATGCCGCTCATGGCACTGCACGGCATTCTCAAAGTCCCCCATGGCAATGTAGACAGCGCCCATGTTGCCCAGCTCTCTGGCCTCAGAAAGTTCATCTTTGGACTGTTTGGCCAGAAGAACACATTGCTTGTGACTGGCCAAGGCATTAGGGTAGTCTCCGATGGCTGTGTAGACATGGCCTAGGCTGCTCAGGGCTGAAGAGGCGGCCTAGGAGGAAAAACAAAGGGGAAAGGCTGAGAAACCCAAGTATTCTAGAAAACTATAGAAAATGTAATGGAGCCTCAGGACATACAGCACATTGCTCTAGACCCAGAATCTGAAGGACGACATGAACCTGCTCAGAGCTAAGAGTTATTCCACCATGCTGCTGTGTTGTGTTGTGTTGGCTATCAGAAATACTTTTTATTAAATAATTTAACAATTAAAAGGGCTTTCCACATACAGTCTCACCTGATCCTCACAACTCCTGGGGTTGGTAGCCTTCTGTGGGAACACCCCTTTACAACTAACTCCAGGACAACTCAGCTAAGAGCAGGGATCTGTCACTTCTAGCCCTGAAGTGACCGATTTGGGCCCAATTCTCCTGATTCCAAATCTAAGGCTCTTCAATATCACTTGGGAAGCACATCACACAAGCTGGGGAGAAATGATTCACACCTTTGGGCATGTGTCTTCATCAAAAATTCTGTGCTGTTTACAGAAGAATTTGCCCTAATTTTTAATGTGTAGGATGTGATAAATCTCTAACCCCTACAAATCTCTCTGGCATACTGTAAATAGTGGTCAGGAAGTGGAAAAACAAACCACCAGGCTTCATTCCAGTAGGCACAAGCAATTGAGGACAATGAACCTCTTCCAGTGGCGTGAGTGGGCAGAGATGGCCCCCACAAGCAGCAGTCCTACGTGGCTGGGAACGGGGGCAGCTGAGGCACCCACTGGGGTGGGTGTGCCTACCTTTGGCACAAGTGGCTATAACAGGGCAGCAGGGCCTTGGCACATGCTTCTGGCCCAACCAACAAGAATAAGCCTGCTGTGGGGTGGTTGGGAAGCTGTGGTCCAGGTAGCAAAAGTAATGATTCTGCCATGGCGCGAGTGTGCCTGTGGGATGGGGGCACAGGGGACAGTGAGAATGCTGCCAGGACACAGAGGCAGCTGTGAAACTGGGAGCTTGCCCGGGAACATACATAGACCCAGACACAGGAACTGAAGCTTGGCGCTCATTCTGTTCATGTGACCCAGCAAAGCCAAAGGGCCCTCCAGAAAGCCGATGAGCCGCAGCTCCAATCTGCACAAGCCGGGGCTCCATCCATGCCCATTCCCAGCACGGCAGACCCTGCCCTTCCCCACAACAGTTACCTTGTATTTTAGGGGGTGGGGCAGACATTTTAAATATACTGTTCCTTATCTATGTTGCCTCCCCATGAGAGAATGTAGGCTCCTAGAGGGAAGAGACGGCTTTGTTTTTTAATCTGTATCCCCAGGTCTTAACATGCTGGGCCTGGCACACAGGTGGCACTTAATAAAGGCTCACTTGTTTCAGAGCTGTAGAAATAGGGCTTAATAAAGGCTTGTACACTGAGTGCTATCAGGGCAGAAGCAGTGGACCACAGCTCCATTCCCCTGCATTGCCCAAGAGGCTTTCCAGGAACCCCCATAAAGGGGCTCACCATGGGTGCAGTGGCCACCTGGGGAGGTAGAAAGAAGCCAGGAAGCCCAGCTTTGAGCCCCATCTCAGACACTTACTAGCTGAGTGACCCTGGGCAAGTATGGACCTTCTCTGAGCCTCCTTCTCTTCCTCCTCCAGATAGCAATGACTGTGCCTCCCACCCCCACAGCTGACAGGAGAAAGGCCTTGGGTGCTACAAACCCCAAAGCTGGGCTACAGGAGGATGAGTTAATGTTAGCAGTTCTAGTTCCAGAGCAGTTCTGGACTGTGGTTGTGGTTCGAGGTCCCTTCTTTAAGGCTCCAGGCAGGCCTGAAAGGCCTGTGCTTCTGGGACCCTCCATGGTGTCTCCCCAGGATAGCAAGGGGAGGGAATCCTGGCCTCAGCAGATGTTTCCCTAAATGTACTTTTTCAATCAAGGAAGACCCTGGAATTCCTCTCTTCCCAGATGAGAACATCTCTGAACATAAGGCCAGGGACTCCTGATTTCTCTTCTCTTCTGGGTGGATGAAACTGGTCTCTACTTCACTTTCCTGCACCCGTTCAAGTCATTGCTGTGACTTATGTCATCAAGAAATGGCTTTTGGGTTGTCATTTATCCCTCCCCATCCCTCTCACCCCAAGGGCAGAAGTGATGGAGGTGGGGGTGGGCGGGGTAGTCAGCTGGCCAGATGCATAACCCCTCTGGCACAAAAGTGAGAAGGGTCTTTCTGACTCCTTGAAGCCATAGAGGCCCCACTGCCTCACCACAAACCAGCAGAGAAGAAATGTGACCAGTGTCTATCCCCTGGAGAGGCAGTGTGGGCTTCTGGGAAGGACACTGGCTCTGAATGCCTGTTCTGTTCCTGTGTGACCGCTCTTCTCAGCCTTGGTCTCCTCATCCAAGGGCCAGGCCAGAAGATCTCCAGGGCCCTTTCCAATTCTAAGTCCTAGGACTCTCTCTCTAACTTTTCAGTGGGGGTAAAGAGGGGCAAGAGAGGTTAACCTTCCCCTGAGCCCCAACCAGAAGATGGGGTCAGAGAAGATGAAGAGAAATAACAGTTCTATCCATCTGTAATGTGACCATCACAATTTTCTGTCTCCTTTTGCTTCGCATTACCTTTCCTCCTTGCTTACCTAAGAAAATTGTGCTTTTACTGGAAACAGCATTGAACAATTGGGTGATTTAGGTTCAAATACTGACTCTGCTACTGACTATCTGGGAGAATGTGGGCACATTGCTCCCACTCTCTGGCCATCAGTGACCTCATCTGTAAAATGGGAATAACCAAGCTTACGTCATCTCCCTCCAAGGATACAAAAATATGAACTAGTATTCATTCAGTCACCATGCATTAATTGAAAGAACATTTGTGGAACACCTGTTGAGTGCACAGGGATGAGCTCAGAGCTGGAGGAGGTAAGAAGTGCAGCTGAGACATGGCCCCTTGCCTCAGGGAGCTTACAGTCTACATGGAAGATGATTCAAGACATGACACTAGTAGTGCATCAGACGAGAACACACAAACAGTAAGATAAGGTCCAAGGGGAAGACCATTACCCACTAATGGGGAATCAGGCAGGGCTTCATGGCCGAGGCGTATTTGGTTGGATTCAGCAGACAGGGTTAAAGGAAGAACTGACAGAGAACTGAGAGCACAGAGGGTGTGTAAGGAGCAGGCTCAAAAGAAGAGAGTGTAGTGGGGAGGTGTAAGACCAGGCGGGGACTGGCTGGCTGAAAGGAAGAAGGATTTCTGTCTTTGTCCAGGCTAGGAAAGCCCCAAGGCCCCCAACAAGGCCAGAGATGGGGACAATACTAGCACAAAAGGTTGCAGGTCTCTTATTTCAATACTTAATGGATCTCTGATTGCATTAGCATGGGCAGATCCTCTGCCAGCACAGAAAGCAACTCCTCTACTGCCTTATTAGATGACTTTGTGAACTACTACGTCAAAAAACACAATCATCTCCAAACCCCAGTGATGTGGTGAGGCTGGTCCTCAGGTCAAAGACCTTGTGTGACCTGGGCTCAGATTCCAAGTCTTCCTAGCGTGACAAGAGCTTCTGAAGCCTGAGCTCTGTTGGGGGGAGGGCCAAGAGAGCTCTTCCTCCATGGGGTTGGGCCTGCCCAATGCCAAGGGTCCGGTGTGTGGCACAGCTTGCTGGTGCTGTCCTCCTTTCTGTCTGGGATGTTCTGCTGGGCAGTAATGGAATTCTTCTGGAAGCTTGCACATCACCCTACAGAGGCCATCATGAGACTCTCCAACTGGGCGCTGACGGTGTGTGCCTCAGTGGTAGCCTCCACTGACTTCTGTCACAAAGCTGGCAGCAAGAACTCAACGTATTACAACTTGGACTAAACAGCTCTATTCCCATCAGTTGTCACAGCAAACAAAGTCTGGGTGCTTTACTGCTCCCAGGCAAACAGTCATGTAATGAGATTTATCAGTTAAATGAACTACAAATGAATAACTTGTTTTGGTTCCTGTTGCCTGGAATAAGGTTACAGCTGAAACCAGCTACAATTTCAAGCTGTTTAGCAAACTCACAAGACTACCATCTATGGGAAAGATGTGGTGGTACCACAAGCAGATGCTGCCGCTTCTGACCCCAAAGCTCCCAGGCCGTTTAAGCGCTGAAGTGTCTGTGATCTCTGTGCCAGCATCACAGCCCTGGGCTAGGGCTGTGGGGGACAGAAAGCAGGCTGTCTGCTTCCCACAATGGGAAAATATGTGAGCATCTCTATTCAAACAGGGAAATACATGCAAGTAGTTATCATCAAATACTTAGTTGGAATAAAACAATATTTTTTCCTCTTTCCACAACAAATGAATCGCTCATGGTCTCATCAGGGCATATAATCCTGACCAGAGAGGCTGGGCTGTGCCTCAAGGAGTCACTCAGCCCAGGCTAATTTTGAAAAAGGAAAGGCACAGGGTGGCTAGGTGCCACAGGGAATTGAGCACTGGCCCTAGAGTCAAGAGGACCTGAGTTCAAATCCGACCTTAGATGCTTGACACACTTACTAGCCATGTGACTTCAGGGCAAGTCACTTAATCCCAATTGCCCTACCCTCCCCCCTCCAAAAAAAAAGCAGAAAAAGGAAAGGCACCAAATGAGTCTTGCAAGACCCCAGAATTACAGATGCGAAGAGGTGACAAGGGCTTTAGAGACCAGCTCATCCAACCCCCTCAGTTTACAGAGAAAGACACTGAAGCCAGAGCAAGAGAGCCTCCCTCCCAGCCCAGGGCATGAAGGAAGTCAGGGACTAGGCTGGGGGGGGGGGGGGGAGAGGGGGGGACCTGGGCCAGACGCCTCCCCACCCTCCAAGCTCCTCAGAGCATCAAAGGCTGGGGCGGCAGGAAAGGTGGGCCTCATCCTGATGCAGGCTCTCAGCACTCTTAGTCTGAGAGAAATCTAGAAGGTTCCTGTTCAAATACTGTACAATACACATGGGACCTTGGTAGGGGTAGTGACAGGGCGATGGAGTCTGATAATAGCTGTCATTTCATTTCAACTCAACAAACATCTATTAAGTTCCTACTATGCGCCAAAGACCAACAAAGACAAAACCAGCCCCCCACCCTTAAGGACCTCCCATCTCATGGGTGGTGACACCAAAGACATATGAATAGAGGAGAGTTGAAGGGGGAGAGGGTGCTGGTGACTGGGGAAAGGAGGAAAGGCTTTGTGTAAGAGGCAGCACCTGATGGGATCCTGGAAGGAAGCTAGGAATTCTGAGAGGCGGAGGTGAGAAGGAAGGGCATGCAAGGCATGGAGGACAGCCAAGGCAAAGGCATGGTGGTGGGGAATGGAATGTGGAGTCTGTCAGTAACAGTATGTGAGGGCCAGACTGTGGAATGCTTTACAGGACAGGTTGAGGGGTTTATATTTTAACTTAAAGCCAACAGAGAGCCATAGGAGACTTTTTTTAGCCAGAGGAACATTAGTGCCGCAGCTGGGTAGAGGATGGACTAGAGAAAGGAAGCAGGGATGAGGACAGTCACAGCAGCTAACATTTCCATGGCGCCTACTCCGCGCCAGGAGCTACGCGAAGCATTTTACAGACATGACCTCATGTGACCCTCACAATGCTGAGAGGGAAGCACTATTATTATTCCCACTTTACAAATGAGGAAACTGAGGCAAATAGGAGGAGTTAAGTGACTTGCCCTGTGTCATAGTGTCTGAGGGTGAATTTGAACTCAGGTCTTCCTGACAGCAGGCCCAGGCTCTATCTGTTCTATCACCAAGCTGCCCTAATTAGAAAGTTGTTGAAATAGCTCAGGTAAAAGCTGCTATGAGCCTAAATTAGGGTGGCAACCAGTGAGTGGAGGGAATGGGATGTATGTGCGAGACGTTCTGCCCATAAATCTACAAGACTTGGCAAATGATTGGATTAGAGACAAAAGTCAAGAGTTCCCCTGTGCCTAGCAGGGTGGCTCCACAGGGGAGTGGATTCTGGAGGAGGGGCAGGCATGGGGTGGGGGTGGGAGGACATAACACATTCTGTTTCCAACATAATGGGATGGAGAAGCCAGCGGGACGGCAGGATGGAAGGGTTCCTTTCAGCTGCACGACTAGACTTCAGGAGTCTTTGGCACAGATGTGGTAATATTATGATTTATGGCTACAAGACTTTATATATGATATGGCCTTGATCCTCCCAACAATTCTCTGTGGAAAGTGTAGCAAATAATGATTGTCCCTTCTTACAGAGAAGCCGACCGAGGCTCACTCCAGGGGAAAGACGGCCCATTCTGCAGACTGAACCCTCTTGGGGGGTCAGGGGAGCAAAAGCTAGTGCAGGGCCTGCCTTCTTAATGCCTCACTGTCCCCAGCCATAACCAGGGAAAGGGCCTCTATTATCCACCTCACAGGGCTGTTGCCTTTGCATGGAGCAAAGTATAGAAGCAGCAGCCATCGGTATGACCGTGATCACGGTTCCGGAGGTAATTCAAGGCTCCGGACTCTGACAGCAGAGCCAGCACGCACAGACTTGCAGAATCTCAGAGACAAAAGATCCTCAGTGGCCACTGAATCTGAGACCTGCCTGAACACACATCCCACCCCAACATCCCTATATATCTGGGCACTGACTGAAGATGGCCAGGGCTGGGCAGCCTGTTACCTCATTCCTTAGGCAAATCGCTTATTGCTGGGAAGCTTGTCCATCCAAGAAGCCAAAATCTGCCTCCTAGAACTCCCAGCCCTCATCAGCGGCCTACAATCTCTCCTGAGGACAGCCCTCCAAATCCTGAAGCTAGTTGTCATCACCCTCCCAAGTCTCCTCTGCTCCGGGCAAAGTGTCCTCAACTCCTTTAAAAATAGATTCTGGAATTCAGCTAGATGACAGTATATGCTGTCTCCAGGCCAATGACGTTTGGGCTTTTGTCTAGCCCTAACTGCGCGTCTTTGGGGTAGCTTTTCCTGATCTCCACAATGGTGAGGGCTTCTCCCTTGAAATGGCCTGGTGTTCACTTTGTATTTATGTTTAGTGTTCTGTGATGTTTGTCCCAGATGACAGACATTGTATCCCTAGCATCTACAGCAGAGCCTGGACCTCAGGCAATTAATACTTGCTAACTTAAATTTAGTGGAAAGGTCCCCACGAGCGGCTCAGGAGCCCTGGGCGCCAGCTCGTGGAGGCTCCTGAGAGAGAATTCACCTGGAGCCCGTCACTAGTGCTCTCCAAGGACGGCTCAGTTCTCTTTGGCCAGGGGGCTCCTCATTGCGCACTCCATCCCACCAGTCCTGCGATTTCTATTCTTCTCTTGCTGACTCCTGGTCAATCAAAGGAAACAGACACAAAACAGCTGCGCAGTGATGTCGATTCCTGGTCGCCTGGTCCTCCTCCCCGAGCAGAGGTCCTCTTTTCCCCAGGATCCTCCTCGGTCCTCCACTGATGGGGGGGAGGGGAAGTTCTAGCCTTTTGGGTTGTCTCTAGCAGCTCCAGTGTCCCACCTGCTCAGAGCTTTTACTGTTGGCCTCTGTCACCCACCTTGGCATTTAAATCCTCTACAAGCCTTTTGAAAGTGGAAGTGAATCTGAGAAGTCTACCTCTTTCCCTTTCTGATAACGTCCCCCTTTCCTCAAGACGCTTGTCTCTCTTTATGCCTTAAAATTCATTCCTGAGAGCTTTCCCTCCCTCCCAGGACAGACTTCCTCTAGGAAACTGCAGTCCCCTGGAGCCTAACTCTGCTTTCCCTATAGCCTTTAAAACTGGTTCTTCCAAAACTAAGGGCCATGTTACACTCTCTGCTGCGTTCCTCTGCTCCATCACAAATCCCAAGAGGAAGTGGTCACTTTTTACCAAGGTTCCCATCATAACTGAAATCTCCCATCACTCCTACATCATCTTTTCGTGCTAGGCTTATGATCTTCCCTTGGCCCCCATCCCCAAATACCTCATCTGCTTCTTTCTGACTACCCAGGTATGACAAACACTGTTTTTCTTTCTGTCTCCAAGGCTTCTCACCCAAATGCCTCCTTCCTACTCACCTACACAACTGTTTATTAATATAGCCTGAAGCTCCACCTTCTCCCTGTACCCAGTCCAACTCTCCCTTCCTGTGCCTTCGAACAAAGATCCTTCCTGGGCCATGTCTCAGTCACTGGTGCCTTCCTGCCAGGGCTCAGAGACAATGAGATTCTTTTCTTTTCCTCTCTTTGCCTTCCAGTTTTAAGACTTTTTTTAAAAAAGTGATTCATAAAACTCTAGGCATATATGTGTGTATATTGTGTGCACACACACATGTGCGTGTGCATGTATGTGTGTGTGTATGTATTTTAATATTTTAATATAATACCATCCTTGTTAGGTGCAATTCATCCCTGACAAAGAGCTCATGCACCATTCAAAAATTCCAATTCTGTTCTCAGGCATGTTCTTCCAAACTTTTTTGTTGGTATCTTTTATTCTGATATCACCTTCATTTCTGAATACATCCTCCCCACCTCATCCCACCCCCCTTTATAGGAAGCCATCCTTGTAACAAAGAATCAAAAAGGAAGAAAAAAGCACTTCATCAGAACTAATCAATGCATCATCCACACTGGACAGTCTCTCCTTAACCAGCTGTGAGGCAAAGCAAAGGGAGCTGTCGCCAAAACCAGTGTTCTTTCTCCAATTCTAAAAGTTGTTCCTTGAAACTGATCCTCTCTCTCCCCTCAGATCTTCTATAGCAACTTATATACTTCCTACCACCTTGCCACCATCTTTCACCTGCATGCCTCCCTTAAATCCCCTTTTGTAGGCAAGGAAGACTGGCTGATACAGAGACTTAGCTCCCACCTAGTGAGTGCAGGGCACGCTGGGCAAATCCATGAGATGAAAGGCTCATTCCACATTGCCACTCCGTTTTTCATAAGCGATGTTCAGCTTTCTGGTGATTAGCCCTCTGAACTTAGTGAGGCTAAAGATCGGGTGACAGATGGCCTTTCATTAGGCTCCCAGCTCCATCCACAAAGTGTTCCCAGCTCAGTCTACCCAATGAGCACTTGGCCTCTGCAGGCCTGAGGGTGCCCTCTGTGCCACATGAGGCATCAAACAAGGAGCTCAGAAGAGGGCACTGCATGTAATAGACACTTAATAAATGTTTATTGCATTAAGTTGTATGAAAGGTTCCTCTGGCTTAAATCTATATGGTGATAAATCTAGTCTAGATCCTTTGATGTATACATGTATATATAAAGCCTTCTGCGTGTACTAAATCCACAAAAGCTGCCAGGTAGGGGGGGCCCTCAATAAACACTGACTGATTAAAGATGATGAACATGGACCAAGAAGTCACCTTCTTCTGGTGCCCAGAATACTGCTCTCCCTCCCTTTATCAGGAAAATCTACCCCATGCCTGGCGTCAGGAGACTCAGATGACTGTAATGAAAGCAAAGCCCTCAGGGACTAAAGGAGAAGGTATGGAGGAGCCTTAGTTCAGTCTGGTTCAACAGTCAGAGGTCGCATCTCTCGGAAGGAGGGGGCTGAACCACGGCCACGAAAACCCAACTGGTTGTTTTTAACAAATGGCCACCAGGCTTACTATGGGGCATATGATAGCAGCATTGAAAAGGACACTGAGATAATGATAACTCATAGTGCATTAGGATTTATAAAGTGTTTAACTTACAACCATCTGCCTGTGTATAAAGACCAATAGCTGGTGTTTATGCAGAATTTTACAAAGCATTTTATTTACATTATATCATTTCTTCACAACAGTCTTTTGGGTGAACAAGTATCATCAAACCATTTTACAGAGAAGATAATGGCCTAAATCAATAATAATAGAGAGATTCAAGTCAAAACCATTCTGAGATTTCACCTCCCACCTAACAAATCAACAAAGATGATAAAACACAGGAATAAGGGCTGTGGAAAGATGGGCATGCTACCTGTGAACTGCTAGAGCCATTTTGTAGAAAAAACTTGAATTATGCAAACAAAATAAGGAAAATGTCCTTACCCTTTGTCACTAACTACCCCCCCCCCCAAAGGATCCATATACACCAAAATATTTATAGCAGCACTTTCTGTGGAGGCAAAGAACAGGAACACAGCAGGTGGCCACTGACCAAGGAACAACTAAGCAAGCTGTGGTGAATGAATGGAATGGAAGACTACGGTGCTGGTGCTGGTGCTGTACGAAATGACTAAGATGATGAATAGAGAGAAGTGTGGGGAAAACGAAAGGAACCGATCCAGAAAAAGTAAGCAGAATCGGAAAAACAATATGTGTGATAGCCACAACAATGCAAATGGAAAGAATCCATTGTGCAACCATTTTTCAGTCTTGCCCAACTCTCTGTGACCCCATTTGGGGTTTTCTTGGCAGAGATCCTGGAGGGGTTCGCCATTTCCTTCTCCAACTCATTTTACAGATGAGGAAACTGAAGCAAGCAGGGTGAAGTGACTTGCCTAAGGTCAGACAGCTAGGAAGTGCCTGAGGCTGGATTTGAACTCAGGTCTTCCTGACTCTAGGCTTGCCATTCTATCTACTGCACCACCAACTATCACAAAACAAGCCAAACTGAATTTGGGGGTAATAAAGGACAAGCTCGGTCCCAAAGAAGACATGAGAAAATACTCCCACTCCTAACTCCTATGCTTTTGTGGGGGGTGGGGACCCAAGTGTAAAACACTGAATATAAGATGAGATTTTTTTGAAATGTTGACTGGTTTTGATGATTTTTTTTCCTCTTCCTCTTTTTTCAAAAAATTCTTTGTTACAAAGGCACCTGGCTGTCTGGGAATGGAGAAATGTAGGCAATGTTAAAACAAAATATAGCAATAAAATGGATTTTTCAAAGGAAAATAGGAAGCATAATTTCAGAGCTAGGCAAGAACTTAGAACATGGAACGGCAGAGCTGGAAGGGTCCTGGCACCTCAAACACTGAACGTCAGAGCCGGAAAGGACCTTGAACCAGAGACCACAGAATGTTAGGACTAGGAGGATGCTGGGACATCGTTCACTGAAGAGTATGTAAAATGAAGGTGATTCCCACCTTACCAGAAAACTGGTCAGTATATATAACCTTTGTAAAGTCTTTTAAAGGCTCAAGTCAACACACTGGTAAGACCCACCAGGGACTGAATTCAGGTTTTGTTGTTGAAACTCTACTAGGGGTGAGGAAACTGTGGCCTCTGGGAAATCTAGATTCAGTCAAAGGACCACCCTTGAGGTACTAGAGGGCCATATGTGGCCTCGAAACTGCAGGTTCCCCAGCCCTGCAAGGTTGCTCACAACCACAGCCTATAAAGGAAGAATGGGCCTAGAGCCACTTAAATGGAAAGGAATTTGAATTCTGTGGCCTGGGAAAGTGTCAATCTTTTCCATCCTGCATATTTGTGATACTCATCAGGTTTATTACAGTGAAGCTAAGCTTCTCTTGCCAGAGTCTACATCTGGACATGGAGGAGGAGCCGTCAGCAACTCCTGAAAAGGAAAAAGGAAGTTGTCTGATACGTGAGCCTTCCTTCGGACAGTAGCAGGGAGTGGAAATGGATGGACTGGAGCTTCCCAAGTTTTCTCCATGGTAACCAGGCAGCTCTCGCTAATATGGAGACCAAAGGAACCTTCCAAATAATTATTTCTGTCAACATTATTTTAGAATCAAAAGGATAACGCCGTGTCAGAAAGAGCTGTTACCTGGACTTACAAGCTGAGATCACAGGAGATAAATTATTTGTACTGCCCAAGCATCAATACAGCAATGTTTTCAAACTAAGAATTTGTAAATGAGCTTGGCTGATGCAAATGAACAAATTAATAAGGAAACAGGCTTTCTGGTACAAGACGCGGAGGTGACAGATTAGCTATTAAGAGCAATTTATAGGTCATAAGATATGAAAGTTGGCAAGAAACCCTCCCTCTGCTGGCTTCAGAAACAGTAAAGCTGAGTTTGACTCCCCAGAGGTTTCCTGTTCGGCATTTTAATTATACCATAAAACCTCCAGAATTTATAATGATTTCTTTTCTTTTTCTCAAACTTGATGGTCGCTCAGAATCTGACGCAACACTCAGCAGGCAGCTTTGGAACAGTCACAAGAACCACCTGGAAGCTAAAGATGGGCATCAAGGGTGAGGTTTGTTGTTCAATAGTTTTCAGTTGTCCGACTTTGTGACCTCATTTGGGGTTTTCTTGGCAGATATGGGAGTAGTCTGCCATTTCCTTCTCCAGCTCATCTTACAGATGGGGAAACTGAGGCAGACAGGGTTCAGTGACTTACCCAGGGTCACACAGCTAATAAGTGTCTGAGACTGAATTTGAACTCGGGAAGATGAGTCGTCCTGACTCCAAGCCCAGCGCCCTATGCACTGAGCCACCTAGCTGTCTGAAGTTGAGATAGAATTGTACAAGTCTGGGTCCTACAGGCAGGGCCAATTGATGCTGAAAACACCCAGATCACTCTTCAGCCCACTCTTCAGCAGATCCTGGGATCTGCCTAGCTATCCAGCTTAGAAAATCACAGACAGACAGGAAGCCCAATGAGACGCTCCCAGGGTGGGGCTGAGGGGTAGGACTGGGAAAGGCCTCCTGCAAAAGGGAAGACTTCAGTCTTAAAGGAAACCAAAGAAAATGAAAACTGGAGGCAAAGTGGCAGGAAATGGCAGGCATGGGGACCAGCCAGTACAAAGGCCCAGAGATGGGAGGTGGAGTCTTGGGTGCTGTGGTAAGTAGGTCAATGTGGATAGATCTTGGGAGAGTGCAGGGGGCAGGGGAAGTAAGGAAGGGCTTTAAATATTGAACACCACACAACTTTTTATTAGCTCCTACAGATTACAGGGAGTTTCTTGATAAAGGAGAGAGTAACACACGAAAATCCTTTTGGCAAGTGAACGGAGGATGGACTGGAGTAAGGAGAGGGAGGAACAAGACAGACAGACAGATGCCACACTCCTGCAGAGTGATGGGAGCTGCTCCAGGGAGATAGCAAGCTGCGTGGGACAGAGGGCTGGAGCCTGTCGTCTCCTGTCTGAACCACTGTGGTCACTTTCTGGTGGCTTTCCCTGCCTCAGGTCTCTCCTGTGCAGGCCCTCCGACACTCAGCTGACCCAGGGATCTTGCCGAGCCCCGGCCTGATTGCATCCCCTCTCCTACTCAGTGAACTCTGGAGGCAAAAAGAAAATCCTCTGAGACTCCAGTCTTTTTACACCTCCCTCCTTCCCCACAGCCACCAGCCTTCGGAAGCTCCTCACACAAGACCCACTACCTCCCCCTCAGGGCACTTTCACTGCCTGGGCCCGTGGCTCCAAATCCTCTCTCCTTGTCTCAGTCTCTCAGCCTCCCTGGCTTCTTCCAAGGCTCGGATAAAAGCCCGCCATTAGTAAAAAGCCGCCCGATGCCCCTGGGCGCTCATGCCTTCGCTCTGAGAATCTCCCCATCAGCCTGCAGGGATTTATTTGCATGTCACTGTCTGCAGGTTGCTTTTCCCAGTAGACTGTGAGCTCCTTGAGAGCAGGGCCTTTTGTTCAGGGCTGTTTCTCTTCAATTCCTAGCACGGTTCATGCTAAGTGAATGCTAACTTGGCTTGAGTAAGAGTGAAGCCTGGGGAACTAGAAAGATGGTGAATTCATTAATAAGAGTAGGAAAGCTGGGCTGAAGGAAGGGGTTAGGGCTCAAAAGGAAGATTTTTGCTTTGGAAAGTTGAGTCTGAAATGCCTGTGGGACATACCTCCCCTATTCCCAGCATCCAGCACAGTGCTTGGCACAGAGGAGCTTAATGAATGCCTCCTGGTTGACTGACTGACTGATTAGTTGATTATTAATTCTGTGACTTTGGGACAAGTAATTTTCTTTCCCCAAATCTCAGTTCCCAGGAGAAGCAGAGCAAACTGGCACAGGAGAGCTCCGTGATTGGAAGAGGCAGGGACGGCAGAGTCATGAATGGCCAGTGCCCTCGGCACAGGAGCGAGGGCACAGATGTGCCCCCATCCACAGCGTTGGCTGTCGGGGTCACTAGAAGAGTGAAGCAGAAAGAATGGGAGGAATGTGAGCTGGGCTGCCTACTAGCTTCAAATGCTCCATTAAGATCGTTTTGGCGACTGTTACAGCAGGAACCAGTAACCCTTGATTTCCCCTTCCTGGTCTCCCCAACATCTCAAGTTTTATTTGGGAGGAAAAGTCTAGTCTCAGATGAGCTCTTGTTGGTGCAGGACTCGGGTTTCTTTCTTAATGACTCGCTCTGGACCGGGAGACAGCCTGGGCCACAGCACACATGCTTCCAGGCCAATCAGAGCAGCTCCCCTCCACGTTCCCTGCCTTACCCGACCTGCAGCGAGCTATAAACCATTCCTTTGTAGGAGGCTTTGGAACATTGCCAATCCTTCTTCAAAGGAAATATTTACACTGAACAGTAAACCTTGGTATTGGGGGGAGGGAGCCAAAGTTAGGCAAGAGAGTGAAGGGGCGAGTGGGGGGAGACTGAGGGGGAGGAGAACCATGCAAGAGATACCGAATAAACATGTCCAAAGGTGCAAGAGAAAGGAAGGGCCAGTGCTCCAGGTCACTTAGATAGGTTCTTCCAAGCACAAGCTGCCATCTAGGCCTATGGGACAAGTGGGATTAAGGAATCAGAGGAGTGATGAGGCCACACAGCTTCTCATTTTACCCTAAGGCACATGTTCTAAGACCCTAGTAGCAGACAGTTATAATTCTATGTTTCTAGTCAAATACATTTTTCTTTAAATTCCAAAATCTCTTGAGCCATTAGCAAGTGAATCTGACATGTGACATGCCAAGCCTGAGGCAAATATGTCAAGAAAGCTAACAACTTTCAGGAAATGGATATTCATCAAGTAGAACCCAGTCAGTCCTCTGGAAGGCCCATTACCAACATTTCCCAATGAAACTTTGGTATTTAGCCCACATTGCCAAGCAGATAGAGTCCAAACTCAACTCTGGTCTCCAAATGATGTGGTGACCCATTCCTTTTACACACACACACACACACACACACACACACACACACACACACATACACACACGCATGTGCACACATACACGCACACACATACACGCACGCACACACACGCACACACACGCGCACACACGCACACACATGCACACACACACGCACACACATGCTTGATCCTTTGCATACTTTCCATAAAACAATCTCTGCTAATATTTTTCCTAGCTCTTATTTTGCTTAAGTAAAGAATTTATTATAATTTTATAAAATAGTAAATGTGAAATAAAAATAATGTATAAAATAACAAATAAATGTTCTGCTGAATTAGCTACCAAGGCATCAGAGATTTAGAGGAGGAAGAAGGCTTTAAAGGTCATCCAGCCCAACACCCTTATTAAGTGACCTGGCCAAAGTCACACAGGCAGAATGTGGCAGCACCAACAGGATTTGAATCCAGGTCCTCTGACTCCAAAGCCATAATTTTCCCCACTGCACCGTGGTGACCGACAAAGATGAAGGGGAAACGTAATAACGGTATAGAGTCTCCTGCAGCCCTAAAAGCTGCAAACTTCAGTGGTTGACAACTGCATATTGACAGTTAGGAAACTCTGCTTTTATGTGTCAACTGAAGTGCTGCTTGTTTCATGCTCGACCACTACCACCACCATCACCATCACCACCACCATCAGCAGCAGAACTACCATCACTATCACCACCATCACCATCACCATCACCATCATCATCATCACTATCACTATCATTACCACCACCATCAGCAGAACTACCATCATCACTACTGTCTCTACCACCATTAGCACCACTACAGCCTTTCCAAAGTTCCTTCCCTCACCCCCACTCCCATTAATATCTACCACCTACAAATTCTCAAGGCTCCCTGGACCTCTCCTACACTTTCCCACTCTTCTTGGTATTCCATTTCCCTGCACACATATTGGCTCTTCCCACCATACCCTAAGACCCACACAGACAGAGGCCATTTCTTAATCTTAGTCAACTTTCCAGTGTATGGCACAGTGCCCTCTAGCTGATGGAGGCCCAAGGAATGTTCAGTAAAGTGAATTGAGTTGTTAAATTGTGGGAGACTAGATGACCTCTACGGTCTCCTTCGGTACTAAAGGTCCACATAGCTGTAAATATAAAATCCCTTTGGGCAACATTGAGAGGCAAGGTGGCATAATAGAAATAACCCTGGTTTGGGGGCTCCCACTTGATGGCCCCAGGTAAGTCATTCCACCTCTACAGCTGACCTTAATCCCATGCACATTCATTCAACACCTATTATGTAAAAGACTTAATACTAGACATGGGGAATAGAAAAATAAGAACTGAGGCAGTCTGACTTTGAGAAGACAAGTTTGTTGTAAGGAAGGGGCTAGAGACTTTAAAGTACCAACAACATGCCTAATGGCCACAAACATTATCATTCCCAGTCTCTGAGGCCCCTTCTGGCGCTGACATTCTGTGTTGTACAGTCTGAAGCCAAATGAATCCAGCAAGCCTTCAGTGAGGCCCTACTATGTACCGGTTACTGGGCTCTATACTGTCTGTTCTAGCTTCCACAGTCTATGGGATTTCTTCACTTGCTGATGCTAACAATCTGGCTAAAATGTACATTTATGATAATAAAAAGCTAGAAACAAAATGTATGCTCAACGATTAGGCAAGCCATTGAGTAGATTATTAATTTAATGGTCTATTACCAAACTATAAAGAATGATACAAAATGAAAAATTCAGAGAAACATGAAAAGATCTGTAAATATAGAGTGAAGGTAAAAAAAAAAATCCAATATACACAATGATTAGAACGACAGAAATAAGGATGACCAACACTGGTACCATACTTCTGGCACTGCCATCCTTAATTTCTGCTGGTAATCAGCAAACTACAAGAATGCCAGGTAGCAGGGACTATTAATCCCAATGTGAGGCAGGCTGACTTCACTATTTGAGGGATTGTGCTTTGGGTTGTTCAGTGGTTAGCACGCTGGGCCTGGAGTCAGGAAGACCGGAGTTCAAATCCAGCCTCAGACACTAGCTGTGTGACCTGGGCAAATCACTGAATTCTGTTTGCCTCAGTTTCCTCATCTGTCAAATGATCTGGGGAAGGAAATGGCAAACCACTCCTGTATCTCTACCAAGAAAACTCTACAGATGTTGGGCATGGGGTAATGAAGAGCTGGACATGAGTGAAATGACTCAACACCAACAACAGCTCTGTGTAGGGGGCTTTGTTGGTGAACGGGAAATGGGAGCACTGTGTCTCTGGAGCACTGTGACAAGAGAAAGTGAGGACATGTCTGTCGTGTTTTTAAAAAGGGATAGAAGAAAAAGTGAAACGTTGGTACACACAGGGTTCTCTCAATGGGGTTCGTTGTTTGGGAGACACCCAGTCATGTCCATGAAACTGTAAAACAGTTCCTCTCTCTGCAGGCTCTCTCAGATGTCCATAAAGCTCAGTTTATTTAAGAGATACTGAGGGGATATTGAGGGGAAAAGGAGGACAGCTGAAGGTGAAGGAGGAAGGAAGCCACTGTCTCTGGGTCTGCCGGAGCCTGCTTGAAATGAAGGGACACAGACCTGGAAGGTAAATTCAGTTTCCCTTGAGTCATATTTCTTTAATATGTGTATTATTGGAGGAAAAAGGGGGAGGGGAGGAACTGCCTGAAGAATGTCAAGAATGCACAGATAGAAACGCTTTATGTGCACGCGCGTCACTTCTAGAGTATGTCACCCAAGGCCCAAGTTCTTGTGGTTGTTCAATTGTTTCACCCATGTCTCAGTCTTCGGGGTTTCCTTGGGCAGGAAACCACTGGAGTAGTTTGCCATTTCCTTCTCCAGTCCATTTGACAGATGAGGAAACTGAGGCAAACAGACTTGCCCAGGGTCACACAGTTAATAAGTATCTAAGGCTAGATTTGAACACAGGTCTTCTTGATTCCAGGCCAGATGCTCTATACACTATGATGCCTCTTAGCTGCCAAGTCCATGACCAACGGGCTATTTGAGGTTCCCTAAGACATCCTAAGAAAGCCCAAGTCTAATGAAGTTCATGGCCACTGATCATCAGCCTTCAGTCCTTATGTCTTCCTTTCCTAGGGCTTGCACTAGGACTGCAGACTAGCCCTGGGACCCAAGCTCCAGGGCTCTTCTCTGGGCTTGCTATACTCTCAGTAACGTCAACATCAACTCCCAGAGATCTACCACCATCTCCACACAGATGACTCTCAAATCTACCTACTCGCCTTTTCTTTCTTTCTTTCTCTTTCTTTCTTTCTTTCTTTCTTTCTTTCTTTTTCTTTTTCTTTCTTTCTTTTTCTTTCTTTCTTTCTTTCTTTCTCTCTCTCTTTCTTTCTTTCCTTCTCTCCCTCTCTCTCTTTCTCTTTCTCTCCAAAGTGGAGCTCATTATTATTTCCTCTAACTCTGTTCTTCTTCCAGTCACCCTGGTTTGCTACCTGGAGGTCCCCATTGTCTTTTCCCCCTTGCTCTTCCCCATTCCATATCCCATCAGTCAGTCATCAAATCTTGTACATTCTCGCTTTATACAATCTCCCTCTTCTCCTTTCCCATCCTCACCCTACTAAGGGAGGTCCTTATCTCTACAAGCCAGAACAAAAGCAATAGTTTCTTCACTGCTCTTCTAGTCTCTGCCCTCTTCTGATCTACACCACCACCAGGGAAATCTTTCTAAACATACACTATCAAACTGTCTTTCATATACTCAAAAGCCTTCAACATCTCACTACTGGCTGTCTATGGATAAAGCCACAACTCCTCAAGCTAGGCATTTAAGGACTTCTGTCTTCCCAGACTCAGAACTTTTTAATAGCAACGTTCTAGTGGTATTACTGTATGGCAGCAAAGAACAGAATAGAATGGTCTCCGAAAGACTAAGAATGAGCACCACACAGAGGGTGAGGGAGATGCTCATGATGACAGTGAGCTGGCTGCAAACTAGGACCAATGAGGAACTTCAAAGAACAGGAATAAGCAATGTCATCAAAGAAATGTAAGCTTGGAAGAAAAGATGGGAGAGAAGAGGCAGCTGAACAACTGGAACACTCCAAGGAGCATCTTCAGAACACTGGGCTGGCCTTAGGAGAGGCTACAGATGACAGTGTGGCCTGCACTGAAAGAGGCCACAGGAATGGCCCACTACTGCAGTATCCTATGGAAAAGTGATGATCTTCAGTAACAGGAACCACAGCATCCTTCTCCTTATAAAATTCCCCACAGTTTCTGGTGCTATTCCCTGTGTGCTAACATATGTCACAGAATGCAAAGTGAGAAGGGACTTGAGAAGCCATCCCATCTAGGATGAGAAGGTGCTGGCTCAGAAGGCATGGATGCAATGCTAAGTGATTTGCTTAAGATCTAATGATACAATAACTAGCATTTATATGGTGCATTAAGATTCAGGAGGGCTTCATAAACTATATTTGACCCTCACAACAACTCTGGGGGCAGGTATGATTATTATCCCCATTTCACTAATGAGGAAACTGAGTCAAAAAAGGGTAAGAGATTTACCCTCAGGTTACACATAAGGAAGCATCTCGAGCAAGACTGGAATGCAGGCCTGTCTGACACTGAGTCCTGGGCTTTCTGCCCCCTGCACCACCACTGAGTGCCTGGCCATTGTCACAGGCAGTAAGTGGCAAAGTCAGAATTCAAATCCAGGTCTTCTGAGTCTAAATACAGCGCTTTGCTCTGAAGCAATTTTTAAAAATTATTTAATATTTCAGGTTGGTTTGTTTGTCCTTCATTCTGAATGACCCATGACATCAGGTGAATGATGACATGACTTGCAGTTGACTTTGACTTGAGTGAAGCAGGGCTGTGCAAGGTCACCAGCCTTACTTTCTCCTCCAGAGCATCTGGGTCCAGGGGCCAGATATTCATCAAGACAACTAGAGATGGCCCAGGATGCAATGGGAGACCCTGACCCTTGTAGGCTAAGGTCTTTTCATGTTCTCACTTTGAGTGAGGTAACACCCATTCAGTGAATAGGCCTCTTTAATAGTTACTCTAGGGAAGGCTCCTTTAATAAAAAAGAAAAGAAAAAAATCAAACTGGGAGGGGGAAGACCCTCAGGGTTCCTGGCCAAAAAAGAACCAGCGACTAGTTCAAATGATTTTCAAAGGAAGTTCACCTCCCCTTTAAGGAATATGATGCAAGGTGGTAAGTACAGTTGCTTTGAGGGGTAGATTTCCTATTGAAATAGATGGTACCACTTCTATTGCATTGGCTATATTAGTTTTTAAAGAGGCAGCTAGGTGGACAGAGCGCTGGGCCTGGAGTCAAGAAGACCTGAGTTAAAATCTGGCCTCAGACACTTACTAGCTGTGTGATCCTGGGCGAGTCACTTGATCTCTGTTTATCTCAGTTTCCTCATCTGTAAAATGAGCTGGAGAAGGAAATGGCAAACCACTCTAGTATCTTTGCCAAGAAAACCTCACAGAAACTGCTGGCTTGTTCTGTTCCATAGGGAGTGGGACACAACTGAGCAGCTGAACATCAAATATTAGTTTTACAAGTAGGTATGTGTTGGTGTGTTAAAATACTTAACCAGAAACGTCATTGTCAAGTTCCTGGTAGTCATGACTGGACATAGTTTAGTACTTTATAAAGACAGAATGTGAAGGAAGAGAAAACTGCTACAAGCCCAACTACATTAAAGACAGAATTCCAAGCAGCTACAGGTTCATCACATCACAGTCTCTGCAAAGTCACCCAACTAGAATAGGAAGAATTGTATTCTTCTTGATTGAGTTAATTCTCAAGTTTTAAAATAATCCCATCTCAAGTTCTGCAGGGCCTGGACTGAACGGCGAGGGGAAGGTGCCAAACCTAGAATTGGTAAATGTATTTGGCATGAGTGAAAATCCAGGAGGTTGCCCCTGAATGCCTGTAATTACAGATATTTAGATGATGGAGTACAATCAGGTATCAATTTGTCCAATTTCGGCATACAGATGGCTTTAGAGAATGGCAACGTATTGTGAGTTATGGTGTAGCTATTTAAATGGACCCTTTTAATGCCCGTGTCCTGGAGGGAGCCACAGGAAGAAAGAATTAGCAAAACTGCTAGTGTAGCATGGCCCATGTCCAAGAGGCTTTGCTCCAAAGCCTGCTGCAGCGAAGGGAGGCTGCTTGAAATCCGTGCTCCTGGAGTTTCATGGACTGTCAGAAGCCTGTATCTAAAACACCTTGGGGGCTGGGGACATTTGTTTACCTAACTCCAAGGCAAACACAGGCAGAAAGCAACGATGTGATCAGGAAGGGAAGGGAAGGGGAGAAGGATGAGAGAAGGAGACAAAGGAGGAGGGGCTGGATCAAACCCAGCCTAAGGATGCTGGTAGTAGGAGCTGGAAGCAGCCTCTGTACCCTGGACTCACCACTTCCAGGCTGTCTTCAAGCATGGGGCTGTGCTTTGGATCCTGAGCACTGCTCAGTGATCATCCATTCACCTCTTCTTGCCTAGACCCAGACCCACCACAGACCTTCCCAGTCATTTCCATGCTAGGCCACTACAGGGGCCCTCTCTCTCCCCCATGATGCCTTCCTGCTCACTGCCCCTCTCTTCCAACTCTTAGCCCTGGAAACTGTAATCAGATCAACACCAGCATTCCTGAATCACTTGCCCCATGTCTACAGGCACCATTCCCATGATTCCTGAATGGCCACCACTCGCCCCTCTCTATGTGTGGTCTCCATTATTACACTATAAGCTCCTTGAGGGGAGGGCTAGCTTCTCTATATTTATATATCCCTAGACCTTACTGCAGTGCCTCGCACAGAAATGCTTTGTTCCATCCGACCTGGCTGAATGTCAGATCCGTACTACTCATTCCTATACATCAGTCCCCTCCTGCCATGAATGAGGAGGAGGATTCACACTTGTATAATGCTGGTGGTTTATAAGAATGCTTTTGAGACATTATTTCATCCATCTCTACTACCTGGTCTGGCCCTCCCTGCCCCCCATCCATGTTTGGAGCCTCTTGGTGGGCATTCTTCCTCCCAGGGTCTCTAGCATGCTCTAGCACCTATGATGGCCTTCCAATCATGCGCCGAAGAATCCAAACTCCTCAGGCTGGCACCGGAGGCTCCCACAATGTGGCTCTCCTTGGGCCCTCATTTTCTGCCAGTTGGCAATTTTGTGCCCCACACTTTCTTGCCTTCGTTCAGTTTTCCCTATCCAGGGCCTAACTTTGCCAGATAAAATGGTGCTCATCCTTCAAGACTCAGAAGAATTTCCACCACCTTCATGAATGTGTCTTATTCACCTTTCCTTTACCTCTCCCAGCCCCATTGGTTATAACTCCATGAGGGTGGGAAGCTTACCTTACTCACTGCTGCACCCCTCACAGCACCAAGGACAGCTAACTACTGAACTTGCTGTGTGGTTGTGCCCGATCCACCTTGACCCCATTTGAGGAGTTCTTGACAAAGACACTGGAGTGCGTCGCCATTTCCTTCTCCAACTCATTTCAGAGATGAGGAAACTGAGGCAGACTAAAGTGACTTGCCCATTCACACAACTTGCCAGTGTCTGAGGCCAGATTTGAACTCAGGAGGATGAGTCTTCCTGACTCCAGGCCTGTCTCTGTGCACTGTGGCGCTGCCCAGCCAAACTGTTGTTGAATTCAGTTAAATTAACGACTTGAACATCCACAAGACATCCACAGACCACTGTGCACACTCAGGCAACGGAGCCCAGTGATATCTGTCAGGCAATGGCATGACAGGCCCCTCGGCCAACGCGAGCCCTCTCTGTATGTCGGCGCTAAAAGAATCCTCCCATCCCACTTCTGCACCTCCTGCCTGGGGGAAATGCCAACATGTGGCTCCTGTTCCAGTTCCCTGGCTTGGGGGAAAGATAAGAATACTATGATATGTTTATTATGCTCCTGCTACCACAGACAGAGAGCCTGGCATGAGACACAAAGAGACCACCCCCAAAGTTCATTAGACCGGGTAGAAGCCAGAATATCCGCACCACTAACTACAGTATAACACAGACCATGTAAAGTTCTAACCAACTGAATTTGAAGGAGAATGCCAGGAGACAAAAGTCGTTTCTGACCAGCCAGAGGGGATTGGTAATATGATGGGTTCTGCTTTGCTAAAACAATGCTTACCAGGAAGGGAACTCCAGAGCGGGCAAGTGTGGAGACTCTCCCAGGCCACCAGGCCCATCTCTTACAAGGAGAATCCAGATGTGCCCAAGTGAGCCACCCTCCCCCGAGACAGACAACCCTCCATAGCATCCTTTGTCAAACCAGACAAATATTGGTCCCCCCAGCTTCTCCTGGGTGCGATTAGTGGAAAAACCAGAGCAGCACAATAAAGAAGCCGGGGTACTTGAGAGCAATTTGGTGATTAAATCAGCTGGGGGCAGCAAGGATGTGCTTCAGGGGCTTGGTAATAAGACTCTGGGAGACATATTCATCATTGTATACTTAATAAAATCTGCTGCACAACAATGTCCACTGGGAGCTCTTGAGCATGGAGTGAAGACCAGCTGTGCTCAGAGGAGACCTGCTTCCTGGCGATGGCAGAGGCAGGACTGGCACCGTTCATGTGCATCTGGCTTCAAGAGGTGTAAAGGAAACGGATGGTGGAGAAAACTGATGAAGAAAAATCGTCAAGGGGGGTGGCCAATGCCTTGAATCATTCCATGCCTGTCCTTAACAGAAAGCAGACTTTCCTGTTACTGGACAGTTGAATATTCTTTAAAAGATGAAGTACCATTTTAATTGCAGCCTTTTTCTCTCAGTGAAGCATCCAGCTCTCCTTTGGCAAAAGGACATCCTAGAAAGGGTCCAGAACTAGGCCTAAGGGTGGGAAATGCCCCCTCTTGGCAGTTTGGCCATTTATCAGCTGGGTGGTCAGCAGCAAGTCACTATCTCTGAATCTTAGGTTCCTCACCTCTGAAAGGACACTTGAATCCAGTACCTTGGGCTGCGCTCAAGGACATGTTTCCTCTACTAGGTCCCCCAGTGGATTCCTATCCAAAGTCTGGATTCTATCCCTGGACCCTCAGCTCTGACAGGTGAGCTCTTATCTTGCTGGGGCCCAGCCCTCTATGACAGCCCCAGCTATGTTCATAAATATGATGTGATACATGAATACATACAATGCATGGCCACAGTGGGGTTCCTCAGAGGCGGGACTGTCTGTGTTGCTTTTGTATGTGTCCCCTCCCAGCTGACAGCACAGGAGACACTAAACACTTGCTCTATCCATCTCTCCTCTCTCTCTATCTCTCACTGTCTCTTTTTCTCTCTCTCCTCTCTCTCTCTCATTCTCTTTGTCTCTCCTCTCACCTTCCCTCTCTTTGCCTCCCTCCTTCTTTCTCTTTCTGTCTCTCTCTCTCTGTCTAATTTACCTTGGAGAGCTGCTGTGAGGATCAGATAACATAAGATTCGTAAAGTTCTTTGTAACAGGAAAACATAAGTCAGCTGTTATTATTAATAGGAAGGTCAAGTAGTCTGTTCAAGTAAACAAATCCAAACAAAGAATCCTCAGTTTTGAGAGGCAGCAGGGCCTGGGGGTTGGAGGGAAGGGAATAAGCATTTATTAAGTGCCGACCATGCAGCAGGCCCTACGCTGAGCACTCCACACACACTATTTCACTCGATCCTCACAATAACCCTGGGAGGTGGGTATTGTTATTGCCTCCACTTTACGGAGGAGGAAACTGAGGCAGACAGAAGTGAAGTGATTTGCCCAAGGTCATAGAGCCAGTTGGTGCCTGAGACAGGATCTGACCCTGGGCCTTCCTGACCGCAGGCCTGGTGCTCCACCCACGGCACCCCCTTGCTGCCCCTGAAGCATCATCTATGGCCTGTTTTCTGAAGGAGAAGCAATAGGGACAGAGCCTGGATGCAAAGTATCTCCCTGCTCTGTTTATCTTACTGCACTAGATCCATCATTCCTCTTTACGTGAGATGAGAGAAAGAGAAGAGCTTCCCTCAGTGCCCCCTTTTAACTCCCCTTTTCAAGAAGTCTGCCCATTAGGGTTTCCTCCCCTCTGCCCTGTGTGTGTCGCGTGCCCGCTGTGCTTCTCCTCCATTAGAGTGGGAGTCCCCTGAGGGCAGGGACTGTCTTTGTCTTTCTCCATTTCCCCAGAGCTTAGCACACAGCCTGGCACACAGTAGGGGCTTAATGAATGCGCATTGACTTGACTTACTGACATTATACTAACTTAAGGAAACAGAGGTAGGAAATGAAAATGCTCACATTTCTGCTATTTGGGGAGCAGGGGAGAATAAGTGAGTCTTTGGGTTGGAGGGTTCTGAAGAGGTAATGCACTGAGGATTGGACCGGAGAGCTAGGGCCAATGCTTTCACAGGAGGGATCTTATTGCCCTGCCGATAGGATAGTCCTGGTAGGCATTTCTTAAAGAATCTGCAAATGATAGTATGAAAGCTCATGGTCCCCAGAGCACCCAGATCCCAGGGCTACCATAGCCCATCTGTATCACAGGTGAGTAAACTGAGAAAAGGACTGCCAGAGGAAACCACAAAATCGCGTTCCAGGTAAATTTTGAGAGGATAATTTATAAAAGAGGAGGCAAAGTTCAAATGAGATAATACGTCAAGTGTTCTGTAAGTTGTACTATACTACAAAAATATCAGCCATTTGCATTATTATCTGCAGGAAGCTCCAAGTGCCCAGTGAAGCCACCAAGTCTATGGGCACAAAGGAGGGCCCGGGAGAGCTGGGAGGGGCCTTTGCAGCGAATCTGCTTCCTCATTTTGTAGATAAGGCTGGAAAAGGGCATGAGATGGTGTCATTACGTCAAGCGAAAGGTAAGAAATGGGGAGCAAGGAAAAAAGGAAGAACTTTTATATAAAGTTATTTTTAATGAATGGATTTTGTACTGTTTGTTGTATTCTTTGTTGAATTGAAAACAAGAGAAGACAAAAGTCTCTTTTCTTGGTCATTTTTCTTACATTTCTAAAACAACAAGAAGCATTTATTAAGTACCTACTGCATGCCCGGTGCTGTATAAGTCCTGGGGATCCAGAACAAGGGAAAAGACCAGGCCCTGGCCCTAAGGAGCTTGTGGTCTACTGGAGAGAAGACACCTCTGCAGCAAACAGGATGGAGCTGCCAGCAGCAGGACAGGAAGGGAATGTTATCAAGAGGAGGCCCCCGAGGGGCTCAGTCCTCTCTCTGATAATCAGAGCTGAAGGGTCATGGCCAGGCCCGCAGGTGGGGATGCCTGGACAAGACAAGGCTGGGCTCCTCACACTGGGCTGGGATCTTTGAAACAGCAGAAGGGAGGGGGAAGGATGGAGCAAGCATTTATTAACTGCCTACTGTGGGCCAGGCACTTTACGGATATAATCTCATCCTATCCTCACAACCCTGAGGTGGGTGGTTTTGTTATCCCCATTTTACAGATGACAAAATGGAGGCAGGCCAAGGTGAAGTGACTCACTCAGAGTCCCACAACTAGGCGATATCTGAGGCAGATGTGAGCTCAGATCTTCCTAAGGGCAGAGCCAGCACTCCCTAATGGCCTCTGGGCATTTGCCTGGAAGAAAATTTCCCACCATCTCTTATCTTACTCCTCCTTCAAGCCTCCTGGACATCTCCCAGACTCTCCCACCTCTATCATCCCCACTGAGGAGAATTCCTTTGGTCCTCCTGCCATGCCCCTGGGAGCGCCTGGGATTTCCTCACCCAAACACATTTATTTGCAGTGGTGGCCAGTGGGACCCTCTCACACCATGACTAGCTATTAGGCAGGTGAGCCTTCCCATTCTGAGTTCTCTTTACTCTCCAGAGTTCTACTTAAAGAACACGGCAGTGGAAGGCCAGCCTCTCGTGGGCAGGCCCCCTCTCTTGGCTTGGCACCTGAGCTATGCTTGTGAGAAGGAACCCTAGGAGACAAACTGGTCAAGGTGCCCTTAGAGCCACAGAAAGCCAAAACTGAAGGGCACTTTAGAGAAAGTTGTACCCAATCTCCTCATTTCACAGATGGGAAACTGAGGCCCGGAGGGGATAAGGGACTTCCATGGCAAATGACCCAGGTCTTTAACTACTAGCCCAGGTCTCTGGCCTTTCTTCTACTGAAACAAACCTTCCAAGTGAACAGAGCTATGACATATGGGAAGCACAGTTAGTCTTTCACATCGATTCCCATGCCCCTCTTTCTATTCTATTCAGATAAAGTCCTAACCCATGGGTGGGTATTAATTATTATCACAATTTATTAAACACTCACAAATGCCCTGCACTGAAGAGACAGCTAGGTAAACACAGACTCAGAGCAAATTAAGTATCTCAGTCCAGGGTCCTCCTCCCAGGGGCAGTAAATAGTGCTTTATTAGTCATGCAGCATGGCCCAGCAGAGAAAAAGGTGGCATCCACATCAGGAAGATGGGGGCTCAGCCTGGCTGTGGGGGTTCTTGATGTTCGAAGGCTGGAAGTTGCAGAGGAAGCTCTGACTTGATTTGGTAGGAGTTTCCTCACCTGGGAAACAATTTGAAAGGAACCTAAGAGGGCACCCCTGTCCAGGCAGGAATCCCTGTTCCCTTGCCTCGCTGCAATGTACCCCATGACATCCATGAGGGAGCTCACTGAGCTCCCCAAGATGGCTCGGCCCATCTCTGGACCAAGAGGAAGCTTCAAAGTTCTTCTTCCTCAGAATGACCTGTATGAGCTGATACAGAATGAAGATGCCGACAGACACAAGGCCCTCCTTCCAGGATGGGAAGGAAAACAGTGCCCAAAGGGTCCACAGCCTTTGGCTCAGAGGGTTCTGGATACTCTGGGGTGGACTTTGTCTTGTCTTTCTGCTTCTCCCTCCCTTTACCCACCACCTCCCTCGCAGAGCTCTCCTTAACAAGGAGAAACAAGTACAAACCCAAACACCCACCAGCACAGGCATCATTCCACACCTCCCCTCCACCGCCCCTCTGTTGAGAAGAGGGGAGTCTGTTCTGCAGCTTCCTCTGGAATCAAAACTAGTCCTTTCAGTTGTGAACCCTCTGAGTGTCAAGAGCCCGGGGCAGTCACAGAGTAGGAGGTGGGGGTAGGGGGGACAGGAGAAAGGGGGCAGATTGGAGGGTAGGGGCCTCAGTCAATCCTATCTACTTTTGTCATTTTCCTAGGCTCAGAGAACCCAGAATCCAAAAACCAACTCTAGTCAATTTTCCAATCACTCACTGGGTAAGATGTAAGATCATCTGAAAAATAATACAAAACAATGTTTATTAAGTTTCTAATAGGGGCAAAGCACTCTCCAGGCAGTGGGAGACAGATACCAAGTCGCCCCTATGGATGACACAGACAAACTCACTGGACAGTATTACTGAATCAGAGACTACAGTGGTCGTTTGGTCCACTTGTAAACTGAGCCTGAGTGCCCCTACAGCCAGCCTGACAAGCGGCCACCCAGATTCCCCTCTTTCCATTTGAGAGCAGCTCTAAGGCTCGGGAAGTTTTTCTTCTATCCAACCTCTCTAGCCTTCTCTGCAATCTAGGGGAAGCATGGAATTAAGAACTAAAGAGCCACGGTCCCTTTCAGTTTGGCCTTGTGTCAGACCTGTCAGGTCATGATAACAGACTGGGATCCACCGAAGTCTAGAATCCAGGAAAGAAACTTGAATTTTCCTAGGAATTCTGTAACATTCCAGATTCCACTCTGGGCACTGTGGCAAGCTGTCGCCTGGAGGCCTTTGTTTAATTGTACAAGGTTTTCAATCACTAATCATCTTGTACCTTTAACAGCATCAGATGCTGACCCAGCATTGGTGACTCCCAAGTGCAGCAGGAAGGCCAGCTGCTCTGACATTCAAGAAAATCTGGCCTCTAGAGCTGGTGATGCTCCCCTTCCAAGAGATGAGCATTCGCCAGAATGTTCCATGTTAAATTATTGAGGGTCTGAGAGCTTTCATTTGCTCAGAGCTGCAATTGAGGCCAGCTCTGTGCTACACGGAAAGGAGGCATGGCCACTCAGAGGCGGAGGCGGGCCATGGAGTGGCCTTGCAAAGGTCTGAGCCATGGTTGCCCAAGGAGCCCTGCTCCAGTCCACTCACTATCATCATTAGCACTTCGCTAATGAAGAGAATGATCAACTGACCTTAGTGTTTCAGAAAATATCGACTCAAAGAGAATGTGTCCCTGACCCAGTTAGGGTCCAACTGAAGAAAAATCAATATAAAAAAAGGCAAAGAAAAGAAAACACAGCAAGTAGCAAGGATGAAAAGGCAGCGTTGGCTTTAACACAAAGGGGATCAGGATGGTGTGCAGAAACGCTTTGATTTACCGCCTCCTATTCCTGGCCTGGCTCCTTCCTAGCTAACTGCTACCTTTGGAATGTCTGCAAATGGGGCAAGGGAAGGCCCTCCAGTCACAAGGCAGCCCCTTCAGAAACCAGAGGGAGCGTGCCCAGAGCAGAGCAGTTCTGGTTTTTGTCTACACTCTCTGGGTCTTCTACCTGGCTTTGTGACCTGCTTCTTTCCAACAGCATCTGTTCCTGCTGCTATTTGAGAGGCATTCTCAGAACTGGCAAGTACAAGTATGGGTAATGCCCAGTGTCAGAGTGGTCTGTTAACTATCAAAACATGGGACCCCAGTGTTATGGGAATGGAAATCTGAAGATCTTCCCTTCCCCCAGGCCCTCTGACAGGTTTAAATGACTCTGAGAACGTTCTCTGATTTGAAAGTATACTCTGTCCCCTAATAGGCTGAATGTGGTCACATGGAGCCTGTGGCAGGAGGCTTGTTCTTCAGGAATGCCCACACCTTATTGTTTTGTGATTGGGCAGTGGGTCTAGAGGGCCGTGACATTCTCTGAACCAGGAGAAGGATATATATATATATATATATACCCTGTTGTGAGTTTTTGCTTTGGGGCTCACTTTGGAAAGAGCTGTGATTTGACCAGATGAGATTCTGGGCAGCCATTGAGCCCCCCGGCTTTGAAAATCCCCATGTTGGTGCCTCCCTCTCGGGTAACTAACTAGGTATGGATGTAACGGTCAGACGGCTGGAAGCCCTGTCTGCTGATCTGTTTCTTTGTCTGCTTGTAACTTCTGTTTGTATTCTCTGAAGTTCAGGGTGCTGACTTTTTTTTCCTGAACTATGATATGATATGTGTTTGATTGATTAAAGCAAGATTGTTAACCCTTTTTGAGTTACTTTCCTTTAGGGAAGCAGATTTAAGAACTTGTGCTAGCAGCCGTCCTGGGTATGCTAGGGTGCTTGCTGATACACCCAGGCATTAGGTGTTAATCTTCAACTCCCCACCATGTGGTACAGGGATGGCCGGATGCTTACTTCCCAACCACTCAATAGCAGACAATGCATTCTTAGGAAGCAGATTCAGAAAAGGAAATTGAGGCTCGCAGAGATGATTATTGGCCAAGGAAACCCAGTTAGCATATGGATTGGGATGTCAGCACCAGTCTCCTGACTCTACTGTCTAGTACTACTCTGCCCACTATACCAGATTGTGTGAAAGGCAAGATCCTTAGAGTTCATGAATCTACAGCCTCTCTTAAAAGAGCTACATTCTTGGGCATCCATGTTCCACAATTACATTTAAAACCTCTCGCTCCTTTCCTGAAATGGTCGGCGCAGTTTCAGATTTACAAAGTGATTTCTCACAGAATTGCTAGTAAGTTTCTGTGTGATTGCTTTTTCTACAATGTCTGCATTGGGAGCAAAATTTCATTCTAAGGATAACTTCATTAAAAGAGAAACAAATAGTACTAGTCAGGATGGAAGTGTAAATGGGAGTAGAGTCAGTTCTGCCATATATAGTTCAGAAAAGATTACAGAAAAGAACACCAAGTCAAATAACGAATACAAAAAACAAACCTTCAGAGTGTACCTTTTTTTCAGTCTAGGCCAACAAAAGGGACATTGGGAAGGCTATTGGAGTTTCCAGGGTAAAAGGAGCTGAGTCCCTGGTGGCCTTCCAGCTCCTTCCTCCAAGAAGCCCCAGGGTAGTCAAGCACATTCCAGCCAGAAGACTGGATATCAGTGATCTGGCCAAGCAGTGAGAAGCCAGTCATCAGGCTCTCCTAGTTCTGAACCTTGGCAGACAAAGAGATAAGATGCAATGTGTCTGGAGGTTATGGGTGATTTGCTAGCACTCTGAACAGTGAAGACACCCTCAGAGGCCTGCAACTGGACCCCAAACAATACAAATCCATATCAAATAGGGGCTAACCACCCCACGACAGCATATACAAGCACGCAGCACTTGACCAAAGGAAAAATTCCCAATTCAGGAAGGAAATTGTGAAATATTCATAAATAAGAGGAGACACCAACGATAATGAAATTTTATGTATCCAGGGGCATCTCAGACACAAGCCTAGGGGAAATGAGTAACTCTGCAGCATCTTCAGGCACAGCCTCAGATAAAAATACAGATTGTCCACATGGTCTACTGAAATTCCTAGAAGACATGAGATAAGAGATAAAAAAGATTATTGTAAGTGAAATGAGAATTCTAGTAGAAAGAACTAGAAGCAGAATAAACAGTGTCACGCAAGAGGTACAAAACCTTACACAAACAGCAGAGTCCCTGAAAACCAGAAAGCATTAAACAGATACAAATAACCTTATGAGACAGCAAGAAAGGTTAAAACAAAGTCAAAAGACTGAAAAAAATAAAAGAATATGGAAGGTATCTCATTAAAAATAAAACAGACTGGGAAAACAGGACAAGGAGAGAAAATCTACGAATCATCAAGCTACCTGAAATCCTCAATCACAACCACAAGAACAACAAAGCTGCTGATAACATTTTTAATTAGTTATAGATGAAAACTGTCCAGACCTCCTGTAAAGGAGGCAAAGTAGAAATAGAAAGACTCTCCTAAAAGAAATGAAGGACCTGAATATCATTGTAGAAAAGTGAGGCGTGATGGATCTTTGGTGATTATAGAACAGGAGCAGAAAGGAGAAGAGATGTAGATTTCTCATCTGTTTTTATTTCCTGACCAGATACCAGAGCATGAAACTTAACAAATGCAGAAAATCATAAATAATTTACTTTATTTTATTGACCACAATAAAAATGATATTCGCTAAAGGGTCTTTGAAGGAAGGATTAAAAAGTAATGGAAGACTAAACAACTGAAGCCTAGAGAATTTTATTGTCTAAGAATAAATTTTCAAAACAATAGGAAATGTCATCAAAGAAAATGACCCTGAAGCAACATAACGAAGCTTTTGGAATTGTCACCAAAGAGGACATTTTATATTTCTAAATACTTTCATCAACAAGAAAAGAGAGTAGGGACAGACCAAGGAACTGAGCAGAACTAAAAATTCCTTGAAAACCAAAAAATTTTAAAATTTCAATTAAACATCAAACAGATTTTTAAATTCAGAGATAAGCAAAAATTGAAAACACAAAAAGTCCAACTGATAAATAAGAGAAAACTATTTCTAAAAATTAAAATAAACCATTAGTCTGAATAAAACAAAGAAAACCAATGTGCCTGTATCTATCCCTCCCCTCAAAAGAGAAATAAAAACAAATGCAGAAAAAAAGGAAATAGAACTATTTTATCCAATTATACTTCAACCTAACCCTAACGCAACAAAATTGTCAATTTAAATGAAATTGATAAACGACTACAAAAATGCAAAGTAGCCAGATTAACAGAAGAAACAGAATTTAAATGGCCTGACCTCATAAAAAGAATTTAAAAGAGACATAAATAACCACCTTCATCAAAAAAAAAAGGGGGGGGGGGAGAAAAAGAAACCAACTAGAACCAAATGGGTTTATAAGTAAATTTTATCAAATATTCAAAGAAAAAAAATAATTCAAATATTACATGAACCACAGAAATGAGAAAAGAAGAAATCCTACAAAAATGAAGCCATTTGAGATCATCAACAATAAGCATCTTCATTTCTTTCCTCTCACTCTCTTAACTCTCCAAAGGTACCAATAAACTCATGTTGTTGTTTGTCTTTCATCCTCAAAGTCAACCATGACACGACTTGCAAGTGAATAGTATGCTGTGCAGAGTCACCCAGCCTCACTTTCTCCTCTGGAGCCATGGGGGTCCAGTGGCCAGGTATTGATCAGCATGGCTGGAGATGGCCAAGGATGTAGTAGGGGACCTTGGCCTTTTAAGCAAACATCTGTCCTAGATCTCAGTTTGACCGAGGCAGTCCCCAAACTGGACTGGTCTTTTCTTACTCCTCAGACTCCAGAGCCCTCTGCCACCTCTGACACTGTCCTTCATCCACTCCTCCTAGACGCTTTCTTTCTTCTCTCTAGGTTTGTAGGATGCTGTTCTCCCTCGGTTCTCCTCCACCTACCTGTCTGACCTCTCCTCAGCAGCCTCCCTTGAATCTTCAATGCCCACTTGAACCTTCATGACCACTAGCTGGGGGTGTCTCCCAAGGTTCTATCCTGGGCTTTTTTTTTTCTCTTCTCCTCCTATACAATTTCACCCTCCAGCAAAGAAGGCTGAGAAAGAGGACAATGGTAATCCTGGAGACAGCAGCTTCAATTTAACAGTGAGGTAGGAAACCAGAATGCAGAGAGTTAAAAAGAGAGTGAGAGGAAAGGAAGTCCAAAGGTATTGACTGTAGATAACCTTCTAAAGGACTTTAGTCATGAAAAGAAGGAGAGATGGAAGACAATAATTATCCAGGTCTGGTAGGGTTAGATCCTTTAGGGCCTTTTCATAACTGAGAACTAAATGGGAGAGGGCCTGCTCATCTGAAAGGCAAAAACAGCTGGAATAACATATTATGAGCACGTATTAGGTTGCAAACCTAAGAATCAGGGTGCCCTTATGTAATCAGGTAAACACCAAGAGGCCAGCCTATTTTGGAGAATCTCCAAGGCAGCATGCTTCTTAGAAGAGCAGCTCAAAGCCTGGGAGGTTTGTTGGTGGCTGCATTTGCATGGGAAGGGTATATTGACGGAGGGAGAGAAAGAGAGAGTGAAAGAAGAGAGAGATGGAGGGAAGGAACATGGAAGGGAGAGAGGGAGAGAGAGGAAGCGAGACAGAGAAAGAGAGAAGGAGGGAGAGAGAGG
>CM053587.1:344232031-344325063 GCA_028646515.1 Pseudochirops corinnae | reverse complement strand
CAAGCAGACATTGAGTGAAATTAATGGGGCTTTCTAACTCTAAGTCACACAAAGGTTTGAAACAGAGACTGATCATATTATAGCAGGAGGAAATTGGTTCAAAACACAATCTGAATCCTCGTAGGTTTTAACTGCTAACTAGTTGGTCTATGTGCCAAGAGTTTAGCTCCTGGGATTAAAATTGGACTAAACTATCTCCTTAGGGAGAGTAAGCTGCTTTTCTTTAATCCAGCGGTTCTCAACCTGTGGGTTATGTTCAGTTTGTAACAATGAAAATACATCCTGCATATCAGATATTTACATTATGATTCATAACAGTAGCAAAATTACAGTTATGAAGGAGCAATGAAAATAATTGTATGGTTGGGGGTCACCACAACATGAGGAACTGTATTAAAGGGTCACAGCATTAGGAAGGTTGAGAACTACTGCTTTAATCTAATGACTAGGTCAGTGAGGGTCTGTTTTCTCAATCAGAGAGCCAAGCTTGTCCTCTAAGCTGAGAGAGAGAGAAAGTGAGAGAGAGAGAGAGAGAGAGAGAGAGAGAGAGAGAGAGAGAACCTACTACTCCTAAGAAGAAGAAGAAGTACCTCAAATGAAAACTGTGGCTGAGGCCCAGAAGGTATAGCAGGGGGGACAAGAATGATCCCCAGAAGGGATGAGGCCAAGCAGTGCAATGACAATATCACAAGACATCTGAGGGATCATATATAAAGCTGACAAGGACCTCAGTGCTCTCATTTAATTTGAATCCAGGACTCCTAATTACAGACTCAGTGCCTTTACTACCAGGTCATGACTTTTCAGTAGCTAAAGCATGAGCTGCCTTTCTGTGCATGGGCCACATGGGCCCTAATGACATGTGTTACTTAGATATGTGCTCACACATTTTGCTAGCCATGTTTATAGCTAATATGTACTTTCCTATGCATACACACAGTATACTTGTTCCTTACACATGTATCCCCCAACACATAATCTCTCTCTGTATTACTTTTTAACACTGATGGCATGTATGTTTACAGGAAACTTCATCTCAGGTTTATATGGGAATGTTGTATTGTCATTTTTCTTCTTATATTTCATTAAATGTTTTGGGCTTTAAGCTGTATATGCTGGATGAATTAAAAAGGTGAACACACTGATGGGGGCTCATGAGCAGAGGTTTTCTGTGGATATGTGTCTACAGAGTGCCTTGAACCTGAGATCTGTTTTTCAGAGGTTTAAATGTAAGAAGAGGAGTTTCAGGTTTGCTGTGACAGCTGTGCCATTTCTAATAGTATGGACAGTGTAAGGAGCTGAATAAGAAGATCTAGGTTCAAATTCCAGCTTCTGCTACTTATTAGCTATGTGATTTGGGCAAATTATATTATGTCTTTGGCTTCAGTTTCTTAACGTATAGAATCAGGTTCCCTCCAGGGTTAAGTCATATGATTCTCTCTCTCTCTCCCTCCCTCTCTCTTCTTCGCTCCCCCTTTATCTCTCTCCCTCCCTCCCCCTCCCCTTTCCTCTCTCTCTCTCTCTCCCTCCCTACTCTCCCCAATTTCTTCTGAGACAGTATGATCTGATCACCCACAGAACTTCCAAATATGACAATAATAGAAGATAAACTTTCTGCAAAAATGTCACAAAATGCATTTCCACAATCACAAAGGAGCTACACTGTGCAATTGCCCCATAACAGATATTGGCCTAGAATGACATTACTTTTTGGAAAACAAAGGTGAGTGCCTAGCACCAAACTGAGGAATTTGAAATGAACATCATTTGTCGTGAGCTTGATAAAACGATCTCTCAGGGTCTACGAGCTGGTCGATAAAGGGCATCACCAAGGTCACACAGTGTGCATTGATATCCAGACGCTGACCTCTCATCTCAAAGAAGTCTGAGTTTTCTTGCCAATTCACTGCAGTTCAAACTAAGTGCAGATGCTCATCTCCCCTAATCTCTTCTTCCTTCTCCCTATCCAACTGAAACAACATTACGGTTATCACTTAAATGCCAGAAACCTGCAGCCGCATTTAGTGGAAAGTCTGGAATCCTGGAGGCCTCGATTGTCACCCGCTCTCTGTTACTAGCCAGGGTGTACTGCCTGACCAGTCTCCCTCTCCCTTTTGAGCTGTTAAACAGAGGTGGTCTCCCCCAACTCACACATGCTGTGACTCATTACTAAAATGAGCCCACAATCATGAGGGTCCATTCCCATTTCATGGGGCCCCCCAGCTGATGAGGCTTCCCGCTAAGAGCCATGTCAGCAGTCTTCTCTTTTGGTCTCAGAAGCCCAGACCAGAACTGCCAGAAGGGCTATCAACAGCTCCTGGGGCTCAGAATGACCCTGTGCACACTGCTGACTCACGGTGCGAAAGCCTCTGTGGTTCTCCAGAGATGCAGAGAAGATTTTGCCAATGGTGCTTCTTAGTTAGCTGCCCTCAATAAGGTGGAGATGGGCTGCAGCCTCTAAGAGGAGCTGCCACCTCAGTAAGTGGGCACACCAGGCTCTCCTCTCCTGCATGTTGGAGGCTCGGTCATCCATCCCTCGGAAAAGCAACTGCTCATCAGGATCATCTGGGCTCTGTTGCAGACACCCACAGCTTGTTGACTCAAGCAGCACCCTCGGTAAGGGAAGCAGCCCTGGAACACTGCCTGTAAGAAGCAGGGCTCTACCAATCATGCTTGGGGATGTCAGCTGTCAACAGTAGCCACTTTGAACACCAGGAAAGGGAAGGGGAGTTTCTGACTTTTTTTCTTTTAGAGATTCATCCACAGAAGATATCGTCCTTGGCTTCATGTGTGCCTGTGACTTTGAAAACCACATGTTACGATTTATTGTATTTTTATTTATGTCATTAAATAAAACCCTAGGCATTCTTACCACCCCATTCAGTCTCAGATGTACTGGGTGAGGAGCCAGGAGTACTACTCTGCCGCCCATTAGGGGGTAAGGATCGGGACTGGATCTGAGACTTCCTCTCCCAGTGCAGGATGGCACCTTCTCTGCCGCCGATCATCTCAGAGCATTAATATAACAAGATATGATCTGCTTTTTACACTTAAGCAACTCAGCCCCAGAGAGTTCTTACAAGCAGAACACGAGAGGCATCACCTGGAGAAGCCAGACATGGGGAAAGGAAATCCACTCCTGCTCATGCCCTGCCCAAGGACCTGAGAGACATTAGGTCTGGGACAAGTGTTTCCATTTTTTTGCCCATACAAAGATAAACCATCTGTGTTTCCATCAGAGCACACAGCTCCTCCTAGCTTGTTTCCTGTTTCGAGACCCATCCATCCTCAGAGCCCTTGGCCCCACGGCAGACAAGGCTCAGCCCTCATACCTGCAGGGACTTCAGCCCTTTGTCCTTTGTTCCTGTATAGTGTGCCTGTGAGGCAACCAGACACTGGCTGGTGCCTCTAATGCTTCCTACAGCCAATGCCCACTGGGTGATCTCGGCCCAGGGCATCTCCCTCAGGTGGGGAGGTGAAGGTGATTGAAAAGAACAAGCCATCTTCCCTGCTTCCCTCATTCCGACAACAAAGCCCCTCTACCTTTGTGCCTCAGCAGGCCTGGCTCTCCTCTTTCCCACTGTCAACCATCCCCACTCCCAATCCCCATCACTGTCTTGGATTTTTATTCTAGCAACATTCCTACTACCAAAAAACCCCCCAAACTCCATAATAAAATCCAACCAAACAAACAAAATAGCCCTCTTAGAGCACGATCATGCGCCTAAATACCAGATGTGAAATACTCCACAAAGGCGGATATTCTAACTGCCAAGAAGCGATAGCAGCTCCATCTGCTTTCTTGATCTGGACTTAAGAGCCTAATTTTGTCCTTAAGTACACACACAGATCCCTCATGATATCAATAGTAATTCTGGGTGTACATCTGCCTTTCCATTTCTGCCTACCCTTTAAAGGACTAGAATGTGGTGTAGGCCTCAAAAACTGAACTGAGAGAACATCCCCAAATCTTGAGGGGTCAGACAGCAAACCTGGGTGCCCAGGCAGTCCTTCCTTGCCTTCCCCCTGAGCCTGAGCCCTGGGTGCCAGATGCTGGGAGGAAGGCAGAACAGAGCCCGCAAAGGGCTGGGCCCAGAAACAATTCCATGCAGGGCTCACAGTTGCCACTGCGCAGGACCCAGAAAAGACACATGATTGCAATGTGTCTGTGAAGACCCTCACTCACACTCTTCTGGCTTAGAGAGAATGAAACCAAAGCTTTTAAATCCAGCATATTTACAACTCCATTACAAGTATTTCCTCTTCAAAACTCAATTTACATCCAAGAATGGCTTCCTTGTGTACTGATGTGATACTTTCATCTCTAAATCTAATTTATAAGCACAAAGTCAGGGAAAATACTGAAGCATTGCCACTTCTAAGCCTCGCAAAAGAGCCACAGAAAATGCACAGAGGCTTTCTATTAACTGGCTGGGCAAGAGAGAAGGGTTATCCTAGCCAGCTCATAGATCACTCCCAGACAGGACTGGAGCAGAGGCTATTCTTTCTGACTGCATCATGCCCTTGTAGAATGAGAAAGGAGCACCCAGTGCAGAGGAGCTGGCAACCATCTTGTACCCCTCCTACGTCAGGGCTGAAAGGGACCTTAGAACAAAGAAGGGGGAACCTTCAAAGCCGGACAAGATTAGAGGACATGTGACCAATTTTAGAGCTGGAAGCAGTCTTATCTAGCCTGATCCCAAACCAGAGAGGTTAAACAAAAGGCCTCTCCCATCCACTCTTTCAGCGCCAGAGGACTGAGCAGGGGATGGGGCTCCTGAATCCCCAGCCTGTCTTCTTTCCAATTACACCAAGTTCTTACACTAATTCTGAGTGATGAATGCAAGTGAAAATGAATTCTGGCAATGAGAGAGTTAACTCCCAGGCTGATCCAATCAGCATGGAGATGGGAAATAGGGTCTTAGCAAGCTTGAACTACGGACTCCCTGATCTTGTATCCACTCTGATTTCACAAAACAGAGGCCAAACTATTCATATTAAAATGGAGAATGGAAATAAATTATGCACGTGGCATTTAATTTTACTTTAAAATATGCATAAAATCCTGTTTTAAAATAACCTTTTGATCTGGGACAATGAAATGACTCCATTTGGAATGAAGGACATCCATTAGTGAAGATTCTGACAAAAAAGGGCATTGATTTCCTTAATCTGTATTTCTGCGGAGCCAGACTTCAAGAGAGAGAACTCACAGAGGAGCGGAAAGGGGTCTTCTTTCTGTCAAGATGCTTTCAGCACTACCTTGAAAATTAATGGGGATAGTTTTCAATATCTGGAAGTAATATGAAGAGGAAGAGAGACCCGAGGAGAACAGACAACACCTCTCAGGGCAGTCTCATTTCCAGCATGTGGTGCAGGGAAAGGGTGCTGGGCTTGGGGGCAAGGGTGCTGGGCTTGGGGGCACAAGACCCAGGTTCCAGGTGAGGCCTGCCACATACTGCCTGAGGGACTCTGGGCTCCCTCAGATGAGAGGATCTCGCAGGTATCTTTGGGGTCTACATCATTGCAGCTTAGCACTGCAATTACAAAGGAATAAAAGTTCACCTGACCAAAGGTGAACTCAAAGGAAAACTTACTTTTTGGGAGGCAGAAGAATGGAAGTGAGTAGAAAAACAGCATGGTATAAAGTTCTATAGTTTTAGAAGTGTTCTTTCAAGTACAGGTTCTTTTCTTCTGTTAAGAAACAAATACTCCTTTATGGAGTTTTCTGGGTAGTTTTGCTTTGGGGTTTTTGTATATGTTTTTTTTTTTTTTCTGGTACTGGACCTGTACTGGCTTTCTATTAACTGGCTGGGCAAGAGAGAAGGGTTATCCTGTACAGGCCTGTCTGGGGCATCAGTGAGGAAATTGTAGTGATATGATGCAGGTTATATTTGGCCCTTTGAGAATCGCCTGGAGCACCCAGAGCCTCTGTCACCTGCCCAGGGCTGCACAGTCAGTCAGGTCAGATGGAGGACTTGAACCCAGGTCATGCAAGCTCCATGGCCAGCCCTCTATGCACTCACTGTGCTGCTCACTGCACTGCACTGCCTCTGCTCTAGAGGAGAGAATGCAAAAAGCCTCTTTGAGAAATTTATTGTTGTTGTTAACATACAAAATAGCCCCAAATAGAGTTAGAACACTAAAGTATTTGACGTCTACACGGAAAACTGCTCTATTTAAAACACGCCAGCAGACAATCATGTCAAGAATAATTGCTATAAAATGTGGCGTTTTTCAGGAAGACAATTTAAGTCTATTATGGTTAGGCCAGTCAGGTCCATTATCATCTCTCTGGAGAGTTGATACGGCTTCCAAGTTAAAGACGGAGTCCAGCCAAAGCATCTATATCACTTGATGGAACATGGAGGACATCAAGCTTGATAGCTCCACAAAAAAAAATCCATTAAAAGGCTCCTTCATTACATTGAATCTTATTCCAATAATATCAAAATGTCATTTGGGTTTGATAAGTATACAATTCTTAATGCATGCCAAGGAAATACAGAGAGTGCAGACTTTGAGCTTGAATCTGGAAGTAAACTTGAATCAATGGATGAAGGAGTCTTACCAAAACCTTGGTCTCCTCTAGGCAGGATAGATGGAGCATAAAGCTATCACTGAAAACGTAGTGGCTGAATATGTAAAGAAACTTACTAGTATCCTGACATCAAAGCTCATAGGAAGAGTGTATTTAAAGCAGTTGACATTGAAGTAATATCATTCTTCATGTATGTTTTCAGGACTACATAATGGACCATAACAGGTTTGGGAAACATTATAATAAAAACTGGTATAATATCAATGAAATGCAGGCCCAGCATCCAAAGGCAAATTAATGCAGCCTTATCAAAAATGGGGTAAGAAGACTGAAACACATTCTCAGAGCACATCATAAGCTAGTTTTTTTAAAAAACCCATCAAAGCACTCTTGGAACAAGCACACACCATTTCACCAGGCAATGGTGAATGTGGAGTAGGTATGCACCATTGATTTGTCATGTGCAACTGAAAACTGTTTGCCTCCAGTTAGAGCTGTGCTATAGCTAAGCTCCAAGAGCAGTATCAAAAGGCCCTCCAGGGGTGATTGGTCTCACCGGCGTGTGAAGACAGCCAAATAAGCCAACAAATCAATAAGTATCCCAGGGCTAGGACTCATAGATCTGATCACAGAAACAGAGGACCAAGTCATCCCCATGAGGAATTACAGAGGAATCATCCTTAATGTGCCAAGACTTGATGATCGACATGAACAACTATGCATGTGAGTCACGAGGCTCATCAATGAAGAGCAGTCATTATTGATGCTATAGAACTTCTCCAACAGATAAAGAAACTGAGGCTCAATGAGCTCGTTCTTAGTTTTTAAGAGATGATTGAAATGTGTCTCTGGGCATCATCTCACTACCTAAGATAGTCAGCAAGTCTGTCAAGGAAAGCCTTGACTTAAGAAAACTGCCTTCCTTTTCCATGTTAGTAGAGACAGGTTTAGAGTTTTAAAGACAAGCAAACTTAAAATAAAGCCGCAACAAAAAGTTCTCTCTGTCATGGGGCCCCAACCAAGGGAGTCTGTGGTTGGCAAAAACTCCCAACAGAATGAATTCAGCCAGGTTCATACCTCGTTGGGACAAGAGGAGCCACAAGTGAGCACATCTCTCCTTCCTAGGAACCCTCTCCACCTATTTCCATCAAGGGAAAGAGCTAGAGTCAACATTTAAAAATCTGATGACAAACTAATCAAGCCTTGGCTTCCTCATCGATCAAATCTCAACCTGGAGTTTCTAGGTTTTGACCCTGAGGTCCATTCCAAATACAATACAGCCCGGTTATGTCTATAAACGGGGGGTTTGGCCCTGACCACAGTTTCATATTTCCCTCCCCCAAAGGCATACATAGGGCCAAGAGGAATGCTCTGCCTGTACTTCCTAAGTGCAGAATGAGGCAGGCTGGTTTCAGCTTGTTACAGCCTAAGAAAAAGCATTGGGTTTGGATTCCAAAGACCTGGGCTGGACTCTTACGCAACCTTAGGCAAATAATGTCTACTCTCTGGGCCTCAGTTTCCTCATCTGTGGAGTAAAAGGGCTGGACTAGCTGACCTCCAAAGCTTCTTGTAAATCCTACAATCATGTCAACTTCCTGAGTTTGACAAGTGAGTCCATAGCCTCGAATTATGAGGACTATGGCCAACAAGGGGAGCTGAAACACAAAATTTCGACCTCCATTTTACTCCCTGTAGCCAGAAGTCACATGACAGTTGGAGATTTCAGAACACTGAGAATCTTCCTTTCCCTTTCTGTAGATAGCAAATGTTCTAGGCAATACCACACACACACACCTGAGTGTGCGTCTCCTTCTCTATGAGTGCAAGTCTTTAAAAAAAAAACAACTAAAAATACAATATTTACACACACATATGTATGTGTGTGTGTATATATATATATACATATATATCTCTTTCTATAAATAATAATGAATATCTCTCTTAATCCCTATAAGGTTTACATTATTTAATATTTCTGAATACTGGTAGCATTAATTAATACTTTTGTAGCAACACAATACTTTGAAACAGCTCACGCTTGGCTATGTCATCATAAGGGGAATGCACAGGGCAGTCTGTGGGGGCTCTGTGTGCTGTATTTAAAAAAATACAAATAAAAGATCACCTCACACCACACAAAAGAAACCGGCTGATATCTCCTGCGCTGTGGCTCCAAACTGCACGACTGAGGGCCCAGGTCTCCCTGTGATATTTAAATGCTCAGGGGTTGAGGGCTATTCTATCTGTTTGTGTGTTTCCTGGGGGGTTGGGCTTACTGCGTTTGTTTCATTTTGTTCTTAAACACCACTGTTCCATTTCTCCTTTTTGCAGCCAAAAACGTTCAGTGCTATTTGAAACTTTGATTGACGTCATGATTGACGTCAGATGGAGTGCGCATGGGGGGAAGGTTTTTAGGGGAAAAAAAGAAGAAAAAAAACAGGACAAGGAGTTCAAATCCTGCCTTAGACACTTGTCAGCTGTGTGACTCTGGGAAAGCGCTGACGCTCTGTCTAACCCAACTGCCTGAGCTGTAAAAGAGGGACAGCAGGGCTGTCTTCTAGGGGTTGCTGTGAAGATTACAAGAAATTTCCCTAGATAGAATGCATATCCGCATACATTTATAAAGCTCTTTGTGAGCCTTAAAACACTGCATAAATGTTAAACGTCCTTATCACCGTCAAAGGCTGGCTAAGATCTAGGTGAACGATATCTCCAGCATCCATCAATTTCGCAATCTTGTCAAAAAAGGATGTGGAGTGAGTCTGCACCATTTCCTTAGGCACAAGATCATCAACTATTTCCTTCATTAGCTTTTACACAAGATTTGAAGTCAAGTTTATTGGCTTAGAGTCTGCAGATTAATTATTTTCATTGAGAACATATGCCCTCCCCCAGTCTTGGAGAAGCTCTTCCATTCTCTCAAATCTTTGAATTGTCTCCATAATCCCATGATTCCGCAATCACGCCTGGCGTCCCTCGATCCATGCAGATGCAGTCTGTTCATTGGTGCCAGGTGACCTGAAATCATCAAAGGAAGCAAGGTCTTGTCCCAGGACAGTCGGGATCTGCCAGCTTCCTCAGCACTGGGGCCTTCTCCCCTGGACCACCCTTCTACCTTGCCAGTTGGGGGGGGGGAGGGCTCCGTTTCTGGGAAGAATATAAGCCAGTGATACTTCATTCCTTTCCCCAGTTCTGTTTCTGACTCTCCAGGCTTCACCCCTACCTGGTTCATGTTCCTCCCTCCTCCTCCCTTTTTGGCTCCCAGTAGAATGTAAGCCCTTTGGGCGGGGAAGGGCCATCTTCCTTTTTTCTTGTGTCTGTGTCCTAGAACTAAAGCCAATGAGGGTTTTCCTATAGCCTCATTTTTTGATGTGTTTCCCCTGAGTTTTTGTCTCTTTCAACAGCAATCATCCATCAATGTCTACAAAGGTGGATAGACTTGGGTATGGTTTTTCTCCATTCTATCACTTTTTTAATGTTTAAGATGTCGAGTTTAGGGAAATCCTGGGAAGAAGTCACACATTGGGAGGAGAGCCAGGAAAGAACAGCATCCTGAAACCTCAGGGAGCTGAGGGTCTCTACGAGGAGGGCACACAGCCAATGGCACCAAATGCTGCAAGGGGCAAGAAGGAGGCCCGAGAAAAGAGCCCTGGGTTTAGAGGTTAAGAGGGCATTACAAGGCTAGGTGGGCTACTGCAGCTTCACCTGACCTTAGCATCCCCTCTAGCTGTCATTTTATATCTCTTCTCTCTTTCACAGCCAAGCTCCTAGAAAAAACCTATCTGCTCTGGTTGCTTCAATCTGGTCTTTTCCAGCTCACTTCTCAACCCATTCCAGAACAGATTTTAGGGAGCATTTAATCCAATCCTTTCATTACAGAGATGAGGAAACTGAGGTCCAAGGAGATGCCAATTATAAAGCCAGAACTAAAATCCAAAGTAGGTTAAGGGGGAAGCAGAAGCATCAATCCCTTGGATATGGTCCATGTGGCTCAAGAACAAAAACTTCTTAATGGTTTCTTGAAGAGGGTTACTATCTGATAAAGTGTTACTAAAGGAAAGCCTTCACTCAGTCTGTCCCTTCATACTGCTTCATACTTCTGGAAGGTTAAAATCTGATGGAATAGAGCCAGTTGGTTTGGAAGGCTCCAAGACCAGCAGGTCCAGTATCTCCTTGCAGGATGACTGACTACACTTGTGTCCTCCTGTCAGTGGAGGTGACAAGGACAGGGAGCAAAAGGCAGCTGTTTCAGGGGTAGGAAGGAGATCTATCCTGGTCCTGTTACCTGGCTGCTCTCATTCAGAAGAGATACATTCTGCTGCACCTCTCCACCAAAGCCATCAAGGCAAATCGGAGGTTTGCGGACAACTGTGAAAAGATATGAACCCCAGCCAGGGAGATGATGTCCTGGTCATCTCTGGGATGGCACCAAAAAACCCCTTGTAGGTTAAAGTTCTTCTGTTACAAGGAAATGATAAGTTTGACAATGTTCAAAGGATGACAGTGTTTGCAAACCACTTTGAGATCTTCAAATAAAAGGATATAAAGACAGACAAAACCCTCATCATTATCACTGTAATATTACGATGTGGTAGGATGCACCCAGACAGACAGTGTGTCTGGACTCCAGATGGGACAGTCAATTAATGGTGGGAGTCTGCTGAGGAGCCTGGCCACCAGCTGGCAGACGCTTTAAGGAAACGAAGGAATGGCAAGCAGAGCAGGCAGTAGCAGGGCCTGGTCTTGGCCCAGGCTGATCCTGAATGGCTGTCACTTCCACTGTGAAAAGGAACAGATCCTGACGAGGAAGGATGTGGGCTCCCTGGACGCCAGCCCTGGGTAAACGATGGCCAGTGGCAGGAAGACATACAAGAGGGGCTGCAAAGGGAGCCGGATGACAGTCCTGTGGCTTTGGGAAGCATGGGCTGACACCAGACAGGGGGCAACTGGCCACAGAACTCATGCAGAGGACCCTGTGGGCTATTGATTCTGCTTTGGCTTTCTGCAGGTAATTAAATGTAGCTCAAGGAGTTGGATGCAGACTTATTAAAACCTCTGTGCAGGTGGCTGCTCCCCAGAGTCACAGTGAAGTTCTTACACCCCCTCAGCTGTCTAGAAAAGAGCTCCGGGTTCTGTGGGGCTCTGCAGCTTGCCAAGCACTCTCTCCCTAACACAGTCTGGAGACAGCATACATAAAGCAAGCAGAAAGAAGGCGGAGTAAAATGGGGCTTAGAGACTTGTCCCAGTTTGCCAAGCAATGACTCTAAGCCCAGGCTTTGGACTCTCAAGCCAGCGCTCTTTCCACTCCACATACACAGCTGTTCCTCAGAAATGAGAACAGCCTTGTCATGCCAGTGTAGTCAAGCTGAGGAACACTGGGTGAGGGGAGATGGGCAGAGAAAGTTACAGGCCTTGGCATGGCAGGGGGAGCTCTGCCTATGGGAGGTGGACTGCTGTGGACTCTTGCTCCAGTAAGGAAGTGTGCACAGCATCCTTCCCAGCCAACCCTTCTTCAGGATGAAGCCATCAGGAGAATCTCATGTGATTTCTTACCAGAGGCAATCACTGAGACTTATCTTGCTTCTTTTTCAAATATTTTATTTCCCTGGCATTTCAGCATATAGAAGGCCTATTGTAAGTAGACATTTCTCTTTGGAAGACTACAGTACTCCTTACAGCAGGCATCTACATTTCCATTATCTTACTGGAAGCCCCCAATGATCTTGTGAGATCAGCACTACGAGCATGTTAACCATCCTTTTACTGATGAGAAAGTGGAAGCTCAGAATTGGTGAATGACTCCTCTCAGCCTCACAACGTCATAGGTGAAGTCCATGAAGGGAGGGTCCATATCTGATCATGCTCTGTGTTCACCCCAGCCCCAGTGGGGTTGTGTATACAGGAGGGGCTCCTTCAAGACCTGCCAAATGGGCTAGGAGCCTAAATGGCAGAACAGAAGCATTGATCCAGCCAAATTCTCCCAATGTTCCCCTTTAAACACCTTTAAAATAAAAGATTAAATCAAATTCTGGAGACGCATAGGAAGAAAAGGTCAGGGTGAGACATTTTTCCAGTCCCAGAGAACTTAGGAGGTTGGAAGGAGAGGTCTGTGACACTTTGGTGGGGACTTGGCAGCAGCACCACTGGTAGGCCTTGAAGGCAGCTGCAAGAGCAGTAGCAGCAGCTTTGGGAGCTTGTAGCCCAGAGATGGTAAGGAGGTCAGACAACTGGTCAGAAAGAGACTACAAAGGGGCCCAGAACTAACACTGACACAAAACCAGGCACTGTAACGGAGCTTCATAGCCCATAGGTAATTCTAGGGCCCAATTCTAGGGCAAAGAGAAATACTTATTGTCAGTCACAAAGGAGCAGTGGCTCTGGTCACAGTTCTAAGGATGAGAAGCAGTTTTCAGAAGAAATCAAAGCTATCTATAGTCACATGAAAAAATATTCTAAATTACTATTGATTAGAGAAATGCACATTAAAACAACTCTGAGGTACCACCTCACACCTACCAGATTGGCTAATATGACAGAAAATGAAAATGACAAATGCTAGAGAAGATATGGAAAAAACAGGGATACTAATGCACTGTTGGTAGAGTTATGAACTGATTCAACCATTCTGGAGAACAATTTGGAACTACACCCAAAGAAGTCTAAAACTGGGCATAACCAGCAATACCACTACTGGGAGTGTACCCCAAAGAGATTAAAGAAAAAGAAAAGGACCTCTCTGTACCAAAATATTTAAAACAGTTGTTGCGGTGGTTGGGTGACTGATAATGGCTTTTGTCACCTCTTAAAGGATCAGGATAATAACAACAATAACCATGATCTATATTTCAATTTCAGATTTACACAACACTGGATGGGGTTAGCTCATTTGGTCTCATAACAACCCTGGGGAGTAGATGCTATTGTTACGCCCATTTTACAGATGAGGACAGTGAGGCTTGGAGGAGGGGAGCCACAGCATCCACCAGCTCCTGCCTCCGCATCCAGTGCTCTGTCCACCATGCCCGCCACTCCCCCTACAAGGCCACTTAGTTTGCAAAGGTCTGGCTGACAAGGTGTGGAGACTGGACTTTGGAGCAGAATCTTTCGAGGAGTAAGCTGCAACACAAATGTGAATCACTATTGTAATCTAACTTTGCTCGTGCTTTGAAACCTAACAGCTTTCCTCTGAGACCTATAAATTAAGGGAATTGGGGGAGGGGGGGTGTATTGATATAACAGAAGGACAGCGGTCTTGGTGGTCTGGCTGCTGCATGCCTACAGTCAGCAGATTGCCTGTGGGCACCATCTCACCCCAGCCTAAGAGAGAAGTGGCATCCTGCTAAATTTCAAAGCCTGGAGCAAAGCCTCACTTGCCCTCCCTAGTTCTGGTTTTCAGGAAAAAGTTTCTCTTGTTTTTATTAATCTTTCTATCTCTCACACCTAGCACAGGGTCTGGTACATAGCAGAAACCTACCAAGTGTTTGGTGAATTGAATTCAGCCAACTCTCACATGGTACAGCCTCCTGGCTGTCCTCCAGCTCATCAATGGCCTTTCTAAAGGATGGCCCATAGAATTTAACACAGCCTTCAGAGATGGGAGGGCCGGGGCTTAGGACAGAGGGATTATCATCTTTCCAGTCCTAAAATGGGATCCGCTCGGGGGTCTGGGAACCACACTGACACCACACGGAGACTGGAGCCCATCAAGCCTCCTCCCCAGTTCCATTCTTCTTGAGACAAACTGCTATCGAGTCACATCTCCCCTTGCTTGTACTTGGGAGGCTGATTTTCTGAATCCAAGTGTAAGGCTGTGCATTTATCTCCATTATATTTAATCTTACTAAATTCAAACCAATTTTCTAGCCTATTAAGATCCTTCTTAGGTTACAATCCCACCCTCCACCGTTCAGTCTCTGCATCGCGTCATCTACAGACCTGATGAGCACGCCAAGTGTGCAATCTGTTTTTATTTTTCTTCCAAACTTCACAACTAAGACAAGTATGGTCATGAGAAAGAGGAAATGAGGCAAACAAGAGTGTAGACAGGGGGAACCAAGGTTTCCAGGGGCATAGGAACAACCTTATACCATAAGGGAATACAGTAGTAAAGATAAAGGCTTAGAAGAGATATGGCCAATACTTATAAAATCACTGGTAAACACAGATTTGATCACAAAATTGCAAAATTCTTAGAGTCTGGATGTCTCCCTCTACCCCCTTAACAGTGACGTTAGGGTAACTCCCTGAGGGTAATCTAAAAGTAGCACTACTTCACCAATCCATACTAAGCTTACTTTAATAAGTTTTTATTGATGTCCTTGTTTAACATCACCATAATTTCTCCTAGTACCCCCTTCCTCTCTCCCAGAAAACCACCCCATATGACAAATAGTATTTTTTAAAGACAAAACAAGAAAAAAAGAGGAAAAAATCAGTATAACTGATCAATACATTGAAAAAGTCTGAAAATATGTGTAGTGTACAATACTTGTAGACCTTTCAACCCTACAAGTTATCTTCTCATATCTCTTCCTTTGAGCCATGTTTGTTCTTTATAATTTTGCGACATTCACTTTTCATTCTGTGTTTGTTTTTTTCATTCATGTTGTTATATGCATTGTACATCCTATTTCTTGGTTCCACTGACTTCCCTCTGCATCAATTCATATGGTTCTTTCAATGCTTCTCTGTATTCATCATGCACATTATTCCTCACAACTCAGTAATATTCCATTAGGTTCATGTTCACAATCTGGTCAGTCACCCCCAATCCATGGGCATCTACTTTGTTTCCAATTCTTTGCTTTCCATACTAAACTTGCATCATGAATGACCACCACATTCCTGCCCTTACCAGGAAGGGATAATCATGCAGGAAATTTTTAAAAGGTCCCAAAAATTGAGAAAATATCTCTTACTGTAGAAGCTGAAACCAAGAAAAACAACCATACCTCATACAACATGTCCTGTAGAGAGTCTGTACACAGAGCAGACAGACCTGACAGTGTAGCCAGGGGAAGAAGGATGATTCCCAGGCTCCAAAACCAGCTCATTGTTCAAATTTTTCTACAAACAAACCTGGCTGTGCATCCAATTCCGGGGAGGAAAAAAGGAAGAAGAAATAAGAAGAAAAGAGGGTCAGGCAGCTGGTCAGCAGCACTACTGTGAGCCATGGGCTCTCTCTCATTTCCTTTCTCAGCAGGGGCTGGCAGAACCAACCTTGACCTTCTGTAAGATGCAACTCAAGTATCACCTTAAACAAAAACTCTCCATTCCCCCCGAATGAATGCCCTACTTCCCCAAATACCCTGTCCTTAACCATGTGTATTATTTGTGTTCATTCAGGACATGCCATTCTGCGTGCACACATATATGTGCGTCCCACGGTGGAAGCAGCCTAAGAGCAGTCAGTTGTTTCAGTGTTTTTGATCTTGGTTACCCTCAGACCGAATACTCAACAGGTGTTTAATAAATGTGCATTGAGTGATTAATCCTCTGCATTTCCTGACAAGGATAAGGTGAGTGTTACTTAAGACAAACCTCTCCTAGCTTCACTGTTCATGGTTTAAAAGCAGAAAAAAAAAGCAAGAGAGAGACGAATTATGCAATGAAAATCTATATATCAATTTTCTTCTCAAAACATAAGGAGTGGGGAATATACTGTGTGTATTTGAATACATGTAACAAAATGTCAGATTATAATGAGCTCTGTCCTACATATGAGCTGAATGACCAGACGGAATTAAGCCAGATCCCCAGAAGGTTGAAAAATCAGATCTCGGCTGTCTGGCAAATTAAAATCATAAGCAGGACCCAAAAGATGAGCACCGAGCCTGGAGGCAGAGGGGCAGCATGGGGTCATGGAAGGGCCTCGATCTGAAATCTGAGACTTGGGTTCAAGGTCCAGCTCCACCAGTTAGCTCAACTATCTTGGGCAAGGTCCTACAGGTCCCTGAACCTCCGCCTCCCCATTAAGGAAGAGGCAGTGACAATGCTTCCCTTCCCCACAGATTTGTTGTGAGAAAGCTGAAAAGCAAAGAGCCAAAGGTGGCCCGTTGTCACTGCTGCCACTTATCTTCTCACCTTTTCAGTCTGTTTGGAATTCTCATCCTCTCTTCCTCCAGGGGTCCTTGACCCATTATTCAATGTTTTAAATTGGTGACAAGTTGTGTCTAAATTCTCTTGCCCACAGCCATTCCCCAGCCTTTTGATCACATCACCTTCTCCACATGCCACAGAGGCAGGAAGGGAAGAGGGGGCTCTGGTGTCCTTCAGAAAGAAGACGCCAGGCTCGGTGGCATCGATTTCACAGCTCACTGAAATGAGAGCATCTCTGTGCCCCCCCCCCCCACTCCTCAAAGGAGACCCACTGTGAGTGCCCAGCCTTGATGTGTCTGCCTACAAGCAAGATCAGCTCAAGAGGAGATACTGTACTTGATAAAAGAGGCCGTTATCATTCAAATGCCACAGATGGGCTGGAACAGAGGAGAGAGCAAAGCGAGAGCCTCTTCTTGTGCTGCACATATTAAACCACTGGGTTGGGCTTTGTTTTTATTTTATTTTTTTCAGAACCGATGCTCATATCCATAAATGGGCACAGAATGTCTTCCCTTAAGGGATTTGATGATAATAATTGAACTTAAAGATATTCTCTCGCAGATGTATAAAGCACGATTTGCTCCTTTAGCGGTTCTCCTGTTCAGTATGCTGCCCCTGCCGCCTGATGGAAGACAGAGCTCACTTTGACAGCATCAAGCAATGCGGAACCCAGGCCCACCAGGCAGGCAGCAGGAGGCGGAACACACTCTTCATGAAATAATGCCTCACTCCCACTACACGGCAAAGTCACGAGTTGCAAGTTGGACCGTCCTAGGGCAGGGCCTCGGGGAGAGCATGGTGTTTCCAAAGTCAACAAGAACCATTCAGACAGCAAATGCTTAGTCAGTACCCACTCTGTGCTGGCAAAGACCTGACCCTTCTGGAAGCTGAAGTCCCATACAAACAGCGTGAGGAGGAAGGGCAAGTGGAGGAGTAAGGCACACACACACAAACACGATAAAGTTAAGAATAGGAAACTGGAACAACGTGCGTCTAGAGACGTGTCAGTGTGAAAAAGAGAAGAGCTCACAGATAAAGTGTCGAAAGTGCTGCCGCAAGTGTGGGTATCTCCCAGCCAGCAACAATGAAGGCCACCGAGCCAACTCGCCTTAGTATCTGCCTGAGCCGGGGCACTCAGTACTTCCTCCCCTGGGTCAGTCCATCCTGCACACCAAGGCCAGGGGATTGCTGCTAAAATCCTGATGTACATCATGCTTTCTCCTATATTCAGTGGCTCCACATTGCCTACAGGATCACAGCTGAACTCTTCAGTCTGACATTCCAGGCCCGCCCCCCCCCACCTCCCCCCAACTGACTGCTCTGGCCCCACCCTCAGCACATCCTCTGCCCTGGCCAGTCTGGTGTGACTGTGACCATCATCATCATCATCATCTTCTCCTCCTCCTCTCTCTCTCTTCCTCCCCCTCCTCCCTCCCTCTCTCTCTCTCCCCCCTCTCTCCCCTAGATTGTGCTCTCCTGCCTCTGTGTATCTGTCCATATCATATCCCTGACGATGGCAACATGGCAGTTAAAGCTGGAAGCACTCTTTGAGGTTATCTAGTTTAACCCTCTTGTCTTGCAGACCACGAAACTGAAGCCATTAATAAACAGCATGTGATTTGCCCAGGGTCACACTCATGTTAAATGTCAAGGAGAATTTGTTCTGCTCAGCCCAGAGGGCAGATATGGGAGCACTGAGTGGAAGCTACAAGGAGGCAGATTTTGTCATCATAGAAGGAAGTGCTTCTTAACCATTGGCACTCTCCAAAAGTGGAACGAGCTTCCTCAGGAGGGAGTGGGACTAAGGTTGGAAAACTAGATTTCTCAGCAGGTCAGACTAGAGTCTAGTCAACTCTCCTAATGCCGCAACCCTTTAACACTCGTATGTGGGTGTATCTGCATGTGGGCAGACCCGCCTGGAGACAGACAGAGGAGCGGTGTCTCGGTTCCTAAGACCATCAGAAATATGTGTTTTCTGATGGTCTTAGGCAACCCCTGTGACCCCTGTGAAAGGGTCGTTTGACCCCAAAGGGGTCACAACCCACAGGTTGAGAACCGCTGCACTAGATGGTTTTTTTTAGCTCCCTCCCTTCAATTCAGAGCCTGGGATTCTGTGCACCAAGGATCTGTCTGGTCTGCCAGGATGCCTCAGCCGTCCCCAACTTTCTCCAATCTCTCTGAGGCCCAGGTCACACTGATAATAGTCACAGTGAGAATTCTAGATCTCCAAGGCTTTTCTTTGGTCTGTGTTTTACTTTCACCAATGAAGGCCGTTTTCCTCATTTTTATCAGAGACCCTTCGTGAGTTCCGATAGACAAAAAACACCTCCTCATCAGGTGGCTGATGTTCTGGTGACAGAAGTGACTGGACCAAGCTCTGCTCTTACTACCTAATGAACACCACGTCCATCGTTGAGCCTTCGGACTCGAAGACAGCACTGCCTGATCAGACCAGCCATATCTCACATTCCACTGGCAGAGCCTCAAGGGCCACAGATGACGTCCCTGCCACGCTGGGGAGTCCCAGGAGGACCTTGGCAGGTCACCACTGATGGCTATTGAGCTTTAGTGCTTACTAAGGACTCACCTCAGGGCGCACTGCCCAGACCTGGAGAGGGGGAGGGTCAGAAAGCAACTTGCCCCAGGCTACACTGCTAATCGTGTCAGGGCCAGCACTGGAACCCAGTTCTTAGGACTTTCAGTCCTGTGCTCCTTGTTAGGCTGGGACTCAGCCCCACCCAAGGCTCTGATCCAGTTTGCTCATTTCTCATTTGTAATAGCCTGGAGGCCAGGGCAGACATGCTCTACATTTTTACATCCCTTATCATGCCCCCTGCACATAGTATCTGCTGACTGTGTGACTGAATAACACTGATAAAGCATGACAGGTGAGGGAAGAAAGGGGAGGATGCCTGGATGAGGAAGGAAAGATTCAGGCAGAGAAACATTGCCCTGGGCTCTATGAAGGCTCTCCTATGACGGTGCTTGTGCCCCAAACTACCCTGTATTCAATTTTTATCAGGAAGACCTGAGTTCAAATCCTGACCCAGACCCTTACTGGCCTTGTGACCTTGAGTAAGTCACTTCACCTCTGCCCGCCTCAGTAAATGAGGATCAAAGTAGCCCCTCCCTCCCAGGTTATTGTGAGGCTCCAAGGAGCCAATATCTATAAAGTGCTTTGCAAACCACTAGTGACGACGATAACAAAGAAGATGAGGGGTGGTGATAATGCCGTCTCCTCAGTTATGCCAGCAGGGATCGCTTCACTTGTGTATCCTTGATGCCCAGCACAGTGCCGGGCACATAGGCACTACAATGTGCTGACTGACTAGGTGCATACGCATTCTCTTCACTGTAGGCACACAGGACCGCAGAAAGCCACAACTGGACAGGGCCTCAAGACACCAACTTTTCGGGCTAGACAGGACTCTGGCATCACAGAACATGAAATGCCAGAACTGGACAGGCCTTCAGAGGTCCTCAAGCCCAGTTCTTTCTCACAAATAAGGAAAAGGCAACCCAGAATAATCCAGGCCCTTCACTTAGGTATCAGAGATAATCAGTGACAAAGTTGGGCCTAAAGGCCAGAGAGGTCAAAACAGCTGAGGGAGGAACCTCTCTCAGGACAAAGGTGGACAGGAGCTCTCTGCCCTTTGACTGAGAGGCAAAATGAGACCCCAAGCCCCCTGGCTCTTACCAGGGGGCTGTTGCTCTTTAGCAGATGCACAGAGGAGAAGGCCGCGGCTGTGTGCCTCCTGGCATTCTCCAGCAATGGTACTTGATAAGGAAGAGAGAACGTGATGTGTAAGTGTGAGCTATTAAACAATGGAAAATTCTGGCAGGCTTGGCACAGTCTCTTTCTTCTGGGTGAATTTTCTTGTGGTGTGGGTTTGAAACAGTCGACTCACCAGCAGTCACAAGAGCCACATGTGACTCTGCCTAGGGTTAGCCATGTGAGGGAGTCCAGGAAGAGGGCGCCAGGCAGGGGCCCCCAGGGACACTAGGATGGTACCCAGGAATGCTTGATGGGACATGACCTGGGGACCACCTTCTGATCTTCTCCATTCTGGCAGAGCCACATGGGATATCAGGGATGCAGGGAGAGGCAGGAGGTGGGGTCTGAGTGCCCTAAGGAGCCTTCTACCTGAGGTTCTATGGCCCCTTCCCCTCCTGTCAGTCAGTGAATAAGTACTTATTACATGCCTACTACATGCCAGGGATGGTGCCCTCCAGGAGCTCCGATCTAATGGGGAAGACAGTGTGTCAACTGCTGCATATGTACCAGCTAACCGCAGGGCAAACAGCAAACAGTCAGCAGGAGGAAGGTGCTAGAATTAAGAGTGATTGGGCAAGGCTTCTGGCAGAAGGGAAGGTCAGCGAGGCGGGGCAGTGGTCAGAGAACAGGGCCCGGGGTTCAAATCCAGCCTCACTGTGTGACCCTGGGAAAGTCACTTCCCTGCCTGCCTCAGCTTCCTTCTCAGGGTTAAGAGGATCCCATGAGAGAATATTTAAGTACCTAGCGCAGTGCCTGGCACTGTGGCAAGCACTGCCGCTGTTACTACTATTAGAAGGCCCAGTTCTAGCTGAGACTTGAAGGAAGCAGAAGGAGCTGAAGAGGGAGAGCATTCCAGGCCTGGGGGGCAGCCAGGGAGAATACTGGGAGCCCGGTGAAGGGAGGCCAGTGTCTCTGGAAGGACCACAGAGGTCAGAGGGGGCCGTTCTCTTGTGGAAAAGCTGAAGCTGAGGCTACGAGAAGTGTTGGTGATGCAGGAGGCCAGCTGAGGAAGGGCCAGTGCTGAGGGCCTGGCGGTCACCTGCAGGGACTCGGGGGCCCTGCAGGACCTGTCCACAGGGCTGATAAATGGGGCCTTTCCTTTGCAGGAAGGCAGGGGACAGAGCAGGGTCTGCAGGGTCTCTAATGGAAACAGCATGTGCTCGCCTCTTGGTCTTCATGGAGCTCGCCACATGTGGTGCCCACACATAGCGCAGCGCTCCAGGAAACCTTGGCGCTCCCATCTATCTCCCTGACAGGTCTCACTGGAGCCAGACTGGAGACCAGGGGCCAGGCTGGGGGGAGTTTACTCCACTCTCAGCTTTCTGCCAGAGACTTACCTGGCCCAAAGTTTACTACCCAGAGTAATTTCAGAGATGCTTCCTGTTAATTAACATAGTCAAGGGCACTGAGAATGCACTGTGGATTCCTCAAAGGGGCTGGTGCTGATGACCATGCCCAGCCTACAAGCGAGGTGGCAGCACCCACAGCTCTGGCACACGGCTCTGCACTGTGCTTGACCATAGCTTTACCTCAGGACAGTATGCGCACCGAGGGCGCCAATGATGCCATCTGACTACTTCTATTCTTGAGTGGTGAGACGCTGGACCTAGTGCTTTGGTGAAAGCAGGACCAGAGAGAGCAGGGAGTGAGGAGACAATCATTTTACAGATGAGGACACTGAGGCACGTGGTGGAGGAGATGGTACGCAGGACAGCACCTCCAGTTCTCTCCACGTTCCAGCACCACTGTACAATCCATGCAAAGTGTGCCGTGCTTCCTGGTGCCTCCACAATCCCACCAGTGTCTGTAATTCAGCCCATCTGGACAACTTGATGGCCTTCAGATACCTCCCACACTATCCTGTCTCTGGGTATTTGCTTAGGGCATCCCTTAAACTCAGAATGCCAACCCCTCTACCCATCCCATTCCTCATTTCTTCCTGTTGAATTGTCATTCATTTTATAAGGTTTAAAAAACCCTATCTTTCACAAATCCTTGCCTGATCCTCACCCTCCAACTCCGCTCCCCTCCCCCAATTATTCAGAAATGATTCTCCCTTGGACCTCAATCCATCTGTATCTTTCTGAATCACTGACCTTGTTCTATCTAGCGTTGCTACTATCTGTATATTCCCTGGCTTGAGTGTAAGCTCCATGAGGGCAGAGGCCATGCTTCATCGAACTTTGTATCCCCTGATGTAAGCATAGGGATGCAGAAAGAGATACAGATACAGAAAGGGATACAGATGCAGATACAGAAAGAGATATAGATACAGATACACATACAGAAAGAGATACAGATACACATACAGATACAGAAAGAGATACAGATACACATACAGATACAGAAAGAGATACAGATACACATACAGATACAGAAAGAGATACAGATACACATACAGATACAGAAAGAGATACAGATACACATACAGATAAAGAAAGAGATACACATACACATACAGATACAGAAAGAGATACAGATACACATACAGATACAGAAAGAGATACAGATACAGATATAGATACAGATACAGATACAGATATAGATATAGATACAGAAACAGATGATATAGATACAGAAAGAGATATGGATACAGACATAGATACAGATGTAGATACAGATACAGAAAGAGATACCAATACAGATATAGATACAGATACAGATATACATACAGATACAGATACGGATATAGATATATATACAGATATATAGATCAGTGGTTCTCAACCTTCCTAATGCCACGACCCTTTAATACTCGTATGTGAGTATATCTGCATGTGGGCGGACCTGCCTGGAGACGGATAGAGGAGCAGTGTCTTGGTTCCTAAGACCATCAGAAATATGTGTTTTCTGATGGTCTTAGGCGACCCCTGTGAAAGGGTCATTCGACCTCCAAAGGAGTCGTGACCCACAGTTTGAGAACCGCTGATATAGATGGGTATGTGTATGTGTGTATGTACATATGTGTATGTATGTACATGTGTTTATGTGTGTACACACACACGCACAGGTCTGTTGAATTGGATCTGAACAAACTTCAGGGAAAGAGGGAAAGGAAAGAGCCGCCATTGTGTTCAACCCAACTTCCCCACTTAGTCTCTGTGCTGGGAAGGGCCTGGGGAAGAGTTCTCACCTACTCTTTTTGGCCCCTTGGAGGCAATAAGAACCAGGATGCGTGGCATCTGTCATGCTCTCCAATTCAAAAGGAGCCTTCAGACATGGTGCCCAGCTGCTCTGAGCCAGGAGGCAGGTGGAGCAGGTGCCCCAGGGAGACAGAGCTAGTGGCAGGCCCTTAGGCCAGGCATACAGAGAAAAACTTTAGGACTTTGTGAGAGAGCTCCTAGGACTTCTCCTACCACTCCCCCAACCCTGGCCAAGCCCTCCCCACTTCCTTGCCAGCCACCACTGATTTTGGTTTCTATCTTACTGGACTGCTTTTGCTGTCTTGTAGACTGCTTTTACTTAAGGGTCTTTGGACATATTTTTATTAAAGGAATTGTTTATCTGAGCCTTCAAGCTCTGACTGGTCTATTGTACAAGCCGTGGAAAGAACCATGGCTTGGGCAAAGCACATTTTTCCCCGTGATCCTCAGAGCAGTCCTGGAGGGAAGGAAGACAGAAGCTCACTGTCCGCATCCTAGGATGAGGAAAGCAAGACCCAAAAGGTTAAATTTGGGGGAGAGAAAGCGGGAGAGAAGGGGAAGGAGGAGAGTGTGAGTGTGTCCTGGGTCTGTGAGGAGCCAGTCTACTTTAAGGGCCCCAGGGGCAGTGGAAGGAGGGAGTGGCAGAGCTTGGAACCCTCCCATTGGAGGCTGAGAGAGAGTACAGGCAACGGGCAGGTGGGGCTATATCCTATGTCCTCATGCCCCCTCGTCCTGCGTCTGCACCATGATCTCTATCCTGGGGAGATGGTGAAAGAACCTGGTAAGATTCTGTATAGTTCAGTGCATAGCTCACATCTAAATCACAAATTTCTGAGATCCTCATAGTCCCCACAGGAGAAGAACAAGAACAGACAAGACACTCAGAAACTGAGGAGTCCCGGGCACACATGGCTGGGGCTGGGGCTGTAGCTCAAAAGGTCTAAGTGACTTTCCCAAGGTAAAACCAGGACTAGAATTCAGGGCTTCTAATGCTAAATTAGGGTCAGATTTCCATTTTAATTCATCATTCCCAGATGATGCCAGAGACTGAAAACCTTTAAATACCAACCTGTTTATTCAATGGCCTTACTTCCTTTAAAGGAAGAACAGGCTTCCAGGCATGAGCATGGAAAACAGAGGAGAGGACAGAGGGAGACAGAGAAACAGGAATTAACCTGAGGATGGGAGGAAAGGTCATCTGCACCTTCCAACACTGAACACGAACATCCCACTGAGCCTTCCTGCTGCTACTCAGAGTAATCCTGCTTATCTTTATCTCCAAAGACCTTGCATTAACAAATGCTAGGGCTCCTTACAGTGTCACAGCCCAGCTGGGAGGCCAGTGGGAGTCCATTCAGCCCCTGCTGGCAGAACAGGCCCATTTCTAGCATGGCTCACACTCAGACGAGTGTGTTCTAGACCTCATTTCTTCTGATCTTCATAAGCACCCAGGTAGGGATTATTATCTCCAATGGGCCAATGAGGAAACTGAGTCTCAGAGAGATGAATGGATGCCCCCAAGGGACCCCAGCTGGGAAGGAGGGAAGCACCGGCATGTTCATCCCGGCTTCCTGACCCTTAAGTACCAGCCTCTTTCTACCACCTTCAGGCTGCCTTTCCACAAGGGAACATAGGAGGCCAAAAGGACATTACTGCCCATTGTGGCAAAGAAGAACAAATGACTTTTTATGCCCAAGATCTTTAATAAAAGGTAGTACTACCTGTCATGGAAGATTTAAGGCAGTGTGGCACAGTGGAAGGTGTTATAGATTTGAAGTCACAGGACATTTGTCCAAACCTCAAATACACAACTTACTAATGCTATGGCTGACCTTGGGCAAAATGAGCAACTTGGTCCAGATAATCCCTGGAGCTCCTTCCAATTCTAGATCCTCTGTTCTGAAATGGTACCTGGTCACAAGAGGGTAAATGTAGAACCTCCAGGAGACTCTGCAGCTCCTTGTGAACTTGGCTGCCCTTCCATGTTCTCCCCAGATCTCTTAAGGCTTCTGCCAAGAGGGCCAAACCTCTTCACTACACTTAGAGTTAATAACAATCTTTATCTGTTTTATGGGAAGCTCTGCTCTGAGACATGAGCTCAGAGGCTGGGGTGGGGGGCGGGGGGTGGCTGACTGACCTGAAGACTAGCCAGACACCGGCTTAGCTCCAGGCTGGCACCAGAACAGCTGCTAGGGCCACCTCGCCCGACCCCCTCCTCCCCAAGCTCCTGGTATACCAAATGTCTAATTAGTACATGACAAAGATGGTGCATCCACATAGGAGAGAGGCATCATGGTTCAGCAGAGAGTGCACAGGGCTGGAGTCCAGACGTCTGGGCTCCATTCTCCCCACAAACGCTGAAGAACTAACCAGGGGAGCTCAGACAAATCACTCAACCTTTCAGCTGCCTATTCTGACAAATGGGAAGGATGAGGACAATTAACACTTGCCCATGCTAAAACATCAGCTTTGTTTCTCTGGTACCTGGCAGATGGTTTCTACATAGCAGGGGCTTAAGAGACAGAATCAAGTGCTTTCCCCCCATTCTTGCCTCAGGTGGTCTTCAGGACAGCCTGGAAGAAGGCTCGCATTCCCAACGGGCAGCTGGCCAGTGAGAACCTAGTTGTTCAAAGCCTGCATAGAGTGATATGCCTGCTGCAATTGGCCACAAGGCCGTTTGGTGAACTTGCCCAACTGGAGGGCCTGGCACCCCACAACAGAACGTGGGCAGGTATGGCCAAGAACAGGCTACTTGCTGGGTAGTGAAGAAAAGACCTTTGGACTGGAGACTGAGTCAGAAGGGAGAGTGTTGACAAGGGCCCCAGTGGAGGAGAAACTCAATTTTTTTCCCTCTGTATTGGCCTCAAGATAGAAAGATGCCTCTGAGCTCTAGAGGTCTGGTGGGGACAAGCAGGGCGTCTAGGCAAGCCTGGCTCTGGGACAGAGTTTGTGTCTTCCTTCCTTGTAACTTTGCAAGATCGTAAAAGATCTAAGAACTGAATCTGCACCAGAGCTTGCTGGGAGCTGAACCCAGGGCAGAGGAGGCAGCTCTGAGGAACAAGGGGCAGGATACAGCCAGGAAGGAGACTCCAGGGAGCTTCTGTGTCCTGCAAACAGGGCAGCAGCCCAGCCCCTCTGCAATGCCAGGGTGGAAGGAGCTCTGGTAAGGGGGAGGCTTTGGAGCAATCTCTTCAAGTCTGAGTCTGCATTTTTCAGGCACAATGGTGGGGTGGAAAGAGGGCGTCTGTGGTTAGGGCATGGTAGTACAGTATTTAGGTTGCTGTTCTTACTGTATCTTCTCAGCAAAAAGGCCTTTTCAAAAGTTAATTGATGCTAATCAGTTAAATTGCCAGTGGGGCACTCATCAGTGGCATTGGGAGATTGCACACTAGGACTAGGAGTATAGAATGGGGGAACCTCTACTGGAATGAAGGTGTGATAGACCAACGTCAGGAAGATGCCCATGGCCCCTCAGGCCCACCTGCAGGGGAGATGCCACCAGGGTGCATCAGAGTCTATCTGTGGTGCCTATATAGCATCATGCCCATTATACAGATGAGACGATGAGGTGTGAGGCAAAGCCTCACAACAGCCCTGCTGGGCAACAGTCTGAGTACTGGTATCATTCCCATTTTACAGAGGATGAAACACTGTCTCAGAGAAGTCTTGATCAAGGTCAGAGAAGTTGGTTCTAATCCAATCAAAGCCAGTTTGTAGCTATTCTCTGTGTGTGGTTGGATGTATATGTATATATAAATATAACACACACACACACACACACACACACACACACACACACACACACAGAGTCTGCCCCACTAGAATGGAAGCTCCATGAGGGCAGGAATGACTTTTTTTCCTTTTCATCCCTAGGCCTAAAACTGTGCCTGGAACACAGAAAGTGCCTAATAACTGCTGACTGATTATTAGAACCCAACAGGTATGCATTAAACATCTACTAGCAGGCACTAGTGTTCAGCACTGGGGATGCAGAGAAGAAAAACTCCTTCCAATGGAAGGCAAAGCCAGGCCTCGAACCCAGGGTTTGTGGGTTAATGCTGTGCCCCCAGGACCTCTCCACTTCACCGCCCCAGCCTCAGGAGCTAGTATTCGGTTGCCTGCCTTTTCCCAGGAGCCTAGCAGGGCAGAATTCTTTACTTCAGCCATAAGCTCCCTCCGCTCACGGCTGCTGATCTGGCCCCATTGCAGGGAGCCTCTGTCCTGCTGTCTGAAGCTTCCTGCAGCCACCAGGAGATACCAAACCCCACTCCCCAATACAAACAGAGATCTAGTATGACCCTCTAAGAAAGGAGCTGCTGGTGCTCCTTGGAATCATTATTCCCAACCTGCCATACCTGCTATGCCCCAGTCTCAAGTGAGCTGAAATGTGCTGAGTAGAAGCCAGCTGAGGGACCACAGGAGGGAGGGGAAAGGTTTAGAACAGGGCAGATTTACACAAAAGGGAGACCAGAGAGTTAAGCTGTAACTGTCCTGATTAAACCTATAAATGAAAATGACGCTGCTTCATTTGGCTCAGCATTATCTGTAGGAAGCAGCTGGGGCTGGGGGGAGCTGTACCTTTGCAGCTAGTCAGGGGGGTCCAAGCTGCTAGTGGGTCTCAAGGCCAAGTCCTCCAGCATGGGAAGAGCTGGGGCCTTTTACAGATGTGGACATCAGATAAAAGGCTTGAGTTGGGACCCAAAGGCCGCGAAAAGATCTGACGCCCCACTTCTGGCAGGCAGGCCATGGCCACTTGGACAGACTTGCCGAGATCAACGCTCAGGCCTCTCAAAGGGAGCTATTAGTTACATAGTTCAGTCATTTGTTTTAGGAACACGTTGGCTGGTTTTTGACCAACAGGAGTAAGCCAAAGAACAAGATGGTGTGTATGTGAGAAGACAGACACACCACTGTCCTATTTTCTAATGAATTCAGCATAAGGTCTGAGTGGCCTGCCTAGCATTAGCCACTGAGGAGAAGGGCTTCCAGCTGAGCTGCTGAATACAGTAACTAAAAGAGTGGGAGGAAGCTAGTGCCTGGTCATGGTCCCTTTGGGTGAAGGTGACCAGAGGCACATCTGGCGTCCTCAGTGACATCCCTTCCCACTCTTGTTTGGAATCCACCAAACAAAACAAAACCCAAAACTACCCCAAGAAGGAAGAGGGCACGCAAATCTGATACAAGCTGGAGAAGCTCAGAATGTGGGTGCTCAAAGGAGTCTAAGAAGCCACCTCACCCAACCTCCCTCTCACTTTGAAAATGTGGAAACTGAGGCCCCGTGAGGCTCCCACAGTGAGCAGGGCCCAGGGAGTGACCAGGCTGAGCCCAGAGAATGGAGTCTCCCAGAGGGTCTGCCCAAGCACCCCAGGGGCTGCTTGGAGGAGAGGTTCTCCTTTCTTGACTGCTGTCACTAGAACTCCCCCGGTCTCCAGATTCTCCTGGGCTAGAGATGAGCATAAGCCTTGATTCCCATGAAGTCGTGGTTCATCCAAGACAATGAGCGGGCTTTTCCAAAAAGGACTTACCTGACATTGAAGGAAACATGGTTAGAACAAAACGACTTGGAGCAGGCAGGCTGGACAAAGCGGAGAGCACACAGGCAGCCCTGGAGATAAGCAGAAGGCCACCACTGAGACCCACACTTTGCAGGGGCCACCAGTGCTCCACAAAGCCCAGTCTGGTCTGAGGCTGAAAGGAAGGCCACGGGCAGGGTTCGAGAGCCTCCACAAGCAGGTGTTAGTCTCCGACCGGAGAGCTCACACATCATGATGCAGTCCATCAGAAAAAGAACTCTCAGATGTCCAAACATGTTTCCCACCTCCTTGCCTCTGTCCAGACTGTTCCCTCGGCCTTCCATGTCTTCTTCCCCTCCTTGGCCTTGCTCTCTTAAAGTTCCACTCCAACACCCCTTCCTCTAAGATGGCCTCAGTGATTCCCCTGCTAACAAGGACGCACCCCCTTGGAGAGCAAGCGGAGCCTTCTGTCTGCAGCTCTCTCACAGATTTACCAGGTGCTAGTATACACACTCTGTGTGTGTGTGTGTGTGTGCACATACACATATACATATGTTTATATACATACACATATATACATACACATACATATTTATCAATACACACACTATATGTGCACATAGGACATATGAGAGTTATCATGGACCTCCTCACGCCTTAGCAGACAGCATGGTGTTCTACCCGCAAAGTCATTCATAAATGCTTGCATGTTGTGGCCCTGTAACCGGGGTGGGGAGCAAACTAGCTAGAAGGTGCTGAATTTAGAGAGTGCAGGTCAGAAGTCAAGTCCACTTCCCCTGCAAGAGCTAGAGAAACAGCCACTGGTCCACGTATGAAAAGAAGATGGGGTGGGACTTCTCTGCCAAAGCCTTCCTTCAGCCAGGGTCCAGGAGAGTTCGTACTAGGAAGGAGTCAGTGAGAACAATGACTTAGGGCAGCCAAGGGAGCAAACACTGACTGAGGCCCACTCTGTGCCAGACACTGTGCTAGGCACGGGAAAACAGAGACAGAAAAGATCCATCCTTAAGGGGCTGATGATGGAAACCATGGATGTCCTGCTGGGCCTGAGTCCTGTGAAAGTGTAACTGGGGAGCATTTAACAAGATAATGCCTGGAAATGTCACTGCCTGCAAAGATGGGGATGTTCTCAAAAGAAACAGGGACATTAGACGAGGAGCTGGGGAGATAACAGGTTCTGTGTGGGATCACAGTTTGAGATGCTCATGGGATATTAGATGATAAGAGTTAACAAACATGGTAAGGTTTGCAAGATACTTTACAAATACCTCATTTTACTCTCACAATCTCATTTTTGTAGATGAGGAAATGGAGGCAGACAGAGGTAAAATGACTTGCCTAGGGTCACACAGCTAAGAAATGTCTGAAGCTAGATTTTAACTCGGAGCTTCTTGACTCCAGCACTCAATCTCTGTGCCACCTTAGCTGCCTCAAGATTCATTATTAGGTGGAGATGTCTAACGAGGATTGATATGGGCCATTTCCTAATCCAGCCATAATGTTAGACACGCTCCCCCAAGCAAACCTGCAGAGCGCCTACTCATAAATCAGCCTCACTGTGAGGCGTGCAGATGAGACTGTAGGTTCACTGTTACTGTGATACAAATATTAGTGGGACAAGGGATCTGCTCTAGGGTGCTGAAGGTGTTCTCAGTTCAAATCCCCTTTTTGTAGAAATGACTCAGAAGCTTCAACTGACCAGTTGGCTGGTTGATTCTGCAGCTGGATTTTTACACAGAGATAGAGAAAGGGAAACTTGGGGGTGGGGGAAGAGGGAGAGGGAGACCAGGAGAGACAGAAATAGAGAAATACAGCCAGACGCTTGGAATCTGGGAAAAGCAGTTATGATGGAAGTGTCAGATGAGACAATCCCACTGTTTGCCTCTGAAAGTGCCCCACTGTATTTTAAAGACATTTAGAGATTTGGCATGAACCACTCTAATGACAGGATCACATGCTTTTTCTCTGAGGAAATCTCCAAAAGAATCAAGAGTGAGAAACCATGTGGACGGAAGCGTCTCAGAGTCAGCCGCTTCTAGGCCCAGGCCTCTAATTCCCTAGGATGCAGCTAACAGCAACCAATCGGCTGTCTGTGTTTGTCGCCAAAATATCTTCATTCAATTTTGATATATTCATTTAATACTTTATTCCCCAGGATGAATGCTTCAGTAAGCAGATGTGGAAGATTCAGAATTATTTATTGCAAACTAAAGCAGTTCCTGCCTTATTTACAGCCACCTTCCGTTCTGTGACATAATCTCACAAGACATAAGAATCTGTCAGATCTGAGGGGGAAAGGAAATTACCTCAGCAGCCTCTTTCACTTCTGATTCTGTGTTCTAAGGCCCCTCCCAGCTCTGTCATCCCCTGTTCTCAGGCCCCTCCCAGCCCTGATATCCCCAGTTCTCAGGCCCCTCCCAGCCCTGACATCCCTTGTTCTAAGGCCCCTCCCAGTCTGACATCCCTTGTTCTAAAGCCCCTCCCAGCTCTGGCATCCCCTGTTCTAAGGCCCCTCCCAGCCTGATATCCCTTGTTCCAAGGCCCCTCCCAGCTCTGATATCTCCTGTTCTAAGGCCTCTCCCAGCTCTGACATCCCCTGTTCTAAGGCCCCTCCCAGCCTGACATCCCTTGTTCTAAGGCTCCTCCCAGCCCTGACATTCCCAGTTCTCAGGCCCTTCCCAGCCCTGACATCTCCTGTTCTCAGGCCCCTCCTAGCTCTGGTATCCCCTGTTCTAAGGCCCCTCCCAGCCTGACATCCCTTATTCTAAGGCTCCTCCCAGCCCTGACATTCCCAGTTCTCAGGCCCTGCCCAGCCCTGACATCTCCTATTCTCAGGCCCCTCCTAGCTCTGATATCTCCTGTTCTAAGGCCCCTCCCAGCTCTGACATCCCCTATTCTAAGGCCCCTCCCAGCCTGACATCCCTTGTTCTAAGGCTCCTCCCAGCCCTGACATTCCCAGTTCTCAGGCCCTGCCCAGCCCTGACATCCCCTGTTCTCAGGCCCCTCCCAGCTCTGACATCCCCTGTTCTAAGGCCCCTCCCAGCTCTGACATCCCCTGTTCTAAGGCCCCTCCCAGCTCTGACATCCCCTGTTCGAAGGCTCCTCCCAGCCCTGACATCCTATGACTCTTATTCTAAAGTCTCCTCTAATTATAACATTCTATAATTCTACATAGGAAACATCCTCCTGGAGACAAGTTGGTACATATGCTGTTACATGCAGTATTGACAATGAAATATTGAACAAGAAACTTGCTCAGATTTTAAATGCCAATAGTTGTTTCTTGTTGGTTCTCACGTATATGACCTAAGACCTTAAGGTGCATCATCTCACTGGAATAAAAAGCCTCGTAGACATGATCTCTTGTGGCCTCTCACAACAACGCCTTGCAGGTGATGCCATCAGGATCATTCCCATTCTGCAGATAAGGAAACAGACTGAGGAGAAGAGCACGTCCTTGAATCCAAGCCTCGTTTTTTTCCTACAACAGCACATTGCAGGGTGTCAGTAGTAAGCGGTACTAGGACAGTCAGTGTGCACATCTCCTTGACTGGGTCAGGTCAGTGGCTCAGGCAGGGAACCCACTAAAGCCGCCCCTTGCCACCCCACAGCAGGGAACCCTGTATCTGTATCAGACTCGACAGTTAGCTTTGTTTGTTTCCACTGCTAAGAACTTTGCAAATTCGACTTTATGCAAATATAGTTCTGAGCCACTAAACTAGAAAAATAGAATTTTCTGCACTGCAGCAGGGCAAAATTAATGCTGTAGCCTTTAAAGTAACATCTATTATCCAATTGCTTTGATCTTTTCTTATTCACTCAAAGTATCTCGAACTAAGTCTCCTATGGGTTCAAAGTCTCTAGTCACTGAAATCTAATATAAACTAATAGTCTTTTCCCTTGGGTCTGATACTGAGATTTTTCACAGAGTTAAAATAATAGTATGTATCAGCTGAAGTCAGTGTTGATGAGAACCGCTAAGAGGACAGCTCCAGAAACAACTTTTCTATCTATCGAGCAAAGGCAATAAACACACCAGCATCTCCCCCTAAAGCTACAGCAAATGGTTTTAGCCGAAGGATTTGATCCCAAAGGTAATCCAGACCCGTGTGTGTGTGTGTGTGTGTGTGTGTGTGTGTGTGATATGGAGAGACCCGTTCTTCAGGAAAATCACTTTGAGAGCAGAGTGGAGGAAAGACCGGAGTGGGGAGAGCCTTGAGGCCTGCAGATCACCCCCTCACTCCCTACCAGCAGCTACTGTAGTGGTCCAGATGTGAGGGTCTACACCAGGGTGGGGGAAATGTCAGGGGACAGAAGGGGGCACATTCCAGAGATGCTGTCGAGGTGAAATCAACAGGCCTTGGCACCATATTGGATCTGGAGGGGGAAAAGAGTGAGGAGCCCAGTCTGACTCCTAGGTTATAAGTCTGGGGGACTGGGAGGATAGTGGTGCCCTTGACCATCATAGGGGAGTTTGAGATGGGGAGGGTTTAGGGAGAAAGATAATGAGTTTTGTTCTGGACATGTTGAGTTTGAGACATCCACAAGGCAGTTGGAGATGTGGGATGGGAGCTCAGGAAACAGGGCTGAATATATAGATCTGGGAATCATTTGCAAAGAGATGAGAATTAAACTGATGGGAGTTAATGAAATCACTACAAAAGACAGTATAGAAGGAGAAAAGAAGAAAGGCTGTCCTAGAGAAGAGGGATTCATCAGCTTCTGTCCCCTAGTGGGGACAGGACTAGGAGGAAGTTGTGGAAGCTACTCAACCATTGGATTTGCCCCAGAGAGAACCAGGCTGCCTGTGGAGGCTCCTCAACCAAAAATCTCTAAGCAGAGGCGGGATAATCAACCGTTGGGTGATGCATAGCGGAAGGTTGGTGATGCCTGGGGACCTCTTCCCAGAATGGTGTTTTTAAATGCACAGAATATAGAGGATCACAAAGGAAACCATTTATAATGTAATACAGTTGTGAGAATGTTAAAAAACAAAGTTTAAAATAGCTATTTCATGTAATTGGAAAAATATGAAAATGAAAGAAAAACTAAAGAAATAAATGGATGGATGATTAAATAAATTTTAAAAAACCAAAAATAAATTCAAAGCCCCCAGGTGAAGAATGTGGCTCTGGAGGGGTTAAGGACCTTGCCCAGGCTCACAGAGCCAGCGTCCTAATCCAGGTCTCTAGATTTGCTATGTGTACTATATCAGACTGCAACAGGGATTCTGGGAATGCTCCTCCAAAGCCTGGCACCTGACAGCATTCTTAGGAAAAGGCAAATCTAACAATGCACACATACGAATAGCACATAGTACATAAGGGGCAGACTTGGAAAAATAACCTGGGAATCCAAAAGATCTTGGCACTGGAGGGAATCAGAGGTCCTGCTCCATGCATGCATCTTTAGCTCTTTCTACACAGAACTGACAGATTTCTCAGACTGTCTATGAACACTAACAGTGCCAGCAAGCTGCTAATCCCCCTCCCACTGCCCCATCCCATCCCCCACAAGGCAGCTTGTGATACCTCTGCAGAAAGCTCACCCCAGCCCTGGCCCCCAGTGTGCCGCTCTATGAATTCTACCTCTCTGGTCCTACTTCTGGCCACTGGGGACAGACAAGAAAAGTCTACGGAGTCTTCTTGAAGGAAATGAAGCCACTTGAAAACATGTTGAAATTTGGCTGGATTCCTCTTTAGGAATGCTCGTTTATCAGATAATTGCAACATTACAGATGACTTAATTATTAAGCATTTATTTGGCACTTGAAATCTGAAAGCTGCTCTAAGAGATCACTAATTAATCTCTGTAAGAACATAGTCTCTACTATAAAATGGAGAAACTGAGGCAGGGGGCCATGTTGGTTTAGTGGAAAGACTGCTGGACTAACAGGTCAGAGGCCAGAGTTTTTGCAAGGAATCTGGTACTAAAGAACAAAGACCTTGGATCTATTTCTGTGAAGGTCTTAGTTTCCTCTTGGAAAAACTCCATTGGTTTTCCCCTGGCTGTTGGCCCTCCCTCTGGGTTCTCTGTCACAGGAACCTCAGGACCCAGCAAAGTCCCTCCCCTCGTCAGCACCTCTGCCCCTGGAGAGCTCTTGGGCCAACCTCCACTGGAGGGGGGTTGGCCTTGGCCGGCTGGTACAGCCTCCCAGGCCAGACAGTAAGCTCCCCAAGGGCAGGAGCAAGCTTTCCTTTTCACATTTATATCCCCAGTGCTTAGCACAGTGTCTGGCATACAGTACCTTGACCAATTGTGACTGATAAGATAAAGGACAGGGTTAGATGGCTTCTAAGGCTCTTCCAGCTCCCAGATCCCATGGCGCACACACAAGATCTGGCCAGGCCCAAGATGTGCTTTTTGACTTGAAGCACTACTTTCTCTAGGACTCTACAAGTAGAACTGGATCTGGGGCCACACAGGCTCAGCACACATTACTAATACTCTGGACCATTTCTTAGGGATCCTTACTTTCAAACTAGAATTGTGAGATTGTTGAGGAAAACAAAAAACAACTAACATTTAATCACACCCACTGAAAGCACCTTATCAAATGCTCATGGAATAATGGCCGCAACACTGAAATCTGGGGTTAAAGACCCTGAGTCTGAGGCTGGCTTGACTAAGATTTACTGATAACCCCTTCTCTGGGCATCACTTTCCTCTGCCTATAAAGTGGGGACACGTTGGTATTACCTGGATGTAAGTTTTATAAAAGTCTAACTCTCCCAATTTAACCAAAGTCTTTGTTCTAATGCAGAGGTGTCAAACATGCAGCCAAAGGATACATGGAGGCCTAGCAAGGAAATCAGATTAAAATGTAATTAGGGAAATAGTTAAATAAAAATACGATAAAATATAGATCATGTGATCCTGTAGTTTTCTAAGTCAATGTGTCCATTTTTTCTACCCGAGTTTGACTCCACTAGTCGGCTAGACAGCGTGATGCTAAATGCTGAGACCCCCAAGTCTGGATTTTCATGGGTTAAAAACAAAACAAAACGAAAGACAAGTCTAGGGGAAATCAAATGAGATCACGCGTGCAGGTGCTCTGCAGCTTTCAAGTCCGTCAGAAGCTGCTATTGTTGCTATCCTCAGAGCCCAGGCTCCCCCCCAGCCAGTGTGTGATCTTAGACAAACCACTAAACCTCAGGCAGCCTCTGGTTTCTCAGCGGAAAAATGGGGACAAGGGCATCCTTTTAGAGAAGAATCTTTGTACCACATCCGTCACGAGGTGGTTGTCCCCAGGGCCTGGCCCAGGGCCCGACATTCTGGAGGGCACAATGAATGGGATGAGGGGCTTTCATTATTACCCACAATTTCACAGTGATGGTGTGGGCTCCTCCTCCAGGAGGATCCATGGCCACTGTGCTGAGGCCTCCTACGGACGGGGGGCGCTGGCAGCCTGATCGCTCGGTCTTTCTAGGCTATTCGGCTCTGCTCAAGCTCATGCTTCATGGCACCCCTGTCAAGACTGCAGAAGCTCATTCACACCATCAGGGGGCTAATATTTAGGACAAGAATATCCATGTCCAATGAGCCATTAGGATTCACTGTAAAGATCTGTGACACAGCTCCAGGCCTTAGGATCACAAGATCTAAAGGTAACAGATTACTGATACCAGGGACTCTAAACTGGGACTCCCCAGACCATAAGAAGCCCATGGAGAGATTTCAGGGGATTTGGGAGCTTGGAGGGGAAAAATGTTACATCTTTATGTTCATGAACCTCTAAGTGAAATTTAGCATTTTCCTGTAAAAATTTAAAACACCATTCTGAGAAGAGCTTCACCAGACTGCTAAAAGGGGCCAAGACAACAAAAACACGGTTACCAACAATGATCATAACAGTAACAGCTAGCATTTGCATGGCATTTTGATGTCTGTAAAGTGCTTTACGTATGCTGTCATTTTATGAGTCTCCTGGGAGGCAAGTACTATCATCATCCCCATTTTGCAGATGAGGAAACAGGTTGAGGGAGGTTAAGTGACTTTTCCAGAGTCACACAGCTAGGAAGTATCCAAGGCAGGATTCAAACTCAAGTCTTCCTGATTTCAAGTCCTGTGCTGTGTGTGCACACACTGACCAAACTCTTCCCTTTACAAAAGCAAGCAAATGACTCATCCGAGTTCATACAAGTGGTAAATGGCGAGGTCCACACCAAGTCACGTCCCCTTGACCCCAAGCCCAGGGCTCTCTCCTCCCCAGACCACACTCAGTGCCCTGAAAGGACCCAGCTGTGTGGCTCCCCCACCGTTACGGGGGAGTAACTTTAGCTTCTGCTCCTAAAACAGGGCTCTGTGAACTAGGAAGCAGCTAGATTTTTCCACCTACTTCCTGGCCTGGCCAGCACCATCATGCTCTAGTCAAAACCCGGGCAAATCAAGTGAGATGAAACTTTCGGTGTGCAAAGTCCTTCTAAAAAGAGTAAGACAAACTCCATGCCTGGACGCTAAGACAGAAGTGCTGATGCCAATCCCCTTACAGGAAATGGGGATGAAGGGGATGGGGAACGATGCTCCGAGGATTTAATGGCAGACCCAAACAACAAATCTTTAAATTCAGACATTTCTTTCTACTGACGCTGGGTTTCTCGTTGGCAGTGGTGAGTAGCCAGAAAGGGCTTGGACTTTGAGTCTTAGGCCTGAGTTCAGTCCCAGCTTTATGACAATATCCCCCTGACCTTGAACAAGCTCTTAACTCCTCTGAGCTGCATTCTCCTTCCTAGGAACGTGGTACTCCTTATCTTGCACAGTGGTTGGGATGCACCAGAGGGCTCTGTGGTGCCACAGAAAGAGGGGACGCCAGAGACCTGGGCTCATGGTCTAGTTCTGCCAGATGGGGAACCCTGGACTAGTCTCTTCTCTCTTCTTGCCTCCATTTCCCCAACTGTTAAATGAGGGCCCTGGGCTAGAACTCCAGGATCCCTTCCAAGTCACAGACCTGTGACTCCATGAGCAGGTGTCCACTCAGTCTTTGCCAGCAGGCACCGTTTTCTTCTGTGATATTCCCAATCTATCTTTTTCTCTCTTTGGGGACCTTGCATTTAGAAAAAAATGTTTTGTAATCATATGGCTCTACATATATTTGTATATAAATCCTAAATATTCTTGGAAAGGAAAGAGAGAAGGAAAGTGTGGCAAGAGGAAAACCCAGGGAAACCTGGGACTTCCAGCATCGAATGTGATAATACACAGGAAATGCTTTGAACTCCTCAGAGTAAAGGCATCATATAAATCAAGCAGAGGACTGTGAATATGATCCTATTAATATGCATGAGTTAAAAGACTGTGGTCCTTGATCAGAAGAGAGCATCATTCCCCAGAAATTTTAAAGTCAATAGAGTCAATTACAGGGCTTCTAAATTCCAGTGGATTGGAGAGTATTTGCTTGGGATTTCACTCATTGTGTTTGCCACCTATCTGAAATGATTTATACCCAACGTACTCATATGGGGAGAGAGAGATCAAGTCTCTTGGGATGAGGGCTGTAATACCGTTTGCTTGGCTGCAGCAAAACCTTTTTAAATGGCTTTTTCAAAGTTTGTGATCCAGTGTTTTATCTCACTTAAAACCTAAAGGGCACGTCCAGATCAGGCTGCCGAGAAATGTGGAGCCATTTATTGTCAGTTTAAAACAAAGAAAAGAACTTTGCACACAAACACAACTATAAGCAAGGGGGGCAGAAATGAGTGCTGTGCTGGCCCGAGCTCTCTGGTGGAGGGCTTATTTAAAATGAAAGCTTTGTGTAAGAATTTAACTTTCCTGATTGCACCAAGGTCCCTGTTTGAACGGATGATGATGATGTCTCTGTTGAAAGCCAGATATTAGCAATGATGTGGACAGATCCTCTCGTTTTATTGATGGGGAAACCAAGGCTCGAAGATGGAACCAGACTTAGGCAAGGTCAGATACACAGTCAGAAGCAGGGCCAAGATTTAAACTCAGGTCTCCCGATTCCAAATTCAGTGCTCTATTATAATATGTGATTTAATGATGGCACATAATGGCTCCATATTCACCAGATTGTGGGTGGGGAGAAGAAAAGATGCTTAGGGGAGCCTGACAGGCAGAGTCTTGCTCTGGGGGTCACCCCTGAAAATAGGAGCGCTGCAGACAGACATGATCAGTCTATTGGGTCCAATGACTTGTACAAGCAAGCAAGCCGACAGCACAAATCCAGCAGCAAAGCTGTTTCTGGACTCAGCAAATATGTTACTTAAAAGAGAAAAGATACAAGATCTTAAATTAAATCTTGTCATCCAGGTCACTGAAACACATCCTTTCAGGCACATGTGACTTCAAGATTCATATATGTTAAGAATCTATGTGGGAACTCAAGCCGATTGCCAAAATAAAGAACACTTAAGAGGCAAAGTCTCATTGAACCATAGCTGACTCTGTGACCCAGTGGCCTGAAACCATCTGATTCTCAGAGAGAATTTGTTTTTCCCTTCCAAAGGTAATGAGAATCCCAGGCGTTCCACAAGTGAGCTTTTCATGGGAAAAACTCTGATGCTCAGCTCACCTTCATGCCTAACGTCTGCTCTTTCCTTGTTGGTCTTTCTCCAGACATCTTGTTTCTCCATATGCCAGCCCTCTGTCTACCCTTCATTCAATCCTGATCTCTTTGAAAAAAGGAACAGCACTTCTTCTTCTACCAAACTTAATTTGTTTTAGCTTCAATTTCCATCGGGAGAAAGGTCAGTGCATTTATCCATGGTCCCAACAGTCCTTCTCTCCCCTCCTACCAACTTTGATCATTTAAAGAAAGCCTCCTTCCTCACACTCAGAAATGTTCAAGAAAGGGGACACTCTATCTTTAATAAAGCCTCTAATTCAGTTCTCAATACTCTGCCAACCCCCAGGGCCTTCTGGCAGCACCAGGCCTTCCAAAGACTGGTCTCTGGCAACAAGCTTTCACGAAAGCACTAATTTTATTATCGCTAGTTTATGATTTTCCCTCTTTCCCTGCTATTTTTAAATGCAGGGCATAATAGGAGGCATCTGAGGCCCCAGAGACGAAGGAGCCACGATGTTGCTGATTCTCTGTGGCACCTTTGAAGGTGTCAGGGACAGGGTGAACATGGGGCCTTTCAGGAGGACATGGTTGCCCAATCAAACATCCTGGTCATCTTCTAACACTCTTCTCAGTTTTGTTCTTGAGTTATTTTGGTCCAATGGAAGTGCAATTCTCACCAAGACTATTGTAGTTCAATATTTCATTTCAAGGAAGCTGAGCAATGGGCATTTCAATGAGTTCAAAAATGTTCACCGAGAATGGGGTCTTGTAATGTTTATTCAAAGTATACCATGACCTCAAATGGAGCACAGTGCTCAGCACAGAGAAAGTACCTTGTTGAGATCTCTGCCTCTGTGAACGAATAGGGAACAGAAAGAAGAGAGAACCGCATTCTGGCTGTTTGCCAGCATTCAGCAGGACAGCAGAGCCAGAAGGCCCAGTCTGGGGTCCTTGTTCTACTGTTTCCTGTGGCATTTACTTGATGTCCCAGAGATTCAGTTTCCTCATTTTTCAAATGGGAGTGACAATGCTTGCTTTCACCTCCCTCCCAAAAAACCCAACCTACTTGCCATCTCCTCTATCTCATGAGGGTGTTGTGGGAGGCATTTCCTGACTTACCTTCTTTCATGGAAGGAGAATTTGGTGCAAGGCCTGTGATCAGAAGAAGCTGGGGCAGGACTGTAGGTCAAGGGTGTTTCGCAGACAGAAAGCCTGCAAGCAGTCTGTTTGCTTTTTAATGAAGGGAGGGAAAGCCAATTTGTTTTATACAGAACAAATCCTGAGTTCTGACAATGTGAAGGAAAACTCTCCTGTGGGAAAATCCTCATCATCTCACTCCCACCCACATAATCAGAAACAGAAGAGAAACAAGGCCAAAAATTACATTATGACCAAAATGGACAATTCAGACCCAAGCTTCTCCAAGTCAGGGTTCATCACTTCATCAATGTACAATTCCCAGCAGCCCCCAGCGTCTCAAGTGGCTTCACAAGCCGCTGTGGTGGGTGAGCCTCTGGTGATGGGACTCCTCCAGGCAAGGCAGACACATGGCACATCAAAGGGCCTTTCCAGTCCTTACATGGACCATCCCAGAGAGCACATACTCAGATTCCTTGGAAACTTCCTGGGGACTCCAGGGACATGGCGACTCAGCCCAAGCTGTATAAGTGGCGAAATTCCCTGAGAACCATCCCAGTTCTGTACTGGCCTCTGCTACACAGGAGCCAATGGCTCAATGGACCTCCTAAAAGAAGAGATGGCTTCCCGGCTGGGCTTTGGTTGTGCTTCATCTGTGTGGCCAGTCGTGTACATGGTCTCTAGATTCGGGAGAATGGTGGGGGGTGGGGCGGCAGGCCAGTGCTTGTTCCCCAACTCCACAGCCGTTCCCCATGTGTAGGGTGGACTCAGTCTGGTGGACATGCTCTTCAGCCCCCAGATGTCTTTAATGCTTTGCTTTTTCTTTCCTGTGTTAAGTGACCAAACACAGTTTCCAAGGTGCCCAGACTTGGGGCTAAACTGGTGAGTCCAATGAGAGGACGTAGGTGTGGCAGCAACAGGAATGGATCTGAAGCTGTTTGGGATGAGTGTCGGGACAAGGCAGAACCACAGTGCAAAGTCAGCCTCTCAACCTTGCTTTTTGTTCTGATGATGTTTGAGGGGCCTCCTGCCAGCAAAGGCATGCCTGCAGTTACAGAAACTTCTTTCATTTGGTCAAATGTGTTTCCTAGTAGCCTGTGTTTCACGTTTCTTTTTTCCCCCCACTAATAGTATTTTACTTTTTCCAATTATATGTAAAGATAGTTTTTAACATTCATTTTTATTAAAAACAAATGTTAAATAAAAATAATAAAAATATCTAATTAAAAAAACCATTCTCTTTTATAAGACTGAGTTCCAAATTTTTTTCTCCTTTACTCCCCATCCCCTCCCCAAGACAGCATGCAGTCTGATACAGGCTATACATGTACAATCATATTAAACATATTTCCACATCGGGCATGTCGTGAAAGAAGAATCAGAACAAAAGAGAAAAACCATAAGAAAGAGAAAACAAAAAGAGAGAGAGAGAATGGCCTGCTTTGATCTCTATTCGGACTCCAAAGTTCTTTCTCTCGATGCGAGTGGCATTTTCCATCATTGTCATAGATCACTGTGTTGTGAGCAGAGCTAAGTCTGTCAAAGTTGGTCATCACACAATGTGGCTGTTACTGCGTACGATGTTCTCCTGGTTCTGCTCATTTCACTCAGAATCAGTTCACATAAGTCTTTCCAGGTTTTTCTGAAATCCATCTGCTCCTTTCTTCTAGTACAACAGTACCCCATTACATTCATGCACTATAACTTGTTCAGCCATTCCCCAACTGATGGATACCCCCTCAGTTCCCAATTCTTGGCCATCACAAAAAGAGTTCCTATAAATATTTTTGTGCATTTGGGTCCTTTTTCTGTTTTTATGATCTCTTTGGGATATGGACCTAGAAGTAGTATTGCTGGGTCAAAGGGTATGCACAGTTTTATAGCCCTTTGGGCATAGTTCCAAATTGCTCTCCAGAGTGGTTGCATCAGTTCACAACTTCACCAACAATGCATTAGTGTTCCAATTTTCCCAAAACTTCTCCAACATTTATCATTTTTCCTCTTTGTCATATTAACCATTGGATAGGTATGAAGTGGCACCTCAGAGTTGTTTTAATTTGCATTTCTCTAATCAATATTGATTTAGAGTTGCATTTCTTTTCTGTGCAGGAATAAGTTATCTATTCCATACCTGATTCACACTCTACATTCAGCACCTTATTTATCTCTGTTGGAGGTGGTGGGGTCGCAAAGGTGAGCCATAAGTAAAAATGTACCTGGGGCGCCGGGATGGGGGACATAGTGAGGCAATGAGGATGATATCCAAACCACATGCTTGGGTATAGAAGAGGGAGATGACCCTGAGGTGACCCAGCAGTGGTTTCCCAAGATCAGACCAGCAGAGTAGAGATATCTAGAGTTAATACTCTGTTGGCACAGCACACCAGCCCAGAGGCAGCCCCATGAGGCAATGAAAGAAGCCTCTGGTGAAGAAATTTGGCCTTAAATGGGAAGAAAACAAAGAGATGGGGTTGTGGAGAGAAGGCTGGCATGGGAGATGGAGAGACCTGAGTTCTAATTCTGGCACTGCCCCAGGCCCAAATGATGAGCTAAGGCAGTCACTGGCCATCTCTGGGCTTCACGGGTAAAAGGAAACTCTAGACAACACTAGGTTTGGGAATGAACAAGGCAGGCTGTCTTGGGAGCCACACACAGTGAAGAAAGAGTAGGAATGATTAAAGGGACATCCATTAAGGTGCAAAACACTATGCTAGATTGGAGACACACAGAAAAAGTGAGACAACTTCTCGAGTTCACATCTACTGGAGGGTGGGCTGCAACATACAGAGGCGGTTACAGACGACAGTGAGACAGAAAGACCCAAGAGCTCTTCAGAGTGCTGTGAACTCCAGTAGCTTCTGGTGTCTTGGACCATTTAACAACACCAAGGACTTTGGAAACAAGAGCTTTCTTTCCCCAGTCCTCAGAGGTGGGTGCTGGGAAGGAGGCAGGGCCAAGGTGTGTCTCCCAAGGGTGGAGGGTGGGGCTGCAAAGCCGGAGGGGAATGGGGGCTCTTAGGCTCCCCTGCCTACTGGTGGCAGTTGGTACTGAGGTAACAAGGTATATTTAACAAAAATCAATACACGTATTTTTACAATTTTTAGAAAATTTTGCTCTCTGTGGCACGAAGGTGTCCACTTTATGTGAAAATCGCTTCCTATATGACTCTAGGGAACCATAGTCTGTCAGCACGTTAAGGATTGGTGATGTGGGGGGGGGGAGGGTCTAGGAGTTCCTTCCCCCCAAGCCTTCTGGAATTTAATAGAGAAGTCTAAGGTGCTGGAAGCTCGGGCTCTGAGACTCATAAATGTCAGTGGAAGGATCTGAACCCAAGTCTTGCTGATTCCAAGCCCAATTCTGAGCTACCATGAAAAGCCACAGACAAGGACACAGCCGTCAAATCTTCTAAGGTTGTTCCTAGTGCTCAGTTACACATTAGCTAATTAATTCATAAACAATCAGTTGCCAATCTATTAGAACCGCTTACTCCTTACCTACATGCGAAAAATAAATTCTCACTCACAAGCGACAAGTGGTCAAAGCTGGGGAACAATGGGCCTCAAAATGCTACAGCAAAGCTTCGCACCTCCCTGCCTGTGACAGATCACCTACAACAAGAGCATTGAGCAGCTGGGACTGGGCCAGGGTCACACACACCCAACTGGCAATCTGTGTGCACTACAAAGCCAGGCACAGATCACACTGTAACAGGAAGCAAGAAAACCAGGACAGCTCAGAAGCACCTTTTTCTATGTCCAAAAGCTGAGTGTCCATCAGGCTCCCAGGCTGGCGTCAACCACCAACTCTGTTGTCATCGGCACAGCTCTGAGGACTCAATGACCCCTGCACAAGATGGCGAAACCACATGGGCTCTGTGACTGATACCCTGCATTCCATAGAAAGGCCTCTCCAGCACTGACATCTCATAGCTTCACTGGCTTCAATATTTCTATTTTCTTACAGAAAAAAATGGATAGAAATGGAACTAAGAAAGAGACTCCATATGCTTGTAGGGGGTTGGAAACACATCAAGACAATCAAGGTACCAAAAGGGTCCACTTCACTCATCTCTATGCCATCATAAACAAGAACTATCCAAAAGCATGTCTGTGGAAAGCTGGAGGGGTGTGGGGGAGAACCTGCTGCCTCTAGAACTCTTAGGAGGGCATGAGCCCTGGGTTCGGTTCTTGCTCTGGTTCTGCCAGTACCAGTAACTCCTCCAGGGCAAACCCCCTTTATATGCTGGGCCTCAGCTTCTCATCTGTGCAGTGGAAGGGCTGGCCTCAAGAACCTTCCAAATCCTCTCCGACATTAACGTTCTATGATTCTGGACCGTAAGTCTACCCCACATTGGGCTTAGAAAGGATCAGGCCATGACCAGGACGAGAGTTTAACACCTTGGAATACAAGGGTTTTGTGGGTTAACCTGGGAACTCAAACACTATTTATTATAATGGTTTCTATGAGCAAATGTGTCTTGAATTTCAAACCAATGACTTACCTAAACAAACAAACCAATCAATCTTTGGAAACAACCTATTTGTAATTTGGGCACTAATCCAAATTGGGCCTGGATACACAGAAGTTATGAGTCAGCTGGCTGTCACAGAATAGAGGATCTAATCAGGAAAGACTTCCTGAAGGAGGTAGACAGAGAAGTGAATTCATTTTCAAAATTAGGTTTGTATCGATAGCTTCAGTTTTTCTATTATCTACATTTCCCAATGGAACCCTCCTCACTCATCCTCCCAGAAAACCATAGAATTAGGCTGTAAAGAACAGGAAGGAAAGAGATTCATTCCATGCACAGTGATGACTGAAGTGAAAAGTGCAGCCCCGGGAGATGGGAAAAAACTGCTAGTTCAGAGCCAGACTGTCTGTGTAGCACAGAAAACAACCCACTCCTCATTGCCCAGTTACTTGGGAATCAGCGGAGGAGCACGTGGGTGGCTGTGAGTTAGTGACGAGAATGTACCATTCAAGGCTGCTGGACAAAGGATGCACTTAGCAGTTCAAAGGATCTGGGCTTGAACCCATTTATGACCCTGGAAATTCACTGAGTAAGCGACTCTTCTGAACAGTTTGCTCAGCTGTAAAAAGAGAATAATATTCGAGCTACTCGCCTCGCACTCGCCAAGAGGATCAGATGAGCCAACAGGGGTGAGAGGGTTTTTGGTGACCACAAAGTCGTGTATACTCCAGCGGCCACATGCTAATACTCAGGCACTCAAAGCGGCAGATCAGGCCTGTCTGTGACTTTGGACTCCTTCTCAAGTGACATGTAGAATGTCTCTCATAGTCTGGGGGGGGAAGCACCCAAGGAAAAGCCCTCCCCAACACCACACATGTTCTACGTCACTTAAAACCAAGATGCTGGCTTTGAATATTAATTCCTAACAACAAACCGATTTTGCCTCAAAGAACAGAGTTATTGAACAGCTTGTGAAAGAGACGGTAATAAATAATATGACTGGATGGGCAGCAGCTCATTCACAATCAGTTCCTTACACGATATCCAACGGGGAGGTTACGGCTCCAAAATCAACAAAAAGAAGGTAGAAGCTGGAGTCCCATGTCCATGAGTTACAGGTATAGAAGTCTTCCCTTAAAACCTTTTTCACTTAATTTTATTTTTATTCTCAACTTCACAAAGCACGATACAAACGAGCATTTCCACATGTCCTGCAGCACAGGGAAGGACTGGGTGTGACACCAGGAATTTCCATTACATAAAATTTGCTTTTCTTTTTAATTATTTAATAAATTCAACACAAAACTTTCAAAGTTAATATTTTCTGTAATTTTTTCTGTTCTCTTCTCATTTTTTCCCCCTGGGATCAAGGCATCCCTAGCTCCTCTCTCCCACTTACCATGCTTCCATTAGAAAGAAAAAAAAAAGAAAAAATTCTTGTAACAAATAGGCATGGTAAAAAAAATTCTCACATTTGCCACGTTAAAAAAACATATGTTTCATTCTGCATCATGAATATAGCTGGATGGTGCAGCAGACAGACTGCAGGATTTGGAGTCAGAAGACTTGAGTTCAAATCCTATCTCAGAGACTTACTAGCTAAATGACTTAACTTCTTTACGCCTCAGTTTCCCTACATACAAAACAGACATAATAACAGCACCTACCTCTTCACTGGGCTTTTGCAAAGATTAAATGAGGCAACATATGTGATGAACTTTTAAACTTTAAAGTGTTATAGAAACACTAGGTGGTGGTAGCAGTAGTAGTAGTAGTAGTAGTAGTAGTAGTAGTAGTAGTAGTAGTAGTAGTAATAGTAGTAGTAGCTCCTCTCTGTAAGGTGAGTCATATGCTTTTTCATCAGTTCTCTGGAATCATTGTCGTTTCTGGTCTTCTGAGTTCCTAAGTCTTTCAAAGTTGTTTTTCCTGCCATCACTGGAATTCTCTTAATTCTGATCATTTACTCTGTATCAGTTTATGCAAGTCTTTCAGGTTTTTTTCTATGCCTTTCTTGCAGTACAATATTCTACAACATAATTTGTTCAACCATTCCCCAACTGATGGGCACCCCCTTAGCTTCCAAGTCTCCATTACTAAAAAAGCTCTGTGTCTGTGTGTGTGTGTGTGTGTGTGTGTGTGTGTGTGGTACAGACAGATAGTGTCATTTTTTTCAGGGGCATAGCTCCAAACTGCACTCCAGAATAGATGGACCAGCTGATTCAAGTCTCCACCAATAGCGCATTCATGTGCCTGTTTTCCCACAGCCCTTGCAACATCTGCCGATGTCCTTTTTCTGCCATCTTTGGCAATTTGGTGGATGTGATGTTGCTTCTGTGTGCATTTCTGTAATTGTTAGTGATGTGGAACACTTCCCACGTGGTCATTGACAGCTTGGGTTTTTCCCTCTGCAGACGGCCCATGCACGTCCTCTGGTCATTTATCTAGTGAGGAATGATTCTTGTTCTTGTAAATTTGAATCAATTCCTTATATTCCTCGGATGTGAGGCCTTAGAAAAACACATTGCAAAGATTATTCCCCCTGTTGACGGTTTCTTTCTCATTTTAACCGCACCAGTGTTTTTGCGTGCACAAATGCTTCAATTTTACAGACTCAAAACCATCCACTTTATCTTCTGTGATCCTCTCTAGTCCTCATTTGGTAACAATTCCTCTGGCCGTAGCTGCGAGAGGTATTCTGTCCTTGTCCTTCTCATTTGTTTATGATATGGCCTACGAATGTCTTTTCTGTCCTTGAAAATGAGCAAAACAAAACAGTACCAGCCCCTAGTGGGCCTGGTGGGAAGAGGCTTGGTCCAGTGCCCAGCTCATGGTAGGTGTTTTCCCAAGGGCCTGTTCCCTCGCTCCTTCCCCTTCTCATCCAGTTCTTTCTGGTTCTCTTTGTGCACTGAAATGCTTGTGGTGACACCCTCTTGGCTCCTTGGCCGCTCAGGACAAAGACACGCCTCCTGCAAGGAGCCCCTCAGGATCCTCCTCAATCTGAGCACCCTCTCTCTGAGGCCACCTGTGGCGCATCATGTTTTCCCTCTCCTTTGTCCAGTTGTCTCCATGTTATGTCCCCCACTAAACTGAAGGCTACTTGAGGTCTCGGAGTGCCTTCTGCTTTTCTCTGCAGCCCCAGAGCTTAGCCAGGCATGTTGAGGTGCTTAATAAATGCTGGCTGACCTGGCACTCCCTGCTCCCAGGCCCCCTCTTCAGCCCTGTTATGCTCTACAGTCCAACCAGCCTTGCCTTGTCTTCTGCCCCTCACCTTCCATCCCAGACTCTGTCCCCGACGCCTGGAAAGAATGAGTGCAAAGCACAGGAGAGGTTAGGAAGACCTGAGTTCAGATACAGCCTCTGACATTTAGTAACTGTGGGATCTCAGGCAATTCACTTCATCTCTGCCAGCCTCAGCTTCCTCATCTGTAAAATGGGGCTAAAAACTGCATCTTCCTCACAGAGAAGTTCCATAGCTCATGGGATCATATCTAGAAAGTACTTGGCCAGTCTTAAAGTGCTACACAAATCTCACATGTGCATGCACATGTTCCAAAAGGGTTAAGCTCTTCTTAGCAGTCTGAAGCTAGGAAAGGCCACGCGGACACACAGAGATCCCCATAGACCGCGGCCTTCTCCCCTCCTCAGCTCTACCTCATACAACACCCGGGATCCTCCAGGGGCCCCTGGCCCCTCACCAGGAGCTGTCTTTCCCTGGTGAATCACTTTGGGCCTATTCCCCAAACAGAACGTAAGCTCCTGGGGGGCAGGAATCATGTCTTTTCTTTGAGTGTCCCCAGCACCCAGCACAGGGCTGGATGCACAGACCTGGGCTCTCACACTGCCCACAGTCTGTAGAACCTTCTGCTTGTCAGGCCCGGCCTTTCCCTTTCCCAGAGGCCATGCTCCCTCTGCCTGCTGGCCACCTCCTCATTCAACAGCATCACCAAGCACTCATCAGTCTCTTCCCATATGCCAGGCCCGAGGAAGGTCAAAATACAGAGCTGCCCTTAGAAGAGGTCTGGACGCAGGGAGGGAAACATGCAACTATGATGTGTGCCAGATAAAAGGGGAGCCGCAGCAGACTTCCTGCACAAAGGGGGTCCTGACTGGCACTGGAGGGAATCCAGGCCCATGAGAGTGCCGAGGCCCCCAGAACACCAGGCACCCTGAAAATGAGAGGCCCCCAAGAACACCGGGCTTGTCGGCCAGGACACAGGAGGCTGCTCTGCTTGGAGGGCAGCGTCCTGGGGAGGACAGGCTTGAAATGCCAACCCAAGGTCTTCATCTGCATTCTTGTAGGTAAGAAGGAGCCATGGGTGTTTCTAGGGATGGGATCTCACATCTGGATCTTCTCTGTGGGCAAGCTTCCTGCTTGCAGGTTGACAGATGCCTCATGGTCTGGAGGGCATGAGATGGGAACCCAGCCAAGGTCCCCTGCTCCATAAAATGCTGCAACCATTCTAGTCTCTGAGCTGCTGTGACCTCTCTGTGTGCTGAGCTTCCCCGAAGTATGAAGTCAGGAGTCTGAGACCACCTCTGCCCACCAAAGACCCTCATGCCTTCAGCCAAGTGACAGCCTTCATTCTGTCTCCTCCTTCCTCTCTTCCAGGTACCAGGCCCAGCCTGAGGGGGCTGATGGGCTCCCCTGGGTGTGAAGGTCCCAGGGTGAGAGGCTCACTGAGCAGCCCTAACGCTGTCCTCCCCTTGAGTCCCTGCCTCCCGCTCCCTTTAAGCTTGTGTCATTCTCTTCCATTGGACTAAGAGGGCCAAGTGCTTTCAGCATCAAAGGCAGTGTGGCCGTGCAGAGAGAGAGCTGGCCTTGGCCCTGGCATCCCTTAACCAGATGGGTAACCTTGGGTGAGCAACCTTACCTCTCTGAGCCTCAGTTTCCCAAGGCATTAAAATGAGAAGTTTGGACTATGTACAATCTTTTTTAGTCCTAAGAATTCAAGAATCTATTTTTCCCTTTTCCATCAAACAGGAATAATGAGAATCCTTATGGTGTGGACCTCAGAGCACCCTCATAGGGTTTAAATGAGAGAATGGACACACAATGCTCAGTGACCATAGTGCACCAGAGCAGGACAGGACAGCGTAACACACTGCCATCAGGACAGGGTCCTTTTATGACTCATTTTCCACTTCAGTGTGGCCCTGGAGGTTCACTTTAATTAGCTTCCTTCTGGACAGAAAGGCTTCAGTGCGGGGTTTTGAGGGGAGGAAGCGGGGTGGGGGTGGGGCACATGTATTCTCCTGCCTCCAGAGAGGGCCCTGGTCAGCACGGGTGTGATGAGCCTGACCCCTTACTGACCCACCCCCAATTCTCCCCCCAGGCAGCTCCCTGCTAAGGGACTCCTGCTTCCTTAACAGAGTGGCCAGAGGCGGAGGCAGCAGCACCATTTCCCTTCTGTAGGAGAGCATTTCTGAGGGCAGAAGGCCTTGCTTATGTATCTCACAGAAAGCATAAGTCACTCTGAAGAGCACGCCATTTCATCAGCAGAGAGGGAAGGCTTTTTTTCTTCAACAGCTCCCAAAGGTCCCAGGCACCTGATTTACGATCCCAAGGACACAGAGAAAAATAAAGAAACCCAAGCCCCACCAACTTCTCCCATCGAGTCCCAGGCCTGCGTGGTCAGAGGGAGTCACTTGCTTGACAATCTTATTTGTTTCACAGAAGCCTGTGACACACACATTGCTGGAAAGGTTGCCAAGCCTTGGGCTTCTGAACCCAATACTCCCGGGGAGGACTCGGCTCTCTGGTACAAAGGCACATTTTTACCTTTTAACCCAACCTCCTGGACTACTGGAAGTCAAACAATTACCTCATTACAGTCGCACACACAAAAATCTCTGGGTGGAATTCACATCAGTGCGATTGCAAACTTTATAATAATATACACGGTATAAAAATGCCTGTAGACCAGGCCAAGAAAAACAGCATTGTGTTTGGAGGAAGCACTGTGGTCAAGATGATGTCATCAGAAAGCGTCAAGTTAATTTCCTGCGGTTACATCCTACAGGAAATCCAGAAGCTCAGCTTTCTCCAAAACCCAAGGAGCCATTTTTGTCAATAATTACTAATTAAGAACCCAGATGTGTGATAAATTTGGGACTGGGCTGATTAAGGCCCTTTCTTCATAAGTCCTATAGATAAAATTTCATTATGAAAGGTTTTAGGCATTAATGGGATCAAAAGAAATCACCCCTGTAGAATGTGAAAGATCAAAAGATTTGGGAATTAGCTGAAGTGGCCTCCTCTCCACCCCCCAGCCTGGGTCCATGAGCCCCGGAGAGAGGCTGGAGGCCCAGCTCTTCTCCTCGCTGACAGGCCCAACCACTGGGCAATCATTTCACCTCGGAGCCCTGGTCTCCTCATCTGTGAAATGGATCAAGAATCCTCCCGGTCCCTCCGGTACAGGGCTGCCACGAGGAGTCCCTGAGAAGACAGATGCAAAGCGCTCTGGGCCCAAAGCATCACACAAGAGGAGCTACTAAGTGTTCCTTCACTGGCTTGCCCAGGGACGTATAAGCTGCGGCGGCGGCAACATTACATGTCTACAGCATTCACCGCGCACGCAAGACTCTGCGCTCTACACGCGGGCTCTCATGTGACCCTCACTGTGACCCTGGGAGGGAGGCACCATTATTATGCCTACTGTACCACTGAGGAAGCTGAGGTGAAGTGACTTGCCCAGGGTCACACAACTAGTGAGTATCTGAGGTCACATTTGAACTCTTGACTGAGCTTAACGCTCTACCCCTAATAAGTCTGGGATACCAAGAGATGGGGGTAAAGTCAGGTTCTCCACCTCCAAAATCCAGCGCCTGAGAAGGAAATCATACGTACACAAGGACAGGAAAATGTTCCCCTTCCACACTGCCAGTGATCGCTTCCAGGGGTGCCGGGTGAAGGAGGAAAGGGAATGCTGGGTAAGGAGCCAAGACGACCTCAGAGTCTCCCCCTCTGACTGCCTCAGCTTCCTCATCTATGAAAAGGGAAACCTGATGTGCCCTCGCTCAGAGGTTCAAAGAGTAGCCAGTGTGAAGCAGCAGCAGCAAAGCCAGCCAAGGGTCCTGAGCAGAGAGCAGGTGGGCTAGAGGAGCATCATGGCTGCCCCAGCACGGGCCCTGCCCTTCGGGGCCAGGGCACAACTGCCCCGAGCACCTGACAGAAAGTTCACGTGATCCTGTGTTTAAAGCCAAAAAGAAACCCCTGCCCTGGAGATGCTCCCAGGAGGCCCTCTGCTCTGACTCCCATCCTCTCCCTTCTCTTCCTTCACCTTGCCATACCCCCCCAGCCTCCCCTGTAATGCCTCAGTAGGGTCTGGTAACACAAATCCCAGCATGGTCACTGGGTGAAAGGACTGGCCTCGCTCTGTCCCGGCCCTGGCATCTCTGCTGAGAGGCAGAACTGGCAGGCCTCTGCAGCTGTACCTGTAATGCTGGCAGGTCCATGGCCTGTGCCACGCTGCCACGTCCCACAGCGGGGCTTCCCTGACACTTCCATGCTCTGACGAGAGGCCTGCTTCTCCTGTCTGTTGCATTATCTCATGCAAGCCTTCCCAAGTATCTCTGAGTGTTTCAGCTTCGTCACTCATCACACGCAAGTACTAAAATGAGCTCAGTTCCTGCTTAATGAAGGGCCCCTGCTTTCCAACTCCTCTAGACCCGCCTTTCTCATTATTTTTGTTTGTTAGGAGGCCTCTGCTCTGTCTTGGGCTCCTCTAGGGGTTTGTGCCTGTACTGCTAGTGCTGGGTCAAAGGCCAGAGACACTTTAATGATTTTTTTTAAGTATAATTTCAGATTTTCCAAAACAGATGGAGCAATTCACAGCTCTCCCAAAAGCATGCTTGCAGGCCCGTCTGCCCACAGCCCTCAAACATTCACGATTCTTGTTTTTTGTTGTGTTTGCCCATCTGATTCTCTCTCATTCTGCCAACGAGGAAACTGTAAGGAAACATGATCTGCCCAAGATTGCACAGGGAGTGAAAGGCGGAGTCATGATTTAAACCCTGGTCGCTTGGCGTCTAGGGCAGTGAGATGCAGTGGATGGAGTGCTAGCCTGGAATCACGAGGGGGTCTGAGTTCAAATCCAACCTCAGGTCCTTATTAGCTATGTGTTTGCCTCAGTTTCCTCATTTGTAAAATGAGCTGGAGAAGGAAATGGTGAACCCTCCAGTGTCTTTGTCAAGAAAACCCCTGATGGGGCCACAAAGAGTCAGACATGACAGAGGAAGAAAAAAAGAGAGGCCACATTGGAGTCCAGCTCCTGAGCTCTCTTCCCTGGATCAGGTGGCCGAATCCCAAGAGCCCAAAGAAGGCCCAGCACCATGAAGAACACTTTAAAGAAGAAGATCCCACGCGACAGCTCAGCTCTGGGCACTCTGAGCTCTGGGCCGCTCGTCTGCCTCGTGACTGCAAATATGCTCCTTCCTCTCTCTGGGTCCCAGCCTCTTCTCTGCCACAGCTAGACCTGGGAGTCTCTGCCCCCAACTGCCATCTAGTGCTGACACACACACATGTTTCACATCCATGTGCACATACACATGGATGTACATGTATCTAACACTTGCCATGCATAGGTTGCGGTTGTCATTGACATCATTCTACGGGAAGACAGGACTATGGGGTGCTCCGGGCCCACAGCTGAGGGACAAACGGTCCTGTCCTGTTCTTTCTGCCTGGTGGGCACTGACAAAGGCAGCATCTCTGGGCCGGGGAGCAGGTTCTAACCATGAGTGCCACTCCCTCTCACCCCCTGCAGCATCAGGGCACATATTTATGTAAACTGAGGTGCCAGCAATGAAATCAAGTATATGAAGCTCTGGAAGGCAAGTTCACCACTCCAAGGCCATTGTGGAGATTTGGGGAAATGGCCAGAAAAAAAATGAGGATTGGCATGTAAATGTATGTGTGTAGGGCAGCACAGTGCAGAGGAAGGAAAAAGCGGAATCCCTGTGGGGTATAATTGAACAGCAGCCCATGAAACAAAGTATCGTCACAGCTTACACTCATACCTCAACTGAAGGATTCCAGTGAACCGGCAAGAGATACAGTGTGAACAATTATACCCTTGTACAGATATGGAAACTGAGGCTTACCAAGCTGAGGTGTTTGGCTAATAAGTGGTGGAGCGGAGACTTGAATCCAAGACTTCTGCCTCCCAGTCCCCTGCTTGCTCCCATGGTGTCCCAGTCAAAACGGACCAAAGAGGAAGCAGCAAAACAAAGCTAGACCATGTGCAAGCACTCAGGTCATTACTGATATCCCGTGAGTAGATCAAGGCTTTCCAACTTCAGAGAACCCCAGAGAAGGTGGAAAAGGCCCAGGGAGAGCAGTCAAGATGACTTAAGCTTCATAAATGGAACCTCTGAGCAAAGACTGATTGGTATTTTTTCAGAATGGAGAGAGAACAGTCCAAGACCATGGATAATGGCAGGAGCTGTTCTCTAGCTTCCCCGCAGAACAGAGAAAGGGAATTGTGTTTAAATAGCTCTACACGTGCCCAGCACCTAGAGGGGAAGAGCTTCCTGGACAGCGAACTGTGGAATTTCCTTCCTCCACGTCTTGAAAACCTGAATTAGCAATGCATTAGCCCAGGCTAACATGGGGAGGGGTGACTGGTCCAGATGACCTCCCAGTGTCCCTCTGGTCCTCAGAATTCACTGATTTGCTGAAAATATACAAAAGCAGGGATTTACAGAGCTAACACTGACCATAATGATTAAAAAATCAATAACACTTGCCTTCTTTTTCTTTCTTTTTCAAAAACACCAATTGTTACATGAATACTTTTTTGCCATTAATCAGGGCATAGCTCCTTCTACCTAACCCAGTGAAGATTCACGGCTTGAAGCTTTAGTAATAGACCCACATCTCATTGATGTGGCATTTTCACAGAATCAGCTGCATGTGAGGAAAGAAGGGTACTCAGGCTTGGACGTTTACACTTCCACCACGGTGACTTTTTATTCTATTTTAACCATTTGGGATGGAACTCTCTTTTCAGAGCATCACACACATATGCACACTCCTGCCTTCTGAAATGCTTTGCATGGAACATCATTTAGCCTCTTCTAGAAGGTTCTGGGTCATTCACTGCCACAAACATCATCAGGCACTGCCCAGTGCTCTAGGCTAGTGAGGGGCAGATCTTGCCATGGCCGGACTCAATGACCACCCTCCAGGACACTTCAGACAATGCTTGCATCGGCTTTTTACGGCTCTTCTCTCTCCTCCCTCTCACTCAGCAAACAGCCATGTGTCAATGCGGCCGATGTGCTTCTGTCCCTCGTCTCCTCTCTAACTGGTGATTTCTAATTGACTGCGATTTACCAAAAACTGGAAGCAGAGACAGAACAAGCAGGCTCTGCGTGAGGGCCTGGGCCCTGTCCCTGCCTGAAGTGCGTGTGTTGCATGCAGAGGCTTTGTGACTGATAGCTTTTCTGGGTTCAGAATAGCTGGGATTAGCATGACTGTACAACATGTCACTAATATAATGGCCTCTTAATGAGGACTGAGAGCAAACCTGTGAAATGCAAGCCTGTTTACAAATGATTCCTCCTGATACCCATCCCTTAACTCATGGGCACCTTCCTGCCACTGTCTGAGTTTCTCTCCCCTTCCTGGGGCCACAACAATTGAGTGGGAGCTATTACACTCCTCACACTCCTCCTGTAATTCAGATGAAAAGTGCATTACTGTCTCTTTCCTGAACTCCCACAGTTCCTGGATGACACTAGCTTCACATGCCCGCAGGATCTGACAAAACGCCCAAAGAAACAGCCAACAGGCCCTGATGTCAAAAAGAAAGGATTTCCACTGAAGAAAAACTTGAGGATGGCCTCCATTCTAAACCACAATTAGGTTACACTGGAAGAGAATTGTGTACACATTTCAGAGAGAAAGAACAACCCAGACTGCCCTGCACATTCCAGGCAGAAAGGACACTCTGTGTTCCAGGGCAGGGGGCAGCCTAGCCAGGATCCCCAGCTCATCTGCAAACACATTTCCTACCTCTCGGTCCTTGAGCTTCATGGCCAGCACCAGCTGATGTCTGTGATTAGTGAGAGCCTCTCTGTAATTCCCTTTGGAAAAGAATGCGGAGCCCAGATTGCCATGAGCTCGGCATTCGCCCGTCTGGTCACCTGAGTGGCAGAGAAGCAAATGAAAGCTTTTGTGAGGCCCGTCGTGAAAGGTTATCTCTTAAGGACATCTCAATTAAAAAACTACCGATTTTCCCCATGAAATCTAAGCCTTAACTCACTATCTCCTAGAAGAATCATCTTTTTTCTTCCAATGACCCTGGTCAGAAAGGGCATAGAACTTAGCCCCTGCACAAGGAACTATTCAGCCACTAAGCTCACAACACACGAGCCAAGTGAGGGGTTTAGGCATCCAGGAAATGGGAGGTTAAATACCTTGACACCAGCCAGATGCTCTGTGAGTCCCCTCAATGCTCTGCCAATGACCCGTAAGCAGCAGGCATGTTGAGGCACTTGAATTCAACCCATTATCAAACGTTCCTTTCTCTCTCAGTTCTGATTGGGGCCTAAGGTTCTACAAAATTCAGCAGAGCCAGTTGTTTGAAAGGCTTCTCAGTCCAAAGCCTTGTATGCAGGTGGCACTTAATGCTTGCTGAACAGAAGGTCTTAGGTGTCAGCCCAAAGCAGCCCTGCTATGGCTGTTTGCTTTGAGATGTCCCCAAGGGCAGCAAAAGCCAACAGACACAGACGTGTCCAAATGGCCCCGACATGGAGCCCATATCCCACAGATCTACTCTCAAGCAAAAACAGTTCTGTTATCGGGGGGCATATTTCCTTATTAGACAGATGACAGCCCCTTCAATAATGTCCTCTGAATATAGAAGAGACAGAAAAGAATGGACAGAGAGCTGGGCCCCGTGTCAATGCAGCTCTGTAACAGAAAAGTAGACTAGGATCCTGGGTGTCTGGGGGGTAAAACATGGCCAATGACCAGGGCTGCATATCTGCCCACCCAATCCCCAACTGCTACCTGAGCTAGAAATTCCCTGCAACCAACTTATTGTTTGCCAAGATGGTGGCTTATTTAGCAGAGAGGAGGAATGAGATGAAGACAAAACACCCATCCCATCTCAACTTGGCACTCTTCACTGATGAACATGTCTCCAAGGAGAATATAAACCCTCTGTCACCACCATCTTCTTAGAAGTGTGGTGTGGGTTACATGGAAAATCGGTGAGACCCGAGCCCTCAGGCCAGCCAAGCCAGGCACAGAACAGACACTCAATAAATGCTCACAGATGAATTTCCCATCTGTTCTACAAGAACCCCCAAAGACCTGGTGGTCCTCGGACCCATACCTAAGGTCTTGGCTACATCCAGATCCTGTTGCATATAGCCGGTGCTTTTCTCTGTGTTGCCCAGGGACCAGTAAGCGCTGCTCAGGGCAGAGAAGACAGAGCCTCTGAGCTTCAGGCTGCAAGTGCCAATCTTCAGTGCGGCTTCCAAGACCACCACAGAGGCACCGTGATGGCCAGCCGTTAGCAGCTCTTGGCCAACCACAGACACCACCACAAAGGGGCTCTTGTCCAGTTTCATCTTCTGAAGTTGCTGATACGTGGGCTCGAGGGACTCTGAAAAAGACAAGAATGGAGAAGGATCAGAACCAAAACAGCAACAGCCATACACACACACACACACACACACACACACACACACACACACACACACACACACACACCAAAGACCTTGTTTGGAAGATGCTCCTAATCCATGTTGGCAAGATGCATTATGAAGGGCCTGTTATGTACAAGGCACACATCAAAGTTTAGGGGCTCCCCATCAGCTGGGAAGAGACAGCAGGTCCTGTGACATGGAGCTAAAGGAGGGAGAAAACAACGGGGAGGTCCAGAAAGGGCTCCCCTAAGAGGGGGCACCCAAAATGAAGTGAAGAAAGCTGGAAAGTCTAAGAGGTGGAGCTGGGAAGTGTGTACTCTGGGCGGTGGGCAGAGCCTAGACACGGGCACAGATTAAGGGAAAAGCAGAGGACACCATCAAGGCTGGAAAGGCAGGTGGGAACCAGCCTGCAGAAGGATGAGGAACTGGCATTTTACTTGACAGGTGCCTAGGAGCCACTGCAAGTTCTGGGCAGGGAAATGGCATCTCCTACCTGAGGCAGTGGGTTCCCAAACATAAATATCAACAAAAGCTCTAGAATGCTCATGACTTCAAGCCCAAACACCTCTCCCTGGTTATCAATGTCCTCCTTAAGCTAGAATCATTCCCAGGGGAGTCTTGTTTCCCACTACTCCCTAATACAAAGGCTCTTCAACAAGCCACATTTATTCTCCCTCAGTGCCCTTTCACAAGAGACACACAGAACCTTACATTTGTTTGCACATACACATTTATGGGTGTCTATAGAAATACTCTATAGAGACTACAACACAAAGAAAATTTCGAGTGAGACTATCTATGCGTGCCAATGTGCTGAGAACTATAAAGTCATCACGCAAATGTTAGTTATTATTTTATGATGAAACATGTTGTGTAGCCTTTTAGTGTTTACAGGGGATATGAGATAAAGAGTAAAAATGTTATTTGCATTCCACAGATAAACAGACTGAGGCTCAGGCGGGGAAGGAGACTTATCTTAAGGCTTCACACTTGGGAACCATTGGCACTGAGATTAGAACTTAAGTCTCACATGGAAAAAGCAAATAAGACAAAAGAAGGAAAGAAGGTATGTGACAGACAGAGACAAAGAAAAAGAATAGGAAAAAAGTATGGACCTAGATGCCTCCATATAAATGGATCTGGATTCTGAGGAAATGAAGAGCAATAATTACAGAAGAATTCTCAAATTCTTTCGGAAAGAAAAAGGTAAAGTTGCTCCTGAGCTCGACCCTGCACAATTGAACAACATGAATCAATGAGCAGAAACCAAGAGAAGAACCTTGCATATGGAATATTTAATCACTGTATTCAGAAAGCATTTATTAAGCGCCTCTGATTTGCAAAGGCCTGTTCTAGGCAGTTGAGGAGATACAAAGTCTAGGTGGGGTAAAATTGCTGCCCTCGAGAAACTTAGAGTTCAGTGAGGAGACAAGACACAAACACCAGGTCACACGAGAAGTAAATTCCTGGGGAACAAAACAAAGTCCTATGGGAGACCGGAGGGGATGAGAAAGCTCAGCAGTGATGATCCTGGGAAATAAGTCTGCCTTGTGCACATGCAATAATCATGGAAGTCAGAAAAATGAAGCTAGCATGTAAAAAATAAAATAAAGAACATGCATGAATTTTGATAAAACTGATCTTTTGGGCTCTGATTCTGAACTGGAGGCAGCCACAGCTCAGTGTTGGGAGCCAGAATGGGAAGAACACAGAGCACAGGTTCTAAGCCCTACCTGAGCACCGAGAATGAGCTGCTCTACAGAACGGGCATGGGCAGCCTCACGAGGTAGGAGCTTTGCAAGCAAAGGTGGCATGATCACTTGTTTGACCTCTCACTTATAGAAGGCGATGGGGTTTTTTCCTTCAGGTGTGGGCTGGCCCAGGTGGACCCTGAGGCCTCTTCCAACTGTGAGATTCTACCAATCCAGAAGCAGCTGAGCAGCCACGGGACAACCCATGGTCTTTCTATCTCTACAAAATTGGGGCAAGGGCTGGGTCATGTGAGCTTGAAGATGGAGGACTCGACATTCTTCCTCGTCCTCACAACCTTTCAAAACCACCTCAAAATCAGAATTATACAAGAGAAATAAAGTAATTTCAACTGTTGCCATCTAGGACATTAAGAACCCTAATGAAGCAACATGTGGATGAAGTAAAGGCAGACAAAGCTGGAGCAGCTTTGCCACTGAGCCCTCCCTCCCGACTGCCCACCAGGCCCAGTGGCATGGCTGCCTCAGCTACCCCAGCTCTGCTCTCATTTCCTTCTACTGCTGTCAGAAAACCAAAAGGAGGGAGCTTACTCAGGCTGGGACAGTAGCACAGCCTGTCCTGGGCTATAACAAAACTCAACCAAACAAGTGGAGAACAGAGGAACTGGGACAAGATGAGGTCTGGGGGGCTGTGTGGCCCTCCACCAAGGCTGCAGGGAGGAGCCCGACATCTAGCTGGGGTCACTTCTGTCCCCCCAGAAATCACCTGGGGCAGGGACTGGGACCTGAGAAATAGGAATTCCCTACTGTGGGCGGAAACTGAGAGGGCTTGGAGGTGCAGCCTCTAGGGAAGCCCCGATCAAAGAGGAAGCAGACAGAAAGTGAGTGACAGGAGGAATGGGACAGGGAGGGGTGGGGGGAGTCCAATTACTGAAGATCTCATGAGGGTGAAAACTTAAAGACTTTGAGCAAAAGCAGATAAACCAGTAGGGACAGTTAATAACAAAAGGCAATATGGTCTCCAGATCAACTAAAAGAGTCCAGATATCTATGAATAAATATCGCAAGACAAAGGAAAATGAATTAACACTTCACAAATCAGAGGATGCTACGGATTCCCAAGAGAGCATGGAACCATAGCAGGATGTTCCTGAAAGGTTTAAAAAAGAAATAAACATTGTGGGAATAGACTTTACAGCCTGTACAGAAGAAATAATTGGCAGACCAGAGAAACTGGAATCCATGGTGGCAAAGAAACAAAAGAGAAGGTTACTGATTGAGAAGGCAGATACACAGAAGGACAACTAGAAAACGAGAAGCTAAAAGCAGTAATGTTTAAAAAAAAAATCTCCTTACAAGCAAAATAAACTCCTAAAGTTGGCGTGCATAGAAGTGACTTGCTTTCAGAAGAATACAAGCTAAAAAAAAAACTTATTGTGATGCAAGAAATAGAATTCCAGAACACAGGAAACATACTGCCAATAGGAAGAATCCAAAGATTGCCTCTAGAAGGAAAAAAAAAAAAAGCCTATACTGCAAACTCCAAGACACACAGTGGTGAAAGTTAAAAATTCCAATGACAAACACCACAGTCTACAAGCAGACAGGAAAAAGACCTTCAAATACAGGAGAAAGGAAATCTGAATAAAATGAGAGAGGAGCCACCAATCTTCTTCACTGTTCTTTCTAGCTCTGATTTCCTTTGTTCTATGCTCTAAGTTCCTCAACAGCTCTGATATTCTATGCTGAAGGTAAGAGCAGGGAGGCAGCCACTCAGCCTAAAATTGCGGCCTTCTTTGCGCAGAATGCCAATATGTTGTCCCAGGCTGGGCTTCTCTTCACTGGACTCACATATGAAGAAAGCAAAATATTTTTAAATCCATAAAAAAAGAGAGAACTGCTTATCACAAGCATGTCAAGTTCCATGACAAAATGATACGTCTGCCATCTATACCTATTGATTCTCTTTTACAACTCTATTTTAAAGCATCACTTGGAAAGGAGATGAGCTAGAAATTAGAAGGGCATTAGAAGGGGAGAAAGAAGCTATTTTTCCATGAGAGTTAGAAGGGCAGCAAAATGCAGCAGCAAGAACACTTGAGGAAGGGTCAAAACCCCCAAGTTCAGGTCCCAGCACCCCATTAACTGGCTATTGGGCCATCTGCTCAGTCACCACATCTCATCTCAGGATTTTTGTTTTCAGAGCTATAAAAGGAGGAGGTTAGACCTGAAAGGGTGATGCAGTGGAAAGGTGCTAGATTTGGAGTCCAAAGGGCTAGGTTCAAATTCTGGCTCTGGGGTGGCTAGGTGGTGCAGTGAATAGAGCACCAGCCCTGGAGTCATGAGGACCTGAGATCAAATCCAGCCTCATACACTTAATACTTACTAGCCGTGTGACCTTGGGCAAGTCACTTAACCCCAATTGCCCTGCCCTTCCCTTCCAAAAAGCAAAAAAAAAAAAAAACAACACCAAATTCTGGCTCTGCTGCTGTGTCACTTGGTACAAGTCCCATTAACTCTGAGCCTCAGCTTTCTGAGCCGTACAGCAGGAGGGAGCTGGACTCAAGGCCTCCCTCCCGAGTACAAATGCCTGTAAGAGATATCTATAGTCTGTCCTTTCCCTTCCCTTCCTTCAAGCTCTTACACTGAACCCTGCCTGCTACCAAGTGGCATTTCTATAGTGGCTGTTGTCCCCTTTCCTAGAAACCAGCTTAAGGTTGGCTGCTCCCTTGTGTAGCACTGAAGGGCTGCTAGTCAACTGGACCAGGAAAATGCAATTTTTACAATTTATGACCTCAAGTCTCATTTCTTGACAAAGCATCTCTCACCTGAATCAACATTACTACAACAACCTCCAAACTGACTGAGGCCTGGAGCATTTCTTCCTTCAATCATATTACTATGGAGTGAAACAAAGAACACTTTGACATTGTGAGGATGTCCAGGAACACTTGAAGAGCAGTCCAGAAGTGGAGATGATCTAATGAAAAGGGTCAGATACAGGCAGAAGAGCTGAGGAACTTCCAGAAGAGAACAATCACACTGTAAGATTGGCTGCAGAAGCTAGGTGGAACCCTCCACTGGCTCCATCTACAGGAAGGACAGTGGGTCAGTTCTGACAGACAGAAGAAAATCAGAACCCAGGATCTCAGAGTCGGGAGGGGCACTCAAGGTCACAGGAGCCCAGGATGGGAGCAGGAGGGGAACTCAGAGACCACCTCATCCAATCTCTTCATTTGACACTTTGAGGAGACTGAGGCCCAGAGGAGGTGACATGCCCCAAATCCCATAACCAAGGAAGTGGCAGAGCCAGGACTGAGACCCCATTTCTTTAGGTCCAAATTTCTTGTTTTTCTACCACCCTGTGCTGCCTCTCTGGGAAGGAATACCCTTATGACATTCCTCATCCAGTCTCTGGCTGACAACTTCCTGTGAAGGAGAACTCACTTATTTCTGAGGTCGGACCCACTCAAGGGTTACTCCTGGTGCTCAGCAAGTATGTCCTGCAAATCAGCCTCAGCTTGCTTCTCAGCCACTTGGAGCCACTGCTGCTGCTCCTGCCCTTTTCATGGGCCAAGAAGAATGAGGCAAATCCCTCTTCCCCATAACAGACCTTCAAATGCTTGAACACAGCTCTCGTGGCCTTCCAGTCTCTTCTCATCTCCAGGCCAAATAGCCCTAGTTGCTTCCACTGACCCTCACAAGGACTCCAGTTTGCCCTCTGGACAAACTCTGCTTGTCAGTGTTCTTCCTAAAACATGTCGCCCAGAGCTAGCCAGGGAAAAATCAGTGAGACTTCACCCCCTTATCACTAGGATCTCTGCCCTTCTCAACACAGCCCAAGATCTCCTTAACATTGGGGTTGCCCTCCACTAAAAATGCCAGCTCTTTTTGAGACAAACTTATTTCTAGGTCAACAGGGTCAAATACCTCATTTTCAGAGGGGGAAACTGAAGCTCTGAAAGGGCAGTGACTTTCCCAAGATCACACAGCCAGTCAGCAGCAGAGCTGAAAGAAGAATCACAAGTCCAGTCCCTAGCCTCTAATCCTTCAACTGAATTTCATTATTGTCTGTTTTTTCCTTAGGGAAGCCAAGATCTGGATGCAGTCAACATATTTAATTATAAAGACCAAATTACAGGCTACACAGGCCCTGGAGTAAACCGTTCAGTATCTAAAAATATATGTGAAATGGTGAGCCTGAGCAGCAGCTCCAAATTTCCCAGAACTATCTAGGAGAAAGCGTGGCCACCTGGTAGTATAGAGAAAACAGGCACTCCTGGCTCTGACACTCGGGAGCTTTGTGGCTCTGAAAAAAGATTTAACCCCTCGTACCTCAGTTTCCTCATTTGTAAAATGGAAAAAAAATAACAGAGACAACCCGCCTAATGAGGTTGCTATGAGGAAAGAACTTCTAAAAGCATAAAGCACTCATGTAAAAGCAAGCTAGGATTGTTATCATAATAAGAAAATTCTGACAATTAGTAGGAATCTACAAGAGAAATTGCCTCAAGGTAAAAGCTGGACTTCTAACAAGGAAACTCAATCTTCAGGCTTTAGGAGATGGTAGAACAAGCCCATGTGGGCAGCTTGAGATTTTTGTGGTTTTCTTCTTTGAGTTTGTATAAAATGTGCAGTGCCAGACTGATTGTAGGAGGCACAGAAAGTCTCACTGAAAGCAGCCAGGCCACCCTGGGGGCAGCCCTGGGCAAGACTCAAATCCCCACAGAAAACTAGTCCTCACCACTCAGATTCTCTCTCACCTTTCTTTCAGCACCCACCACTACCCACCACTACCCACCACTACCTTCACTGTCCCTTTTCCCTCAGGTCCTGGGGATGCTGCCACACCTCTCTACCAAAACATCAGTTAGCCATCACGTTTACTGACTGATGGTGAAGGACAGCTGATCAAGGCAATACGTCCAACCCATAGGATTGGCCCTCAGGTTCCGGTTTTGCCTTGTATTGTGTGTCCATGAATGAATGAAGGAATGAACGAATGAATGAATGAAAAAGCATTTATGAAGTGCTCTCTATACTATATACTGTGCTAAGTCCTGGGGATGGACATGGATTGTTTATTTGTTTTTCTAAAGTGAAAGAATATTCACTCAAAGATCTTATATTTTAATAGGAGAAGGTGACTCATACGAGGAGAGGTGATCAGGGAAGGGAATTCTGTTCTGAGAAGGTGAAAAAGGGAAAGAGGAATATCCAGCGGTGGCAGAGAGAAAATGAGACAGCCCAAAGGCATGCTGGGATGAGGAATGAAACTGAAGAATGGCGCAGAGTGCAGGGCCCACCAAGGAAGACAGGAGCCAAGACAGGCTCCATCGAGGAAGAGAGGAGCCAAGGTACACACACTCAGGTGTCAGTCCAAAGATGAGTGGCTCAATCCGGCCAAGGATTGGGGCCTGGATTCAGGAAAACCTGCAGCTGGATATCTAGGGCTCAGACCTGGTGCAGGTGCAAGGTGGGAGGGTAGATGATGCAAGTCACTGGGAACAGACATGAGGTGAGAAAGCCTGTGGAGTAGATGAATGGCTCAGTGGACATAAAGCTGAAAAACTGTCTGGTATTACATTCTAGCAACCTGTGCTGGGGTCCTCCACTTCCCCCACACTCATCCTAAAACCATAAGAGGTTAGAAGGGAAGGAGTGTGTCTTGTGCCTCACCTAAACTCTGTGTCTTTTCCACATCTGGAATAGGGCTTTCCACAAAGCAAGTACTTAGTGCATGTTTTCTCAATGATTTATTAAAGCACTTTTTATTTTTTTTTGGAGGGGGGAAGGCAAGGCAATTGGGGTTAAATGACTTGCCCAAGGTCACACAGCTAGTGTGTCAAGTGTCTACGGCCTCATTTGAACTCAGGTCCTCCTGATTCCAAAGCCAGTACTCTGTTCACTGCACCACCTAACTGCCCCTAAAGTACTCCTTAAATGTAAGCTACTGTCACAGCTGATCAAGACAACGTCCCACCTAATGTTATGAAAAACAAGTGATTAAGGGAAATGACACGACGATAAGGGGTACAGTTAGTTTCAGAGTTATAATATTTTAAATAAGCAATGAGCCAGTAAAATGATGTTGCACGAGGATTCCATGAGTTCTGGGTGGGCGTATCAAGGACTTCTAGGTGGTGCAGTGCACAGAGCACCAGGCCTAGAGTCGGGAAGACTCATCTTCTGAGTTCAAATCTAGCCTCAGATACTTACTAGCTGTGTGACCCTAGACAGGTCACTTAACTCTACTTGCCTCAGTTTCCTCATCTGTAAAATGAGTTGGAAAAGGAAAAAGCTAACCATTCCAGTATCTTTGACAAGAAAACCCCTAAAGGGGTCATAAAGAGTCAGACATGACTTAAAAATGACTAAACTGAAAATATTCTATTGGAGATACAATATAATGTAATATAATAAATATAATATAACATAAAATAGGGGTGTTAATGCCAGCACCATAAAGAGACACTGGTGGGGGCAACAGGGTGCAGAGCATGCCCGCACTCACTGTTATTTTCTCTACTGTCATCACCTTTATGATCATCATTATCACCCACCCCACAGGAAAAGGCATTTTAATGATAGAAAAGGTCTTATCTCAAAGTAACGACTCTACTAGTCGAATTCCATCATCATCTTCATTGAGAAATAGCTACCAAGCAACTAGGATGTGCAGACTATGTGGAAATATGTATGGTTGGCAGTGAGAGCAAGAGACCTTCCTAGGGTCATTCCAAGAAAAATGAAAAACAAAAACAAAAAACCTCAGTTTCCCAGCTACAGATGCCTCAAGTCAGCACGGCCAAGCATTTCCTTTCCCCTTAACTACTATTATTGGCTCCATCTCCTACAGCCAGAGATATGCTGCAAAAGTCAGGGGGCTGGAGCAAAGCTGCTCTAAGCACCACATTGGGGAGAGGAGCCTTTATGACCAAAGATATTTCTGGCATGTCAATAGATTGAGAAAGGGAAGAAAATGCCACGAAAAAAGGGAAATCAAATGCTTAAACTAAACAAAAAAAGAAAAAAAGTGGTAGGTTACATTTTTTTCATTTCACTTTTGTTTCTTCTTACAGCCTACTTCCTTCTGGAGGAAACTTGATCACTTCAACACAAGGGGTAAATGGTTATTCAGACTCTGCATGATGAGCTCTAATAAAGGAGACTCCACTACTTCTTAAATGAATTGCATCTTATTCTTTGACCCACTTATTCTTTAGGATGAAGTTATTAATCTTCAATTAATTATAATCATTTAATCAACAGCCCTTTATTGAACATAATTTTATTGCACTATGATATACAAAAATACATTAAATATTTCTATTTTTCTGCATTTGTTTGTGAGGTTTCTGTGTCCTCATATTTGGTCAGTTTTTATAAAGGTGCCATACACAACTGAGAAATGTGTACACTCCTTTCTATTCCCATTCAAATATTTCCCAAGTTCTATCATATCTAACTTTTTAAAAAATTCTATTCAGTTCCTCTATGTCTCCATTTTGGTTATTTTTTTTGTTGGAGCTGCCTAGGTCCAAGGGTGATAAATTGAGGCCTCCTACTATAACAGTTTTATTTTCTATTTCTCCCTATAATCCTTTTCTTTAAGTATTTAGAAGCTATATCATTTGATGCATATATATTGTAATGATATGAATTCACTGTGTACGGTACCTTTCAGCAAAATGTAGTTTTCCTGTTTATGTTTTTAAATTAAGTCTATTTTTTATATTTCTTTGTTGGCGATCATGACTATAACCGCTGTTGATTTTTTTACTTCATCAAAAGCATAAAAGGTTTTCCTCCAGCCCCTTATTTTAACTCTTTGTATATATTTCTGTTTCAAATATATTTTTGTAAACAACATAGAACTGGATTTTGCCTTTAATACATTATGCTGTCCTTTTCTATGTATAGGTGTGTGTATGCCATTCGCATACGCATCTATGATTTTTAATTATGTTCTCTCTATCCTACTCTAAAACTTTTCCTTCTCTTTGTTTCCAACTCTGATTTAAGACTTGTTTCATTCAAGATTAACTTCTCTCTTAATCTGCCCTCTTATTAGCTCCTTTCCCTTATCTCCATTTCCCTGTTGAATTACATTCACTTGTACACCCAGGTCTGTCTGCAGACTTTGCCCTCCTCTGTCCAGGTCAAGCAAGAGCAACGTTAAGTGTCACTCCCTCTTCCCCCCTCTCCCTCCATGTTTATAGAGATTTCTACTTGTGCATGCCAATTAAGTGAGATAATTTCCCCAACCTTTGGCCTCCTTTTCCTCTTCCACTCTTTCTATTCTTCTTGCAAGATCATCAGAATATAACAGGACTACCGTCAGTCCCTCTGACTATTTAGATGCCCTCCTATAACCCCTAATGATGACAGTATTTTGAGAGGATTCTTGTATCATCTCCCCATTATCAAAAAGTAAATAGTTGCTCAGTCTCTTACAATTCTCTTACAATTGCTCATTCGTGTTTACCTTTTTACATTTCTTGTGACTCCTACTCAATGACTGGTCTTTTCATTGGGAATTCTTGGAAGTCTTCTTTTTCATTAAAATTCCATTTCCCCGCAAAGGATTATATACTCATTCTGGTCAGATACATCATTCCTGGTTGTGAACCCACATCCTTTGCTTCCTTTAATACTGTATTCCACTTGTTAAAGTGATGGCTGCTACACCTGGCCTGACCTGACTGGATCTTCGGGACTTGAATTCTTTCTTTCTGGCAGCTCCCAGTATTTTTCCTGTGGATTTTGGATACAACATTCCTTGGAGTTATCATTTGGGGTGAGGGGGTTTAGGAGGTAACTAGTAGATTCTATTTCTACTCTTCCCTCTGGTTCTAAAAGGTCTGAGCAGTTTTCTTTTGTGATTTCTTGAAATATGGTGTCCAGGTTCTTTTTTTTTTGTAGTCTTGGCTTTCAAGGATTCTTAAATTCTCTCTCCTTTATCTATTTTTAGATCAATTGTTTTTTATTACAAGATACTTTGCATTTTCTTCTTTTTTCAGCCTTTCGATTTTGATTTTAGTATTTCTTGTCTCGTGGAATCAATGTAAGCTTCTATTGGGTTCATTCTAACTTTCAAGGAGTTGTTTTTTCGGTAAGGTTTTTTCTCTCTTCAACCATGCTATTAATTTTCTTTCCAAATCTTTCTTCCTGAGCTCTCATTTCTCTTCCGATTTTCCCCACTAGAGCTCTTCTTTGGTTTTTAAACTCATCTTCAGCTCTCTTTTTATACTCTTGCTTCATGTCTTCTAAGAACTCCGGTTCTCCTTGCATACAAGCTGTACAAGCTTTTCTTCAGGTTCTTCTTGAAGAAGCTTTAGAATCATTCTCTTCTTCTGGGACTGTGGATTGAGCATCCCTGTCACCATAAAAGGTCCTTAGTGTAGGATTCTTATGCTGACCTGGGCTGGAACTTTTTCTTAGATTTTCCAATTCAAGCTCAGGCCAAGGTGTCTTCCAGAATTTTGTGGAGAAGTTTGGGATGGGGGTGAGATACTCAACTGTTCTTCTGCTATGCCTATATCTTGGTTCCATCCTTAGTTTTCCCTTATTCTAAGGATTTCTTTAGAAAGGGTTCTTCACCTGAGCCTGGGAGTTTGTTTATGTTGTTTTTTTTTTACTTTTAACAAATTTAGGTAACTATTTCAATACAGTTGCTTTCCTTTGTAATCCAATGCACTTTACTTTATGCCTTAAAAATCATATTCTAAAGAAATCTAGGTTTCACTGGTCTACCAATGACATCCCCAAAAAGACCCTGTTGTAGAGGTTCTTCCTAATTCCTCTTTGAGGGCTGAAAACTCCTAAAATGCTTTCTAATTGATGATAAGATACTTCTGGCAAATATGAACCATCCCCAAAGAAAACACATTGATTTCCTTAAGATTTAAAAAAGTTAAATAAAATTAAAATGTAAATGGACTATTTAAGGTAGGTTTTAAAGTCAAATCAAATGAGCACAGAAAAATTAAAAATCTCTCCTTTACCTAAAGATATATCAATGCATGTGAACACACACGTGCACTGTGGCTGCTGAGGCACTGTCCAGGCAATATTCTAGGTCCCAGCAATACAAGTCTAAAACAAAAGTGTCCATGCCCTTGAAGGATTAATATTCCATTGGGGGAGCATCAGGAAGCCACATAAGCAAATACAAGGGGAAATTAAAAAGAGTGGATCAAAAGAAATCTCCTGTAGGAAGAGTCTTTGAGAGTTCAACTGGAGGAAGCTCGGCATTTTTAGTCAATCAGAAGAGAATACATTCCAAGTATGTGCAAAGGCACTGAGATGGGGAAGAAAACAGCCAAACAGGACATGGTGCAGGCCTATCCTAAAGGTGCTCAGAGTTTCCCAGGGCAAGCAGAGCCTGTCTGAGGATAAATAGACTACAAAGCCAGGTATATAAGGAACAGCCCAGGAGAGATCCAGACAAAGGGTTCTAGGAGAAACCAAAGGGAGATGGAGAGGTCACTTTGATTAAGCCTAAAGTGGCGGAGGACAGGAGTTTGGGAAGAAAAAGATTGTGGGAGGAACAGATAGAGAAGATGTTCCCTCTGGCTCTGCCCCAAATGGTAAGGGCACCAGCATTGGAGACCCTTCACCACAGATCTTCTAGACAACTGAACCACCATTGAGGAAGGGAGCACACACCATAGTCAGTGACATCCAGATAGGGGCAAAATTGGTTTGTGGACCCTGTCTCCTGTCTCTCTGTCGGATGTTGCCTCATTAGCTGAGAATACTAGATAGCAACTTTCTTTTACATGAAATATCAGATCTTAGCAAAGGACATCTTGCGCAATACTGGGTTGCCCAAGACCAACAGGCCTTTGGAGGTATGAATTTCCAACTCCATATCACTGTTATTTCAAGTACTTTCCAAAGTCTTACCTCGCATGGGAGATTTCATGGCAGCTTCCACCATCCCAACCAGAAGTTGTAGACTCTTGGGATCCTGGGCCAAGCCTGATGCAAAGGCTGCCAGAGCATCTGCATGACGTCCAAGATACTGGAGGGCAACACCCTGTCGGAAGTATGCCTACAAGCATAAAAGAGACAGCAAGCATTTAAAACATGATTGCAGGAAGACTGATGATGTCACAAAGCCAGAGCAAACAGCCAACCCACCAGGGACAAAAAGAATCTTGGCTGAATAAAATGAGCAGACATTTTCTTCTTCTTAAGTCACTGTCTCCCAAGAATAGAGACTTCAAGCCTGCTACATATGTCCAGGTGGGCCATATTTTTTATCATTCCCTCCTATGATATGCTCAAGAACTTAATATCTAGAAATCATATCCCATACAGCAAACATTTGCCAACTGCCAGCTACATCCAAGACACTGGTTTAGGGGAGAGACATGAAGACAAAAATAAAAACATGCCTGCCCTCAGGAGCATGCATTCAACTAGACTAGAGACTGCACCAAGTACAAAGATAAGCATGAAGCATTTAAACCCTCTGGGGATGGCGCTGGTCTGTTCTTGACTTCATGAGCCTCCCATCTCCTGCCTGGCACAGCCGCTCCCATGCACAGAACATCCTTTCTTCCTGATCTCACCAAATCATTTTGTGATTACTTCTTATCTAGCTCGTATTCACACACATGATACATACGTTATTCCCTTCCTCCAATGTCAGGGAATGGCACGTAAGCTCCTCAAGGGCAAGAACTCTCTTTTTTTCCTTTCTATTGCTAGGACCTAGCACCATGTTTGCCTAATACAGAATAGGTGCTAAATCGGTGCTTGCTGAAAGGAAGAATGAGTACGCCACTGACTGTCAATTCCTTTTCTTGTTGTCCCAAATTCTTTCAGTGTCTCCTATGGTGTTAGAGTCATAGCTCGATTAACTTGCTGAGCTGGGTTCTTCTTATGAAGTCATTCTACATATGGCTAATCAGATAAATCATCATATTAATGCATATTTAAAGATAATCAGAGTAACACAGAAGAGCATAACATTGGTACACATAAGTGTTTCCTATCTAATAATTTAAAACAAAATTATAATTATACAAAATAAGCATATACTTTCCTTCAAAAGAAAGCCTCTCCATCATTGTTCCTATTCTTTAACTGGGTCACTTTATAAAATAAGCTTATCATCAGTGATTAAAGTAAAAAGACTATTAACTAGAGAAAGAGGGAGTGGAGGAAGGTCAAATCTAAATTAGAGGAAAGTTGGAATCATAAATTTTTTCTTCATGCTAGTTTAAATGACTTCCAGTACATATGGTAACATGAACTAGGCTAATTAAGTGTTATGCTACCAAGCACAGACCTGTGAACCTGCTTTAATGAAAGATGAAGTTACTGTAACTAACAGACATTCATTGTAATATGTGTTTCTAATGGTCCGAAAGAACTTGTTCTCTTAAGAACTTGTTCTCTTAATATTCTTCCAATAAGAATGTTTACCCTAAAAATCTGCTTTGCAAACCTCTTCAGTGAAAGTAATGGCATTTATAATAAATACCATTAGTGGAGTCTGAACAGAATTTTACTATGGCTCAATACAACTCACAATCAATGTCTTAAATGTATTTTGGAAATGCAGAGATAATCACAAAGCTTATTATTATGGATATATTATATCTTTTATTACAGACAGGTAGATGTAAATACACATGCATGTATCTTTATACATTTCCCAAGCTGTTCATACACGTTATATAACAACCCTTAGGGATAGGTTAAAAAAAATTGGGAGTGTTGATCTTGACTAACCTCCCTACACGCACACATACACACACACACAACGCACACCCACACGCATGCATGCATGCTTTTAAATAGGTTTGAAGGGTAACATTTCTTAGGTTTGGGGGTCCTTTTTTGAGGAAACCCCTGCAGGGGGAAGAAGGAAGGTATTTCCCTCTCCTCTCAACTCCCAACTACAATGGCATCTAGTAGCAACTTGCCAGGAGTGAGACACATTATTCGACACTAAAGGGTTCATTCATTTGAGAAAACTAGAGCCATAATTGAGGGAACAGAAACACATACTTGAGACAGACATGATGCTGAAAAGCAGTCAGCGGAGGAAATGGCTTCAAAGAACAAAGACCCTGGCAGCCTAGGAGAGACCTGGCTATGGACTCAAGTGAGAATCGAGTTGTGGAGAGGAACGGACCCTCGGAAGCCAGTTGAACAATTTGTCCAGTAGAGATGTCACACTCAAGAAGAGTTATATAAAGACTCCAAAAAGAGAGTAGTGCCTTCCTGGTCCCACAGTGCCAAGAGCTGCCTCTGCCACACAGTCACACACACATATACACACACACACACACATTACTCTAAGCCTCACAACAACTGTACTTTAAATGGGATCCCACTCTTTCCATGGATGGATATCTATCTGTGAATGGATATCTATCTGCCTCAAGTGCATGGGAGAAATGACTTATTGCAATTGTTTTGACTATGTGGATATACCTGAGCAAAGAGCTAATTGCATCTACTGGATGACTATTAATGGCAGGCACACTTGCAGGGGCTCATGAGCTATAGTGTTAGGAGTGTATAACCAAAGGGTTACGTCTAGAGCCAGAGCAGCAACCCTCTAGGGACCCAACCCATAAGTACAAGTTGGGGAAGTAGCCCAGAGGGGTAACATTATTACCACCACATTTTATTGGCTGTGAAGTGGCAGTCCAATGAGGTTTAATAACTTGCCCAAGGTCACCTAGTTACTTAGTTACAGGTTCAGCGGTAAAAATAGTTTAATGTAATTCTTGTTCCTTTTTGTTACAATCTGATATTGTGAAAAGAGCCCGGAAATGGAGTCAGAAGGCCTAGATGTGTTGGATGATCAGACATCTCTCTGTTATTGATCTCAATCAAGAAGAAGCATAGTAACTCTCATCACCTTACTCTGCCCCAGTCAGATTTCATCTGGCTTACCATACTTAGCTCTCCACACTGCATTTTAGGAGGGGAACTGACAGGCAGGAATGAGCTCAACAGGAAGGAAACAGGATGGGAAGGAAGCTGAAACTATTTCATATGAAGAACAGCTGAAGAACCTGGGGACAATTTCCCCTGAGAAGGTAAGATTTAGAGAGAACATGATCTCTGCCTCCAAATCCTGAAAGGGTAAACAAACTTCTCAGCTCCAGAGGTCAGCCGAAGAGGGTCAAAGAAAGATTAGAAAGCCAACAAAGTCCAGCTCAGCTCGAACTAAAGAAAACTCTATGACACATCAGAACTCTCTGGCAAGGGAAGGGGCTGCTTAGGAGGAAGTGGGTTTCACGTGATCACTGGAGGCATCCAAGCCAAGGGAAGATGGCTACTCGCCCCGACACCGCAGGCAGTCGTGCTTTGGACAGATCAGGCGACTTAAATAAAGAAGACTTGCTGACTACTAACAGCGGCTCACATTTGTAAGGCTAAGCTTTAACATTTACTATCTCATTGAGAGAGAAACACATTCAACTCTGTCTGCCAAATGCAGGCACTGAAAACTCTAATTTATCTGCCCCTGTAAGAGAGAGGCAAGTCCCCATGTCAAGTTCAAGCTGTGGTGTCAAGTTCACACTGGGACTTGAGTGATTCTGAGTGTTTACTTGGAACACTCAGCATTCAAAAAATGGCAAAGATGGCAAAGAAAGAGGGAGGAGGGAAAAGAGCACTGAGGAGTGGGCTCTCAGTCTCAGCACACTCCGGCAAAAGCCCTCTCTTCCTCTAATCCTGCCTGGGCCCCTCCCTCATGCCCTTAACTTCAGCTGGAGAAGAGGAAGGGGATCCAGGAGATGGCACCTGAGGCCTTCATTATTCCCCTTCCCCTTTCCCTTCCCCTTCCCCCTCTTGGGCAAGTTTCAGAATTTCCAGCCAGATGTTCGTCAGATGGCAGTACAAACATGGGGCAGCACCATCCATATAGAAACAAGCTTCTCTTTTTTTACTTCTTGACATGGAAACTTCAAAGAAACCCGGCCTACCCATCCAAAAGACCCCGAGAAACCATAAGGTCTCTGAAGAGCTGGAAAGAGTCTCAGGGTCCAATGACCTCATCTAGCATATGGGACAGGGGGAGATGAGGGCTTTGCATATTCCCAAGACCACGAAGAGAGACTTGGGCTCCCCTGTACAATGCCGCTTGCTGCCACAGCCAGTACTATCACTGCCATCAGCACATCATTATATTATCATCTCCATTATTACATCTCCATCGACTAACATGGCGGCTTCATACTGTCTGGGCAGGGACCTTGGGGACTTGATGGTTATGGCAGTGAAACACAACAGAATGTGGCTCTTCTGGGTGGGCCTGGTTTGGCTTTTCTTTGAGAAAACTCCCTCTTCTCTCTTCCTCATCTCAGATGCTCAGCTATCACTGAGATGCTTTTGGCCACTATCTCCAACAGACTGCCCCCTCTTTCCTCCTCATTCTCTCACCCATGGTCAGTCTTTCCCTCTCTGCTGGCTCCTTTTCTATTGCCTACAAACATGCCCACGCCTCTGCCATCCTCAAAAAACCTTCACTTGATCCATCCACCTCTGCTAACTATCATCTCATACCTCTCCTGTCTTTGGGGACTAAAGTCCCGGAGAAAGTCTTCTTTCTAAATCTCTTTAGCTGCTGATACGGTGATTACAGCTGAGCCTGGAGTCAGGAAGTCGAGTTCAAATTATGCCTCAGACACTTGCAGCTAAGTGACCCTGGACAATCCATTTAAACTCTATTTCTCGCAGTTTCCTCAACCTAGAATTGGGCTAACAGTAGCACCCACCTCCCAGAGTTACTGCGAGGATCCGGGGAGACGTTTGTAAATATCTGGAGGTGAATTGGGAGGAGCTCAGAGGCTTCCCGCCTTCACTCCGCCATCTCGGCCTTCAAAATATTTCTGTGGAAACTCTGGTGCATACAGGACCTTTCTCTCTATCTTGGACCTTCCTGGGGTACGTGTCTGGTGGGGGCACATATGTCTAATCTCTGAGTCCAAGAAAAGGAAGATTTTAATCACATTTCTGGCACAATCCCAAAATCCAAATTCCAAATTCGTTTCTAGACCAGGTGGGGAACCTGTGGCCCCGAGAGCACATGTGGTCCTGAGGTCATATGTGGTCCTGTAGGAGGCCACATGTGGTCTGGCCTCGAGGCGCTCTAGAAGGCCACAGGTTCCCCTCTCTTGAAACCACACCAGAGCTTCACAAACAATGTATTCATGTGCCTTGAATATTTGCTATTCCCATCATTTGTCATCATTGCCAGTTTACTGGATGAGACATAAAACCTCCCAGCTGCTGGATTAATTCTCATTTGCCTTATCATTAATGATCTGGAGAAATCTCTCAGAGTTGTCAGGAGTTTGCAATTCTTTTGAGAACGTGTTTAACACAGGGCCTGACACATAGTAGGAGCTATGAAAATGCTTCCTCCTTTCCCTCCCCTTCTCTCATCTGGCTTCTGATCTCTTCCTCCAACCAGAACTGCCCTCTCCAAAGTGAGCCACAATCCCTCAGCTGCTAAATCTCATGCTCTAAATGCTCACCCTTCTTGAACTCTCTGCAGCCTCTGTCACTGTTGACCATCCTGTTCTCTCCTAGTTCTGACCATTTCTTCTTTGGCACCTCTGCTGAATCTGCAGCCATATCATGCCCAACAAGAGCAGACGTCCCCCAAAGTCTGTCCTGGGTCCTTGTCTCCATCTCATTTCACTTGGTGATCTCAAAAGTTCTCATAGTTTCAAGGACCATCTCTATGCTTATGACCATGTCCACCTCGATATCTTTGCTTCTTGTCCACCTCAATATCTCCACTAATGTCCAGTCTTCATCTCCAACTATCACTGGAGAACTTCAACTGGATAGCTCACAGACATCTGAGATTCACAATGTACAAATCTGAACTCCCTGGCATTCCCCCAAATCCCTCACTCTTCCTGTGGAGGGAAGCGCCATCTTCCCGATCACTCAGGTCCCCAGTCTGGGTGCCATTGTCAGTTCCACCTTCTCTCTCATTCCTTTGGTGAATCTATGTCAAGCCTCACTCCTGCCTTCAACACATCTCGCCCATATGCCCCCAATCCCTCCTCTGTCTCTGTCACTGTCACCGCCTGGTGAAGCCTCATCACCTCACAGAGGACTTTTGCAATAGCTGGTGGGGGTGGGGGGAGTGTCTGCTGCCTCAAGCCTCTCCTCTTTCCAGTCTATCAACCACTTGGCTGCCATAGTGATCTTTTTTTTAATTTTTTTTTTCACAGTGATCTTCTTAAAGTGCAACTCTCACCATGTCACTTTCTCTACTTGATAACCTCCAGTGACTCCCTATCACCTCCAGGATCAAATACCAAATCAAATCCTGTTTGGCTTTCAAAGCCCTTCACAACGTAGCCCCGGCCCCTCCACTTTCCCATCTTCTTTCCCCTTGCTCCCTCCTTTACCATATTCTATGATTCTGAATGGAATGGCTGAAAGGAAGATGGACCAGAGCAAGGGGGGACTTGAGGCCAGCCTACTGGACAACTAGTACAATAGTCCAGCCATGATGGAAGAAGACCTGCCCCATGGAGTGGTCAACATCAGAAGAGAGAAGGAGGTGTATTTGAGAGATGCTGCAAGGGGACAGTGAAGGCTTTGGTAACAGATGGGATATGGAGGGGGGCGGGGAAAGAGGGGAGGTCAAGGATGACACTGAACTTGGGAGAAGATGATGAAGCCCTTGACAGTAAAAGGGAAATTTGGAAGAGGAGGGGTTTGGGGAAAAGATAATGGGCTGAGTTTGGACACATCAAGTTTAAGATGTTCTTATGGGAATCTGAAAATCTTCTCTGCCCCTAGACCCTTTGATGGGCTTAAGTGATTCTGAGAACCTTCCCTGATTTGCAAATATACTCTGCCCCCTAATAGGCTGAATGTGGTCACATGGAGCCTATGGTAGAAAGCTTGTTTTTCAGGAATGCCCACACCTTGTTACTTTGTGATTGGGCAGTTGGTCAAGAGGGTTATGACACTCTCTGATCCAGAAGAAGGCTATATGTACCCTGATGTGAGTTTCTGTTTTGGGGTTCACTTCAGAAAGAGTTGTATGATTTGGCCAGACGAGACTCTGGGCAGCTGTTGAGCCCCCCGGCTTTGAAAACCCAGATGTTGGTGCTTTCCTCTCTGATGACTAACTAGGTATGAATGTAATGGTCAGGCGGCTAGAAGCCCTGTCTGCTGATCTGTTTCTCTCTCTGCTTGTAACTTCTGTTTGCATTCTGTTTGTATTCTCTGAAGTTCAGGGTGTTGAATTTTTCCCCTGAACTAGGTAAATGATATGTGTTTGATTAAAGTAAGATTGTTAACCCATTTTGAGTTGCTTTCCTTTAGAAAATCAGATCTAAGAAGCCATGCTAGCAGCCATCCTGGGTATGCCAGAGTACTTGCCGATATAGATGTCTAGAGGATATCAGAAGGAAATATCCAACAAGCAGTTAAAGATGGAAGATGGAAAATATAGGGTAGGGCTGGATAAACAGATTTGAGAATCATCAGCAGAGGCGATAACTGAATCCATTAGGAAATGAGCCCCTGTGGGACAGCCAAGGTTAGTGGGTGTGACCTGGATGAGGACCCAGCAAAGGAGACTGAGGAGTCTGAAAGTCAGGAGGAGAACCAGGACAGAAAGGGGGGGGGGGGTGTCCTAGAAACCTACACAGAAGAGGGAGCTGGACAGGGTCAGAGGCCACACAGAGGCCAGGAGGGATGAGGATGGAGAATCTGGCAATTAAGAGACCAATGACAACGTCTAGTTGAATGCTGAGGTTGGAAATCAGATTAAAGAAAATTAAGAGGAAAGAGAGTCTGCTCAAGGACTTTAGTCACAAAAGGCAGGAGAGACATGGGACCAGAGTCAGTGAAGATGGCAGAAGCACAAGAGGGTTTGGGAGGATGGAGGAGACTTGGGCTTGTCTATAGGGCAGCAGCCAGGAGACAGGGAGAGGCAGGAGGGAAGAGAAAGAGTGACGGAGGAGGCAGCCTGCTGGAGGACATGGGCTAGCTTCATTGGCCACAGACCATACAGCTAAGGTCATACTCAACTCTATGCTGGCCACTGGAAACAAGCCATGAAAACCATCTACTGAAGATCTACTGAAGATGGATGGGCTGGGAGCTACATCATGGGACCTTGAAATAGAAATTAATGTTCTCATATCTGTATATGGCTTCTCCTCTTACAAACCACGTGACTCACATTCCCTCACTTGATTCTCAGCCCAGTATTATGAGAGAAATGCAGCAGAAATGATGATTCTGGACTAATGAGGTCTAAGGACCCTTCCAGTTCTAAATCTATATCCCCTGATCTCCATTTCATGGTTAAGAAACTGAAGCTAAGGAAGAAAAAATATTGTGGGAGTCAAAATTCCAATCTCCAGCCCATCTTCTGCCTCCAAGTCCAGTGTTCTTTCCAAGGAGTAAATTAGATCAGCCTAGTACACCCATATACACCCCAAGACTCTTGCCAAGTAATTGCTTTGGAGGCAAGAGTGAAATTAGACAAAAGCAGACTCAGTCACACCCTACCTGTCTGGAGGTAAAACCCTGAAACTGATGAAGCTTCTGAGGAGTCACAAGACAAAACCCAGAAGCAGGGTCTTTAGGGGAACAGTCCTTCTATGTCATGAGCAGTCATTTACCCATCCCACCCCCACTCCCCATCCCTTTGCTCTCACGATCTTCTCAGCTGTGGTGGACACAGAAGCAATGTTTCCTGCTGTGACTGAGGTCCTCAGGAGGAGCTGGGAGAGGAAGAGCCACTCTCAGCCATCACTTGTCTCCCTGAGCCTCTCTCTTCCAAAAGAAAAAAGCCATTTCAAAGGCAGGACTAGACATCCACAAGATGTTCTCTTGTTACCTCAAGTGCATTTCTTAACTTGGATGAAGACAAATGGACATCTTCCATTTATACCTCTCCAGACTGACCAGTCTTCTCACCTCCCCCGCTACCCTCAGGTTTGCACCCCCAAAGCCAGCATGATATAACAGAAAGAAATCCCAGGGTCAGCTCAAGTACTGGCTTTTCTATTTACTACCTGTGTAAAGTGACCATTAGTAAGTGATTTTTTATAAGGCCGTCTAGGCCTCAGTTTCCTCCTCTATAAAAATCAAGAGATTGTTCTAAAGGACCTCTAAGGTCCCAGCCAGCTCCAGAGCTCTGATCCTCCAGGAAGAAGCCTCTTTCTTACAAGGCTCCCTTAGTAGCATATGATGCAGAGTTAACAATAACCAGTTTAGGACTCAGAATTTCTTGTGCTTAGAGACTTTAACCTATAGAGGAAGAGATTAAGGAAAATCAGAAATGACATAGGAAATTTATGGACATGAATATTTAATCTCTTTTCCATTAGCCAGCGTTGATTGTAGAACAATTTTTATAATGAATTGCATGGAAGGGAAATTCACTTCATTAACCTTTCATATAAATGTGCTATTATTGAACCAAACAGGCCACCGTACTCCAAACTCAGTTCGACGTTAATTAGATTATAGGCACTAAAGCCTGAAATCAGAGAGGAACACCAGGAACTACCACCTCCCACGGCCCCAGCCTAGGAGCGTCATACACCGTGAAGGGGGCTGGATTTGCATTAAATCAGGTGCATTGACCTTTGACTTCTGGTCATCTTCCTGCAAGTGCCTTTTTGGGCCTTATTTGCTGACACGTTATTGCAAAAACCTCAAGAAGCAGCGGAGGCAACATTCTTTACTCAGTGATGTGTGCGCTCACCCGCTCAGCCGGGAGCAATCATTCCTATCTCGTCAGCAACCTACAATTCTGGTTTCTGTTGGAGCCTGAATGCCTGCTAAGAGCTCACTCACACATACGTGTGCATGCCTGCTGAGAGTTCACACATACGTGTGTGCATGCATGTGTGTGCACTCACAAAAGACCAGGGGGCAATCTAAGTGCTCTCTCTACTCAAACAGGAATCCATTATTTCATTTTCTAAAATTAGTCTTAAACTGAGTGTTTCAACAAGGAAATAAACGTATAAAACCTATCTGGAAAACATACATATAAAAAATAAATCAATTTGTTCAGAAAGGACAAGAATGAAAGAAAAAGAACCTAGAATTGGCAGCGTGAGCCCAGGGCACTGGAAAGCGCTTCCATTCCATTCACACATTTTCTCATTCAGAATCTCTATGTCATACAATATGATACAATTGTAGTCAAGTGCCTATGATTTGGGAGGGAGTGTCTAAAGGGCCAACGGATGTGCAGCTTGAGCAATTAAATCTGAAGGCAGGCTCTGAAACGTACAAGCTGGAGAATGAAGGGAAATGGGAGTTGGGGCAAGAGCCATTTGAACTGCATTTCAGCATCTCTAAAACGCTGATAAAAGATATTCATGTTACCTCTTTTACAGGGTGGTTGTGTGGAAAAACATTTTTTTAAGCTCTAAAGTGCTACATAATTGCTACGTAATTGCATGTAGTAAACCATACACGCTATCACTCAGCGTCCTTCATGGGACAACTTAAAATTTAATCATCATGGCTCACATTCAGATGGTATTTTAAAGGCAATCATGTGCTTTATACAGGCTACTCAGGTGTGGCCAAATAAAGTCAACAGAAAGGGGGGTGTCCCAGAAACCTACACAGAAGAGGGTGCTAGACAGTGTCCTGGGTTCAGTCTCTACCCCTGCAGAAGACAGCGCTGGGTGCAAGAGATACCTGGCAGGATGGAGTAAGTATGACCAGAAAAGCCGCCTCCGGGAGGTCAGTGAAAGAATTTGGGAAGTTGGGCCAGTCACAGGAGCCAAGGAGTTCTTCCCAGAGAAGGGGAAGCCACCTGAGACCCTTGATCAGGGAAGAAACCAGGCCAGAGCTGTGCTTCAGGAAGCTGGACCTGAGTTTTGAGAAACAAGGGTAAAGGTAATCTGAGCGCTGTCCTCTCTTCCTGGATCGAATCCAGGGCCCGTTCAATCCTGCTGTTTCCACTGCATCCTTGCCAACATGCCAGAAAGACACTCAGAGGCCAGAGGGGTAAGGGCCAAGGCTGGATAGAGGAACACCTCTGGTGAAGGGGCACAAGTGAAAAGACATAAAGACCTCAGACCGCAGGGGCTGTGGGAGCAAAAAAGGAAGAGCCTGAGCAGAGGCAGGAGCGGTGCCCGAAGGGAGGATGGGCCATACTTGGCAACTGATTAGATGTACAAGATGAAAGACTAGCAAAAGCCAATGCATCTCAGCCTCGGAGGGGATCTTGGAGGGTGCCTGACTGCAAGGCATGTCTGACAAACCGTGCTCCAGCCTCTGCATGGAAGCCTCCAGGGACAGGAAATCCATGAGATCCAAAGGCAGCCATTCCGCTCTTCCTGGAGGGCTCGGGCTGTTTGTAAGGTCCCCCCTAAATCCAGCTGGAATCTCTCTCTAGGCAGTCTCTGTGCATGTTTCCTAGTTGCTGCTGTTGCTGCTGTGAGTGACCATCATTAATACATCACTTTAGGGTGCAGAAAGCACCATGTAGACATTATCTCATTGGCTCTGCCCTCTGGAGCAAAGGCAGATGATCCCTCTTGTCTCCTGTAGTCCTTCCCCTGTGGTGCACGTGGCTCTGAGCCTGCCGGCCTAGACCAAAATCTGGGCTCTGTCACTTCTTACATATGACCTTGCATAAGTCATATAAGCCCTTCTGCACCCCAGTGTCCTCCTCTATAAAATGAAAGGATTAGTGAGTTCGATTGTATCTTCCAACTCAAAATCTATAGCTCTGTGATTCCAAATACTTGAAAACAGAGATTCTCTTAATAATTAACAATAACAGAGAAGCCCACATGACAAAGAAGTATGGAGTCAATGGTGGAATCATGTGGATTTGTTTTACAGAAACAGAGGGGTCTCTAAGAGCCAGACAGGAACAGGCCAGAGCCACCAGAGATTACAGACAGGACGTGTTCAAAGAGCATCAGCTTATAGACTGATACAAATTTTGCAAGAAAGTGGCAGAAACCGTAATGTTCTCACAGCAGGTTACAATTGTTCGCCTACTGTGAACCAGGAAAGCTGCAACAGAGTGGCCGGAATTACAAATCAGACAAACGTGGTATCTCTCACAAATTAGCTAACAACAAATTCCCATTCTACAAATACTCCAAGTGATCTGAGATCTCAACAGTTTGGGAACCCCCTCCCTACCCGATGGAACTTTCTTTCATCTCCTCCCAAAAGTTCTCCAGATGGGATGTGACAGAGCACTGGGCCTGGAGCCAGGAAGACCCGAGCTGACATCCTGCCTCAAACGTTTCCTAGTGACCCTGGCCAAGTCACCTAATCTCTGTGCCTCAGTATCTTTGACTCTAAAATAAGGATAATAACAGCATTAGTTTTCCGTGCTTTGTGAGGATCGTACGAGATCATAGTTACAAAGCACACAGCACAGCGCTTGGCTCATAGGAGGTGCCATGGAAATGCTGCCACATCATCATCATCAAATTAGATAGAAAAGGAATGGCAAGAAAAACATTTTGGGGGCAAGCTGAGTCTGATGTTGGCCACGATGAGACAGAGGTGGGCATCATGGTGGACTCACGTGGAGGAGGGCTGAAAGAGATCTGGAGCCTCAGACAAATGTTAGGGCTGGAAGTGTAGATGAGTGGGTCATCGGCAGAGAAGCGGTAAGTGATATATAGAGGATAGAAGAGAAGGAATCACTGAGAGAGTGTGGAGAGAAAGGAGCAAAGAAGGGGGCCACGCACAGAATTCTGGCAAGAGGAATGCCTACAAAAGAACAGGATGTAAGGTGGAAGGGGACTTTCAAACAAAGAAGCACCACTGAATTTAGAGCAAGACTAAAGTTCACCCAGATCAGTCTGCACATTTTGCTGATGAGGAAACTGAGACCCTGGGCCACCACAGTATCACTCAATGTCACACGGCAAATTAACATCTGAACCCAGCCTTCCGTCTCCAGATCATGCCCCTTCCACTGCATCACACCACTGCCATGGCTCAGAATGACATCTGCCATTCCATTTCTCAAATTTTCGGGGTGCAAACATAAGCATGGATTTCTCTTATGAGAAAGCAAATAAAAAACTGCTTGTATTTTATGGATGGAAAAATGAAAACAGAAAGAGTTTCAGGCCTCCATTTCCCTCTTTTCATCCATCAGAATGGGCACAGACCTGAAGTCTGGTCGTGCAGGGGCTACATATAGGCGCCATCCCAAGACGACTTCCAGCCTAAAGGTTCTGTGCCAGCGATTCAAATTTCCCATTTTCGGTCTTTGTTTTTGTTTCCTTAGGTAGTTATTTATGTGACTGTCGTCCTAACTAAATGGACCTATCTGAGCATAAACCATTTTCTTGTTTTCTCTGCTTGGAGAACAGAATGGTTTATTTCAGCACTGCAGATAGCATCTCTGCTTCTCAGGGGGGATGACTAATTGAAACAGTCTCTGTCTCCCCTCACATTTCTTACCCAAGAGTCAAGTGATGATGTTAAGGAACAAATCTCTTTTCTCCTGACAATTCGCACTTCTTTTCCTAACATCGCTGTGAAGATTCGATGAGTCCCAGTTTGTTCAAAGCCTACTTAGCGCCTGCCAACAGGCAAAGGAAGATTTCATTCATCAGGGTCATAGTCCTATTGGCAATGCATTCCTAGATTATAGCAGCAATTTTAATAAAGAAACAGTGATGGGACAAATGAACAGAGGCTCATGAAAGCAAACAAGAAACTTCATCAATTCTAATTGAGAGATGTGCTGAGATCTTATCTAGAAATTATAACAATGTCAGTCAAAGGACCCCCACACCAGGTTCACCTATGTCTTATGAGATCATATGAAAACAACCCTAAGCACCATAAACAAATGCAAACCCGCAGTCATCAATCCAAGCCGGGAGATGCTATATAAATGGTGACTTCAATAGTGGAGAATTACCAAAAGATTAGTGTTTCCGTTTGCTAAATAGCTCTGTGTTTATCCACCTCTTTGCCCTCTTAAGGCCCTGCACAGCATAAAATCGGCACTGAATTTGACAGGTGTCTTTTGTGCTGGCAAATGCATTTCCACACTTTTCCCAAGGAGTGCAAATTGCTGACATTGCTCCCTTTGCTATTTAAGGTCTCATTCTATGAAACTTATATATTAAGAGTCCCTCCAGAGTGGAAGGAAAATAAAATTTAAAAATTTCCTCTGGAATTCTAGGTTGATGGATCTAAAATGTCCAGAATTAGTGGTAGCTGTTTTCCTTTATTTAGCCTTTTACAGTTTACTATCTACCTTTCCAGTGGCCACCACATGAGGTAGGTGGTCCAAGTGATGCCCATTTGACAAAGAAATGGAAATTCAGAAAAGTAAAGTGATTTGACCAGTCCCAGGACGGATGAGAAGTGGAAGAATTCAAACCCTGCTTGGGTGACCACATCCATGCTCACCAATACCTCCCATTGAGGGAATGCTGTTTCCAGCATACCACAATGCCTTTCTGTGGAAATGACACCATTTTGCATTTTTAGATGAATGCATGTTTGAAAAGCCTTCTCCCATAGCAGCAGTAATCACTTGCATTAAACTCTCGATTTCGAGAAATCTAAATAAGAAAGTTTCCTAAATGCAGGTGCACCACTAGTAAAATAGAGAAGTAAAAAAAAAAAAAAAAACAAAAAAAACAGAGGTTCCCAAACTTCTCTGGCCTACCACCCCCCTTAAAAAAGCACTCAGTGCCCCCCCCAAACTACTTTCTTTAACCCTTTAACTTTTTAAAAAATCTGCATCATCTCAAACAACTACCTGGCCTATTCCAGCATCCCCCAAGCGGTGGAATCACCCACTTTGGGAATCTATGGATGATCTGCAAAGACTTGTCTTATTCTAAATGCATGATTCATTTCTTGAGCACCTACTATGATCCTAGCACTAAATGTGGAACAATTGGAAATAGAAAGCAGGCCTAGTTCAGAACGTTATAATTAAGTTATGGTAATAAAATGCACACCCTAGAATCAAAGGACAGCACAGAAGAAAGATAACACATGGCGGGCTGCATCCCGGAGGCCCCTGCCTTGCTTCTAAAATTTATTTCTAACTCAAATTTTGGAAACTGAACATTATTGCACCCAACCTCACCCATTTACAAGCTCTATCTTTGGCCTTCCCTGATTCTATTCCCTTGCCTCTCTTTCAAATTCAGTTCCACGCTGAAATCAATGCTTTCTCAAACTCCCTGGGCCCCTTTCTCTTGCCTCTCCTTTAATGCTGAGGCCTGGAGAAATGAAATCTATACATCCATCTTCTCAGGAGTTAAGCATGCTCTAGCCAGGAAGAGATAAAATTCAACTAGAAAGCTTTACCCATAATGCTACTGAGTCACCGAGGTGGAGGAAGATGCAGGGCTCCTTGGGGAGAGATTATCCAAACCAATATCAGTGAAATGGATTTACTGAGTCCAAAGGAAATGCTAATGAATCTCCATGGCTCCTACCTACTGACACAACACCCCAGCAAATAAGGAAAGTCATTCTACCTTGTTTTAAAGTCATTTGGGTTGACAGATGCAAAAGAGTCTTCTTCTCCAACAAAGGCTCTTAGAAAGTATATCAAATGGATTCTGGAGTTGCTGGAATTCCAAGGATAAATATTCAGATCTTGACTATACTGTTCATGAGAAACACAGAATTTAAAAAACTGGAGAACAGCTGTCCTGGTCACTTTTTGTCATTCTCTCAGCCTCCTTTCAGGACAGGTTCATCTCTGAATCATCATTCTTTTACGTGGTTCTGCAGCGGCAGAGCAGGCGGACCACCAAATTTCCAACAAGGCTGTACAAGTCTCCACTTTGGTATCCAGACAGTCCTCGTTATTTTCAAACACATGACATATAATTAAAAGTACACAAAGGTGAGAGCAGCACAGAAACTGAATGTCTCTAAATCAAAGCTCCGTGCCAAAAACCAAAACTCAACAGTCCTGAATCACTTTCTTAAAATTCTGAGAAATAGGTAAGACTGTGATGATTTTGTTTATAGAAGTGGTTCCATTCTCATTTCAATTAATGTAATCATAAAGTATAAAGCAATCTTCCTACAACTCAACAACAACATGGTTACAAGATTTTTTTTTTATGTATAAATAAGATTTTCTGTGCTCTGACTGGTCTCTTTATCAGGTACAAACTCCTTTCTAATTGGGTCTGGAGAAAGAAATGGCAAACCACTCTAGTGTCTCTGCCAAGAAAACTCCATATAGAGTCACAAAGAGTCAGACACAATGAACAGCAACAACAAAAAACAGCTCCTCAGGTGATGAAGGTGGGAAGAGTATCTCTGTAACAACTGTTCTTGTTCTACTCATTTAAAAAGTGAATTGGCTACAGTTGAATTGTTTTCACCGTCTTACTGTTAATGGAAAACACAGCAGTGGAGGTTCATGAACTACAACAGGTAGAGAAGCCACCCCTCTGGGAAGCCAAGCTGAGAATACAAGTCGGGGAGACGTTGGGAGAGAACGCCACCCTAGTCATAATACTGAGCTATTATAATATCAGAGCTGGGAAGGCTCCTCGAACATTGAGTGTCAGAGGTAAGAGGGAGCTAGAAAAATACTATTGGGAGGAAGCTGAGGGGACCTTCGCGGTCACCTAGTTCTCTCATCATGGAGGAATGAGGAGAAGGAAGGGGCCTCTCCCAAGTGACCCAGTAATTCAGGAACAGAGTGTGAGTCTCCAAACCCCTGGTCAGGATTCCTTTATCTATACAAAGGTTTCCCAAACTGTTCTGAGGGGTGACCAGGGTCACAGATTTAGAACTAAAAGGGCCCTTAAATGCCACCTAATCTATCCCTTTCATTTTACACATGACCAGCTGAGGCCCAAAGAGATGCACTAACTTGCCCAGTGCTACATGAATAGCAAATCACAGTGCTAAGACTGCGACTCAGCTCCTGGCCTCTAGAAATCCATTGTTGCTCTACCAGGGCTACCCGCTGTCTCCGAGAATCAGGGGCTTGGAGAGGAAGGGGGCATCAGGAGCCATATGGTCTAACTCCCTGAGCTTATAGGTAAAGAAAGTCAGGAGTGGGGTTAGTGATTGCCCAAAGTGACCCAGGTAGCAGGAATCAGAGGCAAGCCTGGCAAACCCGTCCTCTAAGCCCAAAGGCAGGGCTCTTCCTACAACACGATGCTGTCTCTAAGGAGATGTATGGGGAAATTTCAAAGCAAACAATATTTCTTCCCATAAAGTTTAAAGATAAAATTTATATATCAAAAGCATTTTTATATGAAACAGTTCCTCAGCAGGAAAATGAGATAAATGCTCTTTCCCTTTTGCCTTGAGGTTTTCCTGCTCTCTCTTTCTTCCCCTGGGCACTGCAACTAACAGAGACCACCTGGACCGACACTTCTGGTTTTGTCAACAGAATTTAAAGTCCAAAAGGCCCTGTGGCCACACTGGTTTTCAAAAACCTTGCCAAGGCCACACAACTTCCTCTGAAATGCCCTGTGCTGTGGGCAGCTCCTGTCTGATGGTAACACAACTTGGCATAGCAACACATTTGTGTTCACAGCCTGGAACAAGAGAAGGTAAACAGACTCTGAGGAAATCAGAAACCTCAAGGCTCTCAAGCACGGAGACAGCAATCTAGGTTTTTAAGCCATTCTTTAAGTTCAGACTATTTAAATGCCTAATTAATTCTAATAATTAAATGCAAGCACTAACCACTGGCTCTGCTGGGTCTTTTTTTACTTCCATAAACTCAGGCATTTTTAATGGCAAATCACTATGTCATTATGGTCAAAGGGTAATAAATGACTATTGGTCAATAAGCTCTGAACCTTAACGGGCTGTTAACTAATTCAGTTGGAAATAAGACCAATAGTTGTAATGGCCTCTAATTTCATTCTAAGATTCCAGCCTCATGAGCTCTCTGTGATTTCATTCAGCAGAGGACAGCCATTTAAAGGGCTTTTCGAAGTATCTGAATTCCAAGTAATTGCACAGCTTCCATTAGCCAGTCCACCCATATTTAAAAAAAAAAGTTCTCAGGCCAGACAATGACAGAAGCAGAAGGGCCCCTAGACATCAGTTAGTTCTGCCCCCTCCTTTCACAAAGGGGGAAACCTATTTCCTAGTATCAGATGAATGGGTTTGCACCTTAGACGAGAAACCGGGTGTTCTTTCCACCAGGTGCCTCTGGGGAAAATATTGCACTCCAACAGACAGGAGCAATCTAAATGATCAGATCACTGTTCTCAGAGGCAGGAAGACCTGGGTTCCAGGTCTGATGCTATCCCATCCTGATGCTGTGACCGTGGGAAATGCACCAGAACACGAGCTCCTTGGGGACAGGGAGTCTGGGCTTGGGGTGGATTTGGTGCCCCTCCTTTTTGGCATCCCCAGAACTTAGTACAGTGTCGAGCCCACGGTCTAGCCCACTTAGTAGGCGCTGGCTGGCTGAGTGATTCAACCTTTGCGGGCCTCAGAGCCAGAGGTAAAAAAGCAGGACCAAGCCAATAAAAACAAGTCACCAAATGTCAAGGCTTTCTAGATTCTTGATTCAAACCGCCTGATGGAGGGGCAAACAAAGGGATCATGTTGACAAGTGTAAACACACCTTGGAGTGATAACGGAAAAGGGGAGACTCAGCAACGCTATCCCTCCCTGCCGTTCTCCTCCTCCGCCCCAAGGAAAGCAGACCCTAGGAAGACCCTGGACTGCCAGATAAACAGAATCAGAGCGTCCAGATAGCAATGAATCGCAAGCGAAAACAGGCCCGAGACACCTCGGTCGCAGACTTTGAGCAGCTTTTCTGCGCCTGGACGGTGAAGGATCGGGGCTCTGCAGGACCAGGGAGAACGTCCATTTCAACATGCTCCTGAGGGAGCTGAACACGGACCCTGCCTAGGAACCTGCGAGGAAACCTAGTCTCAGTATCCAGGGCTAAGAAAAGGACTTTTCCACCATCTTCTCTGAACCAGAGAGTTTAGCTTTGTACAAGGGTCCCAAAGGATGGGGTTTAATTTTATAATACTGGCGCTTTGGTATTTCTTCTATCTCACAGAGAGCCTTATCTGTTTTTTGATCACGGCTGTGTGTGTGTGCGTGTGCGTGTGTGTGTGTGCGTGTGTGTGTGTGCATGTGTGTGCGTGTGTGCGTGTGTGTGCGTGTGTGTGCGTGTGTGTGCGTGTGTGTGTGCGTGTGTGAGACCTTTGCCCCACCCCCACCCCCACCCCCACAGACTGCATGGTCCTTGGGGCAAGAAGTGTGGCCTCTTGTTATGTGTCTCTCCCCCAGCGCCTCCAGTGGCTCCCTAGATGTAGTAATTGTCTCATAAATGACTGTCAAATTGACCTGAACTCCAGTTCTTTTCTGAACAATTTGTGTTTACTTCCAAGACAAGGAAACTTGCCGGCTAAAGTCTACACGGACCTTTATTACAGAGGGACTAAGTCCCTGAGCATGGCAGGTCCTCCCAGGCACCCAACAAAATGCTCCAATGGCTTTAGCATCCCTACCTGGCCCGAGCGGCTTGTTCGTTCACAAATGTCTGTTGGGCAATGAATACGTGCAAGTTACTGTGCTAAGCACAGAGCACAGGAAGGTAAATAAAAAGGTGCCTGCCCTCAAGGAGCTGACAGTTTAGAGACATTATGGGCACCAATAACTGTGATAAAGCAAACCATGACCCAAGCCAGTCCACTAAATCATAGAGGGATGTTGGCCACTTTGTGGAAAGGAGGGAGGAGGTGCCTACACTGAAGAGACCAGGGGTCTTCTGAAATGCTGAAAACTGGAAAAGGGACACGAGAAGTAGAGCTACAATGGAAAGGGAGCCCAGAAGCCTTGCCGGCCCCAGAGACCACAGGAAGCATTCAGATTGAACCTTCAAGAATGGACAGGATTTGGACAGGCACTGATGACAGGACAGGGAGGAGGCAGTAACTGGTGCAGTTGGCTACATGAAGGGAAGGAGATGGATATAAAACTGCAAAGGTGAGAGGGATTTAAACTGACCTGAAAGACAGAAAAACCAGAGCCACAGAAACAAAGTGGGAGACCCTTCCAATAAGCTAGGCAAAGGCAATGAGGGTCCAAAAATAGGGAATAAAAGCATCAATGGAGAGGAGAGGAGTCCGTGGATCTGAAGGAATTTGGGAGGAAGAACTGCCAAGACTACACTTGACTGGACATGGGTAATAGGAGAAGAGTCAAAGAAAACAAGAAGACAGATGTAGAACATCAGAAGACATCAGGCCCAGCCCATTCACTTTAGACAGGAGGAAACCCAAGCCCAGAGAGGGGAAATGATGCAAAAGAATATAAGCACCATGAGGGCAAGAGCTGATTGTTGTTCCTGTATCCCCAGTGGCTGGCCCATCAGTTCACTACATAGAGGACCTAACAAATGCTTGATGAATTTAATCTCATTTAATTTTATTTAATTAATTGGCTGAGTAAGTAGCAAAGGCACAAGCAAGAAATGCCATATCTGGGGTGCAAATCCAGGTTCTCCGATTCCTGCTCTGGTCTTTCTGCAGTGACTGAGAAGATGGCAGTACAGTGAAAAAAAAAGAAGAAAAGGAACAGAACAAATGGTAAACTGGGATTCTATTATGATGAATTTGTGGAGATATTCTGAAAACAATTAGAAATCAGGACCTCACAAAGCCACAAAAATCAATAGCATTTCTGAATATTACTAATAAAAATCAGAAGGCAGGCATAATCAAAGTTGCATTTAAAATGACACCATTAATGGCAGTATGGAGGCAAGGCAGGGTGGCAGGAGTGGCATCCAACAATCTGGTTTGGACCCGAGGATATGCCATCAGACTACTTGTGTGTGCTTGGGCAGGGCACCAAACACCTCCCCACCAGAGTTTCTCTTCCATTTCAAGACCATGATGCCTCTACTCTGACCATCCTTCCCAGCCCCATCCCACCAGGGAACTGTCAGGACTCTTGCTCCCAGGTCCCTAGGCTTCGAGGCCTGGGCTTCTGTCCTAACTAGCCCAAAGGAGGCGTCCAAGTCATCTTGTGGCCTTTTCAAAACTCTGACATCTCCCATCTCTATCCCTTCTCTACCTTCCCTTAGGGTTCTTCTCCCTTGACAGGCACTGGTCTTTCTTGATTCTGTTTCTAGGGACAGCTCTTAGCACAGTGCCCGGCAGAGACAAAGAGTTTAATAAATGCATTCAATCATTTGGTTTCTGTATCTGTAAAATGAAGGTGTTGGATTAATGGCTTCTAGGGTCCCTCTCACACCTCTAAATTCTTGATTTTAGACAATAAAGTACATGAAATATCTAAATATCTGGGAGTTAAGCTACAAGACAAACAATATATAAAGACAATATTAAAATATTTTCATAAAAAATCATTGGAGAGAGATTAAATATTCATAAGTAGGCCCACTAGTATTGTAAAAAATAAGAATGTTACTCAAATTACTGTACAGATTTAATGCTACATCAATCAAATTACCAAAGGGATAATGCCCAGAATTAGACAAAATCATTTTAAAAATCAAAATAAAGAATAAAAGGTCAAGAATATCAAGGGAAATATTTTAAAAGGAATAGGCAAGGGGTCTTCCTTCTACAGATCGCAAATTATATCACAAAGCAGTAATTATCCAATATCTATTACTGGCTCCAAACAGCAAAGCCGATTAGTGGGACAGATGAGATAGGCAAGTCCTGGAAGCCAACATGCACTGCAATCTACGTCCTATGAGTCCAATGACACACGCCATGGGGGAAGGCACTCAACTGGCCCGGAAGGCTGGGAAAACCGACAGACAGCTCGGCGTCGGAAGGCATGTGACACCAAGGCCACAGGAAACACCAAACACATCAAGACTAAATATAAAAAGTTCCATCATTAAAATTAAGAGGATGATGGAAGGTTATACGTTTTACAATTATGAAGAGTCCAGCACATAGAAACTCTGGGATCCCTCTACCATGCTACACTTCACTAGCAAGTCAGGTTCCCAGAACAAGTCTAAGGCTTCTCCCTTAGGGTTCTAGGGGTAATCCTGAAGGGAAAGAGGGTGAGTTTCTAAAACCATCACTCCACAGTGTACTTCCTCTATTGATTATCAGTTCATGTATATCAGTCAGCCATGTTTAAATTGATAACAGCACTTATGGCTGTTCCTGGGACATTGCTAAAATGCTGATGAGAAGTCCAAATCTCCTGGTAGTGTGAGGGGAGGAGAAAGATCTCCTCCTCCTTCCCCTCCTCCCTGCCACACTGCCAGTGTCTCACGGCCTTGGCTGGAACAGTCCTCTCCTCTAAGCTGCCAGACCCTGGAATCCTGGATTCTAAGGTGCCTTGCTGTTTTATGGAAGAGCCATTTACACAGCAGAGATTCATTAGTTTAATGCCTTTATTGACGGATTGATTAAGTGGAGATGTTTTCACCCAATAAAGGTATCAGGGTGTGTGTGTGTGTGTGTGTGTGTGTGTGTGTGTGTGT